>CM050909.1:12500-1212500 GCA_027726005.1 Juncus effusus
CTAAACCCTAAACCCTAAACCCAAAACCCTAAATAGAAGAACAGAGAGGCATTGTTTTTAGAGGTAAACGGAAGGGAAGTTAACGGATGGTTAAGTCTCATCAAACTGAAATCTATCATGATTAAATCGGACGGTTGTGAGGTTAATGGGACACACGTTTTTGTCCCAAGCCCAAGGGGCAAACTCCGCTCCCTATATGATATAATTCCATAGTCTATCACTTTGTCTATGGTCACTATTTGCTCATCACAGTTCGATTTCGGTGTCGGATACGGCTCCCTCACCTGTCCACATTTCAATCATTCGCATTGTTAGTTAGTGCATATTGTGATATTTATGTTTTTGATTAAATGTTTATTAAAGAGAAAGGATTGATTAAGGAAGATTTACTTCTTCATGAACAGGAGTTAAGCAAGAAAAGTCAACTGCAAGAGGTTCATCTACATCTGACCCCGATTCAAAATTTGATGAATCGTTGTAACTTCCCTATATTCAACAAATAAATAATTAATTAATTATCACAATTACTCTACTGCCCATGTAATTGTGATGACAAATAAATTCAGAATATGTTGATAATTTGCCTGAAATGCATGTTGTAGTTTAAGAGGGGTCATATTTCCTTCTTCCACATCAGACAGAGGCTTAAATCCATGTATAGCAGCTGCTTTAATACTCTGTATACTATGTACAAGCTACATTCATACAAATAAATATTATTTCCTTCCTCTCTTTTTTTTTAAATTTAATAACAAAGTATGAAAACCAAAATTATAAAAAAGAACATAATGAATGAATGAATGAATATACCTTCATAATAGAAGGGTCATTCCAAGGACCTATATTGGAACCAAGGCAGCCTGAACTGTCAGAACATGTGCATGATCCACCAAGAAATTCAGGCAATTCACTGCACAATTAAACACTTTTTTTTATTTGCATTATTGGCATTTCAATATATCATACAATTGTATTTTGAGTTTTTGTGAGTAAATAAAAAAAGAATAATTTGTGCACCTTGCGTCAATAGCTTCAAGAAGTCTACTCTACTTCCCGCCTAATACCTGAGTATATAACACAATATTCAACAAATTTAAAAAAATTCAGAAAAGAAAATTAGTGTTATGAATATAATTAGTGTGGATGTCCATTACTTGGTCTCTAAGTAAAGATAAATTAGGAAATGTGTATAAGAATGGAAGAAGTCATGGCAGTATATTTATTACTGTCTTGTTTGGATGTTAGAAGTATAAAATTCTGAAAAATATAATTCCTTGTTGGTTGTTTGTAAAAATCTGGAATTATGTAATGCTTATAATATAAAGTAATATAAAATAATATAAAATAAAACATATAATATAATATAATATAATATAATATAATATAATATAAAATAATACAATATAATATAATATAATATAATATAATATAATATAATATAATATAATATAATATAATATAATATAATATAATATAATATAATATAATATAATATAACATAAGTAAAATAATATAATATAACATAACATAATAATATAATATAATATAACATAACATAATAATATAATATAATATAATATAATATAATAGTTTGCCGCATTTTGGCATTCTAACTTTAAGAGAGAATTATATTTGGATAAAATTATATAGAGATGAAATTCCAAGAATTATATTGTTTTTTTTCTAGTTGTCTACCAAACAAAGAATTTGGAGGAATTAGAATTTTAAAATCCAATTCCGGTCCAATATTCTAGCTCCCAAACGGCCCCTTCTTGTATAATTGATCATATAATAATGAGTTCATTCTATTTTGTTTCTTTTTCATTTAATAAATGTCCATAACTTTCAACTTTTTTACACTAGATGTCACTCATATTTTATTCATGTTGCTCATAGAAACGTGAGTGACAGTATTGTTATTTCAATCCATATTGAGGGTCCTTTTTATGGTAAAGAAATATGCCGTTCAATATCAAAAATATATATATTTGTTTAATGGAATATGATATAGAGCCACAAGTAAAACACACATAAATCGCAATGGGTCCAATTAATCTGCAAACTAAATATTTATTTTTGATAAAGATCACTATAACTTGCACACAGTTCATATTTCAAAACAAAAATGTTTATATAATGAGTATATTCAAGAAAAAAGTGTATATATACAAAGATTATGTATAACAAAATGAGCATTAAAAAAAATTATATATGAGTTTAAAAATTATATATAAAGAAAGAGTAAATAAAATTTTGCACAATTATGAATACAATGATAGTCATTTTTATAATGACATGTATATAGAGGCATTAGTTTCTCTTGATGGAATTAGACAGTAAATAGATATGGAAAAAACCACAAAAATAAATGTTAGGCATGATAATTCTTTTTTATTTTGTGTGATTAAATGTGACGTGAGTCATATTTTAAGGATATTTTTGACGGTTGTATCATCTTTAATGATATATCTAGCAATAAAAAGTGAATGAATTTAACATAAAAGGACAATATTTTTGATAATAACATCACAATATGATTTTTAGCATAATCATTATTATCATAATATCTTGATATGATTCTCACAGTAGAATATATTATAATCAGAGATTCTTTACATGTAATTTATATTTTGTAGAGGTCCAAATTATGGACAATTTCATTATTGTCTTTATTTAATCTTTTTACACATTTGTCATTTTTTCATATTTTGATAATCTATAATAATATATAAGATTATTATTAATATTTTTGTTTGCTCCTACAAAATAAAAATATAAAATATAATGTTTAAATAAATTGTATTCAGTGAATTCCGAAGCTGAGCGAGGGTCCCACTAGTAGAAATAGAAATTAACTCAAGCTTGCATTAATAAAAAAGAAATAGAAATTAGGAATGTGAATAATTTTTAAATATATATAAACTTTCATTTGGAAGAGGGATATTAAAGGCATCTCCAGATTTTCTAAAAAAACTACTCAAAAGCCATAAATGATAAAAATGTCTTTAAACTTATTGTAATTTTCCTATTTTATTATTAATATCATTTTTACTCTTGAGTGTGGGGATCACCCACCTCAAGCTTACATTCAAAAAAATAAATGATAAAAATCGGCTGCAGCCTAACTGGGAAAATAAAAAACATTCCACTCACTCGACCCCCTTCCATTCTCTGAAGAAATGAATGTTGTTTGTGACGACTATGTTTTAAAGATCTCTAAAGAATGTTTGTCGTATCATATAATACTCAGATCGCTCTAAAGAATGATGGTTTGTAAAATAGTAGTAATAAAGTTGTTAAAACTTAAAAGTTTGAACATTTTATTTTGTTTTGCGTTTGTAATTTGTTCTTATAGGGAATGAATTCAGCAAAAACGAATATTATATAGGAATATATTTATTCAGCAAATGAAACAATTCAACTTAATTCCACTTATTGTAATATTATCTAGATAATTGGACAAATCTAACATTTTTAATTATATATTTTTATTTAAAAATAAATATTTATTTCTTAAATAATATATTTTTATATTTTTTAAATAAATATTCTTTATTTTTTTAAAATAAACATTTTTTATTTTTTAAAATAAAAATCCTTTACTTTAAAAAAATATTTTTAAAATAAATATTTAAACTATTTTAAAAATAATTATTTTTATTTTTAAAAAATAAAGATTTTTTATTTATTTTAAATTAATATTGAAATAATGCTTTAATTAATTTCTTAAATAAAGATTACTAATTTTTGTATTTTCACATTCATATTTGTTAATCAAAATATATTATCCCCAACTATTATTATTGATGGAATTCAATTTTCTAAAGTAACATCAAACAATGGAAAAGAAATTAAATTTCATAGGAATGAGATTGAGAGAATATCATTTCTTAGAATTAACTTTCTTTTCATGTTTTTCTCTCATATCGAATCTTTTCATGTTTTTCTCTCATATCAAACAGGCCCTATACTTAAAGATATATACAGTAAAATAATAATTTGTATGGGAATAAATAAATATGATTGACAAAATCGAATATATAATACTTATTTCAAAGGAATATCTTATTTATAGTAACGTATTAATATATAAATTTTTGTAACAATTTATTATTTCACGTATGAATAAAAATGTATTATCAATTGGGGCAGTGAGTTCAGAGTGAGATTGGTCTGTAAGAGTAATTAAAATTTCATAAACGGCAAGATACTCCCAATGATCAACAATTACTCACAATTACTCACAATTACTCACAAGTCTATAAGTCGCAAGAACCGGAACTTCTTCATTGCAAGACTAAATATATAACATTACAAAACAAACCACACCAAATCATACATAAATCATACATCATTAAAAGATAATAACACAGTCTTTTTGGTGTAAATGAAGTTATTTTAGAAGAGTAAAGTTGCCCACGCAGCAATGAATGAAAATCCACCAATGGGAGCTGACCAAGCATACTTCCTGTCTTCCATATAGGCCACAGTGTAGCACCTGCATAAATTCATTCCAATTTTTTTTAAATAGAAATTCACTCCATTTTTTAAACACATTATGCATATTTTTAATCACAATTTATTAATTCCATTCAATTAAGTTATAATGAAAGGTAAATATGGGAAGAACATACGTTCCAGAAAACAGTACGATGCCAGCAGTCAGAAGCCCTCCAAACTGTAGCAAAAAATGCAAAATATTCAACTTATATTGTATTGTATTAGAAAAATATCAAAATATTCAACTTTTTGCAAAAGATAGAATTATAGTTCAGTTGAAATAGAGGAAATAAGAAAAGAAAGGTGAAAAGGAGAGGTACAATATGAGGGTGTTTAGTCAAGGGAGCTCCGACCAATGCTGCTGTGTGGGCCAAATGGTACAGCGATGCAGTTTGCCATACCTTCAACCAAATAAATTAATCATAAATAAATGGATTTGTTATAATTGAAGAATCGATCAAGAGAAAAATAATTAAGATCGAGAGAGAGCTCGACCTGTTTGTAGGACGAGTTTTGAGGATGAAACATATGGGAACCATAAGTGCCCAGACCTAGCGCAGCCATTCCTAAAATCAATATCAAACAATCAATCAGCTATGCATTCATACCTCCTTTAGGGCTTAGGGTTTAGTGGCTAATTAAGTTTTTTTACAAAATTGCAAAAGAACCCAAGAAAAAGAAAAATTCCCAATAATTCCTTTACTGGTACCAATACCGGTACGGTACCAGTGGACGCAAGCTTGACGAAAATTGTCTCTAAGAGATGAGACTTATGCTCATTGTATTCCAGAAATTCTGAAAAGAGAACAAAAAGGTTTTTTTTTTTTTGCAAAATACCCCCTGAAAAAGAAGGAATTTCAGAAAATTCCACAGAAGAATTTGATGATTGCGAAATCACCGTTGAGAAAAATAAGCAATTCCAAAATCTTTGAGAAATATAATCCGCAAATTCTAATGTGTCGAGGAGGTGAATCGGAAAAATTCCAACTTATTTTGGCACAAAATATACCAACTGGTACCAACTTTGTGTTGGTACGAAATGATGTACCAATGGATGATGATTGTGTAGGCAAGTTAGGATTCTTGGAAATTTGCAAACTAGACCCTAAAATTAATAAAGGCCCGAAAGAGAAAAAGTGGAAAATTTAACCACTGTTACAAGCATCCTATTGGTACATTTTGTACCAAACCAAGCATTGTACCAGTGCTTGAAAAATGTGAGGTCAAGTTCTTTTTTTTTCTTCTTTTTTTTTGCAAATTTACAAGAAGCCCCCAGAAAAAGAAAGAATAATGAGAGAATTGGGATATATTGGCATAACTTACAAAAAAGGGCTGGATTGAGTATTTTATGCAAAGCAGTCCTTAAGAAGAGAGATAATTCAGAAAGTTTGGGAAACATGCATAATTCATATCTCGGATGTGAGGTTGCATAATTCAGAAAGTTTCAGTCCAATATTGGGGTTCATTTCCACTTTTTGGACTGAAACAAGGAAGTATTGTGCTTAATTTTGTATCAAATTAATCTTAATTATAAACTCCCCTTATTTAAATTGAAACAAAACAAAGCAGCTCGTTGTCTGAATTGAGAAGGGAAAGAGGAGCAAGTGAAAAGATTACCGGAGATGGCAGCCACCTTATGCCACATCATCGGATCCATCCTTCTTCCGCCGGCGCAGCCCCTCTTCTCCGCCTTGTTCTTATTATCACCGGAGCTAATCAGCGCCTGCTCTTCTTCCTCTATCGACGAGTCAACTACTGCTCCTCGCTCTCCCATGCTAATAATCAGTCCCCCCTTTCCAGCCCCATTTTCCTTGCATTTTGATCTCGCTCAATCAAATCCAGTATTTAAAATATCGGTTTATAACGAAACCCAGACTTCAAATCTCAAACTTCTTTTGAACCTGTCTTTCCTTTCCGTTTCCCCCCTTTTTTTCAAATCACGCATCAGACCACACTGTCTTCAGTTCTTTCTCAATTCGAATTCAAATCCAGCAAGAAGAGAAGAGAACAGAAGAGAAGAAGCGATCCACATCCACATCCACCACTTTGAGTTCATTCGAGCTGAGAAAATGGCGAGCATAAAGGCTTCATCTCGGTACTCGTCCATGGACAGGGACAGACGCTCTTCTTCGTCCACCTCCTCTTCCTCTCCGTCCTCTCACAAGACCGCCAAGGCCAACTCTTCCAAGGCCCTGGTTCGTGCCAAGACCACTCCACAAGGTGCCCAAAACCTCGGCTCCCTTTTGAGAAAGCTGGTAGATAAGAGATCTGCCGTTGCTAACAAGAAGAATCCTGCAATAGTTCCCCCGCACGATCCAATTGCGAAGGAAGTGAAGAAGGCAGGGAAAGGCGGGGGCAATTTCTCTGCTCTGTCGAGAAAACTGTTTCAGAAAGGAAGCTCTGGAGAGCAGAAAGCCTTGACTGAGGTGAAGACCAACACTCGCACGCTCGCCATGGTGCTGCGAAGCGAGAGAGAGCTTCTTGCGCAGAACAAAGAGAATGAAGACGAGATCTCTCAACTTCACCAGTTACTCGAAGACAAAAACAGAGAGGTAGGCAATTCAATTCTTCTTCATTTCAATTCAGTCTATATCTGATCTGACTCTTTAAGTATAACTAGTTGCGATTATGGATGGGGCAGGTGGAGAAATTGAAAGACTTGTGCTTGAGGCAAAGGGAAGAGATGAAAGGACTGAAAGACGCGATCTTGTTCCCTGAAGAGAGAAACAAGTGTCAGCTGGAGGAAACGGTGGAGAAGCAAAAGTCAGAGCTGAAACAGGCAAAGCAAGTCATCCCTGCTCTCCAAACGCAAGTCTCGTCTCTCACTGCACAGCTCCATTCTCTTGCTCTTGATCTTGCTCAGGTCACCTAATCTTTATATATTTATTTATTTATTTACTTCATCCCTGAACTAAATGCTTGTATATATGATATGGAACAGGTGAAGGCACAGAAATATAATGCAAGGAGGACCTCCATGCTTAATGATTCTCAAGAGGAGACTGCTTTCCCTTCTGTGGTATCTGATTGTCTTTGTAAATAAATGCATGCTCAATAGCCTGAATTTTCTAATTATTTTGTATAATTACTAAATGATATTATTTTGTGTAGGATTATAGCGCAGCGCAACCAGAACCATCAGAATACGGAAGCCCACAAGGAGGAGGAATTTTCTTCAAGGACTTCAATCCTTGTTTGACCCCTCGTTTTTCCAAACAATTATCGATGGTATATATCAATCTTTGCTTTCAGTTTCATTACATCTTTTATATATGATTCACTGCTCGAAAGTTAAATGTGTCATACATTGAACAGGATTATGACAGTGATGGTTGTGGCTCTCCAAGTGGAAGTATGCTTTCGGATTTAAATGGTGGGCTAAAGTCAAAAAGTTCAAGCCAGAGGAAAGCAACAAAGATATACAAGTTTCAGTCTGAGGAGGAGAATTGGTCTCAAGGAAGGTTGGCCTCTCAGAATCTCTTCAGTTCTCCATAACTCTTCTATTTGACACCTACTACAACACCCTTTGTTTTTTATTTTCTTTTTTTGTATTTTGGGTGTGGTTCCTTGTTGGAACTTTTATGTACTCTATAATCTGCTTTGACTAGTGATAAATGTGATCATAACTTAATATTTGCAGACTAGATTTTGTGTCACATTATGAGAGTTGAGTTTAAAGCAAGAATCCGTAATGAATTGAGTATTGTCGGGTGCCCGTTTCTTTCAGAATATGAATAGAGAATTGTATATCTTTCAACATGCAGTATTCAAACAGTAATGATAATGCTGGCAAGATGATCCAATAAGAGTGGCAAGAAATTAGTTTTTTCCCAAACTACTTAAGAACAGATGTCATGACAAGCAACTCACAAGTTTGATATCATGAAAATTAAAATCGCAAATGCAAACAATTATGTTCCACATCACAATATTCCTTGCTAACAACCCTGCCCCACATCACAGCTCAGGAAGCAACAATCTATACTAAACAATACTCCTAAAAACAGTAACAATATACTCCTCACTCTCCACCAAAAAGAGAAGCAAACCCTAAAAAACAGGACAGCCCTTAACATTGATTCCAGGAGCAGTAGGACACGACGCGAGAGGGCAATGATCGATCTCGGTCCCCCACCACTTCAAATTAACATTCTCATTCTGCAACGCGAAGAACAGAAGCACGCCCATAAACGCGGTTCCCGCATCCAAAGCCGCCGACAGAACATAGTTATACTTCTGCCACCACTGCTTCCTGTACCTGAACACAAAGTAGTTGAATATCGTGCCCGTCACGAGCCAGCTGGCGATGTTTGTCGGCGTCGCCGGCGGCATTCCGGCGAACCCGTACGAAATAACGGGCACGTTAATAAGAGGGATCCATTTTTTATCAGGATACATCTTGCTGAGGACCCAAATCGGAACGGGTAAAAACGCGCCGATTAGGAACAGCCAGACTAGGTTGCGGTAGAGCCCTCCGTGACCGAAAAGACGGGCCGGACCGATGAGTCCCCAAATAACGGACGCGTCGAAAGTGACTCGGTATTTGGGGCAGGTCCACGGACTGTCAGGGTGCAACGAGTCTATGTCGCAAAGGTTCTCTATGCTCTCCAACATCCACCACGCCACCGCAAGGTTCACAACACCAGCCACCAATGTTCCCACTAGCTGAAACAAGAAAATTATTCTTAGTTAGAAACATCAAATAATAAAGTATCAAGAACGAAATGTTGTGAAATAATCTACGTACTTGAGCGGTGTACATGCATCTAGGAGGGATCTTCATGTAGTGGCCGAGCTTGAGATCGGCGAGGAAAGAGAGGGCGTGAATAGTGCTTATACGTCCGTATATCTTGAACAACAAATTCGCTATCGGCTTCCCCGGCAGCACATATCCGATCATGAACTGCGCTATTATATCATACCCCGGTTGCTGCAAACGAACAAATAAAATGAATCAGTATAGCATTAAGTAAATAAGTAATAAAAAGAGAGAGGAAAGGAAAGGAACCTGATTGGTGGTGGCTTGAATGACGCCGATGGGAAGAGTGACGATAAAAGCGAGAGCGAAGGCGAAGAGCATGCCCCACCAGGGCAGCTGCACCTCCTCTTTCCACACAAAACACATCAGTAAAGACAACACGATGCTGCCCAAGAGCAGGATCATGAACCACCATTGGGGCACTTGTTTGTATCTCTTCATCAGCTTCGCGTGTATGTCCTCCTTCACTCCGCTCATCGCCGACCTGCTCTGCCTCCATATATCCCTTTTACCAAACATCCATAATTAACTTAAAAATAAATTCATACAATATATGTAAATATCTAAGTTAAATCTTGAACAAACAAATGAAACCTACTTTCCGTTGAAGAGGGCAACGTGCGTGAGAGTAGCGGTGAACCTAGCGAAGCCCGATCCGATCGAGAGTGCAAATAACGGACTCAGATACAACTTGCCGTAACTATTATACGCAGCCACGTTCAGATCAAAATCAGGCGTCAAAATCTTGGTGGTATCATACTTCTGACCGGTAGTCGTAAACAACTGGTTGGAGAAAATCGGGAACTTGCGCGCGTCAAACGTATCATACTTCCAGTAACAAATCGGCACGATTATATAAATGAACATGATGAATCCAACGGCGACGTTTACGATGGAGAACCAGGGAGTGACAAGTGGGCTGCCGTGATAGGCTGAGATACCGGCCCAGTCGAGTGTGAACGCGCCGACTCCGAGACCGTGGTAGCCGGATCCAATTTGTTGGGCCGTGATGCTGTTGGGCCAGGCCCAACAGACCCACGAGAAGAAGGTCAGGATTGGGAAGAGGTAGCCTGGCAAGGCGTAGTATAGGAAGCTGGCGAACAGGAAGATCAGGAAGAATTTCATTCTTGAGGGGCCCTTTGATTCTGTGTCCTTCTCATGAAGTGCCCTGAAAATAACAGCTTGTTTTCTCCTTGTTACAAAGTCATTTTTATATGGAAAGTGAAGGAGAGAGAAAGAGAAAGTTTAATTACCGGAAAAGAGAAACTTGAGCGAGATTAGAAGGCCACCACATTTCGGCTGGGTCGACCAAGTATCTGCGCAACAAGCCAGCCCATCCATATCCTATTATCTGTTAATTGCATATGTAAAAAATATACTATGTTGAGTTTCTACACAAAAAAACGTTACTCTTATTACAAGATTAATAAAGTTCATGTCATTTATGCTTACTTTTGGTTGATATAAGATTAATTCAGTGTACCAAATGGAAGGGAAATAGAATACATAAAAAGGTAAGAATCGAATGGACAGTGAGACATGAGGGATAGATAAGTAGCAACCACTCTTTTTGAAATACAAGAGTGAAGAAGGGAAGAGATTCTGAGGACAAGTGGGACGGGCCATACACTTATCTGATTGGTACCGCCTTTAAAGTGATTCCTTTGACTTGTTCAAGAATCAAGTCATGTCTTTTTCAACCGATTTCTTTTCTGTTCATTAATTAATTAGTTATTACTCATGTTGTCAACATAAAAGAATCAAACAATTCAATAATTAATGCTCATAGTTTCATTATTGGACTACTTTCGTTTTTGTTTGGTTTTTGGTGCCCGCAATAATTCCGGTTTCTGCTGTTTCAGACAAGCCTTCATGATAAGTGGCAAAATTGTTTATGTAACGTACAAGAAAAAGTGTTTTACTCAGGACTCAGGAGAGTATGTTAAGAAGAGATAATTAGTATAATACTGAGTGTTGAAACAAACATGTAGGAAAATTTAATCTTACAAATGTAGAAGGAAAACGTTAGTTTCCATTTCCAGATGCATTTCTGTTGACATACCAATCATACTGATGAGGAGTGCAATTAAGGTTGGCACTCTTTATTTGGATGCATGTTATTTCATATAATTGTTTAGATTTTACGATCTTATTTTATACTGGTAAATGTGTAAACGACAATTCTGGGTCGATAAACAGGAGAATTATGAGTCTTTTTTTTTTTTGAAGCAATACGGAGAGCTTAAAATCTCCCGCGTAATTCTATTAATCAATGTCCGTTTACAAAATTCGTTTAGAAACCGACTATGACCATAGGAGAATTATGAGTCTTTGTAAAAAAAACAAATGAATAACACAATTCATCAAATATGATTGAGTATTACTCACTATTGTAGTAAGCAGTGACTCAAGATTATTTCTTTATTATTAATAATAAGAATAAGGATATGCATGACAACAAAATTGTACACAAAATTCTAGTTATTCAACCTTAATTGTAAAAAGAGAATTAAGAAATTGAGGTGTGTGTACCTGAGTTGTGAGAACGATGAGGAGAGCACAAAGGAAACTGAGGCTCTGTTTGTAATAAGCCTTCATGACAGTAATCGCCCCAATTGAGTATGCATCTCCTCCTCCAAACGACACACCACAATTGGCAAAAATGGTGATAATCACATGCTCCTTGATGTTGAAAGGGCCAGGGTTGAGATTAAACCCCCATCGACCCCCAAAGAGCCTGACCTCCTTTTGGGGGAGGACGGAGGCCATGAAACGACCGATTGGGAGCACGGCGATCTGAATGAGTATGCCGGAGATGGTGAGCGGCTGCGTGCGGAAGGTGAAGAAGGTGTTGAGGAAGATGAGAAGGATGCACGTTGTGAGGCCGAGGAACCAGGCGCGGAATGTCATCACCGGCATGGAGGGGTCGTCGGTCTCCGGCACCACCAGCGCCACCTCCTCCACCGCGCATCTCTCTGTCTCCGACGAATCATCTCTCTCGTCGTGCTTGGCATCTACCTTTGACGACATTTTGGCTTTTTTTATTTTTGTTTTGTTCCTCTCTCTCTCTCAGTTGGAGTTAAAAGAGTTGGGCAGGAGGAGAGTGAAGTGCCAGCTGTAATGTAAGAGAGATAGAGAACAGACAGAAGAGAGGGTGATTCAAATGATTATATAGAGAAGAGAAGGGATGATGGACAGTCGTCGATTTGTGAGGATGGCACGAATCTCAAGATTAAGATGACGACTGACAGGACTAGGAGTAGCAGGGAAGGAGACCTGTTTGTGATTATCTGCTAAACTTAGGAATCATCAGGTAAATTTTTCAAAAACCCCCTAACTTTTTTGGAATTTATCAAAAAACCCCTATCTTTTCAAATTCTTCAAAAACTCCCTATAAAGTGGCTTGAATTATTTTTTTACCCCCTATGGGGCTAATTCTAACATTTCCATCCAATATAATTTTTAAAAGACCAAAATGCCCTTCATATATTTATTTTTATATTTTATTTTATTCAATTAAAAATGAAAAAATATATTTTTTTACATCAAATATAAATAATTGTGAACTAATATACAAAATCATAATAAATATTTTACGTAAAATAAAATTATAATTTAATTATGGAATAATAAAAAATATTTTTTTTAATATAATATCATAAAAAAAAAGTAATATATCATAAGATAATACCATAAAATATCATCACCAAAAAATATCGTCAAAATAATTTAGTCAAAACTATAATTTGTAAATAATAAAAAAATAAAAATAATTTTTTTTGTAATATAATATAATAAAATAAAAAATAATACATCATAAAATTTTACCGTAAAATATCGTCAAAAATAATATCGTAGAATTTTATACTCAATTTATTTATTATTTTTATTGAATAAAATAAAATATAATAAAAAAAAATAATTGAGGGGCATTTTGGTCTATTAAAAAATTGAGTGGATGGAAAAGTTAGATTTAACTGTATAAGGGGCTAAAAAATAATTCAAATCGCTTTATAGGAAAAATGAGGAATTTTTGATAAATTCCAGAAAAATTAGGAGATTTTTTGAAGAATTTCCCTTTTATAAATAAAATATAAAATTCAGTATTGCACTAAGATCTATATTCCATTCTATTACATTACATCATATCATATCATACAGGAGGGAGGAATAATATAACAAATAACGATAATATAATATAATGTTGTAATGTTCCATTTCCTCAAAATAAAAATGTGGTAATGTTCCATTACATAATGTACTGTATTGGACGCTCAAGTCAAAGTTGTTGTTAACCCCACACACACAAAAATAGTTCTACCCCACCTTTCCTGGTGCAATTTCTTCTGAACAGCCAAAAAGAAAGAATGTGTGAATGATATGTGACAAATGATAACCAATCTTACAAAAGAGACTATAGTACGGTGACTAGAGCGGCTGGCTGCCTAAAGATTTAGACTGGACTGGAGTAGACAGGTACAGGCACCCAAAAAGTTTAATGTAATCATTTCGAAAAACATTTGAAAAATAAAAAGGTTCATGTAATGTTGATGAACGTGAGTAATTCAGAGAGGCACACAGCACGCATGGGACTGATGCGTGGCGGCACATGCCATCCTCATTTCCGACCGTTGCACTTGCCACGTGGCGCTCCATCTCCTGCTCCCACCTGGCACTTCCTTCTAATCTCGTCTACCTCCTGCTCCCACCTGGCACTTCCTTCTAATCTCGTCTACGTGGAGAGTTTAGTATTGAGTGGGTCCGGCTCTCTCAATGAATTGAATAATTGGATATGGCCCGTGGGCCACGGGCCTTCTCAAACTAAACTAGTTATGTTTTTATGTAAAATTATTATGTTAGCATACGTAAGTCAAGAGAGACCCCTCTAATTAAACTAATATCATATTCATCACCATTAACATTTAATATTCCCACCTGCAATACTATGGAAGAGAATACAGTGGGCAGAATGTATCAAACAAGCCAAGCCAAATATCTTTTCTGGTTATGCTTGTTAATAAGACCACAAGGCACACAAGTAACAGAGAGAGGTGAGAAGAAAGAAATAAATAAATAACAAATAAAATGAATTGACGAGGTTGTGATTGTGAGGTGTAAAGTGACCCCATCCCTCTTTTGATTTTAGAAGCAAGCAAGGCAAGGGGTTGAAGGCGTCAACTGGGAAAGACCTTATCTGATCTCAACCAACTCTGTATCGATACCTAGTTCTATATTTTTGTCATAAACTGCTCTAGTATATGAAGTTTATGTTTATCTGTATATCTCCCAATATGAAGCCAAAAGGGAACACGTTGCACATGCAGGTCTTAATTAATTTCGGAAATAATTGTTAAGAGATGGATCGACTAAAAGTGCATGCATGCTTCAACATTTTTGTAATACTGTCTTCTTCTGGAGGAGGCATTACCTCACGCCGGCACTCCACTCATTGCCCCCAATGCACATGACAGAACACAACAACCTGTCATCACTGATGCATTGTTTGTGTTTGTGATAATATTTTCTTCCACTTGTCATGGAGATACCCACAATTTCACCAGTTTAGGGTTTAGTTTTTGTTCATATTGATCCCTACAGTTGTGGAAGAATAATGAGATGAGTTGAAACAAAACTTCAGGGAATTAGAGGAAGAACATCTTCCATGGTGTTTCAAAAGGTATATATTGCATTCGAAATACGAAGCATGGAGACATTACAGCTTTGATCGACTCGTTCTTCAGCGCGTATTAAGTACTGATTGTGATCCAAGGACCAAGCCATAGAGTGGATATTAATATCATAAATATGAGAAGACGATTCAACGCTAATTATCTAATTAAGGATTACTAGTGCTGTGTGTGTTTGTTTTGCAACAGTTGACTTGGATAAGCGGTTAAATTGCAATATGAACACGTGGAGTGAGCTATGAATTACATGCATGATTCGATAACAGTAAAAAATAAAGACTATCAGTATCATCATCACTAGAGGAGAGGAGAGGAGAGGAGGTCGAGTGGAGACTCTTTCTTTGAAAATGGAGATGTAAAGCTTTCTATTCATGCAATCAGGTCTGATAGATTAAGATACCGGATAAAAAGCCCAATCATTTGATTGCGACATTATGTCAACTTGGACCCCCCACATCACCTTTCACCTTTCACGGGTCAGCTCTTTCTTTACCTTTTCCCCTTCCACCATATACTTTCATCATTTTATATTTCAATGGCCCAGCCCATTTCTTTGGATAAGAAGAACTCTTGAATGAGGGCTGAATAAAATAATAGGGTAGATTTCATTTTTCATGTAATTTGTCCCTCTGTTGGCCCATAAATTGTACTTCGAAGCCCATATTACTGCCTTACCTAATCAGACTATAGAAAGCCCATTAAACCTCAGGCCGATAATAGTTTTTCTTTATGAAACTCAGGCCCATAGTAGTTCAAATTTAAAATACCTCCGTCGTCAGTTTGATCATCATATTCAAGGTCTCTAAATATATAGTTTTATTTTGGTCTCTAAATAATATGCTCTATTAAATTTAACAATTCCTATATGGCAATAACGGTATGCAAACATTTTTGCAACGTAGTTTCTGAATTATTGCAATACAAGACCAAATAAAATGCTCTGTTTGTTCTGGTAATGCCAAAAGGAAATCAATATTATAATAATAGTCTAATACGAGAAGAAAGAAAGGTTAAAGGAGAATCCATGCTGAAGAAAGGCAGTCGGTGGGTGCATGATATATTTCAATCTTGACCAGGTATTTGCTCTTAAGAACCGTAACCTCTATCACTTTTTGACTTGTCGTCTTGTCCTATTATAACAACAAAGATTTCTTCGAAATTTAATCATCCAACTTTTGTACCTAATTAATTAATTCATAGCAAGTCCTGCCTTTTTTCGAAAGTTTGTTTACTCGAAAGTCTTCCTACCTTTTTCATCATCAAATTTACATTCGCTTGCTTTACGTGCAAGACTTAACATCTATTAGTCCAACTTACACTATTTTTCCCTTTATTTTAGTTTTCTTCATAAATGCCTATAATTCTACCCTTCATTTTTATATAAGACTATATTAATAACAAAAATAAAATTAAATAATCTGTCTTCTCTATCCGATTAATAGGTACGTGTTTTTTTACAACACAAACAGTTAGTTAACAGATCGACTATTATTTAATAATTGTGACAAGACAAATGTCGTGGCAGACTATTGAGTATGAGGTGGCCATGGAAGGTGTTGGGAGTAGAGACAAATAAGGTTAGGTCATCATGATCGAGATGGATGGATTGGGAGAGGGAGATTAAGGATAGCCCTCCACTCCCCTCTACAGTCGGCCAATTTCTCTCGAGTTCATATTTTGAGCCAATCGATCTAGCTCTTTATGAATATGGTAATTTCTGTGCCATATACATATAGAAACTCGTTGCATAACTATTGACCACAACAAATATACATGCACATGCAACAGGCAATTCTGTTGGGTTCATACATTTACAGATCCAAGGAATTCCTTCCTTTTCCTCCACCGAAAGAAAGAAAGAATGAATGAGAAAAGAGTGGTTCCTAATATCAATTCCCTAATCGTGTGGGGGTGGGGGTGGATCTCATAGTCTATATGATGATCAGTATTTCCTTTTTATCGCATCCCAAAAAAGATTCTGAACCACTTTTTGATTTGATTATTAATTAGTTGGTCTATCATCATTGATTATTGTTAATTTATTATTATATAAAAGAAAGGGATGTGGCTGACCACCATTGATAGATTACATTAATTTATTCATCAAAACTATATTTATTTTCATACATGAGGTTGGTAAGATTTAAATGCAGATGACTAGGCGAGCTGAATGTCCACAATTCAGTGTCTGGAGTGCATAATGCACGTGTCCGCATAGATTATAAAGTAAACAAAAATAATATGTTTAAAATAAAATATCATAATAACTAATACAATTAATTAATATATATTTATATTAAAATGTAATATCGCAAGTATAATAACATTAGCAATATTTATCACATAATGAATTGCAGCAATTGTATTTGTATTTTACTTCAATGAAAAAGGCTTGATCGACTTACATGATGTGTGCTGACCTCAGTTTAGTTACTGTTAGGTTAAGCTTCTTAATATGTAAGTTAGTCTAGTTCAGCTTCTTAAAAGGGAGAGACGAGACGGGATGGTGATACATACTTTAACAGAGGACAAGAGGGTGGGCAATGCACTAGTTAGTCTAATTAGTACTACCATCAATTTCTGGAATCTTCCTTTTTTTTCTTTTCAAAAAATTACATGCTCTCTCCATCATAGGCTTGGTCACCAAGCATCTTTATAAAAAGAGTGAGATTGAGATTATCACATCTCCCCGCTCTCTTTCTTCCTCACTCTCATCTATCTCTCTTATGCTTCCTCTTTCTCTTTCTGCCCCGCCTAAGCACTCCAGTTGATGCTAACCAATGTCCGATAAGGTAAAGTCATCCATCTTTTTTTTTTCTTCTCTTTCTTGGAACATGCATCTATACATTAGTTTGGAAACAAAACTCTATTGATATCCTCAAGCTCGCATTCAAAAAAAAAAAATCTATCAACTATATTAGATGAGTAATTTTATTCTATCTTGGCCCACTCATCACAATTTATTAATTCAGCTTAGAATTGGCATTTGATCATGATAGTGTGTTGTACATGAGTAAATAATTAGTGCTGAATATTACAGATTTACACCCTAATCTTATGGGTGGACTTGGAATGTTGCCGCTGCAACAAGAAAATCAGAAGTGTTATCGGCAAGCTCCAAGGTTTCATTCTCAATCCAAATCTACTATTATTGTACCTTTCTCCTGATCGTCCAAATTCAATTTTGCTTTAACAATAACTGTTCACTTTGATTGATTAAATTGATGTAGATCGTGCCAATATTGAAACGGTCGAGTATGACGAGAAGGAAAACAAGGTGATCCTCAAAGGACCTTTCGATCCGGAGTGGCTGGTCAACAAGTTGTGCTGCAAGGCTTGCAAAATCATCAAGGAGTACGAAATCATCGAACCATCTCCCCCTCCGCCGCCGGAAGAACCAAAACCGCCGCCGCCAGAAGAACCAAAGCCTCCACCACCCGAAGAACCGAAACCTCCACCTCCCGAGGAACCAAAACCTCCTCCGCCAGAAGAGCCAAAACCCCTAGCTCCAGAACCGCCGGCTCCAGTAGTGTCGAATCCTGCCCCTCCACCGACCGCAACAATCACGCCAAAGCCGACGGAGGTTCCATTTCCGTACCCATATCCATTTCCTGTCTGGCCAGTTTGTTGCCACAGTCCATGCCCTTGCTCTGGAGGGCATGGTGGTTGCCGTTGTTGCTCTTGTGGCAAAACTTACAACGAACCGCCACCACCTCCACAAGTGACATATCCATATCCTCCACCTCAACCATGTTATGATCAATGCGCCTACAAAATTGTCTGTGAAGATGAGTCCTATGGTGGTTGCGTCATCATGTGATTATGTTAATTAATTATCTTTTATTAGAAATTTCAATTGTCGCCTTGAGCGGAGAATACTTGTTAAATATTACTGAAGATGAGTTTTATTATCATTATTGTCAAATTGTAATGAGATAGAGATTAAATAAAAATATTGGAAATAAAGGTGGATGATATAGCTACTTTCTAATTGGAGAATTTTGTTTGTTAGGAGAGGTGTCATATCAAAATTGTAATGAGTGATTCTAAAAGGGAAATTTGGTGGTGTTGGGTATGCTGATTCAAGCATCCATACCATAACTACATGTGTAAAAGATTTTTTTGATAAATAGATCCAGGCCATGCCTGGTTCTTGCAATACATGTGTAAAAGATGGCAAGGCAAAATAAAGCGTTGTCAAATCCAATTTCAAACAAGGCCTGTTAACGGTGACTTGTTAGGAAAAGCTAGATAGATAGAGATGAAGAGAATGAAATAACATATATATTGTTTAGAATATGATCAAAGAGGGGATCGTACGTGATAAGGACATGCCACCATCAAAGCAAAGCAGGGGATACCAATCCATCCATTTCCATAGTGGTGGTTCGAATAGGATGGACTGCTTGTGTATTTTTCTGCTCTTGTTAGGCTGTCTGGCTCCACCATCTCGTCCTCTGCCTTTACTGTACAACTTAATTAGGTTCGTGATTAACAACATCAACGGTCTAATCCGATTAAACATGACCATATATGATCGTTGATTGCCTCTTAATCTTGCTTGACCCAACCGTTGGCAAGATATTTGTTTCTTTATGCATTTAATGAACAACTAAATATAATTGTATTGGCTTCCTCCTCAATTCATTCAAAAAAAATATATTGTGCTGACTTCCTGTTTTACTTTTTTTTTTTTAGGCAAACTTGAGGTGGACTTCCTGTTTTACTTAAATATTGATTTAAAGAAGTCGAATACAAAATTGAATTTATAATAGATTTTAATGTCATTTTTCAGTTGCATATAACGCCATTTTTTATTAATGTAATAGACGGGCCTGTATGTTCATCCCTAAACCCTAAATGGAAGCGCATAGAATATGTTCATCCCTGCACGGGCCTGTATGGACAGAATCCAAAAGTAATAACGCACAGACAGTCTAATCTTGCTTTACTAGTTTGGTCTGTCTTTTGGATAGGACAATGGGCCTCCAAAAGAGCCGAAGATAAATCTACTACTGCTAAGTAACCAAGTAAGGCCTATGTGCATGTGTGTGTGTGTGTGTGGCTCGCTATTTTCTTCTATTATACTATGGGCAGACCAGACAGACAACTCTCTCTTCTCTTTTGTTTTATACGCGACTCGACTGGGCTGGATAACCGTACAATGAAAATTTAACAATTGGCCCCACCTCTCCCGTTAAAAACTCGAAAGAAACAGAACATTTCATTTCACCTGTGCTGTATGTATTTTCGCAAGGCAGATTCGACAAGATGATAAGTCACAACGCAAAAAGAAGATTCACCTCCTTTCTCTTTGGCAAGAACATTTTTTTTTGCATCACCATCAAAACAGAAAAGAAAAGAAGATGAAAAGTTGGGTCCTTCATCGCTTTTTTTTATTGTGTATGGACAAATAATGTCATTTTGGACAATAAAAAATGTTAAAAAGATCGGTGGTTAATAATAATAATAGAGAGAAGAGGACCCGCTTCACGTGGGCTCTGGGGCCAGCCTCAAATTTCGGGTAACCACTCTCTTTCTCTTATATTATTATTATTATTATTATTATTATTATTATTATTATTATTATTATTATTATTATTATTATTATTATATTTATATTATAGGATTGCGATTTGCACGCTTTTTAACCCCAAAATAGAAAGATACACATACTCTAATTGAGTTGTGTTGTGTTGAGGGTCATTCATTTCATTTGCGTTTGCCCATTGACTAACTAAACTAAATACACACCACCATATCCGAAATGAAACTAACTCGAGATCTGATCTGATTTATTATCCACTCCACTCCACTCCCTATTATACTAGTCTCTGTCCCTAACCCTAACCCCATTCATTCTCTGAATGGCCGAGTGCAAATTTCCAATTCCTCTCTCCTCCTCCTCCCTTATCATAGCAAGTCAAGCCCATAACGGTCTCTAAACAAGTCTCAAGTAAGAGGCAGACAGAGAGGAGAGAGAGAGAGAGAGACAGCTAAGAGACAGACAGAGAGAAGAGTGAGCGAGATGTCTCGGTCTAACACGAACAGAGGTTCTGCTTCTCAGAGCACCTCGGCCCGGTCCAAGTCCAAGCACAGCGCCCGCGTCGCCGCTCAGACCTCGCTCGACGCCCAGCTCCACGCCGACTTCGAGAACCCCGGCGGCCAGTTCGACTACTCCGCCTCCTCGCTCCCCTCCTCCTCCGCCCGCCCCCGCCAGGTCTCCGCCTACCTCAGGACCGTCCAGCGCGGCCAGCACATCCAGCCCTTCGGCTGCCTCCTCGCCGTCCACTCCGACTCCCTCGCCGTCCTCGCCTACAGCGAGAACGCCCCTGAGATGCTCGATTTCATGCCCCACGCCGTGCCCTCCATGGAGAAGCTCTCCGAAGCCCCCATTCCTCTCGGTTCCGACGTTCGTTCCCTCTTCCGCTCTCAGTCCGCCTCCGCCCTTCAAAAGGCGGCCTCTTTCCCTCAAGTCTCCCTCATCAACCCCATCCTCGTCCACTCACGCAGCTCCGGCAAACCCTTCTATGCAATCCTGCACCGAATCGACGTCGGCTTAGTGATCGATTTAGAACCCGTCAACCCGTCTGACGTGCCGGTCACGGCTGCCGGAGCCCTCAAATCCTACAAACTCGCGGCCAAAGCCATCTCTCGTCTCCAATCTCTCCCCAGCGGCAACATATCCTTACTATGCGATGTCCTTGCCAAAGAGGTTCGAGATCTGACAGGGTACGACCGAGTGATGACGTATAAATTCCATGAAGACGAGCACGGAGAAGTAATCGCAGAGTGCAAGAGGTCGGATCTCGAACCCTATTTGGGCCTCCATTATCCGGCCACGGATATCCCCCAAGCGTCTCGTTTCCTCTTCATGAAGAACAAGGTGAGAATAATATGCGATTGTAATGCTCCTCCAGTCAAAGTCATCCAAGACGAGAAACTCGGCCAGCCGATCAGTTTGTGCGGGTCCACTTTGCGGGCCCCGCACGGCTGTCACGCTCAGTACATGGCCAACATGGGCTCGATCGCTTCACTTGTCATGTCCGTCACGATAAACGAGGAAGAAGAAGAACAGGCCAACAAAGCTGGACCTTCTTCTGAGCAGCAGAATCAGTCAAATACCAACTACAACAGAAGGAAACTTTGGGGATTAGTTGTATGTCATCACACGACACCGAGATTCGTGCCGTTTCCGCTGAGATACGCGTGCGAATTCTTGTTACAAGTTTTCGGAATCCAGCTCAACAAAGAATTGGAACTCGCCGTGCAAGCTAAGGAAAGAAACATTCTCAGAACGCAAACCCTTCTTTGCGACATGCTTTTACGAGACGCTCCGATCGGAATCTTCACTCAGTCTCCAAACGTGATGGATTTAGTCAAATGCGACGGCGCCGCTCTGTTTTATAAAAACCAGTTGTGGTTATTAGGCTCCACTCCTGACGAAATGCAGATAAAGAATTTAGTTTCTTGGCTGAACGAGTTTCACGATAGTTCGACCGGTTTGAGCACGGATAGTTTAATGGAGGCCGGTTATCCAAATGCGTCAGCTTTAGGTGACATAGTGTGTGGAATGGCCGCGATTAAAATATCTAATAATGGATTTATATTCTGGTTTCGGTCTCATACGGCAAAAGAGATTCAATGGGGCGGAGCGAAACACGAACCGTCTGATAAAGATGAAGATGGGAGAAAAATGCATCCGAGATCTTCGTTCAAAGCGTTTTTGGAAGTGGTTAAATGGAGGAGCGTTTCTTGGGAAGATGTCGAGATGGACGCGATTCATTCGTTGCAGTTAATTTTACGGGGAAGTTTAAAAGAAGATAAACATGTTGCTAATATTAATAGTAATGAGGAGCGTGATAATAAGTTGAAGACGATAGTTAAGGCGAGCTCAAATTCATCTGGTGATGATAAGAGGATTGAGGGCTTGGATGAGTTGAGAACCGTTACGAATGAGATGGTGAGGTTGATTGAGACGGCTAATGTGCCGATTTTAGCCGTCGATTCTGCCGGAAATGTGAATGGGTGGAATTCTAAGGCTGCTGATGTCACCGGATTGCCGGTACACGAGGCGGTTGGTACGCCTTTTTTGAATCTGGTTGTCGATGAATCTGTGGAAGATGCTAAGAGGATCATCTCTCTGGCTTTGCAAGGTAATTAAATTATTTGATTAATTAAGGGAATTTTTTTCTTAAAAACCCAATTGATATTTTTCTGAATATTTTTATAAAATAAACCCCTATATTTTGGGAAGCTATGTTTTGTATTGTTTTAGCTATGTTGATTTTTTTTTACTCTCCTAGGCTTTTCTTTATAATTTCGAGTCATATATAATTCATTTTCAAGCCAAGATTATCCTCTTTAAGTTTAAGAATATATTGTTGATATATGTATTTGACCGATTTATCTTTTTTTTTTTATAGGAAAAGAGGAGAAGAACGTTGAAATAAAACTGAAGACGTTCAACCATTTAATCCACAACGGGCCGGTAATCTTAGTAATAAACGCATGTTGCAGTCGCGACATAACCGACAAACTAGTAGGCGTTTGTTTCATAGCGCAAGATATAACAATGGAAAAAACAATAATGGACAAATACACAAAAATCCAAGGTGATTACGTCTCGATCGTCAGAAACCCTAGCCAACTAATCCCTCCCATTTTCATAATCGACGAGTCGGGCTCGTGTCTCGAATGGAACGAGTCCATGCAAAAACTCTCCGGATTCAGAAGAGAAGACGCGGTCGGCCGATTATTAATCGGAGAAGTTTTCACGTTACATAGTTTCGGTTGCAGACTCAAAGACCACAACACGTTAACTAAACTCAATATTCTTGTCAATTCTGCATTATCAGGCCAGGAGGTTGAGAAGCTCATATTCGGATTTTATACCGTGAGCGGGAAATATGTGGAGGCGTTATTAACCGTGAATAAAAGAGTGAATTCTGACGGGGAAATAACTGGCGCGTTGTGTTTTTTACACGTGGCGAGTCCTGAAATGACTCACGCGTTGAATGTGCAGAAACTGGCGGAACAAGCGGCGAATAATAGTTTGAAAGAGTTGGTGCATGTTAGGCAAGAGGTTAGAAAGCCTCTCAAAGGGATGATGTTTATGAGGAGTTTAATGGAGGAGTCGGATTTTAATGAGGAGCAAAGAGGGATTTTTAAGAAGAACGTTCTTTGTCAAGAACAACTCGCCAAGATTTTAGACGACTTGGATCTCGAGAGCATCGAACAAGGGTTACTTAATTACTACGTTTTTTATATTATTATTATTATTATTATTATTAAATTTAGGGTTTATTATTAAATTGTTGATTTGGATGATAGGTATATGGAGCTGAACACGGTGGAATTCAACCTTGCAACAACATTAAACACGGTGTTAATGCAAGGTATGAGTTTGAGTCAGGAGAGGAGAATTCCGCTGGAGCACGATTGGCCGAGAGAGATATCTTCCGTGAGTCTTTACGGAGACAATTTGAGACTCCAACAGATCTTGGCGGATTTCTTGAACTGCACGCTTCAGTTCTCGCACCCGAACGATGGACCCGTTTTACTGCGTGTTATTCCCACGAGAGAACAAATCGGGACCGGAGTTCAAATCATTCATCTTGAATTCAGGTAAAAATTCAAAAAATGAAAATGAAAAACAATAAGTAAATTATAAAATAATAATAATAAATGGGGTAATGTTGGGTATACCATACCCATCCAATGACTCGAAATATAAAATTTATCCTCTTAAAATTTATATTTTATCAATTTTTTTGTAAATTTTATTGTAGACTTAACTTTGGGTAAATTTGATAGAAAATTAAGTTTGAGAGAATAAATTCGATATCTTCATTTTTAGAGGGGTAATTTTGATATTTTGAGTTTTTGGAAGGGTATACCTGATATTACCCCATAATAAAATATAAATTAAAGATGAATGAAATTAATATTATAAATAATTTGTAGGATAATACATCCGGCACCGGGAGTTCCAGAGGCGTTGATACAAGAGATGTTTCAGCACAGTGAAAGAGTTTCAAGAGAAGGTCTTGGACTTTATATAAATCAGAAAATAGTGAAATTAATGAACGGAACGGTGCACTATCAGCGTGAGGCTGAGCGGGCCGCGTTTGTGGTGCTGGTTGAGTTCCCTTTGGTCCAGCCCAAAGGAAAAAGGGTTATCAGGTGAATTAATTAACATGTTTGATGGATCAGATGAGATGCTAATTAATGTACTTTTTAGGGAGTTAATTAATGGTAGATTTAGAAGTAGAGAGAGAGAGAGAGGGTTGTTACTTTTTAGGTTTGATGGGAGTGGGAAATAATTAACTACGTCAGGTTCTTTTTTTAGATTTTAATTTGTACAGGAGAAGCTTAAGCTTTGAGTAAATTTTATTATATTATGAGTTTGAGATGTAATTTATATCTGATTACTGATGTCAAGACGGAGACGGTTACTGTTTTCATGTCTTGGTTGCTATTCGAAAGCTACTGTTAGTTAATTTTGTATGCAAAAAATGTGAGGGTATTTACTTGTATAAAATTAAAGAGCAGCATTTTGTATGCAAAAAATGTGAGGGTATTTACTTGTATAAAATTAAAGAGCAGCAATTTGATTAGAAGGCGAAACTCAATCTAGTCGAGCACCGAAAGCATATGATTTTGATTTGTGATTAAATATAAAGTTGGTTGCCTGAACTTGAGGGTAATCAATGTCTAATCTAATCTAATCTAATCTAGTTTTGTACTATAGCAGCTTTCTTTTGTGCAAATTGATCAATCAATACCAGCATTGTAAAATTTGAAGATGAATTGATGATGTGGCAGAACAGTTGCATTTCACAACATGTTCTTCCATCTCGGGGCGATTGGTTTGGTTTGGTTTGGTTCAACAAAAGTGGCCGACCAGTCAAGATGGCCCCGAACCTACTTTCTATTACATTACTACCCTCCAACTTGACTGGAATGGCAAGCCTAGCGGCTATAATTGAGGGATTTGTGAGGGGCATTTCAGGAATAATAGACCAAAGCAAGTACTCATTCTCTCTCTCCTCCTCGACTCGAGTGTCGTCGCTGAAACAAAGCCTCCAAACAAACACAACACTCATTATTACAATACACACTCAACAGCCAGTGCAGTGCACAGCAGAGCAGGACGAATTACTCTTCTGCCACTCCCATCTCTCTCTCTCACTAATCAATTCTAGCTTCAATAAAACGAGATCCAGATTAGATCCATGACAATGGCGACGAAGCAGAGAGCAACGTCCGTACTGGCAGGAGATTTCAAGCTCCATTTTGCGCTGGCGGCGGTAATCGGAGTGGTCGGAGTCGCGCTGGTGACGGCGGGGCCTAGTCTGACCGCCGTGGCGGCATTCTTCGGGCCGCTGGTTATCTCGACGGTGTTCCTTCTGGCGGCCATCGCCGTGCTGTTCTGGATCTCGCCTCCGCCGAAAGATTCGGCTGACGAGGAACTGCCGGGGCAGGAGCTGATGCAGTATGTGGCCGGAAATCCGGTGGAGATTTCGTGTGGGATGATGAATCTGGATGGGATTAGAGAAGAAGGGGAAAGAGTGGGTGAACTGAGCTTGACGCCGGAGAAGAAAGAAGAGCCGTGAAGGAAGGATCTGGTCTGGTGTTCCGCCCCAACACAACACAACAGTTTTTGATGACGTGGCTTACTGTTGTTGGTTCTGGAGCTACTACACTACATTTTACTGCTACTAGTGTGATAGTGCGGGTTAATTATGCGTACAACTGAAGAAGCTAAGGAAAAATAGCTGCCTGCTTGAATTAGTCATTTTATTATTGTAGTAATCTGTAGCTTAGTGCTTATCTTCTCAGATGAAATAAATAAAGCTTCTTCATTCCTTCTTTTTACTTATCTTATTATTTTCATCTTCTTGTAAATTAAGGTTTAAAAATAAGAAAGAATAAATATAATGGGGATCTTTCTGGGAAATTCATGAAGAAAAACTCATTAAAAATAGAGAATAATTGGGAATTAATTAGCAGGTATTGTCATTGATGAGAGTGAGATGAGAATGTGTCTTTTCTGGGGGAAATTGAATTGAAACGAATCGTTTGGTGGGCTGGGGAATATGATGAGAATGAGATTAGGCCAGATCACACGTGCTTTACATTGGTTTCTGCACACGGGGCCACATCACGAGCTCCCACGTGATGAGACATTAATATTGCCGTTATTTTTTTAATATTTTAAACTCTGCATAAACAAATTTACTATGGGCATGTTTGATTTGAGGTACTTCAATATACATTGTATTTTGATGATCCCGTACATGACAATACATGGATTTGATAATTTGAGTTGCTTGTTTGATGTGATGAATTACAAAATACAGGATCATGAAATTTTTTGTTTGATTTTATCTTAAGAATACTGGATTTCATGTTAGTTATTGACTTACTAATAGATTATAAAATAATCTAAACTAAATCAAAATTAACAAAACTGAACATTTCAAAACTTCTCTAGAAAATTAAAAGATAATAAAATTCATAAAAAGATAAATAAGCACCAATTAAGTATCCTTTTCTCAAATTAAGCAATAATTAAGCATCAATTAGCACTAGTCGGCAAATTAAGCACTAATTTACTAAATTAGCCAATCAACACCAATTGCCATCTATTGCTTTCTTAATCAAAAGTTTAAATTGGCTGATTGGATTTAACAATTTTTCAGCACCAATTTTTCAAAGCTGCAGTCAAAACCAGAGATAGCAATTTTGGGAATATTTTGATTTGGGCAGAGAGGAATTTGTAGTGCGTCAGTTGCAGATTTAGGGCAACATCAAATCGTTGCTGGAGGTTTAGGGCAAGATCAGATAACCAAATTGATAGAAGCAAGACATTTTTCTTCCTCAATGGCTTTGAGAACAAATCACGAAATCTGAAGCCTGTGTCCAACTGGCAGCTTAGAATAGAGAGCTTTCTAGGGTTCTTACGGTTTCTCAGCCGAAGAAAATATAACAGAATTGATTGATTTTGAAAGAGGTTTGTAATATGGAGTGCTTGTAAGATGATTTGAGAAATGGAATGAGTGGAAATTAAATGGCAAATAATGAAAAATTGAATGAAATTAAGAAGAACAGATTAAAGAGAAAGAGTATTTTCATTCATATATTTCTGATTCCCAATTTTTACAACTCCGGACTCTTTTATACTTCCATATCACTGGACATTTCCAGTTGACTTCTGATTAACCTAATTAAATAAACACGGCCTAACACGGCCCAATAACCAATAAAATAAAAGACTTAAATAAACTTAGCCCACTCGGCCCACTACAAGTAAAAAGAAATACATATAAATAAACTGTAAATATCTTTACTCTCTCTCTCTCTCTCTCTCTCTCTCTCTCTTCCCGACAATTCTCCTCCAGCCCAGCTCTTGAGCGACAACCATAGATTCTCCGACCAAACTCCATTAACATATGTACAAGCCATTAAACTGAGCTAAAAACCTTAGTTATGTAACATTCCCCACCCCTTAAAGATAAATCTTGTCCTCAAGATTGAGATCTTTGCATAAATTCAGGGTATTTCAGCTGAATTTGGTTATACTCTTCCCAGGTTGCCTCTTCTTCAGGTCGACTAACCCATTTAATCAGCAGAGATACATCAGATTCATTCCCCTTCTTAACCAATTCGCGCCTCAAGATCGCCTCTGGTTCCACCTTAAATCGACCATCTGGCCCGATCAACGGCATATTAGGTCTGGGTACAGTACCTTCTCCTAATTTTTTCTTCAGTTGAGATACATGAAAAACAGGACGCACAGTACTCCCTTCAAGTAAAATCAATTTATAAGCCAATTCCCCAATTTTTTTTTCGACTCTAAAAGGGCCATAATACTTGAGACTAAGCTTCTTGTTTCCCCTTTTTTGCCACTGAGATCTGTCTATAGGACTGAAGCTTGAGATACACCCAGTCACCCTCCTCAAAGATTCTCTCGGTTCTACCTCTATCAGC
This sequence comes from Juncus effusus, assembly GCA_027726005.1. Taxonomy (NCBI): domain Eukaryota; kingdom Viridiplantae; phylum Streptophyta; class Magnoliopsida; order Poales; family Juncaceae; genus Juncus; species Juncus effusus. Next base: position 41,442 of record CM050909.1, read on the forward strand.
ATTGATTTTCATTCTAGCCTACGCCTTATGAAGGTTTTCTCTCAGTATTTCTACTGCTCTTTGTCTCTCTTTAAGGTATCCGTCCACTTCTTCAATATTTGATTTTGGGGGTGATCCTAACCCTAATTGGGGTGGTTCATACCCATAAAGAACCTCAAATGGGGTGCATTTAATTGAAAGGTGATAACTGTTATTGTACCAGAATTCTGCCAATGGCAGCCAGTTTATCCATTTCTTAGGGTTATCAAAACACATACACCTCAAATATGTCTCTAAACACTGTTTGACCATCTGTCTGGGGATGATAAGAGGTTAAAAATTGCAGAGTGGTACCCATTTTCTTAAATAATTCTCTCCAAAAAGCACTGGTGAAAATTTTGTCTCGATCAGTGGTGATGCTTTCTGGCATCCCATGAAGCTTGTAAATTTGGTTCATGAAAAGATTAGCGACTTGAGTGGCATTAAAAGGATGGGCCAATGGAATTAAATGTGAGTATTTGGACAATCTGTCCACAACAACTAGAATTACTTCTTTGCCCTCTGATTTTGGCAACCCCTCAATGAAATCCATTGTAATTTGGGACCAAAATTTATATGGAACAGGCAAAGGCTGTAATAAACCTGGACTGGCATTATTTTCATGTTTTCCCATCTTACAAACATCACATTCCCGTACCAATTGTGTGATTAGTTCATGCATTTTTGGCCAATATACATATGTCCTCACTCTTTGATAAGTGTTCAGTATGCCTGAATGCCCGCCATCATGTATGCTCTGAACTAACTCCTCTCTCACTCTTTCACTGTTTCCAACATAAATTTTTCCTTTATATTTTAATTTCTCCTGATTTACTCCAACCCTTCTCTAATTCTTCATTGCCTTTTGATTGAGCTTCAATTTTGTTCGCTTGAGGATCATTTTTATAACTTGTTTTTACTCTACTCAACCATTCTGGTACTAGTTCAGAAATAACCGATAATATCTCAGAATTCTCCTGAAAGTTCTTTCTACTCAAAGCATCAGCCACCGTATTATGTCTTCCTTTTCTATACTCTAACTTATAGTCTAACCCAATAAACTTAATAAGAGCTTTGTGTTGCATGGGATGATTTAGTTTTTGTTCAAGGAGGTGTTTCAGGCTTTCGTGGTCTGTTTTGATTATCACTTTTGTACTCTGTATGTAGTGCCTCCATTTTTGGATGGCCAACACTACTGCTAATAGGTCTTTCTCATAAGTTGAGAGTCCCTTACTCCTCACACCCAATGATTTACTTAAAAAAGTGATAGGTCTACCCCTTTGGGATAAAACTGCCCCTATTCCTCTATCTGATGCATCCGATTCAATGATGAAGGGTTTTGAAAATCCGGTAAATTCAGAACAGGTACAGTGATCATTGCCTTTTTTAGTTGCTCGAATGCCCTCTGAGAATCATCATTCCACACAAATCCTCCTTTCTTCAATAGATCTGTCAGTGGCTTACTAATTATTCCATAGTGCTTGATAAATCTCCTATAGTAGCTTGTTAGGCCCAAAAATCCACCATTGGGATAAATCTCCTATAGTAGCTTGTACTGCCCAAAAATCCACCCCTTGGGATAAATCTCCTATAGTAGCTTGTACTAGCCAATCCACCATTGACTCGATCTTACTTGGATCAGTGGATACCCCTTCTTTTGAAATTATGTGGCCCAAATACTCAATTTGTGATACACCAAAAGCACATTTGCTCATCTTTGCTAATAGTTGGTTCTGTTTCAAGATTTCAAACACTCTCCTTAATAAAACCAAATGGGATTCTCAATCCTTACTATAAATTAATATGTCATCAAAGAAAACTAATACCCCTTTTCTCAACATTGATCCAAATACATCATTCATAAGATTTTGAAAGGTTACTAGTGCATTGGTCAATCCAAAAGGCATTACTTTGAATTGGAAATGACCATGGTGTGTTCTGAAGGCAGTTTTGGGTTCCTCACCCTCTGCCATCCTTATCTGGTGATACCCTGACCTTAAATCGATCTTAGAGAACACTTGTGCCCCTTTTAACTCATCTAATATATCTTCGATTACTGGAATTGGGTATTTGTTTTTAATGGTAACATAATTCAACTTTCTGTAATCGATACACAATCTCCATGTGTTATCTTTTTTCTTCACCAGTAAGGCTGGGGCTGCAAATGGACTGTGGCTTGGTACTACAATCCCATTCTTGAGCATTTCACTCACCATTTCTTCAATAGTTGTCTTTTGCTGGTACGGGTATCGGTAGGGACGGAGTGGGTTCTGTTCCCATTTTCAGGAGTATTTTGTGGTCATACAGTCTTTTTGGTGGTAATGCAGTCGGTTCTTGAAAGATTCCCTGATACTCATCTATCAACTCACTAAGATTGTTAGGTATTATAATTTTACTAAATTTTTCGTCTTCTTTGGGATATATTAGGAAACATACCTCCGTAAGGCTCATTGCAGAGTCATCTGAAAGAGCAGATTCCCCTTTAATTCTCACCTCCTTATCCCCAATCCCAAGCTTAAGGATCCTATTTTTTAAATCCAATAGGGGGTTCATCTTCTCCAACCAATCATAGCCGATTATAACATCATAGAGGCCTAGATTCATCAATCTGAAATCAATGGTGAATCTAATAGCGGTAACATATAAACTCACCACCTCATTGTTTTCCTGTTGTTTTTTTACTTTCGTATTGGGTTGTTTAATTTTGGCTTCTTTTTTGTTTTCCCCTTGTTTTGATTTTTTTTCAAAAATTTGATTCAATTCTTCTTCTTCTCTCTCACTCTCTGACAACTCCTCCACATCACTGCTCCTCCCCTCCTCCTCTTCTTCTTCTTCTTCTATTATATGGATTGCTTGAGTCTGGCATTTATGCCCTGGACTCCAAGGAGCCCTGCATTTATAACATGGGTTGGGTGCTTTGGTGGTTTGGCTCCCAGATTTGGATTGATTCCAATCTTTTTTGACATTAATCTGACCCTTGGGAGGCTGGGACCCTTGGGAGTGATGAGAAAATGGCTTTGAAAAAGCTTGTTCTTCTTATAAATGAGATCATAAACTTTCTCTTGTTTGCTGGCCATGGTATAAGCTTCTTCCAGGGTTTTGGGATCAGTGGGGTACACCAAGGTTTTCACTTCTTCTTTTAATCCTCCTATAAATGTTTGCATAAACCCACTGTCTGAATACCAGGGATGATCCCTCAGTACTTGTGATTTCATCTCTTCAAAACTCCCTATATACTCCTCTACTGTACCCACTTGCCTCAATTGTTTCAGTTCCTCCAAAATGCCAATGATCTTCCCGACTTCAAATCTACCTAGTACAGCTGGTACCAATTTTCCCATGTAATCGTGCGTCTAGTGACCAAGATTGATTGAAACCAATTTTCAGCCTTATCTTTAAAGTTCATGGCTGTCAGACCAACCTTGTAATTCTCATGAATATGAAAAAGATGGAAATAGTATTCACTCTTGCTGATCTAATGCCTAGGGTTGTCTATATTGAAAGTGGAAAAATTCATTTTGGGGGGCTTGGGTACGTGGTATCCAGTGTGGTGGTGATAAGGGTTATAAGGGTTATGATGATGAGTGAAGGTTGGAGTATGGTTCTGGAATGGTATGTGATGTGGTAAGATGTTTGGGGGTGGATAGTGGTTGAAAATTTGGGGGTGGAATGGTATGTGATGTGGTAAGATGTTTGGGGGTGGATAGTGGTTTTGATTTGCAGATGGATATGTGGTTTGATAAGGATGAGGACTTTGATTAGGGTTTTGGGGTAAATTAGGGTTATAGTATGAGTACGGGTAAGAATTTATGGATGATGAAGGGTTGTGAATGTAGGGGTAAGAAGGAATAGTGGGTGGCGTGTGTGAATAAGTGGGGACAGATTGCAAATAGGATAATGGATCTTTGGTGTTGTAATTCGGGTAAAGACATAGATTTTGATAATAGGTTTCTGGTTGGTTGGGTTGCTGGAATTTGTTTGGGTTATGGTTGTTTTAGCGGTAGATTTGTAATGAGGTGGTATGTAGAGGTCTGGTTTTGAAGTTGTGAGATTGGGCCTAGGAGTATCCAGCTGAATAGGATTTGATTTGGGTGGAAAAGTTTGTGAATTTGAACTTGGTATTTCAGTGAGGATCGGTACATCATTTCGTGGTTCAGTTGGATCGTGCGAGGGCGGAAAATTATTATTACTCAATGGTTTCGTCTCCTTCTTTTCCTGGGTATTAACAGATCCTTCTTCCTCACTTACAAACTTTTCTTTTTTAAATGCAGATCTGCATGGACACTTTCACAGCTTCCTGGACAGTGGTGATGATGAGCTCTGCTTGGGTTGCAAATGCTTGATTCATCTCCTCTTTGTCGGTTGCTCTAACCATCTTCAGCTCGTTCAGAACCTCTCCCTGCTGGTTGATCTTCTCTTTAAACCCCTCTAGCTCCTCCCTCAGATCTTTGATTTGAGCTTGAGTTCTTGTGGTGACTGGATCCCCCATGTGGGATTTCCAGATTAAGATCAGTCTGTTGTTTGCCTGGATCGATGCTTTGATACCACTTGTAACAAAATTGATTGATTTTGAAAGAGGTTTGTAATATGGAGTGCTTGTAAGATGATTTGAGAAATGGAATGAGTGGAAATTAAGTGGCAAATGATGAAAAATTGAATGAAATTAAGAAGAACAGATTAAAGAGAAAGAGTATTTTCATTCATATATTTCTGATTCCCAATTTTTACAACTCCAGACTCTTTTATACTTCCATATCACTGGACATTTCCAGTTGACTTCTGATTAACCTAATTAAATAAACACGGCCTAACACGGCCCAATAACCAATAAAATAAAAGACTTAAATAAACTTAGCCCACTCGGCCCACTACAAGTAAAAAGAAATACATATAAATAAACTGTAAATATCTCTACTCTCTCTCTCTATTCCCGACAATTCTCCTCTAGCTCAGCTCTTGAGCGACAACCCTAGATTCTTTCTCCTTCTCCGACCAAACTCCATTAACACACGTACAAGCCATTAAAGTGAGCTAAAAACCCTAGTTATGTAACAGAAAAATCTAACTTTATAATCCATCCTCACTAATGGTGGAGGAAGGAAGATTCTTACTCACAGCTAGCTAATGGCAAGAGACTCTGCTAGACAATGACGAAGTTTAGGATTAGGTTAGGGTGAGTAGATAAGGTTGTTGAGAAGAGAAGGGTAGCAAGACAAACATTATTGAGAAGCAAAAGAGAAGGATTGAGATACGTGGAGAAATTGTGGGTCAGGCGGAGAGAAGAGGGAGGAGAAAAAGAAAAGCAGTTAGCGAAATACAGCACACTACATTTGTGTCGTCCCGCATTCTTGACTGTATGACAACATACAAAGTATAGGATTTTAGCCCTTCAAATCCAGGATTTGTTGAAATCAAATATGGGATTTTATCCAAGATACAGTATTCATAAATGCAATCCCTCAAAATACACCAGATCAAACATGCCCTATGTTCGAAGTAATATTTTTATGTTAAATCATGCTTTTTGGTTTAATTAGAATCATCAGGCCCGTTTGAAAGAAGAAAGGGTGAATGGGCCGGACTTGAATTACCAAGTCAGAAGAGAAATAAATGGATTCCCGGTTTTACTTTCTCTTTTGGCGGGACGGAAAAGCTCTCCCTCCCTCTTAGTCTTCACTGCGAGATTCAGATCCTCCTGCTAAAATAAAAACATTCTGCTGATCCGACTTGAGATCTTCTCACTCGACGGCGTCTCCTCTCTATCGAGCTATCTAAAGGTTATACTATCTCACTTTCTTGTGGATCTAACCTAGACGGCGACGCCCCCTGGCTCGCTGTTGTGTTGCTCTCTCATGGCGTCTCCTCTCTCTCTCTGTATATGGCTACTCGATTAGAATCGTCGTCTGCATGGAGAAATTCGTGGTGCCATCAACTTTCCCTGAAAATAGCAGGAGGAATCGCATCAGGTAAGGACAATTTAATTCTTTCTGTCTAAGTGCCATTTCAGCGAAATTAAGTTTTCTTTGTGTGGAAAAGCGAAAAGTACGGGAATTAACTTGATGATTTTTCCTAATTATAATATTTGTTTTTTCAAAAGGGGTAGGTGGACTCGGTGTATTGCTGAGCTGGAAGGCCGATTGAGTTCTGAATACCGTCACAGGTCCTCTCAGCTCCTTCTCAATTCATACTATCAGGTATTCTATTTGAATCTCAATTCCCGTTCCTCATATAGCTAATTTTGTGTCAGATCTGAAATAACTTCTTTTATTGTTTCTTATAAAGTCTAGGGTTTTCGAACATAGCACTACTGGAGATGGCGATTGCCCCACACATGTAAGTTCATCAAATATAAAATGGCGTCTTAATATGGAATGTCTCATTTGAATCCATGAATAATGAATTGCTTATTATCATTAGAGGGCTCCATTTCTTTCTGTCAACAATCCTGAAATTCAATTCTTTGCTTCAAGGTTCTCTCTCTCTCTCTCTCTCAATAAATAAATAAGTAAATATATATAAATAAATTGAAGAAAACAAATACTAATCTTCTGAGGTTGTCTTGTAGGAAATGGGTCTCAGCAGTAGAATTTGACTCAAAGGTACAATTAAATTATTCATTCCATTATAACACCGCATAAATCAAATAATTATCTTTTTCAGGGTTTTTTTAGATAATTTGTATTTAACAGGGAATATACATTGCATCAGCAACAAAATCAGGGTGTATAACAGTGCATGACTTTGAGACATTGTATTGCTCCATTCATGGCCCCACTTCCAGTAAATTTCCACTTTTACGCCTCATTTCTCACTATTTATCCATACACCATTTTTTTTTATCATTTCATGATTTTATATATTTCTTTGTTTGCTTAGGTTTAAGGAATTATAAAGGGAAGCCAGTAATACATATTGCAACTTTAATGCCTTTAGATGCTATTAAATGGAACCCATCTAATCAAGATGAGGTACTAATTAATTACTGTTGCATTTTAGACCAGTCAAAATTAGGTTTTAAAATTCTTAGTTTTAATTAGGTTTTGAATTTACACAGATTGCTTGTGCGTCAAGGCTAAAAGACAAAATTCTTCTCTTTGATATAGGCTACGAATCATGCGACCCCATTGAAGTAACTCATAACATATTAGTATATTACATTACCATTTAACTATGTTTATACAGTAATTTATGATTTGTTTTTTTAAAAAGGTGCTACATAAAGGGAAATCAAAATTCTCTGCATTGAACTACGAAAGTCAAACAGGTTTATCAGACATTATTTTTCCTTCTGATGACAAATCAAGGTAGTTTCTTTTCACCCTTTAAATCTTATTTTAAGAAAAATAAAAAGAAAATCATGAATGAATGTGAGCCATTGATACAGATTGCTAGCATCAAGTTTGGATGGTGGGATTTTAATGTGGGACCGACGATCTAGTAAAACTCATTGCCTCGAGATTCGTGCCAGATCATCTCATTGCAAGATCAACTCTATAGAATTGGACAAAGATAATCGGGTATTTATTATTAACGTTTATCTAAACGACTTGCTGCTGTTAATCTTTCATGTATTAAAATTTGTACATGTATTTATGTTTTTTTTACTTAATAATAGGTAGTATTGGGGGCGAGTAGAGATGGGGTTATTTATGCATGGGACCTACGTGGAGGCAGATCTTCTTTTGCTTTTCAAAACCCTAATGAGGTACCACTAATTATGTAATAATTTATTGTTTTTTTTTATATATTTTGTTCTTTTTTTTTCATACATAATTGTATGTAATGTAGGTGCCTGTCTTGACATCCATGAAGGTATCGTCTATGTTGGAGAAAATTCAACCATTGAAGGTAATATTCTATGTCTATTTCAATTTCAATTTGGGCAAATTCACATCATCATACTTTGTTCTTTTTAAGTTGTTTAATTTTAGAAAGTTTTTTGTTGAATTATTGTGATTTTAGGAACAATCAAATATAGTGGCAAGGGAAATTAGCTCCATAAAATTCGATCCGAGCTGCTCGTACCAGTTGGCTTTCCATCTTGATGATGGCTGGTACGCTTCCACCATAATTAATTTTTTTTTTTTATTTTAAAATTCAGTACCAAATTAATCTTGTTTATATATTGTTTGTGTATTATACAGGTCAGGGGTAATAAATGTGAATGACCTAAGCGTGACACACGTCCACTGCCCTCCTCCTGATTGGTTGTATGTATACTATTCAAATATTAAATTCAACTTCATTTATATATCTATATATTTATGTAGTAATAACCTAATAATGATAATCATTATTTAACAAAATGGGAGCAGAGAAAGTACAGGCATTTCAACGTTCTCTAGCATTAAGCGTCCCGCTTGGCTTCCAACATCTTCCGTAAGTTTACTTTATTCCAACACATTTATTTCTATAAATTACATGCATTTATTTGTGATTAAAACGGTATATTGATCTTCTGTTTATCTGTTATGTATAATATAAAAAGGTATATGCAGTTGGGTGTTTATCAAGAAAAGGAATGTATCTTTTGGATTTTCATCCTGACAAAACATCTCCTTGTCACGTCCATTTCAAGTTTGTTTTTCTTTTTTCGTCTTATTATTACTGCCTTTTTTTCACTAAAATAAAATTGAGGGGCAATATTGCGAAAATAATGTATTTTCATTGTTTTATTTGACAGTGATGAAATAGAAAACATTGGTGATGAAAATAGAAGAGCGGTTCAAAATAAATTCATTTCGGTTTCCGAAGAGATTATTTCTTGCGCTGCTCATCCTCTAAATGGTACTGTTATAGCTGGAACTAAGGTACATTTACTTATCTTTTTTTTGTTATACTTTATGTGAATAGTTTGTTATTTAATTTTTATTTTATAAAGGGATTTAATTTAACAACGGAATTGTTTTTCAGGAATCCTCTTTGATGGTCATATCTCCGAAGTCTGCTAATGATGAAGGCTCTGAATAGAAGAGTGAATAATTTTTATTTGTTTTTATTTTGTTGCTAAAATTTGTATACATGATGCAGCTTATCCAACGTTTCCATTTAAATTCATCTACTTGTACATATTTTTAAGCTAATTTTTAGTTTCATCTCAAATTTTACTTTGATAATTTACAGGTTACAAAGATGAGGGCTGGAAGAATATCAATTCTGTAATAGCTTTCGCATGAATGTTGAATTTCGTGATGTAATTAATCAAAATAAAATTGATGTCATGGCATCATATTTGTGATATAATGTATTTGAGGACTTCTTTAGATCATCATTTTTGTATATACAGAATTAACGGTAGAGTTATACATATGATATTTCATAAAACTGTATAATCTTTGATTAAGAACTGCATAAACTTTGAAACTTTATAATAATTGCTAACGAAAACAGCCAAATATAATCAGTCAGATACAAAAAAGACTGATAATAACACAGGATTGGTGGGCTTTCTTGCTAAATATGCATTCAATTTCAGCCCAAACCAAAGTCCATTAATTGAAGGGACTAGTTTATAATTTAAAATTTTGTAGGGGCCGTTGCGTCTATATTAATATTACCTTGGGAAGTTCCGTTCCGTTCCGTTCCGTTCCGCCCCGCCGTGTGTCTGTCAGTGTCTCTCTGATCGATCATATTCATCAGTCATGGCGGGAATGACCGGGGATTGTGCGATTCCCTCTCTTCTCCTCCTCAAAATCAAAGGTCAAATTAATCATCACTCTCTAATTACTTCATTTCTTTCTAATCATCATCATCTTCTGAACTCAGATTTCGTGAGGTCGTTGCTAGAACAGATTCGCAATCTTCGCTCTCCCTCGGTTCAGCTCGATCGCTTCAGTATCTACTGCTCTGATCCTTCTTCCGCCTGGTTCTATTCCGTTTACTCTACCTCAATCCAATCTCTAATTGATCAAACTCAGTCTAGCTTCTCTAATTAGTTCTTTCTTTTGATTTGTAGTGCTTGTAGTTATGAATTGCCTGTTGCCAAAGAGATTATCTCTATTGATAAGGAATCACATGCTCACAGACTAGGTTACTCCATCTCATAATCAATTCATTAATCACAATTCACATTCCTATTGCCTAATTTTATTTTTCTAGTTTCAATTTATCCTTATTTTGTTTAATATGCAGAAGTTTTGCTTAGAATGCTGTGTATTATACAGCAACTGCTTCAAGAAAACAAGCATGCTTCTAAAAGGGACATCTATTACATGAACCCTTCTCTTTTTGTAGGCACGCCTCTTTCTTCTTTATTTAAGTTACTAATAATTATATAATAATTTTAATTTATGAGTATAGAATTACAAATTTAATATACAAGATTATCTAATGTTTGGATTTCAGATCAAGCGGTTGTGGATAACATAATAAATGATATATGTATTCTTTTCAAATGTAGCCGTCATCATCTTAATGTGGTAATTACATACATCTACTCAATCAATTTATGTTCATTTTGAATTGAGGCATTATTTCGTTATTCTCTTGACTAATGCAACAAACATATGTTCTATGTGCAGGTTCCTGTAGGAAAAGGGTATATTACTACTTCCTCTTGCATTCAGATTTTACGAATCATTTCTGTATGATACATTTTTCTTATACATTTCATTTTTTTTTTTTGTGATTCACATTGCATATGTAATTGCAGATTGGTAATGGGGTGGTTGAGGTTCAATGAAGCTGACAGAAGAATTTGTTGCATCAACAATCCCAGCACTGTGAGCTATCAATATATATAAATATGAAATAATTGCATAAATTTCTAATTCTTTTTTGGGCTTTTTTTTTTAAATGTGGTTAATGAATATGCAGGCATATCCTATTCCAGTCTGCCTTGAGGACGTCCAAGGTACCATTATTGTTATTTTTTTTATTGCTAAATGTATTTTGTATTTTACCAAAGATATGAGATTTGATTATTATATTATTATGCTTGTTTTTTGTAGACATTGTGAGTGTAGCGCAATACATACTAATTGTAGAGAAGGAGACAGGCAAGTCATTTACAGATAAAACAAAAAAGAAAATTTAAAATATATTTGCGGTGTATATTATTTGAATTGCTGATATACAGTTTCTGGTTGAGCAGTATTTCAGCGCTTGTCAAATGACAAATTTTGTGATAAAAACCGTTGTATTATCATCACAGTGAGTTTAACACAACCTTAATTTTATTACATTATTATACAATTTCATTTACCACATTAACTGATCATTTGTGTATATATTTGTTTATTAAATCAGGGAAGAGGCTACCCAGATGTACCAACTAGAAGGCACGTGCATTTCATTTCCTCTATATATTTTAGTGATCTGACTATTTTTATACAATATTCAAAGTATAAAATAATATAACATATAAATAATAAATAGGTTTTTAAGGCACTTAGTTGAGAAGCTGCATTTGCCAGTGTATTGCTTGGTCGATTCTGATCCTTATGGCTTCGATATTCTCTCTGTTTACCGTTTTGGCTCAATGGTATAACAATCTCATGATCAATTCATATTTTTCTTTATTTGAAGATAATAATTGGGATTATGTGTTTTGATTTGTAAAGCAAATGGCATATGATGCAAAGCTGATGAGAGTACCTGAAATAAAATGGCTTGGTGTTTTACCGTCTGATTTTGAAGAATTTCACCTATCTGATCGCTGCCTTCTTAATTTGACACCTGAAGGTTTACTACTTCTCACTTCCAAGTATTAACAACAAATCAATTCTTGATTTTTAATGCTAAAACTAAAAGTGTGTTATTTACTATTACTATAAATGATGTAGATAAGAGGAAGATCAAATCCATGCTAACAAGATGTTATCTACACAAGGAAGCCCCTCAATGGAGGTCTCTTTCTCTACCTTTTCTTCATATTTAATAATTGTTTTTTTCAAAGAGCATATTTAATATATTCATTGTGTTTCAACTTAAATATTTTTAACATAAATGACAGGGTGGAGCTGGAGATGATGTTGGAAAAAGGGGTGAAATTTGAGATAGAAGCACTCTCTTCTTCTTCTTTTTCCTTCTTATCACAAGTTTACATCCCTACCAAGATCCAACAAGGAAAGCACGTCTAAACAAAATTTGCGAATCATTCTTCTCAAATTACATCCAGATAGTATCATACAAAATGCAAGCTTCAAACAAGCCACAAATTTAAAAGAACATAAGAACCATGTCAGTAATATTTACAACCAATAGTCAAACAATACGATATCTTAACTACTCAAAAAAAGAAAAAGAAAACATTACTATCTCTTAGCCAAAACTTGGTTTAATTACTGCTGCTGGTTAGATTGAGCAAGGGTTAGATCATATGTGGACAATGTGCCATTCTGATCCACATCAAGACTCTCAAACTCTTCTAGAATAACCTCAATATCTTCTTCTGTGATTTTCCCTAACTCTTTCAGCTTGTATATTATGAATTCCGGCGCCCTGCAACCACCCAAATATAAAATCTCATTAAATATTTTATAAGATTCAGATCAAATTTATTATTAGTGCATGAATGAATGAATGAACCAACAATATTCTTACCCAACATTATGATCTCCATCTAAATCAGCTGCTTCAAGATCCACAATTGTAGTTCTTCGTGTGAGCACCCATTTAGCCAGCTTTTTCTGCTTGTGCTCAGTGCTCAACTCCGCAAGATAAAAGTAAAATTGCGCCACAATAATCGTACTAACCACTATCCAAAATATGGCAAAAATTCTACCCGATTCTGAAGAAAAACTCTTATCACCATAACCCAGCGTAGTAATAGTCGCACAAACGCAATAAAACGCATCAACCAAGTCTAATTTCTCCACTTTCCACAAGAAAAATATGCCCACTAAGATGAGAAACACCAGAAATACAGTGGTCGCATAGAACTTATACTGGACTTTATTCATTTCTATCGCCTTTAACAACTCCGCATCTCCACCTTTCATTCTCAAATTCATAGCTTTGAAAAGAAGAACCTCTTGTTTCTCTACAATTCGATCAGCCGCTTTACTCAAAAGCAAGGCAACTACACCCATGCCAATAAAAACAAAGGCACAAGCGAGAAGCTTTGTAGTAACACTGTTAGGAACCAGATCTCCATATCCAACCGTTGTCATGGTCACAATAGTAAAATATAGAGCATCCAAAATTGAGTTGGTTTTCTTACCAGCCATTTGGTTCTGAACAAAGTAAAAACATGTGCACCCAACTAGCAGGTATATTATGAGACACGAAGCGGCCAGTCTGAAACTCGGACGGAGCGAACTGAGGAGATTTTTACCGAGAGAGAATTCGGCTCTGCCAGCTGTCTCTGTCTCGTTAGGGCGGCTTGATGGAAGCTCAGGCTCGATTGAAGGGGCACTTCTAGTTCTACAGAATCTTCTAGACTTTGATTTGGTATGAGGTTTCTTCTTATTGTGATCATTTTGGATTGGGGGTTCTAATAAGTTAGTCATCAGTTGGTTGTGTTCTGCCATTGGAGAGGCTGATTGATTCTTGATTGAAGAAAGAAACGAAGAGAGTTGGGGTATTTTGTGAAGGAGATGAGTAACAATCAGGGCTAATAATGGGGCCTTGGAATTGAGACAGCTAACAGCAAGCAGTTCTATTTATGGATCTACAATTGGAGAAGAACGAGAGAGACAAAGCGGTCTGACTTAACTGGGATCTCAAATTGGAAACTGCAAGGAGACACAGAAACAGAAGAAAATAGTAATTAGTGGGCAAAGATTTGATGTGGCAAAGATTTGATGTGATTACGACCCCTCTTCTCTTATCTTCCCTCGAAACTTTCCCTTCCCTTTTTAAATATCTCATTAAAGCAAATTTTAGAATAAAGAACCTCTGACTAATTTAATCTAGATTATAGTATAGTATAGCACAGCACAGCACAGCTCACAGAGAAAAAACAATTAAGATCTCACCACCTCTTCTATCAATCTCTGTCGTTGACCGCATTTTTTTTTCCTATTTAATTTATTTTAGTTTTCGATGGAGAGCTGCCGCTGCCGACTGGAGAAACTAATGTTAAAAGTCAGAGCGGCTGTGGCCCACCTCTAAACTGATGTTTGAATCCAATAATTTTGGCCCATTTAAATACCTATCTTATATTTATATGTTAGGCTAGAAATGCCCATTTAAATTATTGGGCTGCTTCGTTGCATCTTTCATGACCCAAATCCACAAACAAATATCTCAACTTCAACGCCTCTCCTTTCTTTGCCCAAAAAAGAAGAAAATAATATTGAAATCATTTTTTTAGAAAAGTAAAAGGACACAAACTTGTATTGCATGTTAGTTCAACCTCCATTCGCATGATCTAGTGTGTTGAGATGCTTTTGACAGGTGCCAGTACTCCATTGGTGGATAGGCACATGAGCACTTGATTTTGTTCTTTATCCCTTAATTAAAGGCTAGATACATCAAGCAACCAATAAAAATATAGTTTCCTCCTAATCATGGTCTAGTCACTGATATAGCCTTAATTATTTGCTTATTCTTTCTATCACTACTCAACTATTAAACTCATACCTTACACGCATGTGAGTCTAAATTATTTGCACCAAATATTGCTCAATAATGCATCTTGACCAAGTGGATATTAGGTAGCCAATGAAAAGGTGCCTCTTGGCTAAGATATTATTAGCCGCCCTTCTAAAGAAATTAGATGCTATTGGCTTGCTTAAAACATTTATATATGAACAATACGATAAGTACTAATTAGTTGGACTTGACCAAAGCGCTTTTCTTTGTAGTCTTTTCCTTCCCCCAATTCTTTATGCGACAATTATCGTCTAGGTCAGGCTGTGACTCTTTACAAATAATATATGTCTACCATTTGGCATCCCCTATTTTTTTTTTTTTTTCTAATTTTAGATTGGTTTCTCACACTAAATTATCCCGTAATTTATAGTTGGATGGATTTTGAATTCTGCCTGAACAAAAGTTTATACCTGACTGACTCACACTTGCTATGCTAGAGTGAAATTAGTCATTTGTTATATTATTGTTATTGGATATTTGGTGTGCGTGTTTCATGTTTTTCCTCTGCTTTCTATTTTGATGTGGCAAAAGTCATGCTATTTTTATGTTTGTAAATTTACTTAATATGAATGACTGGCGGTACGATTTATTTCTCCTGTTTCTTTTTGATTTATTTCTCCTGTTTCTTTTTTGCCGTAAAGATTGGTGATGACATTGACTAACCAAGTAAATTATATGCTAGTTGTACATGTTGTCAATAACTAAAGTTTATAAAAAAAGAGAGAAAAACTAGGACCCAAAAAACAATTAGTGAAGTGAACCATTATCTTTGTAAATATTAGTCATTGGGCTTATTATTATAATAGGAACAAAATATAGGGAGGATGTAATCTCGTGTTAATTTTCTGATGTGATGTAAATGTTACTGCCTACGGGCTATAAAGAGAATTAAAAAAAAAAGAATATACTGAAGGAGAATGCATTCACACTAATAAATACAAGTAATATACTTCTGCCATATCTTTAGAGGATGATTTAAGATTTTAAATTAGAAATGTTCTCCATAAAAAAATTGAGAAATTATTCGGAGTGCCAAGCTTTTGAAATACCAAGAAGCGTCTACCATATAATTTTAGCTGTACACATATATATTTGAATATATCTTTTGTGTTTACAAATATATTCTTTTAAAAATATTTTTTTTTTGTATTTTCACTATACTTTTTGTATTTACAAATATATTTTTTTATAATTCCATCATGTAATCGGTCGCTTTTTGACGCTTCATATCTGAATCCAAAAAAAAATTTAGTATGCTTATATAAACTGTTCAATTACATATAATACGATTCTTAGCGTAATTAAATCAAGCACAAAGTTCCTTTACTTGATTGTCAATTAGTCCTTGATCTCTCACTTAACCAGACTCGAAATCAAAGACCAACTAACGTTTGACTATAGATTTTTTTTTGACGCATGCAAAACCAATTATTTGAAGGATTATAATAATTATCTTAATTTTAATTATCTCTTGGATGCGGATGTGAATCCAAACCAAGTAAACATTATTTTAATCAGCTCCCAATGAATAAACAGTTATTATTAACCATCCTTCACTTCATAAAAACCCAAAAGTGAGAGTGCGAAGACAGGACTGATGTTTCTGCGTTCTTTGCTCTTCCCATCAAATCATGTGTAAGTGTAATCCTCCTCCTCTCTCTCCCTTTCTCCCTCTCTGCTATGTTTGGTTGTTTATTCAAATCTTTAATCCTGACTCATGTAGTCAATTAAAGAAGAATTCCAATTAATTAATTGATCAAATCATTGGTTCTATGCGTTAATTAGTCTGATCAAGGTTTCAATCATTTTGTACAGGTGTCGATTATTTGTACGAGAGTGACGATGAGTTCGAGAAATTTGTTCAGACAATGAACCCACCTCAGTATTTCTATTTTGCCTCTTTATCTCTAACCTTTCCAATAATCAGGAAAATCTTTCAATAAAATCTTCTAGCACTGCTCCTCATCATTCATCTTCTCTTTCTTTCAATCAGGGTCGTTATTGACAACCAATCCTCTCCTAATGCAACGGTTGTTAAGGTATGTATTAATTACCTTATTTTTATTTTCTTTTTCTATTCAAGAAATAGAAACCCAAAGTCTCAATCGATTGATTGTTTATTTTTATTTTTTGAATTTGTATTGATTGTTTATTATTATTTCCCCCATTGGAATTAAATATAGGTTGACAGCGCAAATAAGAATGGGATTTTGTTGGAAGTAGTTCAAGTGCTCATTGATCTTAATCTCCTCATAGCCAAAGCTTACGTTATTCTGGACGGAGGATGGTTCATGGATGGTATTACTCATATAATTCATATATCTAATTTACAATTCCAATATTTTATCAAAAAAAAGTACAATTCAAATAAACCAACTAATCAATCCAAAAATTTCTCCACTAATTCTTAGTTTTCAACGTGACGGACCGAGACGGAAACAAACTAACCAACCAAACCACAATTAACGAGATTGAAGACATCATTCGAAAGGTAACCAACCATTAATAAAGAATAAAAAAACCTTAAGTAATGCCCGAACTTAATTAAATTCGCCAAACAGTCCTTGGGCGCTGACTCATCATTCAGACCGTCAAAACGAAGATCGGTCGACGTCGCCACGTCAGCGGACCGCACGGTGATCGAGCTGACCGGCAACGACCGGCCCGGATTGCTCTCGGAGATCAGTGCGGTCCTGGCGGATCTGAACTGCAACTTGGTCAACATTGAAATGTGGAGTCATAACACACGTGTCGCGTCTGTGATTCATGTGCAGGACCAGACGACTAACTTGCCTGTCACTGATTCTGAAATCCTTGGTAGAATAAAAGAACGTTTGAACAACGTCCTCAAAGGTAAGAATAGATTTAAAATTAATTTTTTAATAAATATTATATTATTATTTATATTTTTGGTGAAATGAAGGGGATAATGTGACAAGAAAGGTGAGGACGAATGTGTTGGTTGGGGGGATGAATAATATGGAGAGAACGCTTCACAAGCTCATGTGTGATGATGATAATGGAGATTTTGAATCTGATGAGATGGACGGCCAGGATGATCAGATGATGATGAGGCCTGTTGTGACTGTCAATAATTGGAACGATTCGACTTATTCTGTGGTGACTATCAGGTGTAAAGATAGGTCCAAGCTTCTTTTTGACACCGTTTGTACTCTGACTCACATGAAGTATGTCATTTTTCACGCTAATATTGAGGCTCAAGGCACCCAGGCTTATCAGGTTATTTATTCATTTGTCTACTGCTCTTTGTGTTTATTTTTATTTTTTTTTGTGATTAAATTGAAAATGTTTTTTTATTTTTTTGTGAAGGAATTTTATATAAAGCATATGGATGGACGGAGAGTGGAAGATGAAGAAAGAGAGCGAGTCATACACTGTCTCGAAGCTGCTATTCAGCGTAGAGTCTCGGAGGTAATTAATTAATTAATTTATTTATTAATGCATACTTGTACTATTTTTTAAGTATAATTGATAAAAAAAAAATGAAATGGCACAACAGGGATTGAAGCTGGAGTTAGTTTCACCAGATAAAGTGGGATTATTATCAAAAGTTACTCGCATATTTAGAGAGCACAGTTTAACCGTGACCAGAGCGGAAGTGTCCACAAGAGACGGAACAGCCATCAGCACTTTTTATGTCAAAGACAATAGTGGCAACAACATTGTTGAGCCCAAGATCATTGATAATATCAGAAACGAAATTAACAAGACCCTTTTAGACGCCAAAGCCCAGATCGAAACTCAAAATAGTTTAGTTGATAATGCTAATATTAATAATGTATCTCCGAAAAGATCGCCTATTAAGTTCCTCAGTTTAGTTGATAATGCTAATATTAATAATGTATCTCCGAAAAGATCGCCTATTAAGTTCCTTTTCGGAGGCTTGTTTAAGGCCATGTCTCTCTACAACTTTGGATTCGTCGGTTGATCTGATCATCTCTCTATGCATTGTTGTTGTAGAAGAGATCTGCTAGTTAGTTGATGAATGTAACTATAGATTATGGTGTCAGTTTTATGTATAGAAATGTAAAGATTTGTCAGTAGATATTGATGTAAATATGAATTATTGCTATGATGTATATAAAATGTGTAGATGTTTGTGTACGTGCTTGTGCAGAATTTAGTTTGAATACGCTGTTTTTCTACTTTTTTCCCCTCCTCTTTGTATTGTATATTTTCATTCATCGACAAGTGCTACTTACATTGTTTGAAGGGGTCTTAAACCTTAAGAAACGAATATCTTTAATTTATTATTATTATCTTCATTTCCTTTTTTGCCTTTTTCTTAATTAATTATTGGTTCATTCCCGAGCGAGAAGGGGCGCGCCTGATTGGGCCGCTCAGTCACGAGCTGAGTCTGAGTCTGAGTCTGAGTCTGAGTCTGAGTCATCCCCAAACTTCTGCTTAAACTGTTTGTTTAGACGCGGACCTGCAATTACAAGCCAAAGGAAAGGGTTGAATAATGAACGACGGCGCATGATAAACCGGGTGCAGAAAGGAAGGAAAGGGTTGAATAATGAACGACGGCGCATGATAAACCGGGTGCAGAAAGGAAGGAAAGGGTTGAATAATGAACGACGGCGCATGATAAACCGGGTGCAGAAAGGAAAAGTCGGACGGACCCATTGCGGTTTAATAAAGGGAATTGGATAATGGGTTTGGATTCCATCGAGCAGCTCCGTCTCCGATCGATAAAATTAAAATGATACAACATAACATAACGTGATAACAGCCTTCTCATTCTCATCTTCTGGAAGAAGCCAAGCCGTACGTGACGGAAACGGAGGAGCCACTTGCAACTGACGACGGACGGTTCATCGAAGGAACAAGACGAAGCGATTCAAGCCAAAAGGGGAAGAATTCCTGATTCCTGATTCCTAATTTGGAGCTGCTTTCGGATCCAGAATCCATTTCCGCAAGCGACAAGGTTATACTTTCTTTCGCCATTTCTGCCAAACCCTAATCCCCAATTTTTTTTTTCGCAGCTTCGATTCGAATTTGTCGAGATTTTCTCCCTTTTTGAAGTACAGATTGTATTGATTTCTCAGTTAGATTAGGTCTTTATCTCATGCACTTATTGGTAACTTTTTTATTTTCTAAATTCGTTTTCTCCTGTCTTTCTTCCCTTTTCTAGGTTAATGAGCTTATCTGATGTATTCGCCAAGTGGGCAAACACTACTTGAAGATTAATTAATTCATCATTTAACTTTACAAAAATCTGCAAAATAAGCTGAATTGAACCGCATGCCGCTTTATCCTCCAAAAACGTGAACAAAATGTCGAAAGGAAAACTGCCTCAAAACATGCAATCAAGAAGCGAAACTCTACAGAGCTGCAGCTCCAAATCGAAGGAAGCTTCAGAAGATGTGGAAATAATCGATCTGGACAATAATAATGCAGATGCTGATGTGGAAATAATTGATGTGGACCAGCCCGGTACGTCTCGTCAGGGCCCTAAATTCATTAAAAAAGAACGAGGTAATTCTCCTAATTACGTAATTAGCATTGACGATGATGATGATGATGATGATGATGATGAAGAAGAAGAAGAGGAACAAACTGACGAAACTGGTACGGGGTCTCATGTCAGGTACGGCAATAATTCCAGAAACCGGTACGGTCTTAATGTGACGTCAGAGAGTGAATCATTTACTGACGATACGTCAGAAGAAGAAAGTACAGATGGAGAGAGTTCGGATTGTGAGATGATTGATGAGGAAGCTTCCGGAAGAATCCGTGAGGAGTGGGAGAGAGCTAATTCTAGAAAGAGAAACTCGGATCTAAATAAGGTTTTTGGTGATGCTTTTGATGATAATTTCGGCGATAAAATCGGTTCGTTTTATTCGAGCGGTTTGGATAAAGATAAAGCGGGGCCTTCTTGTAGTGTACAGAAACCTCAAGAAGCAAATTTCGATCCTGTTAATAATGGTCTTGATGATAATTTCGGTGAGAAAAATGGTTCATTTTATTCAACCGGTTTGGATAGAGACGAAGCGGGTCCTTCTTGTAGCGTACCAAAACCTGAAGAATCAAATTTAAGCCCTGTTAATAATCCAATTGGTCGTGAATCTGTTGAGAAAGATGATGAGTTTGATATTAATGGTGAGTTTGAGAAATTCAATCCGTCTGTTTTTTTCGAAGATGAATTGAATAAGGTGGTGGATGGTGTGTGTGGTAAAGAAGAAGCTAAAGAGACCAAGTTTGAGAAACAATTCGGTATGAGTTGTTGCTCTGATAATAAAGGAAAAGGTGTTGTTTGTGAGGAGGAGAGAGAGAGTTGTTTGAAAGAAGAAGATGCAGTTGTAAAGAAAGTGATGAGTGAAGCTCCAAAAGAGAGAGAGGAATGTTTAATAGGAGATAGAGAGAAGCACAAGGAATCTGAAGAGTACAGACTGGCGGTTGAGGCAGAGTGGGCTTCCAGACAAGAACAGTTGCGCATCCAGGTTTCTTTGTAAATATTACTACTGAATTAATTAATCAATTAATTACTGTGAATGAATGAATTAATAATGATGATGATGTCAGGCTGAGGAAGCGCAGAGATTGAAGAGAGAGAGTAAGAGGAGAAAGGCGGAGAGCATGCGTCTCCTCGACATGAAGAAGAGGCAGAAGCAACGATTAGACGAAATTCGCGAAACTGAGAAAAAGGTATATTCAATTTACTAATCCAAGTGATCGATCCATTAGTATTTTGTAATAAATTGAATTTAATTGTATGGGCAGAATGAGGAGACGATGAGCTTGAAGGAGGAGCTGAGAGCCAAAGTGAGAAAGGATCTGGAAATAATAGAGAGAAAATACAGGGACATGCCTTCTATTTTGCGTGGATTAGGAATTCCTGTTTCTGGCGGTTTATCTCCCCTCCCTACTGAGGTAATAATTAATTATTATTATTATTCTTCATCCTCATCCTTTTTTTTATTTCTCAATATTTAATTAAAATATGTATGTTTCAGATAAAGGCAGCGTATAAGCAGGCGCTGTTCAGATTCCATCCTGACAGAGTTCAGACGAGCGATATTCATCAGCTCGTTCAAGCTGAGGAAACCTTCAAGTTCATCTCGAGATTCAAGGACAAGCTTCTTCCTGTCTCCTAACTCTTCATCTTATTATTCTTACTACTTTATAATGACAATTATAAGCATTTTGTTTATTTAGTTGTTGTGGTCCTTTACCTTTTTTTTTAATATAGAAGAGCTTAGTGTTTTTGCTTATTCCGAAATTTTGGGAGAAGGGTCCTTTTTTTTATTTTACTAATGTTATAATTTCTCATGCTGACGGATGGTAGTGTTGTTTCCACAGATTAATATAAATAAATGTAAAGGTTTCTTTGTAAATATTCTGAATTATGAATTCCCTAGTTATTTGTTAGAAACTTGCTGCATGTTGCTGTATCTCGTATTCTTCCGTTTGTTTGGTTTACTGTTTCCAACATTACAGCATTATCTTATTCACATCTCTCAAATCTTGATCTCAGTTTATTACTCTTGTTAAGAAAGATCAAAATTACAATTGCAATAACCTTAATAGAATTATATAGGGATGTACTTTAAAAGTGGCACATAGTTGGTCAGGCAGTTGTCAAAAAAAGAAAACAAAATACATTACAGATATAGCATAGCATACCGGAAAGTAGTAAACTATTGGTACAAAATACAAGACGTGGCACAGTTATACTGCTTATACTATACTAGCCATTAAGAGGGTGACGCACCATCCATGAAGGCAAGCCCACTCTAACTTGGGCTTGGGCCTGATTTTGGGCCGAGCCTACATCTACTGCGCCACCTTGATATGTACTGCTGCATCAACTCATTTGTTAATTGTTAGCTAATCTATATTATATATTATTATTAATACTTATATGTAAATAATTAACGGAAGTATGTTGGGGAAATTAAGAACCTTATATTGGATGGAAGAGAGTCGCTTAAAAGAAATCCAGCTTGTGTAGAATTATTGTGTTGATATTGTTGATGCTGCTGTTGAGTTTCTCTCTGTTGGTGGTGTTGCTGATTATGTTCCCATTGTGTTGCTTGTGTCATCATTTTTTGCTTCTCTACTAGCTGTATACGTATTCATAAATAATGTTTTAATCTTGGTTTTAATTATACTTAAGTAAGAAATTGTACATTAACTGGTGATATTTGAAGTGAAACTTACTTCCTTCTGCAACATTTTATTTTCCTCCTGAAGTGACTTCTCCTATTATTTTGGTGTCCACTTGTTAGTCATGTAAATAAGTTCAACACACGAAAAAGCTATTTTTTGTAATTACCTTGCGCTGAAGATCAGAAATTGAATCAAGCATCACTTGGCTCTGCAAATAATTAGAATAAAATTATTTATACAGAATTTTTTATGTCCTTAAATAATCTTATTTAACTACATAAAAAACCATTTCAAAAGAGATTTTGTATGCACAAAATTAGATCTTTAAAATTAGGAAACAAGATTAACACCGCCAACTGAAATGAGCCAGCACCGCCAATGCAGCAAACGCATTGACAAGTAGGAGCGTAAACAGTCCAAATATATCTCGAGCCGACCAGAACCATATCTGAAAAATATCTGGATCCGAATTTAAAAATTCTAATCTGGTTAGGATATTGAATTTTAGCTAGTGTCAGATCCGGATCCGGATAAGTTTCAAAAATGAGTACCTATTTTTTGACCCATATTCTCAAATATTTTGACCCAAATTTAGTTTGCATTGAAATATCTATAAAATCAATAATAAATCTTTAATTATCTATATAAAATTAATAATTTACTAATCTAAAAATATAATAAGAAATTAAATAAAGCAAATTTATGAAATTTTTCCTACCTATTCATGTACTTTTGACGATTTTTTCATATATTATATAGTTTTATAAAATGGTGATAATTTTTATGAGGTAAATATATGTTTTTTATTATAATTCGATGTATTTTTATATATATGATATTTGATAATTATAAAACAAATATTTACATTAAGTACTAAATATACATTTTAATTATCCAATAAAATCCGGATTTGTATCTGTATCCGAAATATCCAAACCGTATATTTATCCGTTTAATATCCGAATCGTATCCCGATCCGACCCGGAATCCTGATCCTTATCCGAAAAAAAGATGGGCACGGATCTGGTATGACCATTATTCGAACCGGATCCAAACCTTTTACACCCCTATTGGCAAGTCAAATTTTTTTCAAAAATATAATGACTACGTAAGAAATGTTGATTATTTATTTGGACAAATCAAATACAACTCGGTGATAATTTGTTCCCTAGAACTTTTTTTTAGAAATTTAAAATTACAACTACAAAGGTACATTACTATTTTAAAAGAGTGTAATGATAATAAAAAATAATACTGATATTTTAAAAGATATATTGTTATCGAGAAAATTATATATTTAACACGTGTAAGATATATTGATATCAGAATAGACATGCTGGACATGTAATGACGTATAGCATTGGACATGTTCAAAGATATATTATATAAGTCACAAATGTATAAATTATGAAAAGTTATACCATCATAGGAAAAAGAGTATAGTTAATTTCGAAAAGATATATTGGAACAAAAAAAACCAAAAAAATTTATTTTAAATGGTCCACATATATGCATGGACTTATTGACTAGTTAACTTTCTAACTAATTGCATGTGAAAATTAAAGGTGTCTTGGCGGCCCATTCAGGGAGATAAATTAGACTGTTTATACAACATTAATAAATAACTATATAGAAATAATTTCAAAAGAGATAAATTTTAAGTACAATGTACATCAAATTTGCTAAATTATATATTAAGTGAAAATTTAAACTAGATGGAGAAGTCAATTATAATGCTAGTTCACTATTATCCATTAATACCTGCTATTCAATTGTTAATTTAATAACACTAAATATGAAAATAATGGACATTTAATTGACGGAAATGAGCTTACTTCTGTGACACATGGACAATTCTTGCCTAATAACCATCAGTAAAATATTTAACTTTGATAGTAAATATTTCTTTTTGAAGAAAAATAAAAAATGTACCTTCCTAGACCTAATATGCTTTATCGAATTCTCTAGTTGTTGTTCGAGTTGTTGCAATTCCTTCAAATTCAGCGAATCTAATTCTTCTCCCATTAATTGTCTGCAATTTATCATTAGATTCATGTTCAAAACTGAAATAATTGATGTATTATAAATATAACTTAAGCCATGTACTCTTAATGATTTGATAAATATATCATTATTAATAAGCACCTTTGGCTCTTCTGTATCGCCTCTACCTTTGCCTTAAGTTTCCTATATTCATGGCACCAATTAGCCTACAAACAAATAATGCATTAGACTTGAGTTCCTTGAAAAAAAATAATAATAATAATTGTGATATAGGGATATATTATTCAGCTTTAATTTCCATGAAACCAACTAATGTAATTAGCATTAATACTTTTGTGACATTGTAAAGAGAGATTAGTTTCAAGTTCAAGATAGGCAGTGCCAAAAGAAAAAAAACAAAAACAATAGATATACACAAATCTCGCTTGAAAGTCTTAATTGAAGAGTAATCTATTCTTTCTTACATTTTTTGCTTAAGTTAGTATATTAATTGAAGAAATGAAATAATTAAGGAGAGGATATATAATTTAGTACCTGTGGATCTTGCTCTGCAGAAACAAGCACCTTTTCAGCATATGAGTACCTTTCATATCGTTCCAAAATCTTTTCCATACTGGTAAAGCAAATATATACATATAGTTAATGCAAATTAGATTAAGATAATAAAAGACTCAGAAAGTATTTCTATCACTCGTATAATTTTTTTAGCCCATACTTGATACTACAATGAAACAAGCAACCAAATAATTAGGGTATAAATATTGATAGTAATGACCTAACTTCCCAGAAAACAAGAAAATCCTAAGGTCTAGTAAAAGTAAAACTTGTGATTGTCTAGCTAGGTGTATAGGTTGACACTCATAACTAGTAATGGCATCAACATGCACGGCATAATTAGTATTAATTAAAAAAAGTTAATAAATACCACCGTATTTCGTTAGGATATAACTGGTACAAACTAGCACATGCATGCTGTGTCCTTGTATACAAATGAATGGAACATCTACAATTAGAGCAAACAGTAACCCACCACCAATGCCCTCTCCCTTTTCCTCTCTCTCTCAGTGTGTGTGTGTCTGTGTGTGTGTCTCTGTGTGTGTGTGTGTGTGTGTGTGTGTGTGTGTGTGAGAGAGAGAGAGAGAGAGAGAGTGGTCAATGGCAAAAGAGCTGTCAATGGAAAGGGCTCCAACCCGAAAAGAAGAAAACAAGGCGATGTCAGCATCAGAATGGAAAAAAGATGAAGCAAGAGAAGCGAACCATGTTCTATGCTCCATTATATTTCCATTAAACAGTATACACACACATATACTCAGAAAAGATGAGACTCTTTAGGAGAAAATCTTAGTGAGTTCAGCTAACGACTGATACTTTCACAGCAAGACCGGAGTATTAGTGTAACTAATTAAGGTGGTCAATCTTTGAAATAAGAGCAAGAATGGACAAAAAAACACCAGCCCTAAGCAAAAAAGATGAGAGACAAAATGATGTGAGAGAGAGAAGAATGTTTCATCATAAGAAAAAAAGAAAAGAGAAAATCTGATAGAGGATTGGATATCACCAAATTTGCTAAGATCCGCTTTAAATTTAGACAACTTTTCACCCCAGTTTTATTTTAAAAAAATTAAAGTATATGTATATGATATAAGAAAGAGGAAAAGAAAGGACGAGCACGAGTAAAAACAAGAAAATTATTCGTCAGTAGGCTAGCCTAGCCTCAACACACACAAAAAAAAGAAATTTTCCTTTCTGAAGCAAGAACATAAAGTTACAAGACATACTCCTTGATCCGTTCAATTGCTAAAAATAGTCCAACTTGTTAATTAATTAATCCCCGAAAAACCGCACTTAAATTAAACCATCATAAACCAGTCCTTCGTCGCACACACAACTAATAAATAAAACAGTTTATAAGTAATTGAACTGATCAGAAAGACGAGCATGGATATGAAATTGAGGAAAAGGAGGAAGGAATTACCAGGAGTCGGTGGCGTACTCGTAGAGTTTGCCCTTGGTGGAGAAGATGATGAGCGCGACCTCAGCATCGCAGAGGACCGAGATCTCGTGGGCCTTCTTGAGCAGCCCCGATCTCCTCTTTGAGAACGTCACCTGCCTGTTTATCTTGTTCTCTATCCTCTTCAGGACCACTCTCCCCCGCCCCATCTCTCTCTCTCTCTCTCTCTCTCTCTCTCTCTCTCTTCTCTTCTCTTCTCTTCTCTTCTCTTCCCTCTCTCTTTCCCAAAGAAGAAATGAAGATACTAGAAATGGTAAATTGAACCAAAGAGAGAGGAAATATATAAAGACCATCAAATAAAATAAAAACCGGAAATCGGACTGGATCGGGGAGCAAAACAGCTTTCGAAAACCGGGGTGGTTTCCGGACATTGTGCTGTCGAGTTGTGATTGGCTGATGTGAGGGTGGGACCCGGAGTCACACCACCTCGTACGAACGAAACATTTTCTTTTTATTTTTATTTTTATTTGTATAGCTGCTTTTCCGTACGAAGGAAACATTTCCTTTACAAATAAAGAAAGAATTCAAAGAATAGAAAATAATAGAATAGAATAGCCCAACTCCAACTCCAACTCCAACTAACACTAACACTAACTCTAACTCTAACTCTAACTCTAACTCTCAAATCTTAACCCAATTGACTGACTGACTGACTGACTGATCATCCCATTACGAAACGAACTTAACTTTTGATGACGGCGCGCCAAATATATTGTGTTTGCTTGCGTTTGCCTTCATTATTTATTTAACATCGGGGAATAAATTGCCCTCCGAAGATGGAAGTAATTACGAGGGCTGCCATTAGGCTGTCTACCATTTTTGGGTGCTGTCCACATTGAATTGATATATGAAGCAATCCAACAGGCAACCACTGATAAATATTATTATAATTATAATAAAATAAGATGTAGCTTGTTTGGGTTGAGTCCATTCCATTTCCGTCCATGGAATGGCAACCATGCCCTACACTTCTTACCTTTTTAATTTCTTTTTTCTACCAAATTTGGTTATATGAGCTTGATTGTTTTAGAAGTAGGAAAAAATAGAAAGCTTTACTCTCTTGTACTCACTTTTATGGTTTGAGTTATTATTGCACGCACGGTCACACCAAACTACTACGCCCAATTCTCCTATATTAAGTTGTAAGATAATCAATTGTATGTACTGATCAAAATCGTACCATTTGAAGACTAATGAGTAAAATATTCGTTCTTTCAATCTTTTTCCCCAAATATATCATTAATCAAACATCTGTACTAGTGCAAAATCAACTGTTTTTACTGTTCTCAAAATTAATCCCATTTTGAAATCTAGTAAATACAAAAATGATGTTTTTCCAATTTTTATGAGAACCTTGTTTTATAAATGCTGATAAATGAATGCCAAATACATCGTTAAATAAAATAATCTCTCGTAATGGAAGACTAATAAATGTAAATTATGCAATTTTTAAATATTTCTCTGTCTCAATTTTAAAATGCTAATGCAATTGCAGAAAATCCAACTTTTAAAACCCATTATTGAAGCCCCACATGTGCAAAACTAAACAATTTATTCTTCCCTCGAAATCGTAGTATATGAAGATGAATATTTACAAAATGCACAATTTCGAGTTTTTGACAGAATAACATTTGTTGTATAGGATATGCAAGCAGAATATTTAAATTTGTAGTTTTCTTGAAAGTATTCTAATTGTTCCCATGTTAATATATGCAAAAATTCTTTTTTTCTTTTTAAGAATACGCAATAGACGATCATCTATTGTCGCTTATATTATGAAAATAAAACGTTCGTATTTACATACAGTCATCACACCTCCAAATAAAAATAAAAATAAAAAGAAGGGGGAAAGAAAATTATAATTTTTCTACAATTCTATCAAACTTAATTAGATTGTGTCATTAATAGTTATTCCTCCATCTTAATATATGCAAAAATTCACAATTTTTTTTACTTTTCTCTTAACTTGATTTCATTCAAGAATAATTTCTTAAGTTCCTACTATTTTGAGAGTAGTACATATGAAATAGTCATGATGTGTTGGGCGGAAAATGGAGAGATTACATACTCAGTACGATTAGGAGACAAGGATCCAATATAATGCTATGGATAGAACCAATGAAAGGAACCCAAATCACATCATCACAGCGTGTGTGTTATTCTTATTTCAATTAGTTGAATTCCTTATCATTAAAAAGGTTTTTTTCATTTTCGACTTTTTCTAATATAATGCTGATGGTGACATTAATAGATGGATTTCATCCATGAGAAAAGATATTAATAGATGGATGATCCTCCTCGTACCACGTTCTTCTTTTCCCACTTCACGTTTCATTCCTAAGCATTAATAATCCTCTTTTTACTTTTACCTCGTGTCGCCCAATCCATTCAACAACAACAACAACAACATAATAATAATAATAATAATAATAATAATAATAATAATAATTAATTAATTAATTAATTAATTATTGTTATTATTATTAGTATTATTATTATTATTATTATTATTATTATTATTATTATTATTATTATTATTATTATTATTATTATTATTATAGGGTCTAGGTATGACTTTTTTTCATATAAAAATATACTAGGTATGAGTTATGAGTTATGACTTAGGAGATTGTTACTTCACCAATTCTAAATTTGAAATAATAATTAAATATGCTATATAAATATTATTTTCGTTTAAAAAAAAATAAAAAATGTTACCTTAGTTGTAACATGTTTCTGATACTGTTTCTTGGGACATGATAAATCACTGAGTACTTCTAGTGCACTCTAATATTTTTCTTTTTACAGCGAAACAATATATATAGAAAAAAAAGAGCACATGATTCAAATAAACAGTATATAAAATTTATTTTTTGTAAATAATGCATATAAAGTAAACACAATATTTAAAAAAATATATATATATAACTAATACATACAATAGAAAACCAGCACAGTATATAAAACCACAAAAATAGTATTTTAGAATAGAAAAACAGTATATGAAATATATATTTTGAAAACAATATATATAAATAAAAAAACAGCATATAAAACTAAAAAAAAACGTAAAACACAATAATAATATATAAGCGCACAAAAATAATACATATTTCTTAACGAGCATCAATTAAAGATTGACAGTTGGCCGAATTGATATAAAGTGACTTAATCGTCATAATTACACACTTCCTTTATTTTTGTTATAGAAAGACGACTGACTAGTAACTAGTGGTAGGCAACCAACTTATTACTTGGGTTAAAAATTAAATTTTGTTCCTTGATGATTAAATAAGATGTATCTGTTTAGCACTACAATCTGAAATACATAGAAAAACAAGTAAAGAAGTCCAAAAAAGGGCAAGAAGAAAGCACAATCACGGAGTCCGAGGTTGGAAGACAAGCCAAGGCAAGGTTTGTCGGGTCAGCCTCAGCTTCAGTCCCACACAAACATCCATTTAGAAATGGCAACGTCACTCGGGTCCGACCCCTACGGACCCATTGCATCTTACCACAGTGAGTAATTCAGCTAGCAATAAGGACTGATATTATATTATATTATTCAACATCAATACGACTGCATATCTCCACCGTTGATGGATCTCATCCGTTGATTTGGGCCCTACTCTGCACATTATTAATTATCAGAGAAAAAGTGGCCAACAAACGACTTTTTTTCTGAAATGGCCAAAAAAAAAAAAATTAATTAAGGAAATGGCCAAGTTTTAAAAATATTTGCAAAAGTGGCCATTTCGCCCAGCCACCGGGCGAAACACAAGTAGTTTCGCCCAGTAACGGGGCGAAACAGAGCGGAATCACGTTTTGCTTAATTAAGTCTGTTTCGCCCAGCAGTGGGGCGAAACAAGCCGTTTTTAGTATCGGTTTTTTAAAATAACCGTTACAGAATATAGCCTTTTAGTATCGGTTTTTATAAAAAACCGTTACAGAATATAGAAATTTAGTATCGGTTTTCATAAATAACCGTTACAAAATTTAGACTTTTAGTATCGGTTTTTACAAATAACCGTTACAGAAACTTCTTTCGCCAGTTCGCTGGGCAAAACAGCTCTGTATAATTCAAACCCACTGCCGTTACTTCGACTGTTTTTTCGCAAATTTTCGAAACAGCAAAAAAAAGGGCGACGCAGAGGCGAAAAAAGAGGCGAAAAAAAACAGAAAAAAGGAGAGGGAAAGGTATGTTGATTTCTTTGACTTTAGATTTAGTTAATTTTGGTTATTTGCTTAAAATTAGTTTCAAATTAGGTTTATTTGCTCAAAATTAGTTTCAAATTAGGTTTATTTGCTCAAAATTAGTTTCATATTAGGTTTATTTGCTCAAAATTAGTTTCAAATTAGGTTTATTTGCTCAAAATTAGTTTTCCATTTGTGTGGTTGATTTGAAATTAGATTTATTATTTGGTTGATTTTGTTGATATTGTTAGAAAAAGAAGAAGAAGAAGAAGAAAATATAATAATTACAAGTAAATTTGTAATATTTTTTCTAGTTTAGATACATATTTATTTTTGAAATTAATTTTTGTAGTTTAGGTAATGTATATATTTATTTTATAAATTATTTTTCTTGTTTAGGATTATTTATTTATATTTTTTTTGTTATAGATATATTTTTTAGTATATTATTTATAGTTTTATTTTTTAAAAGTTTAAAAAATCAAATGTATGCTATGCATTTATTTATTTATTTATGTATGTTTATGTTTATGTATTTATTTATTTATTTATTTATTTATTATTAGTTTTTATTTATTTATGTTTTTAAAAATCAAATGTTTAAAAAATCAAATGTATGTTTATGTATGTATGTTTATATGTATGTTTATGTATGTATGTTTATTATTAGTTTTTATTAGTAGTTTTTATTTATTTATTAATATTATTTTATTTATTTATTAATATTATTTTATTTATTTATTTATATTATTTTATTTTTTAAATAAAGATGTCATCTGACGCGGGACCTAGTCGGCCAAATTATGCGCTTCAGTCACAACAACACATGCATCGGACGAACGAATTTGGCAACACTGAAGATGTAACTATCAAACCCATGCGCTACCGACAACATGAAGTTCCGGTAATTTTTTTTTTGTTAGGGTATTACTTAGAAATTTTTTTAGAAAGTTAAAAAAATCATATGTATGTTATTTATTTATTTTATTTATTTATGTTTCTGCAGGTTCCATGGGACGATCGGTATGCCCCTTTTTTGAAGAAAGCAACCTTACTACAAACTGCCAGGATGGGTTGGCTGGATTACGACAGCAGACTGATAAGCGCTCTGCAGGAACATTGGAGACCGGAAACACACACGTTTCATCTGCCTGTTGGTGAGATGACCATAACGCTAGATGACGTTTCGTGTTTGTTGGGAATGCGGACGGACGGTGAGGCAATGTGTTTAAATAATAAAGATGTTGATTGGAAGGGAAAGGTCACGCAACTACTCGGGAAAGAAATCCCGGAATTGGAGTTTAAGGGAAAGGGGAGAAGCAAAATTTTATTGAAAAGAACATGGTTGAAAAATAATTTTTCCGATTTGGAAATTGATGCCCCGGAACAGAAAGTCGAGCAGTATTGTAGAGCCTACATGCTTGCATTATGTGGGGATGTATTATTTACGGAAGCTTCGGGAGATTGTGTTTCAGCACTGCCTCTGCTTTTATTACAGGACATGTCGGTTTTAGATAGATGGGCATGGGGTAGTGGAGTTCTTGCGTACCTTTACAGGGCATTGTGTAAAGGTACGCATAAGAAACGGAAAAATATGGGAGGGTGTATCATGTTGCTGCAACTGTGGGCATGGGAACATATCACTATCGGACGACCCGTTCCTAAAGATGTACGCAAGGAACTGCAGGATATGGCGAATTATGGTGATGAAGATGAGAGACCTACGGTTGGTTTTTTGTGGAAAGATTGTACTCAATACGCGGATATAACACCTCATCGGCATTTGCCGACACATCGCGATCAGTTCGACAGTTTGGTCGACACTCAGGTGGTTTGGACACCTTATGACGCATTCCGTCATATACTCCCGCCGATAGTTGCGCACGAAAAAACTATGGGGCTTCTTACAGTGCCATTGATCTATTTTTGGATTGTCGAGATGCATCGTCCGGAGCGGGTGTTGCGTCAGTTCGGGTATGCGATGGAAGTACCCCCAAATTGCGAGTACGACAAACGATTGCACGATATCGCAAATTACCGTGGAAATGATTGGCCTACCGTACATTCAGCTTATCTGGCTAAGTGGGAAGAGAAACGCTTGGGACGTGAAATAAATATTCCTTCATGGCGGCCGTATGACCCTAGCCAGTATGATGCATACTGGAATTGGTATAGAACGGCAACCGATCCTTATGTGCAGTCTGATATCCCGCATGCTACGGTATCGTATCATCCGATGGTTCCGCAAAAAAGGAAAGCGGTAATGAAAATAATTGACTATTATTTATATTATTATTTATTCATATTATTTTAGTTTTTTAACATTACTCAAATATTATTTTTTAGCATGCATTTCTTTTGGAGGCCTGCAAACATGGGTTCGAAGCGCTAAAAGCCGAGTGCCAGGATGTACCAGGGAAATTGAAAAAATTGTTAGGGTGCATCCGGAGCAGCATAAAGGAAAGTAATGAATATGAGGGCGACTTCGATTGGGGTTCGATCATCGAACAGGTTGGAGCCGAAGGAGGAGACAGAGGAGGGGAAGGAGGAGGCCAAGGAGGAGATGGAGATGAAGGAGTTAGTCAGATTACTCAGGTTCAGCCTCAGGCGCAGCGAGGACGCGGAGGAGGACGCGGAGGAGGACGCGGAGGAGTACCACGCGGAGGAGGACGCGGAGGAGTACCACGCGGAGGAGGAGGGGGAGGCCGGAGAGGAAGACACGGAGGACGCGGGGGAACACGAGGAGGAGGAGGAGGCCGCTGGCATTACTGACTATGTTTACTTTTTGGACTATGTTTTGTTAATTTAGATTGATATTTAAACTATTTTAGAGAGCTCACTATGTGTCTTTAATTTACAAATCAAAATACATAAACATAGAATACAATCCATAAAATATTACAAATTAAAATACATAAACATAAAATACAGTACATAAAACATAGAATACAAAGCATAAAACATTACAACCCACAATAAATAAACATAAACTACCATACATAAAACACTACAACCTTCTCGGACATTTTGTTTTCGTGTGCCCTGCTACTCCGCAAATACTGCAATGTTTTCTACGATCTGCGTTGTCCATGACGTCCATACTATTATGAAAGCGTTTCTCCTGTCTTCTTCCACGCTTGTTGGTTCCACGGACATTTTTCCTCATAAGTTTCTCAGGAGGAACTAACGTACCACCATTAAAAACTTTTTTACGTTCAGGCCACTGTTCTCTATCCTCTATCGGATAAAAACTTCCTTCATATGTATGTTTAAGGTGATCCAGCGAAAAATGTTGATGTATAAAATACTCGGGACTAACACCTCTGCGTATGCAAACTGCTACCAGATGCGAACAAGGATAGTGATATAGCATCGGTTTCTGACAACTGCATTGGCCTTCATTGAAATTCACATGGAAGCTCTTTCCCCCTACCTTGGAACCAGTAGATCCTGTTATCACCTCATAAACACCGTTTTCGACATGAAAGGTAGTGACTCGATGCGCACGCGCCTTAACTGTTTTATTCTCCATTTTTTCCATCACTTCCTTTCCCCACATTCTATTATTCATTTCCATATTTGCAGCTATCTCGCGCTTGTTGACAAAATAACTATTCAGCTTGTAGAATGTCTCCATCACAATAGCCGTAACGGGAAGCTTCCTCATACCCTTGAAAACATAATTCATCACTTCTGCATGATTACTAGTAGGAATACCCCACCGGCGACCTTCTGTATCATACGCGAACGCCCATTTTGATTTATCTTTGTTATTTAACCATTCCCACGCCTTTATATTTTTATCCTTTAATATTTTATATAGCTTCTTAAATTTAAATTTGGTGGGCGCCTTAACTAGTGGTACAATCAATTTAACCAATGTTTTGTCTGATACAGCGCTACTGAAATTTGCTTCTAAATGCCGCATGCAATAACGATGATAGCTGTTAGGTTCCTTCCATTTCAATCTGTCATCCTTCATTGCACGAATTATTCCGGCATGCCTATCCGAAATCACACATAAACCTTTGCGATGGCCGATCAAAGTACCCAAACACCCAAAAAACCAACCCCACGTTTCTACCCTCTCCTTATCAACTAAAGCAAAAGCTAAGGGAAATAATTGACCATTTGCATCGCTAGCGACTGCCATCAATAAGCATCCTTGATATTTTCCGGTTAGAAATGTTCCATCTACTGTTATGACAGGCTTGCAAAACTCAAATCCTTTAAGTGATGGACCAAATGCCCAAAAAAGACCTTCGAACTCCTCCTCACCAGCACGGTTTTTGGGACCTCTCCAAAATGCATATGCAGTAGTAGGATTTGCTGAATATATTGCTGCCATCAATTCAGGAAGCAAATTATATGCCCCCTTCCAATCGCCAAACAAGAATCTAAGCGCGTGTTGCTTGGCGTGCCAAGCCTTCCAATATGATATGGTATATTCAAATTTTAATTTGACGGTTTCCACTAGGGTTACTGGTTTAATTGCTAAATCTGCTCTAACGACATCTAGAATTAGCCCCGCAATAAATGCACTTGTTAATTGTTTGTGGTCGTTGTTAGGTTGTTGATTAACACATACGTGTGGTTGTGTCAATTTTTTAATCTCAAACACATGTCGTTTATTTTTGCATGCATACAGCCTCCAATCACAGCCAGCGCGGTCATCTTGTAGCTTGCAGACTACAGTGTAGATCGTTTTGTTCGATTTGGAGACTACAAATTCTCGGTGATGCATGACGCTGTATAATTTTACGGCCGATTGTAGCTCTGCTTTCGTGTCGAACGTCTGTCCCTCATACAAACTATTATCGCTACTCACATGCATGCTCTTACCATACAAGATATCGATTTTCGCTTCTTCCCACATAGTAGTACCTTCAAACTCTTTAGCCGGAGGATTACCGAAAGTTCCTACACTAACCATCTCACCCACTTCCGTATAATTGTTCATAACATCTATTTCTGGTTCGTCGCCTTCTTCCATTTCTGGCACTTCATCTTCATCATATTCGTCCTCTTCAACATTTTCAAACTCATCTTCGTCGCCTTCTTCCATTTCTGGCACTTCATCTTCATCACGATTTATTACAGGTTCTAACCTCTCAAGCTCGTCATCATTAAAAGGTACATTTGATCTACTACTAGTTCCTACATAGTATTCTCTACTTTGGATGCGTTTAACGTATATTTCTAATTCAGGCCAACCGTGTTCACCATATTTGATGTACTGAGCAAAACTAGCTAACTGTGAATCATTCGAAATTTTGACTATATTAAAACACAAACAATCATTCTGACGGTAAGGAAACCTACCACTAATTTTAAGATCGTCACTATTAGGCCAACCGGTGGTAGCATAAATTTCTAAACACAATCTATAATAATTTCTATTTCTACTACACGGGAGAAGAACACCTTGTTGTGGAGCGTAATTGTATCCGCTCGAATCTTGAACAATTTGACCATTGTAATATAGAAATATTTCTGAATTTTGTGGCATTTTCTTGATAAGGAGAAAGATATAAAGAGAAGAAGTTTGCAAAAGAGACTTCTGAGATTTAATTTTTTGATGATCAAATATAATAAGAGGACTCTTTAAATAGAAATCTAAATCATATACCTAAAAATCATCAGATTCCTCCTATATTCTAGCATGTTAAATCAATGTTACCCACTAAATAAAAAGCCAAATTGTCATTTCAATCTGAAAAAGTAAATATTCTCTAGTACCCTATATCTGAACCCTAAACACCTAAAAATCATCAGATTCCTCCTATATTCTAGCATGTTAAATCAATGTTTATGTACTAATATTCTCTAGTACCCTATTTTTCTGTTTATGTACTAATAGCCTAACATGTCATTTTAATATGAAAAAGAAATTCTCCATCAAAATAAGTTATTTATTATTATTTTTTTGTCCTCAGATTTATTTTATTTATTTTTCTGTGTTTTTTCGCCTCTATGTCGCCCTTTTTTTGGTTGTTTGGAAAATTTTCGAAAAAACAGCTGTTTCGCCCAGCGAATTGGCGAAAGAACATTCTGTAACGGTTATTTATAAAAACCGATACTAAATGTCCTTATTCTGTAACGGTTATATAAAAAAACCGATACTAAAGGTCTTTATTCTGTAACGGTTATTTCTAAACACCGATACTAAAAGTCTTTAGTCTGTAACGGTTATTTTAAAAAACCGATACTAAAGCGTTTATTCTGTAACGGTTATTTTGTAAAAACCGATACTAAAACTCTTTATTTTGTAACGGTTATTTTAGAAAAACCGATACTAAATCGTTTATTCTGTAACGGTTATTTTGAAAAACCGATACTAAAAACTCCTTGTTTCGCCCCGCTGTTGGGCGAAATAGGGTTAATTAAGCAAATTCACATTACGCTCTGTTTCGCCCCGTTACTGGGCGAAACTACTTGTGTTTCGCCCGGCGGCTGGGCGAAATGGCTACTTTTGCAAATATTTTTAAAACTTGGCCATTTCCTTAATTAATTTTTTTTTTTTGGCCATTTCAGAAAAAAAGTCCCAACAAACGTGCTTTGTCGGATCTAATTATAATTAGATCCAATCACATCACAGACCTATTCTAAATCGATATATAATGACTTGTCTATTCCCCACTACACTAACTATATATTCTAGTATTTACTTTCAACTGGCTTAATGTAATATCCAGTGAGAAATATCTGGTGGCAGGACAGAAAGAGGAAGATGATAATAAATGGATGTGAGCAGGAGATTCAAATTAAATCGGACGGTCCACAACAGAGGAGTACGAGCTTGAGTCCACGCATAAATGCTTTTCGAATCAAATCACATCTCCTCTTTCACGTTGCGCTGCCCCAACAAAAGGAAGGAACCTTTTTATGCATTTTCTCTGTGCATGACAACCTATGTTATATCATAGTTGATTTTTATAGTCCATTTTCTCAATTAAATACTTTTTTGAGTAATTCTCTACTAAATAGTGTCATTGTGTCGTTTAGTTTTCATTAATTATAGTTCTCTCAATAAAAACTTTAGCCAACAAGGATGCTGTATATATACATATTTAACTGTCCTGAAAGTGAAATGTAGTCTACTGGACCACTTTCCCAATTAAGCAAATTCAGTTCTTTTTTTTTTAAATAAAATCTCAAATTTATATCTTTTTCTTCTTATTATTTCTCTGGTCCACATTTTCCGTAGAATCCTCTTTTCATCATCAATAAATTAACACTTTTTGTTTGTCAATAAATTGAAGAGAAAAAAAGAGAGTCCATATTCTCATACAGTAAAAATTATTCCAAAAATGAGAATGCATCGACACAAAAATACAAATACAATACATGCAGCCTTAAATTCAGGCAATTGTGTACTTGACAGTAAATATATAGACTCATTCTTTATGGTTTATTTTCTGATCATATTAGTGGGTATAAAAACAAGTTTGTTCTAGAATGTTTATTTTAGCAGGAAGGATGTGAAGTGAATTCTCTTTCATATTTAGTTCATTTTCAAACGTCAATCAAGAAATTCAGTAGTCTATATATATATATTGAAATCGAAGCCTATGATTCATCGAGCCCATGTCGGCGGATATACACAACGGTTTGATGGCATATCAGTGTTGCTTGTTATTTGTTGGAACCTAGATAAAGAAAAGGAAAAAAAAAATTGTCAACAAAATAAATCATGAAATACTTACTTCGTACAGATATATGTATAACGAGAAATTACTAAGGCCCTACATTACCACACATTTTAAGCAAATCATTTCCCATTGATATAAAGAGTATTAATGAAATACAACAATTCTTCTTACCATTAACAAATACTCATTCAAACATGTAATCTACCACTGCTTTAAAAACATCAATCTATAGAGGCTTAATTTATTGTTTATTAGTCTAACTCATGTTATTTCACATAGTTAAGTAACCTCAGTTTGAAGTCAAAAAAGTAAATGTGCCCTATATGAAAACATTGTTTTGAAAGGGAAGGTTTGTAAATTTATCTTAAAATAAATAGAAGAAAAAGGATTTAAGTAGAAAATGAACCCAATTTGAAGAGAAGTTTCACGTCCCGATGATCGAAAGAGTTCATCATCTAGTTGTGGAGATCTTATTGGATCATTTGACGCGTTATGACTATCATCTTCTCTCGTAAATTCTTGTATCTGAAACCAACATTACAAAATAAATTTGTAGTTAATAAACATTTTTTTAGTGAATTATCATGTCAAGAATTATATATTTCCAAAGTAATATATATGATTATATATCAAAAAATGAAATACCCTATACAATTCAAAAAAAAGAAGAAAAGAAATAAAGTAAGCAAATTGATGACTAAAAGTCTAAAATGCATAGACTCAACAGAAAGATTTACCCTCTTTCTCAAAGCGTGGTTTGACTCTTGTAGCATTTGTTCCTGCAGTAACAATTTTTTTGCTACACATAAGTGACGTTACAAAGATGATCGATCATGCCAAATAGTAAGAGAGTTAATTATATATGCATACCTTTCTTGTAAGGTCATATAATTGATCGAGCAGAGTTTGTGTCTACAACAATAGAAAAAGAAATTTGAGAATACTTAGAAGTAGTGTCTGAGTGCATTAAGGGTTGAATTAATCTCTAAGGCATGGAAAATTTGGCATAAATAGTTAAACTTCACAACAATTTGATTCAAGGGCTGACCCTTTGCTTCCCTCAAAAAAGAATTTCAAAATAAATTCTAGTTATTAAATGAAAGACCATAATCTTGAATCTTCCCTTTAAGAGACAAAGAAATGCTTAAAATTGTGTGAATGACCTTCTTTGATCTGATTAGTCTTAATGACTTGTTTATCTGACTCTCGAGTTGATCGAGTTCATTTGTGCTCAATTGATTCAGATCTTCCGCCAGAAGATTTCTACAAAAAAAAAAATCTCATGAGAAGATCAACATGAATTTCAAAAATCCGAAGATGCTTTGGTAATTAAAATAAAATGTCTCGGAAATCGAAAATAAGTAGAAAAATACTAAGCCTACACCTCTGAGAGCTCTGGAGAATTTCTACTCGCGCCTTCAGTCTCAAGTACTCCTCATGGTTGTTCTGCTCAATACCAAATAATTGAAATATATAGCATTAATTTAATATATCCAACAATGTTAACAAATTACATTTTGCAAATGATCAAAATATAAAGTGTTTTAGAGTGGGAAATAAGCACAGTTAAAAGATGTTTCGAATTAGCATAATCATTAACCAAACGGTTGAGCTGTTATTAACATGTATGATATCTTACTGAGGTCGGATCGTCAGAAGGAAATTCCGGAGCTGATGTTGTACACATGTATTTCTTGTACCTCTCCAATGTTTTCTGAATGCTGTGATGAAGAGATTGAAAAAGAAAGCCAAACCAACCAAAACAAATTATAAAGATGAATGGAACAAAACTATCAAGTCAATTAATTGAGTTCAAATATCATTTGTTCACCTTTCTATATTCATTTGCAAATGATGTCTCATATAATCCATTGCTAATAGCACATAATGTAAACATACAATATCTAAAAGATTAGCTTGGGACAAAGCCAAGCAGTTCAATGCAGAAGCTAGAAAGATTTATATTATGAAGGCTGCAGATCTATAGTCAATTGGGTCCTAAATAATCATCTCAAATAGCTGCACAAATATTATTTCTTTTGTATATCACAAAGTGGAGTTAATTTGTTTACTCTAGTTCTGAGCTAATCCTGATGGCTTTACATTTAAACACAATTAAGAGAGATCTAATTAACCTAGAGGAGCTGCAGAACTCATAGAGTTTGCCATGGGTGGAGAAGATGATGAGGGCGACGTCAGCATCACAGAGCAAGGATAACTCATACGCCTTCTTCAACAAACCATTTCTCCTCTTTGAAAAACTCACTTGCCTGTTTATCTTGTTCTCTATTCTCTTCAATACCACTTTGCCCCTCCCCATTTCTTTTCTTTATTAGTTCCCTTAACTTTACCTTTCTTTTATTAATTTAATATAATGAATAATCTTTCTCCCTCAAGTCTCAACTACGTAAACCTACCAAGCTAGGGCTAGAGAGGAAGAAAGAAAGAAAGAAGGCAAGGGCCAAGGGGGTGTTGACTGTTGATGTCCTGTCCTTGTGATACGTGTCGACTGTCCAGTGAGAGGATGCTACGTTTTAGTTCATATATGTAAGTTGTGTTATACACTCTTTGGGGAGAATATACCTTTTCTTTTTATGTGGTTTTCAGCATATTTAGAAATTTTATCTTTTTATATGCAGTCTTGTCTTGTTTATAAGGTTTTTGTGGTTAGAACATATTGTGGACTTGTTTTAGATGTAAAAGTATTACTGGAGAAGATATTTTTAGCGATTAGTATTTGAACAACCAATTATTTAAAAAAATTAACGATTATAGGAATATGTTAAATTGCTTCAATGCAGTTTTAGGAAAATGGGTGAATTTGAATATTTAGAAAAAATACATTAGGAAATTAGAATTTCAAACAAATGTAAACAAAGATTTGAATAAGTAACTTTTCAATAATATACATTACACTGAACTTAAATATATATATATATATATATATATATATATACATTACACTAATTCTAAAATTATTTTACGTATGCTAAAACAATTATTTTTCTTTTA
Source organism: Juncus effusus (assembly GCA_027726005.1). Taxonomy (NCBI): domain Eukaryota; kingdom Viridiplantae; phylum Streptophyta; class Magnoliopsida; order Poales; family Juncaceae; genus Juncus; species Juncus effusus. Next base: position 83,001 of record CM050909.1, read on the forward strand.
AAATTAATAATAAAGCAATTGTAGAAAAAATTCTCAAAAATTTAGAGTAACTTCTATCTTATTTGTTTGAAATTCAACAATATTGCCAATGTAACAAAGAAAGTTGGTTGGCCCAGTATCCAATCAAATATCATGAATGTTGACAATTGTTAGTGCTGCAACTACAAAAATACATTTTTTTATCTTTTTTTATCAAAACAAAAAATTACTCAGTGTTCCCTTCAATTATTTCAAGAATTGTGCATAATATTTCATCGGAAAACTCACAAACCATACTTTTCATTTTACTAATGATTCTCGAACGGAGCGGAGGCCATTGCTGGTGACAACCACGACCCTGATTTCTTTTCTTGTTTCTTTTTTCATTGTTTTGTTTCAAAATAAATCTAGATTTATTACATAAATTAATCTAAATAACAAGTTAACAATTCTTCGAGGGGATCTTGATCGAGGAGTGACAAATTGTGTCGTTGTCTTGCGTAGATCTTAACCAAAATCTACGTAGGCATAATTCAAATAACTGTACAATCAACAATTCAAAAAAATATATAACTACAGATCAACAATTGGAAATAGTTTGGAGGGGAAGGACATATATATATATATATATATATATATATATATATATATATATATATATATATATATATATATATATATCTTAATTTATCAGAGTGTATAACATTAGAACCCTATCTATATATAGATCTCCAAAGAATTAGAGGGGCCTTCTTGGTGTGCCTAACAGAACAGCCTGTGGAAGAGGGGTGATAAGTATTTTCTTTTTTTTGAGGAATTTTGGAGAGCGCTTAAAATCCTCCTTTCAAATGTAAAATGGATTGATCGGTAATATCTTCAATTTTTAATAGAAAATGCAGTTACTTAAATAGATACAGGAGTCCATTCCTAGTTCAGCACAATTGACGCTTTAAGATCATTTAAAAAAAGAGATCATGTTGTGTAAACTCCTTGAGATCTAACTTGTGCCCTCTCTAATCTCTATTTAGATCCGCTAGTGATGACATCATTGGTAATTTGGTTGAGAATTGTAGAGTATGTGATGTATATATATATATATATATATATAAGGACCAAAAAACAAATGAAAAATGCTCTTGAATATGAGCATTTTTTGACACAATAAATGTTTAGAAATAAAACTGATGCAAAATTAGGTGGAACTCGCATTACCTAAAGAGTGATGAAACAAGATAAAAGACTATTTACACATCTTGCTCCCATATTCACAGACAAAAAATCATGTCAGCAAAAACATACACGGATTATGGACAGCTCCGTTTCATTTCAAACCGGAGACAATAAAAACCCAATACCTCGAGCAAGTATTCAGAAAAAAAAAAAAAAGGTAAAAACCCAATACATGAAAAGGAAAGCCCAAATCGTGTCTAATTATCATTGGCCGAAACAAAAGCGGGACCCGTTTGCAGGTCCTGGCGCATTACTGAATGCCCGTACGAAAGTGAGCAGTCCGTACAACTCAAGGCAAGGGAGAAAGATGAAGACTGTACACTACAGATACAGCTCGACACGTGGCACCTCCAGTCTTATTCGAATCTCCTCCACTCACTTCTTTCTTGTCCCCTCCCCTCATTTCTTTTGTTGCACTGTACAATCTAATCTGATACGGTATGGTATGGTATGGTTAGATATTTCTTGTCCAATCTGATACAAGTGTATTTAGTTTTATTTTGTATTTTTCTAATCTAAAATGTGATAAGACTTAAGAGTTAGATATTAGGTGTTTTCTTCTCGTAAATATGGAAATATGTTGTTAAGCCTAGTTCAAAGAAACTTGCTGAAGTAATCTAAGCTTTAATTGATTTGATTATTAGACCCACTCTTATTGTGGGCCTATTAATCCTAGTTGTGATTATTTTATTTATTTATTTATTTTTGTTTTGAAGCCCGTAGGCTTCTGATCTAGCATGCACATTTTGACCATGTGAGGTCCATCCAGTAAGATATGATTCAGGCCCAAAGTTAATAAAAAGGTCCATCTCTTCTTACTCTATAAAAAAAAGAGAAGAGGCCCAGTAAAGGTTGCGGGTCGTCGGTTGGACTTGTTCGGTGTGACTTTCTTGACTTCCTTCGGCTTTGCGAGAGAAGAGAGGAGAGGGGGCCGCCATTAGTAGTGTTTACTTACCCACTCTCTCTCTCTTTGAAAGGAAAGAAAGTGACAGAGTGAGAGAGAGTTGGAAGATGCCTATCATAGAGAAGCTATACTCCATGAAGGAGGTGGCGGAGCACAACTCCGACGACGACTGCTGGATCGTCGTCGACGGCAAGGTCTCTCTCTCTCTCTCATATCATATACCCTTTCCTTTGATGTTGTAATTGATATTACTGCTGTAGCCTGACTATTCCTAGTTGAGCTTCGCTTACAACAACTCACCCACTCTGGTTCTTACAAACATTTCAATCGAACACCTTATCAGCGCTCTAATTCAGATCTATTTTCTAATTCAGGTGTATGATGTATCATCTTATTTGGATGAGCATCCAGGAGGGGGCGATGTTCTCATTTCAGCAACCGGTACCTAAACAAAATAATTAATAATACTTTTACTCCTTTTAGTTTCTCCTTTTTCTTTCAATAATTCCCTCAAAAACAAACATTGTGTACATGAATGAAGGAAAGGACGCGACTGAAGAATTCGAAGAAGCTGGACACAGCAGAGACGCAAAAGAGCTCATGAAGGATTTCTGCATTGGAGAGCTGGACACCTCCATTCCGGAAATGGAGGTGTTTAGGAAAGAATCCAGTTTCTTTTCAAGCAATGAGTTCAAGTATGGGTTCGCGCCGTTTACTGCTGTGGCAATTTCGGCTCTTGTTGCGTATTTATATGCGCGCAATAAGCAAGCTAAGTGATAATATGAGTATGAATTGATTTAGCTTGTTTTAGGTGAATTAAATGATTTTGATTTTGCCTTCGATTTGTATTGAGGAACAGAAATTTGTTCTTATCAACATGTTATTTGTTTTGTTTTGTTTGATTGAACTGGATCTTGTCATGTTATTATTTTCATTGGATTCGAAAGCTGGAGATTGTGCTTGTGTAATGGAACATTACCATTTATTTGAATAAAGAAAAATGTTGCCTTGATGAGTGTTTCATGTATTAAACTTTACTGCTTTAGAATCATATATTTATAATATTAATTTATTAGCGCATAGAACGAAGAAAAAAAAGAAAACAACAAGATAATATGGCATGCAGAACATAAATTAAAAGGTTTCTTTTTTTATTCATTTATAAACCTTATGTGATGTAATGAACATTATATTACATAATCTCCATTCCAAACCAAACACCAGTCATAAAAATAAATAAATAAGCTACAAATTTGGTACATCATAGGCTCAAAATCTTGAAAATCTGATTCCCCTAATAATTCCAACACCACCATAAAAAAAAACTATCTATATAACAACAATTCAAAAAAGAAAACAATAAATACAATAGGCCGTACAGTACAGTACAGTACAGTACATTACAAGTACAATACCACTCCCCCATCCCCTTTTTTATAATTAACCATCAAAAAATAATTCATCTCAAACCATAAAGAAGAAAGCCAACAAAACAGAAACCATCAAAACAAATTTGGGCCGGACTGACGCGTGGGCCCCGTTGGGCAGCCAGGGATACGCGTCAGGAGGCGGCATTACGCAATTATCCCCGTTGAAATAAACTCTTCGCGGAAAGGCCCATCCTTTTTCAAACGTGAACGTGTTCGAGTCCTTTTGGAACAATAATTCGGACTGCGCGTTTCCCAACGGCCCCGCCTGCATCAGCAGGTCGTTGTAGAATTTCACTCCCCACAACATCGCCGTATCGTCTAATAAACAAAAATAAAATAATAAATTATTTCTTTATTTTCTTTCTAATATTTTGTTATAATTAAAAGGAAGGGAAATTCGCGAAATAGCCCCAAAAGTTCCTAAAAATGCAAAATAACCCAGCATTGTTAAGGAAATTCAAAATTTGGTGCATTTGTTAGCAAAATTGTTTTAAATTAGTTCTATTAAGGAAAGATAATCAAAGTAAGAGGGACAGAAATTTTGATTTTATTTAAAAAAAAATGCAAGGATTATTTTGCAATTTATTGAAAACGAAAGGTCTATTTTGCGAAAAATCAACAACTTACTGATTTTATTTCCGTATGGATTGAGAGACTTGTAATTAAAACTAAACACAGTGGTGATATTATCGAAATTGGGATGCTGTACCACCAAATTCCACTGCGTGTAATTCATGCGGTAATTGAAATTGGTCACCGTAATTTTGACCCTCCAATAATCTTTGTAATTCAACTTCACGTGCCAATGGATTCTGATTGGACACATGTGTGATGTACATTGCACCAACGGATTTGTATTATATTTATTCGCGCCGCCGTTTATTGCTTGTTGTAAATACGGCGAATCTCCCCTGTTGAAAAAGGAAAATAATGTTATTTTATTTTTTAAATAGGAAAATAAGATTATTTTAGAGAGAGAAAGGGAAATAATTACTCGACACAGCTTCCAGGACTGGTGACGTTGTTTTGACAGCCGCAAGAACAAGTCGGGCAATTTACAATCGTGTCGTTGTAAAAAGAGGAGAGAGAAACACAGCATGTTGGCGTCTTTTGCGCCAGGAATTGCGAATATGTACACGTCACATTCCACGTCACTACATTATTAATTACCATCGTTAATTATTAGCATTATTATAAATTATTATCACATTAATTATTATTATTATTATTATTATTATTATTATTATCACGTACTGAGAGCCTGAGTGGTTCTTCTTCCGTCCTGAGTAACAAACTTGGTGGGTTTTACAATAATAGCCCTGCCACATGTATAACCCGGTCCAGGGGCCCTTAGCGTAAAATTCTTCGGCACTTTTACCGTCTTATTTGTCGTCCCCGCCAAACCCACACTCACCTAAAAACAAAAATAAAAAATTTCGTTACTAACGGACCAAATCGTAATTTCAACTTTTTAAGGGCCAAAGTGAGAAATTGCAAGCAACCTGGAATGAGCTGGCGGAGTTAGAAGGGTCCTGATTGAACGAGTTAATCACGCCGGCCTTGCAACAATTGGCGATCTGCATGTTGTAAGGGGTTCCGGGTAATAAGTCGACAATCGTAGGGTCCTTTTTGCAACAATGCGGAGTGTTGCCCTTGAATTTGGAGCAGTCGCCCTGTTCGGTTGTTTGGGCCCCGACCATGGACCAGATCACTTCCTTCTTGGCCCAGGTCCAGCCCAATTGCCAGCCTGGCGCGCCGATGTGTCTGTATTGTTGGAAGTTGAACATCGTTACTGTCGCCTGAAAGAAAGAAAAGGAAATTAGGGTTGTAATGAAGGTGAATGTTGTTGTAATGAAGGTGAATGTTGGTATACTTACGACGTAGCCGTCAGGAGTCCATTGCATGATGTCCCATTTGATTGTGATGTTTCCAAATGGATCCAGCGCATCATATGCATCTGTTAAATTCGAATAGAAAAATATTATTTGTTATTTTATTATCAGTGAAAATGGATCGAAAATTGGATTCTTTGTTCAAGTATTTGTCAGATCTAGATATGAGAGTTACTATCAAATATGTAAATCTAAGAAAATTAATATCACAAATTAGATTTGTACGTCAGCAATTGTTATCGGCCAGAAAATGATTGCAGCTTTTAGTTAGGTACACTAATTAAGCTCATTAGTTAGTTAATCTATTTGGCATTTTTCTATTTTAGTATATAGGCTAGTAATAGTCAGATCTGGAATTTCCCTATAATTGCTCTTACTATTAGAGGATATACTGATTAATCCACATAATCAGTAGCTCCCAATACTGAAGCAAAATTAAGAACTGACAAAGCATTTCAAAACAATACAAAAACAAACACAATCAAACGAGGAAAATCCAATTTCGAAGTGGCACAGCTCGATCTACTGAAGATCCAGTGCCAATTACACTGCAACCATACCCAGAAGAAAAGATAAGCGGGAACTGAACTGACCTGTGGAAGTGGGTCTGGATAGAAGAATTAAGAGCGTGAGAGAAACCACAGCCGGAGCAAATAAGAATCTGCCATTGCCCACCTCCATTGTTTAGCTTAATTAATTAAGCTGCTATGGAATGCAGCGAATAGAGTGAAAAGAGAAAGAGAGAGAATGGAGAGGGGATTGAGATCTAAGAGAGAGGACTTAAAGAAAGCATGTGGCTTTCTTTCTTAGCTAGCGGTAATGCTGTCTGGCTTGAGTTATTTATTATTAATCACCTTTTAATTAAGCAATCATCTCCATTGTTTATTATTCAGCAAAACAGTGACGCCTCAACCTCCCCTTTATTTCCCAAAATGCCCTTCTTCAACCGACAGGAAAACAACTCTAACCGTAACTGTAATAACTGGTTTCCTAATAAAACAGTTACTATGAACTAAGAACTATAAATATCAATATTCTGTCTGAATATTTTGAATTGTTTTTGTGCGTAAAAGAAACTGATTATTTGCAGGTTACTAGTGAAAAGTAATACAGTGGTCTTTCATGTGATTGGTAATTACGGGAGGGCAAATTAGGAAAAGACGGGTTAGTTAAATTAACAATTCAAACACATGTAGCTGCAGGGAATTAAGAAGGGTTTTGCTAGAAGTATCCAAAATGAACCATCATAACTACAAATAATTGAATACAAACATTATAATTGTAAAATTAAACATGAATTTGACTATACACATAATTTGATGAAGAAATACAATACAAAAAATATTATAACACTAAAAACACTAATTAGTATTCAACAGTATTATTTAAGATAACAATATATAATACATTTACTAATCTGTAAGGTCTTCCAATACTCAAAATTCAGATGACAAAAAATTACTTATACATATTTAGAGCGACTTAACTAAAATAATAATATCTAAAGTTATCACTACATGCTTAAACATGTATTTATTCAAATAGTGATATTTTTTTCATGTTAGAGCATATTTATGTTTAAGAATGCATGTATTCTTATAAGTTTGATTTGCTTTCTTTAATACACGAGGATATGTTCTTATTTATGTGAGATTGTATTAATCTCCGGATTTGAAGTGAATTCTTATCCGATTACTAAAAATCATGCACTATAATTTTTCATGAATGCAACTTGGAATGTGGTTTTCTGGTGACACGAAGCAATTTTACTCACCATCCTCTCTGCTGTCGGTGGGAATTTGTGAGTACAGAGAAGTAGTCTTGATAAATTCCTCCCATTTTGTTATCTCCAGACCATTATTTAAATACAAAAAGTTATTACCCCAGGAAAATAAAAAGTTATATGATGTTTTTTATTCTAATATATTGTTGTTACTTCTCCGTTGATATTAAGTCATCATCCTCACTACGAATTAACAAAAATTATGAGTTGAATTATATATCTAATGAAATTTAGGAAAAATATACAAAATGAACTGATAATAATGAAAGCACATCCATAAGAATTAATTACAATTCAAAGCTTGATGCATAAATTACAAAAAAAAAATGGATAATTCTGTTAATATAAAAAGATGCAACACATGTTCCCTCCCCCTCCCCCCCCCCAAAAAAAAAAACAAAAAAAAACATGCGAGAGCTAAGGACTGCATATACATAAATTAGCATAGTAAACAAAATTAGAAAAAGACATAAAATAAGGATGCAGTAAGCAATCACAATCTGGCCTGGTTGGTACTCATTTCTCCTCCGTTTTGACACTTTACCTACTCCCCATGCATATAATTCTGGCTTTACATTACACTTACCCCTACTCTTCTCCTTGCACTGTCACCTGCGAGTGCATAACAGAATTTTAAATAAATAAATTATTAAATGACGAGATTACCCCTCTTCAGTGTTGTGTTGACTTTCAAAAAGAAAAATTACAAAATCTCTCTCTTATTGGGCCCAATAGGCTTTATTTAATATGGGCCTTATTGCCGAATTGAATAAATAAATAAATACGCCGCCAGGCTGGACTGGGTCTTTCACTCTTTCTCATGTTCTCCTCAAATCATACAAAAGAATTTCCCTTGATACAACACCGCCCGTCTCTCTTTCATTTCTCCTTTCTTCTTGGGTTCGACTGACTCTGCCTGCCTCTTTTGTTTTCTATCAAGCGAAAACGAAACACAATAGCTCGAACAGCTCTCCTCTCCATCTCTCTGCGGTGTTTCAAATCGGGGAAGAAAGGAGAGAGATGGAGTCGACGGAGATTCCCCGACCTAAGATTCCTGCATTCGATCAGACCGAGATCAACTGGGACAAGTATATTTGCTTCCTTCCTTTTCTCCTCTTTCTTTTGCATTAACAGTCTTACCTTTTCGATTTGAGCTTCAGCCTATATTAATTTCAGTAGACAATCGCTAGCTCAAATCGTTCTTCTACGTATTTGAATACCGTGAACTACTTTCATTTCTCAATTCATCCACTGATTGAAAAACGATCTTCATTTCTTCCCTTCAATTACCCAATTCATCCCTAATTAAACCCATTTCAATTTCACAGGCTAGACAAAACAAAACTATACGTAGTCGGAGCCGGCCTCTTCAGCGGCGTGACGGTCCTACTCTACCCAGTCTCAGTAATCAAAACTCGAATGCAAGTCGCGACCGGAGACGCGGTTCAAAAAAACGCATTTTCAGCGTTCAAAAACATTCTAAAAATGGACGGAATTCCCGGCTTATACCGAGGATTCGGAACCGTAATCACTGGTGCAGTTCCAGCCAGAATAATCTTCTTAACTTCACTCGAAACGACTAAAATCGCGTCACTTAAATTAATAAAACCGTTCAATTTTTCCGAGCCGGTTCAAGCCGCTCTTTCCAACGGACTCGCCGGCCTGACCGCTTCTCTCTCCTCTCAAGCCGTCTTTGTCCCCATCGATGTGGTACATAACAAAAACAAACTCATTCTTTTAAAAAAACCCTTCTAAAAATTCATTTCTTGTGAAAATGACGTTTTTACCGCTGGGAACAGGTGAGTCAGAAGCTGATGGTACAGGGGTATTCTGGTCATGCGAAATATAACGGGGGAATAGATGTGGCGAGGAAGATAATGAAGGCGGACGGAATAAGAGGGTTTTATAGAGGGTTTGGACTGTCTGTTATGACATATTCTCCTTCGAGTGCTGTCTGGTGGGCCAGCTATGGATCCAGTCAGAGAATCTTCTGGAAGTACGTCAGAGTTTGTTAGTTAGTTATTTTGTTAGTTAGTTAGTTAGTTAAGTTCAGTTTGAGATTAGATCTTGGGATAATTTCATACGTAGTACGCACCCCTGCAAAATGAGAAATATCATTGATACTGCTAGAAAACATAATAAGAGACATTATTGCATTGTTTTTTTAGTTGTCATAGATGAATGTGTGAGAAAGGGGTATATGCATCGTATTTGATATTTTCATATTTTACAGGGGTATAAATGGTATTTTTTTACGTTTAGGGCAATATACATCATGAAATTATGCCTTAAATCAATTCATTTACTGATATTATTTTCAATATTTTTATGAATAAAAACAGGTTTTTAGGTCACGGAAACGAGAATAATGAAATTAATATAAAAATACCAAGCGAAGGTAAAATAGCGGCGGTACAAGCAGCAGGTGGAATCTGTGCAGGGGCGGTGGCATCTTGCATAACAACCCCTATCGACACCATCAAAACGCGATTACAGGTCCCCAATTATTTTCACTTTCCCCCCTCAAAAACATCAAAATATAATATATATGTAAAATATGTTTTTTTGGACAGGTGATGCCATTGAGTGAGAGTGGGCAGAGATTTAGTGCGAAACAAGTGGTGAAAAGATTGTATAAAGAAGAGGGATGGAAGGGTTTTTATAGGGGTTTAGGGCCGAGGTTTTTCAGCATGTCGGCTTGGGGGACTACTATGATTGTTTCCTACGAATATTTGAGTATTGCCCCCTCTCTTTTTCTGTAATTATTTTTTTATTTTTTTTGGATAGTTTTGATCATATTTGTCTGATTTTTTGCAGAACGTTTGTGTACCAAGACAGATGAGGAGACATGAGAGACGTGTAATATTAGCAACATTTGTTATGCCATTTCAAGATTTTAAGGGATGTTTTTAGATGAATCACTAACACAATAAAGAGCAGCATGAATGTTATTATTTTTTTTTTCTTTTTTTTTTTTACTTGTGGATTTTGTATTCTTTTTAGGGGTGAATTATATTAGTAAATTACCCCGACTTAGATAAATCTGCTAGTTTTCAGCAGCATATGTTTTTTTTTTTTGGGTATTTTTGTATGTTTATTGATTTAGCCTCTTGAATATAGGGAGGCTGGATATTTGTTGAATGCAATCATGCTTGTTTGGAATATTTTTTTTTCCCCTAAATGTTTGTAATATTACTTCATAATTGGGTACTTATATTTGGAAAAATGGAATTTTTTATCACGAGAAATCATTTCTTGTCATTTGAGTGAACCCTGGTTTGTACAACACGAGAAACCATTTCTCGCATTCTCTCCAACCTTAGACTGGTTTTTGAACACTCCGGGAAATTATATCTCTGATTTTATACAAACCGAGAAACCATTTCCGTCTACTCCAATCCAATACAGAATCGCAGGGGTTTAGCAGTTCGCTGATAAATTGCCTCAGCTGGACACTGAATTAAGCTCATCTTTTCTTAATTATGCCCAAGGGAAATCGGAATTAATTATATTTTCCATTAGTTCCATTTTTCACTTGAAAATCTAAAATTTAAGTTAAAATGGAAATCAATTTGGATCAGACGCTACAAGAAGGAAAATTGCTTCGTCATGTTAATTCCTTGATCGTTTCTCACCTCCGTGATCAAAATCTTAATCAGGTACCACTTTCGTTCTTTCTTCTCTCATCTTTCCTTCTTAGTTTGTTCAATTCGTGCATTTTATGCTCTTTTTCAGCTTAATTACAATGTATTATTTTTCAAATTTGGTTAATTTTGAGATCAGGCTGCTGCAGCTGTCGCTTCAGCAACAATGACGCCATTAAGCACTGAATCCCCTCCAAATAAACTACTCGAATTAATCGCCAAGGTTTCATATTTTTCCATCATTTCATGAATTTCCTTCTATGAGATTAATTTGCTTTCTTTTTTTAATGAATTTAATTAATTGGCATTGAATTTTAATAGGGACTTGCAGTAGAGAGAGATGAGCTGGCAAGAGGAGGGATTTCTATTGGTACCGCTCCATTTGATTCTGGTATTCCAGCTGGATACGGTACGGTACCAGTTACAACTAATTCTGTAGATTTTAGGTGAATTATTTACCCTTTTTTTATCTCAATTTTATTATTTCAGAAATGAAAAGATATATTAAAATTATTATTTGTTTAAATGTTAGTTTGGTACAGGAGACAAGAGGTACATCCAAAATTTTCCCAAAGCATGAGACTAGACATATTTCTGAGCACAAGGCATATTTTTTATAATTTTTCATTCCTTTTCATTTAGTTTTTGTTTATTTTTTCATTTATTTATTTGTTTGTTTGATTATTAGAATGTGGCAAGGTGTGCTAGGTTTAGTCCAGATGGAAAATTTGTTGCAACAGGAAGTGCTGATACTTCTATTAAGCTTTTTGAGGTTCAATTTACATATTTTAATAATTTATATCTTGTGGTCTAATATAATAAATATTCTATTTTTTTGGGCATTTTTGATTAATTGTAGGTTTCAAAAATTAAGCAAATGATGACTGGAGATACAAAGGATGGACCTGTTCGTCCAGTTATTCGCACATTTTATGATCATTTACAAGTAATTTGTATATATGTTTATTATTTAATTTTATTTTTTTTCATTTTGTGCTTAAGTATGTTGTTTTTAATTTTGCAGCCAATAAATGATCTTGATTTTCATCCACAAAATACTATACTTATTTCTGGAGCCAAGGACAACACCATAAAGTAAGCCTATTTTTTAATAAACTTGATAAAATACGTTTATAATTAACAAGTATTTATTAAGTTATAAACTATGCCGATTTTAGGTTCTTTGATTTTTCAAAGACTAATGCTAGAAGAGCTTTTAGAGTTATTCAGGTTTTAATATCTCACATTTCTACATCAAATCAAAGCTAACTTACAATTTTTTGATATTTACTAACTTATTTTTATTCTTTTTTTAAATATATTTTAAAAGGATACACATAATGTGCGATCTGTATGTTTCCATCCCTCTGGTGAATACTTATTAGCTGGTATTTATTTATTTCTCATTTTCACCTCGCAAAACTCTAATGTAAAAATCTTATATCATATTAAAATCTTAATAATAATGATAATTTTTTTATTAGGGACGGATCATCCAATTGCACATTTATACGATGTAAACACATTCACGTGTTTCTTAACATCTAATACTCAAGATTTCAACCCTAATTCTGCCATAAATCAGGCATGTATACTCCATTTTAATAAACCAATAATTAATTCACATTAAAATTATTTCATTTTTGATGATTAATATTTGATTTTATTTGGTACAGGTAAGATATTCAAGTACAGGAAGCTTGTACGTGACAGCTTCAAAAGACGGTTCGATTAAAATATTTGACGGAAAAATTGCTGAGTGTATTAGACCTATAATTAATGCACACGGTTCATCTGAAGCTACCAGCGCAATTTTCACTAAGGACCAAAGGTTTCTTTAAATTTTAATAATTTATTATATAAGTCGTTTATTTATATTGAAATTAATTATGTTGATAATGTGAATACAGGTATGTCCTTTCATGTGGGAAGGATTCGTGTATAAAACTGTGGGAGGTCAGTACAGGAAGACTTGTTAAGCAATATGTTGGTGCAGTTCATACGCAATTTCGTGCCCAGGTTTGTTTTATTTAATTATAAAAAATATATTTGTATATTTCATATTTTGTATAATGAAAATTATAGGGTGTTAAGTGCAAGTATGGTAATTTCATTTGTAATTTGTATTTTTCAGGCTGTGTTTAATGAGTCTGAAGAGTTTGTATTGTCAATTGATGAGCTAACAAATGAGGTGCTATAGAATTACATTTTTTCCTAAATACAATTCATTGTATTTGACTATTTTCCTAATATTTGATTATGGGTAAATTTCACCATAAGTCAATTAACTTTAAAAAATGACCAAATAAGTCACCCAACTTTTAATTATCCCCTAGAGGTCACTCAACTTTAAAAAATTTATCAAATATGTCACGCAGCTTTCAATTGTCCCCTATAGATCACTAAACTTTCAAATATAATCAAATAGGTCACTCAAATTTCAATTAACCGGGTGACCTATTTGGTCATTTTTTAAAAGTTAAGTGATCTATATAGGACAATTGAAAGTTCAGTGACCTATTTGATAATTTTTCAAACTTTAGTGACCTCTACGGGACAATTGAAAGTTGAGTGACTTATTTAGTCATTTTTGAAAGTTGAATGACCTATGATGAAATTTACCCTTTGATTATCTTTCTTTATTTTTTTGACAAATAATATATATTTTTTTTTCTGATTTTATACAGGTGGTGATATGGGATGCATTGACAGGAGAAAAGGTGGCGAGGTGGCAATCGAATCACGTGGGGAATCCGAGGTGGATTGAACACTCTCCTGCTGACTCGGCATTTGTCACTTGTGGCAATGACCGTTCTGTCCGCTTTTGGAAACAACTCATTTAATTCGCCACATTAACTAACCCTAATATTTATTAATTTATTTCGTTGTTGATGTAAAACATTTTTATGTTGTAGCGTTAATTCCGGTTATGGAGAGTGCTATCTTGGGGAGCACACCTCAAAAATCTATATATTTTTTATTCTGAAATTATTCTTTTACTTTCTTGAAAAAAAAAAATTATGCCCCTTCAAAAGCTAAATTTTTTTCCAGAATACTCCAAAAAGAATAGAAATATCTGCCCTTGAAGATGCGTGATTAAGAATTAGTAATAACTTTAGAAGCATACGTGCAAGCAGTGGCCTCATAAGGCTTGAATAAGCAAAATGTTTCTGACTTTTATTCTTTTTTTCGCAATAGCAGGTAATTTTTTACTTTTTTGCTTTATTTCATATAGTTGCTCATAAAATCATACTAAGTGTCAAGGTTGTCATATTTCATTTTTTGTAATGTCAATAGCAAGAGTTCATAGCAGAAGAAAACATGTATATTAACATTCAATTGTGCTATTGGCCTCAATTGAAGTAATTTTTGTTCAATTATCCTCAAGTGCAGAATTTATGCCTCTGTTAGATGACAATCTTAACTCATTTGATTATGTATATTATTCTACATTTTCTTCTATTAGTTTGGTTATTTACTATGAAAAAGTTGCAGGAATCGAGAGGAATATATAATTTCTTTAAACTGAAGCTGAAAGTTTCTTTGGATTTGGCCTCCCATTCAACACCACGAATTCTGAAAAGTAAAAAAAAAAAAAAAAAGGCGAAGAAAAGACAAAGTTGAATGAGTGAAGAACTGAAAATTTAAAAGATTGTACAGATTGTATAAATTTGTATCCATGGCTTTAAAAGATTGAATGGGAATAACTGAAGATGCATATTATTGTAGATCTGTTTTTCTAAGGGAAATACTGTTGTTTAGAAAGTTAACTTCAACTGAAATGTAAGTTATCCCTTTGTTTCACAAAAAAAGGAGCAACTCAAAGATAATTGAAGTTAATTTTGAACTGAATTATAATTATCCCTTTGTTTTATTAAAAAAACCTAAAAAATAATTGGATGTGGTCATTCATATTTTAGTATTATACAACACATAATGATAAGGGATTTTAATAGATTGTCATTAAAATTTAATACTCAAAACGGAGCGCGTGAAATATCCTAGTTTTGTTACAATTTGTGAGTGCCATTGTTTTTCTTCGGTTGTTCGATTTCTGGCTGATAATGGATTGGTTATTAAACATTATTATAGCTTTTCAATGCCATCGCATCACTATATACATAATAAGACAGGACTTGATTGCTTGATTTAGATTCATTATAATTTTTAATATATCAACTTATGTTCTTCAAAAAAAAAAAATATCAACTTATGTTTACGAGCCCAGATATGCAATTATAAAAATTTTCAGGGTTATAAACCCAAATCTGTTTTGTTATGTATCTTTTGCATTTTTCAGTGTGTCCTACAACTTTTACTATTTATCCTTCTATTATAAAACCATTTGGTAACTATAAATATATAGATTTATTATACTACCTTTTTACTACTAAAACTATCAAATACTACTTTTTTACAATGTTGATTTTAATTTTTGTTTGTAACTTCTAGGAATATTTTTTGAAGTGAGTCTGAAGCAAGAATCAGAATTATATTTTCTAAGTCCTTGTCAAGGAAACACGCTTATTCTATAATTGATTCAGAGATAATTCAATGAATCTTGGTTCAAATGGTGTCTTTGTCAGAAGTACATA
Source organism: Juncus effusus (assembly GCA_027726005.1). Lineage (NCBI taxonomy): Eukaryota > Viridiplantae > Streptophyta > Magnoliopsida > Poales > Juncaceae > Juncus > Juncus effusus. The sequence goes on from CM050909.1 coordinate 98,458, forward strand.
CAATCATCCTATGAACTTCTTCATGTACTCTTTTCCTCTCTTTCTTATCAAAGCAATTTTATATACACTGTCAAAATATTCTACTTGCTATGTTTGGTTTAGTTGAATGAAAGTTTATTTTCATCATTGTTCAAGGGTCGTAAGGGCAAGGTCGAATATTTCTATAATGAGTCTGACTTGGCTAATGAAGATTGAAGAATGCCTTCAAATTTTAGACCAATCAAGCCAACATTTGTTTCTTAATCTCAGGTGAAATTATTAAAATAAAAACTCATTATGTGTTTTCGTTTTTTCTGAATTGATTGATTTTGTAAAGTAAACTCAACTTTAAAGTTTAAACCCATTGTTACAATTAAAATTAAATCTTCTTTTCAGTTATATAATAAATCATATTTATAGCTATACCCTTCCATAACTTGTGTAAATTGCTTGAACGACAAAATCATGAATTTGTTGTTATTAAATTGTTGTATCAGTTGGATATTTAAAAAGGTATCCAAATCTAAGGCTTGAAATCTAAAATGGATAATGATTTTATGCATAACAGATGTTCTTTATGAATTAGAACTTGATCTATTTTATTATTTTCAGTAGCAATAATTTGTTTATAATATTAAACACTTGTTATGAATCGCTTTCAATCCACAACTCATGCTTACAAAACATTTTGTAACAAACACCCATTACTTTCTTATTAAAAAATAAATCATATATGAAAAGAAAAAAAACAATAGTTGAGATCCTACCAAAGCACGGGACGTACCCATTAGCATCATTAACTCCGTACCAAAGCAATTGGACTATAAAAGTCAGAGACAAACAAATGAAATTTGAGATCTTAGTTGTATGGAAAAACATGATGTAGTTATGATTTTATTATCAAAATTTCTCTGTTGTTTTAATCACTTTAGCTATTTCATTTGAGTCAAATTGAGTTGATTGAGTTGTATTGAATCATATCAAGCCATATCGAGATAGATAAAGGGTGTCAAACATTAATGACCAGTTTGATAACCCTACTTTTAAAGACAACAAATTGATTTACTTGGTACGGAAGCAGATTTATATGTTGTCTTGGTTTGTTGTTTCATGAATGAAATGAATGTGCGGGGTCAATGTGTGACGATTTGGACTAATCCAATGTGTAATGTAAGAAGTATATCGAGATATGTGTGGAGATTGAGATGCAATATGAAAGCCATGAATTTGAGAATTAAAAATCAAAACAGGAAATAGTTGAAAGCAATAACAAAGCGATGAAAAGCTAATAATGCATTTAAAGAGAATAGTTAGTGACCTCCAAGCAAGACTCCAAGTTTACATAATGCAATGAAAATAAAACACTTCAAAGTTTAAACAGAACCAAATAACTAAGGGGTGTTTAAACCAAAAGTTGAAACCCTAAACCCAAAAAGTTTAAACAGAACTCAATTCATTTAAAAGAAAAAAGTTTAAACAGAAAGACCAATAAATTAAAATTGAGGATTACTTCAAAGCTCGCCCCTTTCCCTTAATAATTAAGGGTGTTTCTTCCCAAGCTTGAAGCAATGTGAAGCTTCTCCTTAACATACATAGCATATGTTATAGGCTCAGGATCATCAAAATCAAATATTCTCGCGATCCCAGCAAAATGCTTTTGCAGTTTTCTCGATATCCTCACATGTTTGATTGGCCTATAGGTGAAAAAATGAAATAAAAATAAATAATATCAACATTATGAAAGGGACGTGCAAATTGCAGTGCATTTTTATTATGAAAGAGAGACATACATTGTGAGTGCCGACGTAGTCACAGAAGTTCTTAAGCTAGACAGAGGACAAGTGAGGTGGAATTGGAAGAGAGAGAGAGAAAAAAAGTTAAAAAGTCATAAATCATCAAATCAATAATGAGTGAGATTATATGTAATTCATAAACAAACTAGGTCAACAAAAAAAAAAAAACTAACCCAATAAAAAATGCGGCAACGCAACGGTTCTTTAAAAAGAAATTGAGTAATGATGCGCATGTTTACTTCATCGTACGAGCATATGCCGGCATATATTTCTTTCATTACCTCCTTGAAATCCCTCTGCAATTAATTGTCATGCATTTATTACATACAAATGATCAACTAAAAAATGAACATAAATCAAGAATAAAAACAAAAAAGAAATGAAAACAACAAGAGAACCTTTTTGTACACAATTTCAGTCCAAAGCTTGGAGAGCAGCCAAATCCTCTCTTCCATCCGGTAGGAAATTGTGCGCCTCTCAGAAGAGTAGCAGTTTCCAGTGTTTGTTCGAAACTCATGCCCTTCTGAATTACTTCCGACAAAGCTTTGTAAAATTCGCCGTATTTTAAGTCGCCTTCATATGTGTTTTTTATACACAATGCCCCCATACTTTACAGAATCGATGCAGAGTTACTCGTACCAATCATCGCTACGCATCACAATGACTAAATCAGAATTTAAACACCATCCTTTGGTTTCAAACTTTCTTCTCTCATCATCAGTCATTTCATGAGAATCCTCTTTGTTAATTGATCTTAAGAACAACTGTTTTTCCATCTCGTAAAGCTTCTTCTTGCTGTAAGCCGCACATTCAGCTGCAGTCTCCAGCATCTGATAAGGATCGTCGTGAACCAACGTCACCTCCGCTTTCCTCTTCTTCTCTGATCCGCTCAGATCCAAGCTTGATGAGGAGCGAACATACTCAACTCCCCTTTGCACGCCGATCGCTGCCGTCATTCTTGCCGATTTCGATTTCTATTACACCCCTCGCATGTCGCACAAACCCTAGCCTAGCCGACTCCCCTCTTTCTTTCTTTCTCTCTTTTTCTAGCACCAAATGCTATTTTCTTCCGATAAGCTAACCCTAAACTTCAATACCCCCTTTCATTTATTCAGTTCGCGAAACGAATAATTGGGTAATTCAAATAATTTATGTATTGACGTCCCTGTACCAAACCTGGTTTAACCTCGCGTATGTTATGGAAATTTTGAAAACACACATCTTAAACAAACACGTTTTGCCAGATACTTTGGAATTTTTCAGATAAAATAAAAACTTATCACTTATCTTATTAAGCTAAATAATTTCAATAACAAATTATATTTATATATTTCTAGTTTTTAACTAAAACAAACATTATTTTATAAAATAATGATATTTCTCAAATATTTATGAGCAAAAAGTTTATATTTATATACTTTTATATACCGAATTATTGTATCTGCATTTTATAAAATAAGACTAGTTACACATAAATAGCTGAATTAATGAATTATAGTCGTTTCCTATTTTATTTGACTAAAAAGTTGACAGGACTTGAAAAACGTTTGATCCGAGTTATACACGAATATATCGCGAACCGTGTTATTCGTGTATCACGAATGACTAATTATGATTTTAATCTTATAAAAAAAAAAATTTGGAAAAAGACCCTTACATTATGCCTCAATTGCAAAAATAGTATCACCTCTATTCTTTAAGGTGGTATGTGGCTCAATGCATTTTTATTTTTCAATTTCTTTTCCAAAATAGGACTAATTACTTTTTGCCTTTTAAAACAAAGACAACAAGAGGAAAAAACGGTGATATTTTAATATGCATTTGTGAACCATATAGGAACCAATTATAAATGATTTATTAAGAAAATAAACAAAAGAAATGAAGTAAAATAAGTAAAATATTATAATTATATAAAATATTATCTACTGGACATATTATGATTGATTTAATATTATAAACGACTGATAATTAATTAAATTACTATCTAATTTAATATTTAATTAAGAAATGGTTTGATGTCATAAAATTATGATTTATTTTTTTTAATATACTTTGCATATTTTGTGTTAATCATATATATTAACTCAGAATGATAAGCCTTAAACTATACTGATTACACTAATTTAGCCGAACTGTAGTGTTGTATTTATTCAATCACAAATTTTCTATTTTTAAGAAAAAAATCTCACTTATTTATTATGACCTTTTGACTTTTTTCATGAACACTATAAATTTTCCAACTAAATATATCTTTAATCCAATGATGCTAATAAGACCACTGAATCAAATGGTACACTCATGGTAAACATTCAATACTTGCAAAAAAAAAATGAAATAGTTTTATCTAGGTTTGATTTTTATCATGAATCTAAAAATAATTATCACTCTAACATCATTAGAGTTAACTAATGGAAAGTGAAAATAGAAGAAGAGAGTTCAACGTTGAATTACAAAATAGAGGAAGGAAAATATGAATATTTAATTTAAATATTACCTAATTAAATATTTAATTGAAAAAATAGAAGGCCATGTATCAATCAAAAAAATTACAAGATATTTTCAAAAATAATTCGTATAATTTTGTGTTAATTATTACTTTATATAATTAACTCATAATGATAAATTATAAAGTATATTGATTGCACTAATTAAGTCGTCATTATATTGCTGCATTTACTCAGCCGCCATTTCGTATTTAAATAATGGGAAGAATTTTTTACTCTTATTATTGACATTTAAACGTTTTTATGAAGACTATAATTTTTGTTCAAATAAATAAATCATTTTTTATTGTAGTAACAAGACCACTGAATCAAATAATATTACTAAAACTAATTTAAAAAATATCACTAACACCATTAGAATTAAATAATAGAAAGTGGAATTTGTAGAAGAGATGAATTACAATATAAAGGAAAAAAAAATACAAAAGTAAATAATTCTATTTTATATTTATTGTGGTATTACAAAAATAAAATGATAAATTTTTTGTGTTTATTTAATTTTATGATATAATAAGTATCATAATTATTTAATAATTCAACAAATATTAAGTAGTAAGGGCTCAATACAATTCTCTATAGTTATATATGTGTAGTACCTATAAAACATTAAAATTGTAATTATAACCACACAATATTTAACTTATTGTAGTTATACTGAATTCCAAACAATGATATATTCATATTTGAAAATTATTTAAGTTATAATTTATGTAAAATTGTAATTATTGATTTATTATATATAATTTTATGAAAATTATAATTCCGAAGCGGAACGAGATGTCTTCTTGTTGGTTTCAACTTTCAACAGATATGGGTTCGCTTCTGGAAAGAGCTCCCTTTGAGAGTTCCATTTATTTGTTGCAGAGTAAGCAAACCATAATTTAAATAATTTATTTTGCTGTTTAAGGTAAAACATCTTTTGGATAATAAAGGGATTTTGTTTGATATGTTGTGATGCATTTGCATCATGTGTTTCAATTTGGAAGTGTTTTGAGTATATTCAGAACTCTATGGATCATAGCTTTTAAATAATAAATAAATAAATAGTGTAAAATTATTTCATAAAGTGTAAGATATTTATAGATGCTGATATAAATATCAGGTTGAATTGAATATCACATCATGTATAAATAAACAAAAAAAACTACTTATATATTTAAATAAAACATAAAAGCTGTAATAAAACAAACATAACATCATGCATACTGAAAATAAATTACATTAATGTTCCAGCTACAAGCTGCAAATCTACAAAAATAAGCTTGTATTTTCAAACCACTTATTAATTCTAAAATAAAACTTCCTAACTTCAAAAATAAACCTCGCTTGATAAACTTAATTCGTTTAAATATCAGAATCATATTTACGTGATTAATACAATATCTACAAACGCAAAATAGTACGAAGCGTATCGCACAGATTTTGTATTGTTTGCTGCTCTTGTTCTGCTTGCACCTCTTGTAACGGCATATCTTCATAACACCTTCAAAAATTACACAAACTTCAAAAAACATCTCCAATAAAATAAATAAATTTGCCAAAGATCCCCCTCAACTTGCCTAAATTGCAAAAAGCACCACATTTTTCTTTAGTTTGCTGAAGAGTGAAGGAATTCTTTCACAATTTCCTATAATATAAGGGTACTTTTGCAATTTATTCATAATATAGGGGCTCTTTTGTGAATAAAGAGAGAAATCTTACATTTTATGATAAGCCAAAGCTTGAGCTAAGTTCATTAATGTTGGACTTGTAGTCAGCCTTTGATAAACACCTGGCGGAAGCGGTACCTATTAATTACAAAATTAAATTAAAAATATATATATATTTAATTAATTTTTAATACATACAATTGATAATTAGAGTATTTGGAGGGGTATATATGAAACAATTACCTCATTTTGACCTTTGCGGCCTTTCTTAGTTTGACCGTCGCCGCTAAATAACTCTCTCACCGCTTCCAATGCAGCATTATTATTATTATTATCATTATAATTATTAATATTATTATTATTTGAACCATTCATTTTATCTCCCAATATATTATCTGATACCAGAGCGAGCGGACTTACATCTATCGCTTTCAAAAACGGTATCGGTACCGTATTTCCAGCCGCATATATCGACCACAACTACAAAATAATAATAAAAAATAAAGTTAGGGGTAACAATACTCATGATATTTTCACCTTTTAGAAGGGTATAAGTGAAAAAAGACCTTGTCTTGAACAGAAAAGGCTTTGCGGCTGGCAGCGCTGGTCAAAGTGGCCTTTGACTGATCCGGTTTTGGTAGAGTTGACTTTATATCTAGAGTTGACTTTATATCTGGAGTTGACTTCTTGTCTGATACTAATTCTCTGTTTATAACTGTACCAGTTAGAGTACTCTCACCCCTAAATGTTGAAATAATAACAAAATATTACCACTAGTACAAAATAGAGAGAGAGTGAGATTATTTTTATATATTTTATTTTTTTTATTTACCAAAAGTCTTTTTTAGGGTCAAAAGTGAAGGAAGTAATATCACCAAGTCCAGGAATGAACTCGGCTTTTGAGTCTGGAATTGCTGACTCATCATTTATTATCTCTTCTCCCCTTTCTGAGTGTACTATCATTGTCCCAAAATTCCCTACATTAAAAAAACAATAATTTAATTAACTGCATAGTATTGCAAAATATAATAAAATGAGGATTATTTTATTAAAAAAAGGAAAAACCAGGATCAGTATCATCATTTGAATCATGAATAGGAACTGTAGAGGGTTTAGAATTAGAAGGAATTGTCGCTCCGTAATTATCATTAGCTCTTGGACTCCTGCCTTGTATTGTTTGCTATTATTTCATTCATATTTCAAAAATAAAAAGTTAGGAAAAATATAAATTATTTTAAATATTTTTTAAGAAACTAAATGTACATTTTGGGCTTGGGCAGCCAACTGAGTGTGGACATGTCGGGCCTGTTTAAGTTTTGGCAACATTTTTGATGCTCCTGTTGTGCTTTTCTCGATGAATTTATGCTGTATAAAAATAAACCATAGTTATTATTTGATTATGCAAAAATAACGAAATAAATATTGATAAAAGATTAATGGTTTATTTATTTATGCCTTTAGCATCTCGCCAGCTGGAGGGCGAAGCCTTGGATCCTTTGTTAAGCATTTCGCTATAAAATCATGAAATAAAAGAGACCTGTAGAGAAATATTATACAACAGTTGAACATTTTTCTATTTGTGCCTGAGTAAAATGATATCATATGATTCTTAACTTAATATTTTAAATAATATGTACCATTTTTCTTTATCCTCAAGCATAGGGGCAGGCTCACTAGAAATCATAAACAGCACCTATATTTGAAAATAATATATCTTATTATCAATTAGAAATAAAGGTACATAATTACAAATAGAATAGAAATATATGGGATATATATCTTACTCTCATTGGATGCACATTTGATCTTGGTGGTAGACCCTACAATATACATAATCAAATTGAATTTAACAAAATAAAATTAATAAAAAAAGTTACAAAAATATTGTGAGAAAGTGAAAATATAAAAGACATAATACCTCTGCCATTTCAATTGCTGTAACACCAAGAGCCCACACATCCACCTAAACAAAGAAAAAAAATTAATTAATTTATTGACAAAAAGATCTAATGATATAATATCTGATTTAGTGAAATATATTTAGTGAATAAATTTACCTTCCCATCATAACGGCTTTCTTGTATTACTTCTGGAGCCATCCAGTGAGGCGTCCCTATAAACTGATTAATTTAATAAAACATTAGTACTTTTATTATCATTTAAATCTTTCATATGAAATTTCCATCTATAAATGAGATAATTATATTACAGTGTTACGCTTTGACATGGTTCTAGTTAGTTGAGCAGCCACTCCAAAATCACCTATTCAAAATATTATAACAATACAAAATTGTCAAAACCCAAATTAATACTGAGATAAAGAAAATGATTAAAATAAAATATGAATAAATAAATAAATAAATAAGAGAAAAAAGGTGCTCACCCAACTTTACCTCGCCTTGCTCAGTGAGAAGAATATTCCCACCTTTAATATCTCTATGCACTTTAAATATCGAGTGCAAGTAAGCCAGTCCCTAAAATGCACCATTTACTAATATTATTATTACAAAGGAATTAATTGTACATTTTCCAAATAAAAATAAATAGTGAATGAACTTGCCTTAAGGGCTTCTCTGCAAACATAAGCAATTTGAGACTCGTCCAGTGGCTCTTCTGTAATATTCATCAAATCAGCAACACTTCCACCTCCACAATACTCCATCACTATCTGTAATTTCATCAATCTCAAATATGTTAATAATTAATAGCTAATTAATTTAATTAGTCGTTTAATTTAATAAAATACCCAAAGATATTCTTCGCCTTGATAGCTCCCAAAATATCGCACCACGTTAGGATGACTGCATTGCTGTAGCATTTCTATTTCTCCTCTTATATCATCATATCCCTCTTCCTTAAAAGAATATTTTTTTCTCATATTAATCATCTTTACATTGATTAATTAAATACAAAACATGGATGTATAAAATTAAATACCCCTTCAGACAAGGAGATGACTTTAACAGCTACAAGTTCCTGCGTTCTGAGATCCCTCGCTTTGTAAACGGCGCCATAGGATCCTTTCCCTGCAATTCGCAATCAAAACGACAATTAGAATCTCAAATGCAATTCTACGCAATCAATCAGGCAGCTCAGTAATGGAATCAAAGACTGACCAAGCTCATGCAGCAATTCATACTTAGTAGAAGGATCCTCTTTCGCAACAGTATCAGGCATTGAACTAACCGAAGCTTTTCTCCTGTTATTCTGAGCGAATCTGCCTTCGTCCACCACCACTCCGCTCACAAACGGCGATCCAAACCCTCCTCCTCCTCCACCTCCTCCGCCAGTTCGCCTGATCACCGTGCCCGACACTGATCCGGATCCAACGGTGGATCGGATCACGAACGTATTAAACGAATCATCATCCTCTTTATCATCATTCAGATCCGCAAACGGCTTCCGCGGCGGAGGAGCTCGGGGGAGAGTCCGCTTGACTAAAACAGTGCCGGAGATATCGGGTTCGGATTCGTCGGAGTCGGGCTCGGACTCGTCGAAGGAAGAGCGGCCGAAGTCCTTGGGGAGGCGCTGGAGGAGCGGCGGCAGCGAGTCGGAGTCCGGGTCGGATTCGGGCTCGGATTGGGATTCGGCTCCATGGACGATGAAGGTGGAGTAGATTTCGGGAAAGTCGTCTTTCTTCTTCTTCTTCTTCGCGCGGGAATGAGCGGAGAAATCCATTGTCGAGGAGAGGTTGCAACTGAGAAAGAAGAGGAGAGGAAAGAGGTTTTTATGTGGGTCCCACTTGTCAGTTCAACATGCATAATGTGTTCTTTTCTTTGTTTAAGTTATTCAGAACCCATGGGCCTAGTAATATCAACATGCATAAGCATAATGTGTTCTTTTCTTTGTTTAAGTTATTAAGAACCCATGGGCCTAGTTATATGTATATTTACAGCCTGGCCCAGGTTTCTAAGGCTCCATGATCATATATTATTTATTCAAAAAATAATTAAGCATGTTTAATGGAAATATATATTAAACATGGAATTTGTCTTTCTGTTATTCTCAGGTTAGTTAGGATATTCGTTTTGTTCCAGTTATGACTTATGAGATGGGAAGTTAAATATTAATCCCAACCCCTTATTTTTCATCTACTTTTGAGCCTCTTCAAAATGCCACATCATCACTTTTATCTTAACCGTTTGATCAATTTTTTTATCGAATCTTAGCCATTCATTTTCTCAAATTTATTGATATTTTATGGCAACATTTATGTAGTTATTAAAATATAAGCATATGATTGGTTGAATTGGTGTTTTGTGTTTCATACCCGATTTAGTGAGAACTGTTGTGAGTTTGTTTGTGACCATCAGAACTTAATCAGATAGTTTCAATGAATCATGGTGCAAAGTTATGTTCAACAATTAATATCAATAGTTAATGAAGAGTTCACTCATTAAAATATAAATAGTTTTTCTTTTCTTTTTAAAAAAATTATAATTCTTAATGAAATATTTTATTTGTAATGTTACAATCATCAAATATAAATTTGTTGGAATTTTCTCTTTATTTTGAGTTCCATATTGTTATGGTTCCAATTTTGAGTTCCATATAGACTATAGAAAAGAATATGTACAAAAATGATATGCTCATTAACGTATACCTAATACCTTATTTTTCATCTCTCTTTAAGCAATCTCAAGAGACTTATTGTCAATTTTTTCTCGGCAATTGGATTTTTTTAAATCTTAGCTTTTCATTTCAATTATATGCACAATATCACATAAAGACATATTGTTATGATTCCAATTTCATTTTTTCTTGATAAAATATGTGAATATAGACTATATAAAAGAACATGTAATAAAATGATAAGTTAATTTACTCTTATTATATTCTTTTATCCCTCTTTGAAAATTCTCAAAAGAACTATTATCAATGTTCTCTCACCCGTCGAATCAAAAAATTTATCAAATTTTAGCTTTTAATTTTAATTATTATCATAATATCACATGATTAGTTAGATTAATATTCAGTGTTATATCTCTCTTATGCGAGAACTATCATCTCGAACAAAATTTAAGAATATTGAAAACTATATTATATTACTTAATGTATTACGAATTTCATAATAACATATGTGTAATCCATACCATTTTAACATCTAAAAAAAATAAGAGAAATAGCGGTGATAAATTTTTGAAGAAAATGAGTAATGTTATATTTTTCCTATGTAGTATACATATTTTTTCTATATATATAATATTTAATATAATTATTATTTTTTATCTTTTTCAAAGTTAATCATCTATAATTTAATCTTATGTAGTTTCAACTAAAATTTTCTAAACTAAAATCCTTGAATTAAATTATCTTGCATTTTATTTTTTCTGATCTCATTCATCTAGACAACAATTTTTAATTCTCATATATTATTTATGTATTATGAATTTATAAACTTTAATTTTGAATTTTCATAATTGCAAGTTATACATTATTAGGTTGAAATACTATTAAAATTAAAATACTCGCCGCGAATCGTGAGCATTGTCCTAGTTTTATATTGATAGTTTAAGTATTTGGGCTGTTGAGTCATTTATACTAACTATTAGGTCATTTATTTATCCATTGTCATTTCCAAATACCCAACTTATCAAGAAGATTGTGGGGAAAATATGGGAGAGCATAATTATTTTGGTTTTAAGAATAAAGAAAGCAATAAGCAAACCCACCATTGTTTTATTAGCTGACCTTAAAAAATAAAATATTCAACTTGTATATTATAATAGGGTACATAGAATATATAGGTTATATCTAGGGAAGGAAGTATCCCAATTTTTTAACAATGACTAACAAATATAGGCAAGTTGCAAATTGCCAAAAGGCTAGATTAGTATCCGTTAAATAAAAGCTTATCCAACTCATAAAAGAAGTTTATTTAGTAATACTAAATATGTGATATCATTGCATAGTCAATAAAAATAGATATATATCTTTTTATTTTTATAAATGGTATGCTACTATTTCATATGTTTAATGTATAGATCTATATAGCTCTACGAATTTAGTTTGTGATTCGGAACTCGCTTGATATTGACTCGATAACGTCTTGCTCGTTTGCAGCTCGAGTTAATTTCGAGTCAAACCGAGTCAGCTCCAAAATTGAGTTGAGTTTGAACTGGACCCAAATTGTTCAGATTAAACTCGAAATAGTTTCGATTTAGGTCAGTCTATGTGTTATATTGTAATATATAAATGATTTCCAATTGAGTCGAGTCGAGCTGCATATGGTTTCAAGTAGAGTCAAAAATTTTTGGTAACAAAATCTTATTTCAAGTACGTATGGAGTCGCGCCGAGCTGGCTCAAGCCATAATCGAGATGAGTTTTGAGCCCGACTTTCCAGCTCAAAATCATATAATAATTTCGAGTCGGTCTAGTTTAATTTGTTTTTTGAGTCGAGTTCGATCTGGATCCAGCTCGCGACTCATTTGCAGATCTAGGTCCGTATCATTTTATAATTTGTTCTGAGAAGAACATAAGACAACAATAAGGGGACGCCTAAGGAGTCCTGTAGCAAACTTATTTTTTCTGAAAAATAAGTTGAGAAATTGAAAGCCCCAAGAAATTATACCAAGGAATATAATATAATGTTTGTCCTTGTCGCCTAGGTAGAACAGGCTTGATCTGGGGAAACTGCCTGGATCAGGTCCATGATGGACCCGAACGAGAAAGCGCAGTAAGTTCATGACGTGGCATCTTCTCATTCGCTTCTTTCATCTGTCCAGTGGGCTTCAGCTAAATGAGTGAGGTCAGTATGCAATCAAATACCGACCATGAATTGTGGTTCAAGCTCGCTTAATTTACACTTATAAAAGAAGAGAAGAGATTGACGATTTCATCTCAGAGAGAGAGAGAGAGTTGATTAATGGGGAATTGGAGAATTAAGACATCTACGAGTGCTAGCACTCGTGTCCCCTTACTCATCTCTAATGGGGTATATATCATTTATCATTTCAATCATTTATTATTTTTCCTCTTTTCGTTGAATTTCAGCTGAAAATATCAATTAGACGGACAGTTTTGTTCATAATCCAATCTAAATTGAGCTAATAATTGGCTTTTGGGTCTGAAATAGGAATCATTGGGTCAAGCTGTGTCCGATTTGGAAGAAGGATCTACTGTTGCGGTACTATTTCCTGTTTCATTTCATTTTTCAGTTATTTTCCATATATATGTTTATATTCATTATGGATAATTTATGTACAAATAAATTATCTTAATGAGGAACATTACTGACAGTATTGCACTCTAAAACCCAGCCAGCAAATGTCACCTTCTGCCGAGTTTTTCGCCTGGTACTCAAAATCTCTCCTTTTTTCTTTATTTACTAATATTTTTGCAAATTTATTTCGATTTGAAGTTCATAATTTGATTTCTGATTTGAATTTCAGGCAAAACCAGAAGCAGGAAAGATCGTAATTGCCACAATAGCATTACTCATAGCCTCTTTCAGCAATATTCTCATCGTAAGTTCATTTTTATCTCAATTTTCTTCTTCTAATTTTTTATTTATTTTTGAAACTAAATATACTATTTAATTAAATTACAGCCAAAATACGGAGGGAAAATAATAGATATAGTTTCAAGAGACGTGAGTCAGCCTGAAGAGAAAGACGCAGCCCTCAGTGCAGTCAACAATACCATCTTATATATAGTGGTCATTGTGCTTATTGGGTACTTAATCATTTAACTTAGCACATTTATGTCTTATTTTATCATTTTTTTTCCAAAAGATACTCTCTCACTATACTTACAAAATTTAATTTTAAATACAGATCTGTTTGCACTATGTTAAGATCATGGCTGTTCAATTCCGCTAGCGAGAGAGTCGTCGCTCGTCTAAGAAAGGACTTGTTCACTCATCTCGTCAACCAAGTACACATCAACACAACATAATTTATTCTTAACATTTTCTCACATATAACACATTAATATTTTTCATTTAATAAATAGGAAATAGCGTTTTTTGACGTGACGCGAACTGGAGAGCTGTTGAGCCGTTTATCAGAAGACACGCAAGTCATAAAAAACGCGGCCACAACAAATCTGTCAGAAGCCCTCAGAAATATCTCGACCACTTTAATGGGCCTCGCTTATATGTTCATCACCTCTTGGAAACTCACTCGTACGCAAACCTTTCTTAAAAATGATATGATGTAATGATTATAACAATTATTTTTAATTTTTATTTGTTTTAATAGTGTTGGCGTTGGTGGTGGTACCGGTAATATCGGTGGCGGTACGGACGTTTGGACGGTATTTAAGAGAACTCTCTCATCAGACTCAGGCTGCTGCTGCTCTCGCTTCTTCCATTGCTGAAGTCTGTTCTTTTTCTTATTTTATTTAATTAATTAATTTATTTACATGCGCCCTGTAAAGTATCAAAATATCCCATATACCCTTATAAAACATAAGAAATGTTGTGTTTAGTATTATTGTCCTTTTTGTCTATATTTGAATGAGGGAAAATAACGCGTAGTTTTAGTGATATTTCGGTATTTTGTGAGGGTATATATGAAATTATGTATATTTATATTTTTAAGATTGGGTTAAATTTCAGGAATCTTTTGGGGCAATACGCACGGTCAGATCATTCGCGCAAGAGAATCACGAAGTCTCAAAATACTCCGAAAAAGTCGACCAAACTCTAAATCTCGGCCTCAAACAAGCCGTCAGTGCTAAATTTTTAAAAATCAAAATTCAAATGAATTAACAAACATAATATTTAATGAAATGTGTTTATTTTATTACAGAGATTAGTGGGATTATTCTCAGGAGGAATGAACGCGGCCTCAACTCTCTCAGTGGTTATCGTCGTAATTTACGGCGCTAATTTGACCATTAATGGTTTTATGACTGTTGGTGACCTCACTTCCTTCATTCTTTACAGTCTCACAGGTATTTTGATAAATCATTTTTTACATGAATTCGCAACAAGACCCCTGAATTATACTCAAAATACAAGAAAGCCCCTACATGATTAGAAATTGCAGAATCCCTGTGAAGTGTAAACATTTGTTAAGTTCCTTCATAATCGAGCGAGTTTTTTTCTCTTTCTTTTCGCAATTTATCCTAACTTACGGGTTTTTATGCAATTGTGCAATTTAAATCTCTGACAAAATGACGGTTATGCCCTTGTGAGTGCAGTTGGGGGTTCGTTCTCGGCTTTGTCAGGTTTA
This sequence comes from Juncus effusus, assembly GCA_027726005.1. Lineage (NCBI taxonomy): Eukaryota > Viridiplantae > Streptophyta > Magnoliopsida > Poales > Juncaceae > Juncus > Juncus effusus. The sequence goes on from CM050909.1 coordinate 113,563, forward strand.
TATACGACGGTTATGAAAGCGTCAGGCGCTAGCAGAAGGGTTTTTCAGCTTTTGGATCGGGTTTCTTCCATGCCTGCTTCTGGAAATAAATGCCCTGTTATGTGAGTGAATTTAAGATATTTTTGATGAATTGTTTTTTTTTATTATTTGGAGTAATTTTTTTTTTCTTCTATGCCTGCTTCTGGAATTAAATTCCCTGTTATGTGAGTATTGATAAATTGTTATTTTATTTTTATTATTTAATATTATTTGGAAATAATTATGTTTTTTGGTAAATTATTATATTATTATTGTAACAAAAAATATTTTTGTCAAATTGTTTCATTATTTTTTTTTTTTTTTGAATAATTTTTTTTTTCTTCTTGCTTGCTTCTGGAAATAAATGCCCTATTATGTTTGTTTGTTTTTGATATTTTTGCTAAAATATTATTTATTTATTTATTTTGAATATTTTTGTGGGTGTAGTGATAAAGAAGGGGAGATTGAGATAGATGATGTGTGGTTTTCTTATCCGTCCCGTCCTTCTCATATGGTTCTTAAGGTACTTTTTTTTTTTAAATTATATATATTTTAATTATTTTTTGTAATTTAATATGAATTTGCAGGGAATTACATTAAAACTGAGTCCAGGTTCGAAGGTTGCGCTTGTTGGGCCTAGTGGCGGCGGAAAAGTAATTGTTTCATTGTTTACGTTAATTTAAATTTTTCTCCAAAATTAAAATAATAATATTAATGATATATATATATATATATATATATATATATTTTTAATAATGTAGACGACAATAGCGAATTTGATAGAGAGATTTTACGACCCATTAAAGGGCAAAATATTACTGAACAGCGTGCCGTTAGTTGAAATATCACATGATTATCTCCACAAACAGGTAATAAATAATCTTTCTCATTGAACTTAAAATTCATAACTAATCACATTTAATAATCTTTCTCATTAAATCATATTTTCCTTCAGGTTAGCATAGTAAGTCAAGAACCAGTATTATTCAACTGCTCAATCGAAGAAAATATCGCTTACGGATTAAACGGCAAAGCCAGCTCCGCCGACATAGAAAATGCCGCAGTAAGTGTTCAATTAAAAAATAATAAATTAAATGGAAATTTGAAAAAAGGCTCCTGCCTTATCCCTAAATTGCAAAAAAGTCCCTGCATTGTTGATAATTGCAAAAAAGCCCCTACATTCTTATATGTCTATTATATATTTAATAATGTAGGCGCTTTTTTGCAGCTCAGGAATAATGCAGGGGCTTTTTTGCAAATTTCCCTAAAATAAATAATCACTTCAATTAAATTTCCCATTTAATTTTAATTTATAAATTTTGAAATTGCAGAAATAAAATAAAAGAAAACAAAAGAAAATAAAAAAAGAAAACAAAAAAAACAAATTAAATTAAATTAAATTAAATAGTAATTCCTTAAATTAAATCCCCCCAATTTAATTTCAATCACAATTTGTCAACTACAGAAAATGGCGAACGCGCATGAATTCATATCGAAATTCCCCGAGAAGTACGAGACGGTGGTGGGGGAGCGAGGGATCCGTTTGTCGGGCGGGCAGAAACAGAGGGTCGCCATCGCAAGAGCGCTCCTCATGAATCCCAAAGTTCTGCTTCTCGACGAGGCCACAAGCGCACTCGACGCCGAATCCGAATATCTCGTTCAGGTATATTCATTCAAAAATATATAATATTTGTTTTAGGGAAATTTGCAAAAAGGCCCCTGAATTATTCAAAATTGCAAAAAGAGCCCTCTATTCTTGAAAAAAAATTGAAATTTTAGTCCGTAGTGTTAGACTGTTAGTGCTAACACCGTAGAGGCTAAAACTAAAAAAAGATTTTTTTTCAAAGAATAGAGGGGGTATTTTTTTGCAATTTTAAATAATGCAGGGCCTTTTTTGCAAATTTCCCCTGTTTTTGGCCGGCCGAAAACAAAACAAAAAAAAACAAATTTTTAGTCCCTGCCTTTAGCTCGCATCTACACCATAAGGGTTAAATAATCTAAAGTTTGATTTTCCCAAAAAATAGATGGACTTTTTTGCAATTTCCAATTCCGCAGGAGCCTTTCTGCAAATTCCCCAACAACAATAATTACTGACAACATCTAATCACCGTAACTGAACAGGACGCGATGGATTCGCTGATGAAGGGTCGGACGGTTCTGGTGATAGCGCACAGGCTGTCGACGGTGAAGAGCGCCGATAGCGTCGCTGTTATATCCGACGGTCAGATCGTCGAGTGCGGGACCCACCATCAGTTGTTGGATAAGAACGGGATTTATACCGCGCTGGTTAAACGCCAGCTGCAACAGGGGCCTAAGTTTGAGGATGGTGATCAGTCCGTTAAGAATGATGTTGATGATGGTGTTAGTACTTAGTAGTGGCAATTGATAATCTTGATAATTGAGATTATTAGTTGTGTCGGATTAGTTTATGTATGTAGAAATAATGCACGATTTGATTCAGATGGATGATGAATTGATGATGATTCGTGTAGTGGTCATTTTCATGTGATGATATTTTAGTGTTGGTAAGAGACATTTTTTTTAGTGTCTAAACTACTTTATTATGGGTTGGGTATGTGTGTAACTGAAGAGGAAGAAATTTCCCTCTATGGTTTTACTTTTTTTAAGGTCAAAGAGATAATTTCTTGAGAACTCCTTTTTATTTATCTATTGCTTTTATACACTTGGGGTTAATACAAACCTTAGAGTTAATAAACCTTAAATCTGAAGTTCTGAACCCTGTACTTTTACCGACAATATAGACAAGTAATGCAAAAATCAAGATATCCAAAAAAGGATCATAATTTCATCACTACCAACAAAATAGACAAGAGAAAAAAAACCTGCTTCATTCCCTCTAATAAACAACTAATACAAAACATGACAAAACCCTAAATCAAACTAACATCTTAAAACCCTAAAATAAATTCTACCCATCATCTTGCAATTTAGCATCTCTTAGCCACCTTTTCAAAAAATACTTCTCACTCAACTCCTTCACATTTCTCACGTCCAAAACCTTCAAAACATGTCCACACTGCACTCCAACAAACTCAAACTTTCCACAGCTACAACAAACTGACCAATCAGACTCATCCACACTCGCAAAGTACTCTTTACGTTTCGCCCCCTCAACTATCTTATATTCCCAAACCAGCCCCTGTTGACTAATTTCATAACACAAACAATCCAAAAACACCTCAAATTCCTTCTTAAAAATCTCAAAAACAGATGGAGTGTATAAATTCACAGCTTGCTTAAGCATTTTTGAAGGTGGGACCCGTTCTGCAGTCTGACTCATTTTAAAATCCGATTGGAGCTCCACAAAACTATACTCATCCAATATCTGTTCAAAATGTTTGAAAAACGATAATAAATCGAGTTGTGGGTTTAAATACTTCTTAAGCACAGAGCTCAAACTGCTATTTCGCAAAACATTACTTAAATCTCCGCAAAATATATGTCGGTTATAAACCGGGGCCCACTTTTCTCTCTCTACGAATAACTCAGAAACCCAATCATTATTTCTAACAAGATTATACTTCTCCAATAATTCTCTCCAATAATTCAAAAACTCATGCTCATTTAATACCTCATAAAGACATTTCCCAAAATCCTTTGCAAAATTCTTGTTCAGAAATGCACTACTAATACTCTTCAAGGCATTTTGATAAACTTGCCAAGTACAAAAACGATGCAACACATTTGGCCACACAGAACCAACCGCACTGGAGATCTCCATTACCCGATCCGTTAACAAAGTTTCCGGAAGTTTCCCATTCATCGCGATTTTAAAAGTCTCTAATAACCATGCGAATGAATCTTCAGTCTCATCGTATAAAAACGCACCTCCAAAAATAATAATTTGTCTGTGATGATTTAACCCTAAAAAGGGCACAAAAGGACGACCATACCCGTTTGACCCGTAACTCGTGTCCAAACAAATCACATCGCCAAAATAATTAAAATTCTCGATTAATTTCCCGTCCGTCCAAAAAATATTCGTCAGTTTATTATCTTCATCGAGCTGCACAGCACTGAAAAATGAAGGATCGTTTAATTTCATGCTTTGAATATAGTTCATAATCGCCTCACCGTCCCCTTTTTGCATGTTATTCATTCTTTTCGATCTTAACGCGATTCTGTAACTCGACGGAAAGAATTTTATATTTCTGGTAAATTTCGCCAGCTCATCAAACGGGTCGGGCCCAGCTGAACCCGATCCGTTTGCTAAAACCCTTTGAGACCGTAATAAATGCATAGCTGAAGCAGGAGCAAGTGGGTGGTTATGTTCCGGTACAAAATCCGTTACACGGTATGACCCGTTTGATGACCCGTTTGACTCATTAGGGTTACGGATGAGTTTTACGGTCAATCTGGCAGGGCAGCCGATACGGGTTTCGGGTTTTCGGTACCGGACTTCTTTGAAGCCCTTTTTCTTGTCTTTCTTGAAGCCCTCTCTTGAGCAAACTAGGGTTAGGGTTCGGATTATTTTGGCGGAGTTTTTGCCGAGCCAGCCTTTTCGGATGCTGAAGCCGGTCGTACCGGCGTACCGGTTGTAGAACTGGTACGCTCTGTCCTCGTTTTCGAATTCCATACCGATTTCAGGGATCGATTTTGAATCTGAATTTGAGTTTGGGTTCGAATTTGGATTTGAAGTTTCGGGGGGATGAGGTTGAGGAGGAGTGGGATCGTGAGCCGCGATTTTTCTTTGCTTTCCCTGTTTATCAGATTACTGAGTTAATAATCATCTTACAAATTTGAAAAACAACGAGAAATTAATGAAATGATTACTTTTCTCCATGCGATTCCACAAGCATTGCAGAGTGTTCGTTTTCCTTCAGGTCCACTGCGCATGTGAGTCGTAAAAATCGAGCTTAACCCACACTGACGGCATCTACACAAACACACACCAACACAGATTAATCAACTCAAAATCAAAGAAAATAAGAAAGGAATTACACTAAGAGGAAGCTAACAATCAATGGAGCTAAAGAATTGAAGGAAGAAAGAAAATCGCAAAGAAATCAGCTTCTTTACAAACAATTTTTTCACCTGGTAGGGCCATCGTCGCCTCCGCTTCCGCCGTTGATTTGATCGCCTCCGCCTGGCTCGGCCATCGTCTCCCTCCGTGATTTCGCTCCCGGGTTTTACATATGCGAGATTTAATTTAATACTTGGAGTTCACTCGTTCCATTCTACACGAGATCTGAAATCCTGAGTGTATAAAGTTCCCCGGGCTTTTTAATGACGGTTATATAAGGTTTAGATTTGACATCCCGATTTAATATATACTATTATACTTTTTAAAATAATAAAAAATATCATTCACAACAGATGCATCAAGACAATAACATAAATATTATTCATAATAACAATTCATTCGAAACTTTTTATTCTAGAGTACCGAATAACTAGACCCAATGCATTATCCATGTATATTATCAATGTCGTACAACCCACTTGTCGGACTAATGAGGGATTAATCAAGATTTTTACAAATAATGCTCGGATTATATAATATCTGAAATGAAATGAGACTACAAGCGATCATAAAATTATTGGATGGGATGATGAACACTCCTCTTCGAATCCCACGTACCTCAATAAAAATACCTGAAATGGGATTGAGATTTGAAATCTTGGGCTTTATGAAATCGGATTATATATAACCCGTAACTTGTAATCATAGTTTATCCCAAAACCTGGAAACAAAATCCGGATTCGGAATCGGAAGTTGCCCGCCGCAATCGTACTTGTTTCCCCATTTCCCTCCATTTAAACCCTAAAAAAGAAAGAAAAAAAGAATAGAGTGGCTGACAGACGACGGCGCGGCAAAACGCTAGATTCCGTTTAAGGTTTTGATTTATCCCTTTCTGATATCAATTTTTGAATTCTTTTTCACTAGATCTATTATCCAATTCTAGTCAGATTTTGTTATGGCTATTTTTTTGCGAATTCAATCTGTCTTTTTTTGTGAAAAAATTCTAACCATTTTGGATTGGGATTGAGTTTCTCTTATTAGTCGAATTAAACTGGTAATGCCCTGCCTTATTATATATATATATATATTCTGTTAAAATCTGGCGGACCTGTTAAGATTGTCAGTATCAATTCACGTTTTCTTCTTTCAATGCCGGTTTTTGAAGTATAATTGGAGCGAGATCAATTAGTAATTTGTTAAAAGCTTTTGATTGATTTGATTTTAATATTTTATGTAGTTTTTTTAAATATTCAAAATCAAATTTTATTTCAGGCAAATGAGAAGTGCATAGAAGATTTCACGCTAAACAGATGAAAATGAAGGACACGGAAGTTCAAATGGAAGATGCTAATCCTGATAAATTGCATGAAAATTGCAATTTAAATGATAATAATACCAATTCAAGCGAGGTTAAAAGCACAGAATTGGTACAAGGTAAAGAGAAGAAAAAAGGCAAAAAGAAGAAAAAATCCCCAATTGCAGAGAATTGTACCAACTCAAAAGGAGAAGCAATTGCAGAGAATTGTACCGAGTTACAAGTAGAAGCAATTGCAGAGAATTTTACCAAGTTACAAGGAAAAGCAATTGCAGAGAATTGTACCGAGTTACAAAAGAAAAAGAAAAAGAAAATAAAAGTTGGTAGTGATAATTTGGAGATTGAGTCGAAGTCAAGTCAAGAGAATTGTACCAACTCAAAAGGAGATGCAATTGCAGAGAATTGTACCAAGTTACAAGAGAAAAAGAAAAAGAAAATAAAAGTTGGTAGTGATAATTTGGAGATTGAGTCTAAGTCAAGTCAAGAGAATTGTACTGAAACTGATACTGATTTACAAGTCAAAAAGAAAAAGAAGAAGAAAAAGGCTGATAACAATTTAGAGGCTGTTGACAAAAATAATAATTTAGAGGTTGATAATAATAAGAATTTGGAGATTGATAATAGGAGTACTAATATTGAGTCCAAATCAAGCAAAGAGAATTCTATTTCCAAAGAAGTTGTTGGTACAGTTTCTGAGACTGGTACCGATTTACCAGTCAAAAAGAAAAAGAAAAAGAAAAAAGCTGATGATAAAAAAAATACTAATAATAATTTAGAGGTTGATAATAATAATAATAATAATAATAATAAGTTGGAGATTGATAATAGGAATACTAATATTGAGTCTAAATTAAGCAAAGAGAATTCTATTTCCAATGAAAAAGTTGTTGGTACCATTACTGAAACTGGTACTGATTTACTAGTCAAAAAGAAAAAGAAAAAGATTGATAATAATTTAGAGGTTGATGAAAATAATAATAATAATTTAGAAGTTAATGATAATAGTAATTTGGAGATTGATAATAATACTAATATTGAGTCCAAATCAAGCAAAGAGAAATCTATCTCCAAAGAAGAAATTGTTGGTAAAATTACTGAAACTGGTACTGATTTACAAGTCAGAAAGAAAAAGAAAAAGAAAAAGATTGATAATAATTTAGAGGTTGATGAAAATAATAATAATAATTTAGAGGTTAATGATAATGTTTATTTGGAGATTGATAATAATAATACTTGTAATGCTAATATTGAGTCTAAATTAAGCGAAGAGAATTCTGTTTCCAAAGAAGTTGGTACAGTTTCTGAGACTGGTACCGATTTACAAGCCAAAAAGAAAAAGAAAAAGGGTGAAAAATGTGAAAATAATTTGGATTTGGATAACAATAATTTAAAGGCTGATAATACTAATACTGAAGCTGATAATATTAATAATAATAATGATGAAAATAATAATACTTTGAATATTGAGTCAAAGTCAACTCAAGATAATTGTAATTCAAAAGGAGAAACAGTTGGTACCGTTGAAACCGGTACGGAAGAAATTACTGAGACTGGTACCGATTCACAAGGCAACAAGAGAAAAAGAATGAAAAAGAAAAAGAGTAAAATAAATCAGGAAATAGTACCAAAAACTAGAAATAGTAAACTTCTAGTGCTTGATATAAATGGGTTATTAGCTGATATTAATTCAGATTATAAGTTTGCTGACAGTGCCGATACCAAAATTAGAGGCAAATTAGGTCAGTTTCTCACTTCTATTATTTTATTTACTTTCAAATAGGTAAATTATATATACAGTTTCTTTATATGATTATTTTTCAGTTTTCAAGAGGCCATTTTGCGATGAGTTTTTGAACTTTTGTTTTGATAATTTTGAAGTTGGTATTTGGTCTTCAAGAATGAAGTACGTGTTTTATTCATTTTATCTACTTCCTTAAATATTTAATATAAAAATGAATAAATATACTCCTTTGTCCATATTCTGAAAAATATTATTTTTTCCTTTCATTTTTGGTTATATTTATACAGACATAATGTTGACGAAGCAGTTCAATTTCTCATGGGAAATAGAAAAGACAATTTGCTATTTTGTTGGGTAAATAATAAACAATACAATCTTTACATTTTCTTTTTAATAAATATGTTATTAATTTTGGTGCGTGAAAAATGGGCAGGACCAATCGAAATGCACGGCAACAAAGTTCAACACAGTAGAAAATGCAGAAAAACCCCTCGTTTTTAAAGAATTACGGAAAATATGGGAAAAAGAAGCTCCAAATTTGCCGTGGCAAAAAGGGGAATTTGGTCCAAATAATACTCTTTTGATTGACGATTCTCCTTACAAAGCATTATGCAATCCTGTATGTTTTTTCATTTCATTTATATTTTGTATTTTTTTTTTCAAAATACCAAAAATACCCTTCTTTTTTTCATATTTTTCAATGTTTATGAGGTTATAGGACTTCATTTTCATATTTTGGGGATGTATCGTATATTTTGAGGGTTATTTGTGGTACTAATATATACTTTTTGTAGTTACTATGCTAACTTTAAATAATATCTCAAATAATTTTTCATTTTTTGTATATGCAGCCATATACAGCTATATTTCCGAAACCCTACAGTTTCAAAGATAAGGACGATAATTCATTAGGCAAGTTAATTTAAGACCAAATTCCTTTAATTCATTAACTGTTTTACCAAATTCTAAAAATTTGAAATTGGTTACAATTTTAGGGGAGGGAGGAGATCTGAGGGTATATTTGGAGAAATTACTGACAGCTCAGCACATGCAATATTTTGTGAAGGATAATCCGTTTGGTCAACCTGCCATAACGGATTCAGATCCGCATTGGAAATATTATATCCAAATCATTGATTCTCTTAATAAGCCCTTCATTAAAAAATTCTAAGTAAGTTCATCTTAAATAAACAAGCCCTTATAATTTATTATGATATTTTTTAAGGGTATTTTTGTTATTTTGAAGTTTGATTTTCCTTGTGGTGATTTGGCAGGTCAATATGATGGCTTCTTTGTGGTACTAGTTATTTTTTTTAGGTTTATTTTTTGTTAGTTTTATTAATTTGATGCATCTTTTAAATTCTATGAATTGTGGTGTAATGTTCAATTCTTTCGATTAGCACTTAGTGATGTAATGTAATATTAATTTGCTTTCTCAGGCTAAGTACTGAAAAATAATGTAATGTAGTTTGTAGTCTTTGCACTTGGATACCGTAATTTTATTATGTTAATTATTCATTTTATTTGAAGAACTTATATAATGGATTGGTTAGTTGTTTTGATTGGTCAAAGCTTGGCTAAATCAAAGCCATTATTAAACTGCAGTTTGCCATGTGATTATGTAAATGAAAATCCATTGCCTCGTTAGTTTATCTAAGCCATTATTCAAATCATCAAATTGCCATTTTATTACTAATTGCAACGGTAATTTTTTGGGAGATGAAGATAACAAGTCTTCTTCCGAAGAAGAAAGGAATATTAAGCATTAATTAGTGGACCAAAACAATTAAGTTAGTTATTACAATTAGCTAATAAAATAATGCATGCATGTAGGTTAATGATGATGATGGTGAGAGTTGAGAGTTGAGACGTGCCATCGTTAAAACGTCGCATTTTAGGATGGCTCACAAATCACATGGGATTTGTATTTGTAATTTGGTGTCTCACCCACTTTTTGTCTCGTCCAATTATTGAAGCCCACGCATGCATTCATTCATACATGCTTATTGACTCGCAGTTCATCCAATTAATTCCTTGTTTTGGATCCTATTGAACAGAGAGATACACTTCAAAACCTATCATTGTTTCTTCTTCTCTGTTCAATTCTTTATGTTTTTGTTACTTTTTCATTAGTAAGGTTTTTGGAGATATTACCTCAAAAAATGGATATAACATAGGAGGAGTTGAGGGTCCATAATCACGTGATTTGAATAAACGAATATGATGAGTTGGCATGTATGGATGAACAGCAAGTTTTATTGGATCTTTCTGTTCTTTGGAGATAAGGGCTAAGTTAACATTTTGGAAACAATTTTCTGGCAGTCCAAAAAAGATCAGTTTGATCTTCACTCGACCAATTTATACGCATGGACCCACTAATATATGTTGAAATACAAGAACCAGTAGTATTTATGGTGAGACTTAAACGAATTGAAATAACTCATTTGGATTCGTGAATACAGATTTGGGTGTAAAATTATTCTTTTGTTTGGAGGTAGCACATGGTTGTTTCTGGTAAGAGAAGCTTCTCTGAAAAAAAAATAATGAGAGCCATGATCCTTGGCATGTGCATTTCCCTTCGTATCTACCTGTTTATTGTCTTGGAATATATTTTAGTATTAAAATTATAAGAAAAATAGATAAATAGAGAGAAAAAAAAAAGCATGTCTTCATTTTATCCTATCAGTAAGTGTAGGATCTAGCACTATAACCCTTTGCTTTCAAACTAGGTTACCTCTCATTTGTACTAACAAACAATTTTTTTTTCAAAAAATGATCTTTTTTACATCAAGATTTGTGGTCTAATTACTTTCTATATATCACAACTAGATCCTTACTTAAAATGGATTATACATATATAGACTAGCCTTTTTATGATTTACGGTGAAAGAAATCTTTAGATAGAATAGAATAGCCTTTCATGAATGGGAAATGATATGCGCAGGAAAGGATTTGATACGAGCGGAAAAAATTCTAATAAAAAGACGTCTTTACTCTTCTTTTATAAATGTCAATTAGTTAAAAAAGGCAAGAGTACACTACTCTTTTTATTGATTATTTCTCTTTCCGACATAATCATCATCAAAATTCAAAACCTTCAAAATCTATTGCTATTCATTAAAATAACCAATTTTTTTTTATTAGATTAAATTGTTGGGTCTCGGACGTGCATAACGCAGCGGAAAACAAAAATTTCGTCCAAAACCAATCCGAGGATCCGTGCGTATCGGTTAAATCAAAGAAATAAATCTTAATAATACCTTTCAGATTACGCTTAATCCGTGACGCTCAAACCATGCATATTGTCCATGCGCCTCTAAACCGGTTACCGTCCTAACCGATTTTACGTCCGTCTAGGCCGTCTAGGTCGGATCGTGCGGAAGTCATCTACCGCACACACAATCGGTCTCCACCAAAACTCTCAACAAACCGTTCTCATCTTCTTAGGCCGAATATATCACAAGCGCCGAAAGTACGAACGCCTCTACCGGTATCCACACGAACAAACTTCTTAAAATGGGAAGAAGAACAATATATATGCTAGTAGCTTGTTCTTCTCTTGCACAAGAAAACTCCTTTTCTTCTTCTTATTTTGTCTCACAAAAGATGTATAATTCTCTCATATAATTGCACCATTTCATTTTTTCATATAAAAGGAAAACACCCTTTAGTAATTTTGTCACACAAATGAGAAAGGATATTTTCTCTCTTTTTGTCTCACAAAAGAGAATGAGAAATAATGAGAGAGAGAATCATTTGGTGCAATGAATTTGGAGCCCTCTATGTCCTTATATAGAGGTGAAGAGTCATGTCTATTCACACTAAGAGATGTGTATGACATCACTCATCATTATCCACATATCATCATCTAGACTCTTCTAGATTACATGATCTTGTGTGCTCATAGTCTTTATATACATATATATCACATCTTATCACATAAGATGACAATATCTTTTGTGTCATTATTATGCAACTCATCATATAAGTCGCTAGGATTTTCTGTGCCCGTTTCAGTTTGTTCTTTGTGTGTGACCCTGTAGGTTCACTTAATGTTGGCAATAAACTTGACAGTCTATAAATCATGAGCGGACTCTAGCAAGCCATCATGACTACCCAATTTAAGTGAATATCACTGATCTGATTTACCTAATCAACAATCACGTATTTGTCACGCGATATCTATATCGATCATAAGGCATGTAAGACGCCATCCTTATATTAATCGATTAATATTTCTTGATCCCGAATTAAACTGAACAAGAACAAATGACATTAATAACTCTTATTAATTCATTTGAGTATGGCCATACATTTCTTCAGTTCAATTCATCAAGAGGCCTAAAGATATCTCTCTCATTTATGAGAGGAACAAATCCCGTCTTGATTGCACTCATCCCTCTACATGATTTATTGTATACCTAATTATAACCGTTATGACCACCCGGTTAAAGACAGTGTTAGATTATATTAAAGTATAAAATTACTCATATTGGGAACTGAGACAATCTCAGGTCAAAGGACTATAAATACTTTATGTTACAAGAATTGCTAATGACGTAAAACATGTAGCATTCTTATGGCGGGTCAGTCCAGTATATGGTCTCTAACATATACCTATGTTAATGACTTGATAACTATTTATCCATGATCAGTAAAACATAATCATCAGTCAACTAATATACTGGTGTACATTTATAGCTTGTATATATAAATATATATTTATATGTATCTGCAAGTATATTTGTCTCCACAAATATCTTATAAATGACCAGGGACGATTTAGAATAGCATTCATAACACTTTATAGTTTTACTATCAAAGTCACGCACTTTGATGACATAAAGTTGAATTGCATATTCATGGTCTATTTTAATTATATTAAAATAACCTATACGCACATATTATATGAAATATCTTAGAATAAATATTATATTTGTTATTACAATCCATCATTTAGGTCACAAACACTTTGGCCTAGGGCATAACACCATCATAAATTTCAATTTTATAATATGTTGTTATCTTTTCAAGGTTAATTATTCTTGTTCATGAAATCTTTAGACATATTAATATTAATGTGCTTATTCAAATAATGATTTAGGAAATACAAGCTAAATATTTACACAAAGGTATACAAGAATAAAAAAATAAATTTTCATTATTATGCAATTTCATGAATTCGTAGTTGATGGCAAGTAAATAAAAAGGTCATAATGAGTAATTAATATTTTTTATTTATAAATAATCTTATTACATATTTTTTAAATTAAAAATTCAAAAACACAAATGACAATGAGATATCAAGTATCCAAATGTCATTTGAAGGAGGGATGTTTTAAGTCCTCTCCAAAATAACTCAAAAAAAAAATGTCTAAATGCTATTTGAAAAAAAAAATACTATATTCAAATGATAAATAATTAAAAAAATGACGTAATTGATAATTTTGAAAAAAAAAATATCTTTCTTTTACAAAAAATGTCAAAGTGATTGAATTTTTTTAGAAATAATAAGATCTGGATCTGGATGAATGAGATTGAATTGAACATACAAAACAAATGTGGAAATAAGCAAGAATAATACTATTAATAAATTAGAGAGATTTTCATATCATTAGTACATTTATTATTGAAATTATCATTTTCTTTTTAACTCGCATAATTGGACATTATATAATAAAGATAAAACTGTCATTTTTCTAAACAATTTTATGTTTCTATCGAATTATTTAGTGCCCATGTCACCACCCTTCATGAATTATGGCAGAAATCTAGTGTGGCTGTGTAAGTGTCAAGAGAGCATGTGAAAAATGTCAGAATGTAAGGTAAGGAAATTATGTTACTTCAAGTTCAATGCTTTCACATTGTCATTTTCCCTGCAACTTAACTTGCTGACTTTGTCATTTTACACATGCACCCTTTTAATGTTTAATATTATCAATACAGTGGCCTTTGTGCAATTTTGTTTTAACTTATGTTGAGACCTTTAAGATTCCTTTGTCAGATTATCTACTGCCTAATGCCTACTGGTCTCTTCACAGCTCCTCTCTATTTGAGCTTACTTCTCTGCAGTCCTCATGGTGTAAACATCCATGTGACTTCCTATCCAAAATTTAACCTGAGTATTAGTACACTCTTCTCATTTTCATTAGCATAATGCAAATGCAAAGAAAATAGTCCGATAGAGTTGTATTATAATACAGATACAAAATTATAATTACATAAGTTTCTATCTCAAAAGAAGTGGCTGTAAAAAGGGACTAAACTAAATAAAAAGCACTGAAGACAGGCCATAAAAAGGATTTAATGTAGGTGGGGAGATATTAATTATTGATTAATAGTTAATAATTGAATTTAATTGTATGGGCACATGGCCTGCTCTGAGAAACGACCAAAACACACCCCCTTTATTATTTCATTTAATTTCAATTTTATTATTATTGTATTTTTTTTAATGCAATTGTATTATTATTGTATTATTATGTTAGGTCAAAACCACCAGTCCAAAAAATACACTTATTGGATCTGGAAAAATCCATATTATTTTACCCATTGCCCAATCCAAATCCGAGCCGATAAGAAACTCAATTAATTAAGAATGAATAGTCAAAGTCTAAGTTCATTAAAGTACTAATTAAGCTAAGTTTAGATGTAATAATGCAATTGATTGTGTTTTGAGCAAACAATACATGCTCTAGAGAGCCGTGCCTAAAGTACATAATTAATCTCCCCCAATTCCCCAACTTTTCATTCTAGTCCCCTAACTTTTGGATAGGAAGTTTTATTATACACCCTTGTAAAATACAAGCACTTTTCATTGTTCAGTCATGATTGTAGAAATATAAATTATGAAATAAGAGTTCAATAAGTTATTTTGTTATTATAATTATTTGTCAGATGATATATGGAATGTTACTCTTTGTAGGATTAATATCTCTATTTTTTATAAAGTTTTTTTTTAGAGAGAGAACTACAAGTGATCGCTTGATTTTTATTTTCTTTCAAATTAATCCTGCTAGACGCGGGATTCGAACCCCTCATCTATTGAATGACAGAATTAGTACCTTACCAATAGACTATTCTAGTGATGGTTATTTTTCAAAGTTACAGTTCATATTTCTTATTATGTAAGGCTACTAGATAATTGGTGATAGTTTATATATTGCATATGTCTTTTTTTCCATATAAAAAAAAGTACATATTATATTATATATTATAATTTTAAAAGTGCTTGTGTACAGTGTTTTGATGTTCTTAATCCACATATGTCATTTTTTCTTTGACCATTGGATTGAAAATCAAAGACTCTCATCCAACCTCCACTATGTTTAACAAAGAAATTTTCAATTCTTCTTTTGTAACCATCACATGATTACAAAAAAAAATAATTATTTGCTCTTTTGTAATCAATCAAAATCATTTCTTTAAAAAACTTTAGATATTTTCATTCATATTATCGTAAGAATGTTCATCGCATTGAGTAAGATGTATTGTTATTTAATCTGCTCCTAAGTCTATAAACAAAGTGGATATGGCTTGGAATATAGTGGTCATACATATATGTATCCATATTATTTTTTCAGATACGAATACAGATAGCATCGGGATACAAATATGAATACGATTTAGATATTACCAGATACAAATACGAACACAGATTTTCTTCTAATTTTTTAAATTGATATATTAACATTCAAATGGATCACATTCTTCCAAACAGTTAACTATTTGTAACGACAAAAATTAATAAAAGACCAATTTACAAAGAAGTTTAAAAGAAATACCAAGAAAATACCAAAATGGATATCGATAATATCTATATCCGTATCTGAATATGACAAAAAAAAGTCAAATATTTGTATCTGTAACCCAATATCAGTATCCATTATATAGCGAGTATCCAAAAATAAATACTATCGGATAACACATTATCTGGATCCAGGAGCCAAATCAATTTAAGTATCTGTATCTAAACAGAACTATTTTTCATAGAGCATGTTTTCTCTATATCCAATTTGATCATCTAATAATGTAAATAAAGAATCACGCAACGCGCTAGTTATCCCTAGTATAATATAATACAATAAAATGGAAATTATACATAGACATTCTTATTGTTGGTCAAGTAAATTAGGAGGCTCTGTCAAGGTTTGATACAAAAATACTAAATTTTACGTGGTTATTATGCAAAAATACAAAAGGGTAAAAATATAAATTTGCCCTCCTCCCCCTTAATTGTTGTTTTGTATTTTCGTTAACGTCGCCTGTTGTTAACATAATCCTCTCCTCATGCACGCACAGCAAACAAAAAGGGTGATTACATTAGACTATTATTATAAGTGAAGAGAGAAAAAGCAGAGAAAAAGCAGAGAGAGAGAGAGAGAGAGAGAGAGAGGAGATAACTTGTGTGTAAAAAGGGTTGTAAGACTGAGAGAAGTCTATTTGTCCTTAGCATTTCATTGTTTTGTTTTGGTGCCTTTAGGTTTGAGAGGGAAACTTTTGAGGGAGAGAGAGAGAGAGAGAGAGAGAGGCCGCCATTAATGCGATTTCACATGAAAGCTGTGACCTATTGTGAGTTTTGTTAGGGCATGCCACTTGGAATCAATCCTTTATGAGGCAATGCCAATGTGTGGAGGTTTAATTTCTCAAGTTCAAAGAATTACATCTCCTTTTTGAGATTTCACACCAACCCATTTCCCCCATTCATCAACTTCACTCCTCTTTGTGCCTTTCTCTCTAAAATCACTGTTTCCTGAGATGATTTAGTTGGCATTGAGTTTTGCGTTTTGAAATTGGGACAATTTTAATTTGAAGAGATGTCAGCCAAGTTTCTGCACGCATTTGCAGACGAAAATCCGGATTTGAGTCGTCAAATTGGGTGTATGACTGGAATTTTTCAAATGTTTGATAAACAATATCTTCTCACAAATGGTCGCAGACTTCCCGCTCCACCAAGACGATTCCCCCCAGGTAATCTTTTCTTTCCATTTTCAATTTCAAGTTTCCTTTTTTCTTATCTAAAATGAGGCATTTTCAATTTCAAGTTTCTAAAAGGAGTATCCTGTTCTTGCAATGCACTTGTTTTCTAAATTTTCTTTGGGGCTTTTGTTTGTCTTTTCCTAGTTTTTTAGATCCATGGAAGAAATAGAAGCTGGGTTGCAACTAATTTTCAATGATACTTAGTATTTTTTTGTTTTATCGTGTAGAAAAGTTGATAGTTTCTTTTTGGGTGTTAGTTTCCTGATTTTTTGTTGCTTTTTCTTTAATTTTGAGTTTATTTAGATCTTCGAAAGAAATGGAAAATTGGGTGTTCTCTAATTTCTTATTTGATTTTATGTTCCTTTCTCGAGCATTTACTTCTTTGTACTTCATATCATATCAAGCATTTACAAACCCCCTGTGTTTTCTGTTCTTCTTCTATCTTCTATTTTCCTCTTTATGGAAAAATTTCCATCTTTGCATTCCAATCTCAACCAAGCACTTCATTTAGAAACTTATTCTTCCAAACTTCTAATTAAAACCCAAACTTCTAACATTTAATATTATTTATTATTTCTTTACACAGGCCCCACTCTTTCAAACAGTTCAAGTGTAAGTGCAGATCGCGTCTCATCTTCCCCTCAAATTATTCTGGTAAGTTTCAAATTCACCACATTTTAACTTAAATCACAATTTTCACTCAAACCCAAAATTTCTTAAATTATTTTATTTCTATATATTTTTTAGGAGAAAAATTTGAGCAAGAGTTGGAAAGAAACCCAACAAAGAATCTCTTTGGAATCTTCAACTTCCTTTTCCTCTTCTTCGTCTTCTTTTTCGTCTCTCGATTGTAACCGCTCGACAAATCGCGATTTGCTCCCTCTTGACCGAATTTTATTTCCAGAAATGCCCCTCAAAAACTCGCCGAAACTCAAAACATCCGATTCCGACATAAGAGACGTGGTAAAGGATTCAATAAATCGAACAAAAGAAGGAAAAGAACGCGAATTTTACCCAAAAGAGAGGGGGGTAAATGAAATTGACGAGTCATTTAAGGTTTTGAGTAAGTTAAAAGAGGTCTCAAGAGGTTCTATTATGGAATCGAATCAAACTCCAAGATTCTCTTTTGATTCGAGAGATCCTTTCTCTCGGTCTTTGACTAGAGACGGACCGAGATTCTCATATGACGGCAGAGAAATAAATTCATCTAAATCTAGAGAAAATAATAGTAATTATTATAATAATAATAATAATAATAATAATAATAATAATAATAATAATAATAATAATAATAATAATAATAATAATAATAATAATAATAATAATAATAACGCGAGGCTTTCTTTAGATAGTAAAGAGGCGTCTCTTTGGGATTCGGATTTGGATTCAAGTTCAAGTTTGAATTCAAATTCAAATCCAAATCCAAATTCAATTACCAAAAACGGAGAGAAGATTGGTATTGTTGCAAAACTAATGGGTTTAGATACACTGCCCAAATCAGAGCTTAATTCAATCGAGTCAAATAAAGACGGTAATTTTTCAAAGGAAAAGATTCTAATTACTGAGAAAATAATAATTCCAAAGACAATTAAAAGGCAAGAAAATCGAAGAATTAAAAATCCTGATTTGGGCATGAAGCCCATTTCGAGTTCCAGAATCCCAATCGAACCGGCTCCTTGGAAATCCCAGGAAAGAGTTTCCAGGATTTCAAATTCCTGGGAAACCAATTCCCGGATTCTGAATGTCGGTAAAACAGAGCATGTCTCTGTTTATAACGAGATAGAAAAGAGACTCAAGGATTTGGAATTCGAGCAATCGAACCGAGATTTGAGAGCTCTCAAACAAATACTTGACTCAATGCAAGCAAAAGGGCTTTTAGAATCCAAGAAAGAAGAGCCAAATTTGAATTCAAACTCTAATTTTTCGCAAGTGAGACAAAATTATAGAAAGAACGGTACCAGAACGGATTTCAAGTCTCCAATTGTGATTATGAAACCCGCAAAATCTGTTACTGGTACGGTCGAAACCGTACCAGTACCAGTTTTACCGCAAGTGAGAACTAATGAAGCCGTAATTGCAAAAAAGCCCCCTATTAATACTAGGGTTTTGAAAGAGCCGGCTGGAAAAGCTAGCCCTAGGGTTTCTCCAAACAAAAAAACCCAAAAATCCACTTCAAATTCAAATTCAAATACGACGAGTCCAAGATTGCAAAGAAAAAGTCATGAAATTAGGTCAAAACCGCCGATTCCAAATTCAGATTCAAATAAAACAACTCAAAGGAATAAAAATATTTCGGATTCAATTTCGCCGAGAAACAGAGTGAGAAGGAAAGCGAGCCAGACAGAGAGAAATGATGACGTGGTGAGTGATGTCAGCGTGAGTCGGAATGGCGATGAGGTGTCGCTGAGGTCAGATAGTAACATGAGCATGATGTCATCTAAAGTCGATATTGAAGTTACTAGTGCCGATAAATCTCAAAATAAAAAAGAAAAGGTATGAAAAATGTCCTCTTTAAATTTTGCTTGTTTTGTTTTATGTTACATAATTTTAACTTTTTTTTTTGTTTAGGTTCAATTGGATTGTTCGAATGAGATTAATGGGTCGGATCCAATACCCGTTTCAGCAGAACATCGAAGCCCGGTTTCAGTTTTGGATAATTCGTTTTATCATGATGATGTGTCGCCTCCTAAAAGCAAGTCTTCAAATTTACTAAAAGGTGTGAAAAAAATTCTATTTTTTCTATTTCAATGAATATTTTACAAAACTAGTATAAATAGTTGAGTTTGGTACTTTTGGAAAGGAAATATGAAAGGAGAAGCTTTTAAGTTTGGTACTTTTGGAAATGGACAAAGGACAAAGCAAAGAAGATTCATGCAGCATGTGACATGTCTAGTGAACCTAAAAACAATTAATTTATTTTGTAGGGACTAGAAAGTAAAAAGGCCCCACCACACTATAGTTGGTTGTTGTACCTAAGCATTTCTTAGCTGTATTTTATATACCCCACACTTTTTCATTATTACAGTCAACCACATTTGTTCATATCCCACACTAAAACAGTCAATAAATTAATTCACATTTCATTACAAATTTTTAATAATTTCTTTTTTTTCGACCAATCAACAGATGACAAGTGTCAACAATCTTCAGAGAAGAACTCTCCAAAATCAAAGAAAATGGAAAACATAGAAAATCTTTTACAAAAACTCAACCAATTAAGCCTTTCAACCGAGTCTGACAAAACAGGCCCCACTAAAACTACAGATCACATTTCATTATTATGTGAAACTGCAAATCCTGACGATCGATACGTTTCTGAAATACTTTTAGCATCAGGTTTATTAATGAAGGATTTACAGGAAATTCAGTTACACGTAAGTGGAAATCCGGTAAATCCAGATTTATTCTTAGTTTTAGAACAGAGGAAATCGGGCTGGGTTTCTAAAACAGGGTTGAAACCCGATCCGTTAAGGATGGAGAGAAAGCTGGTGTTTGACTTGGTCAACGAGATTTTGTTGAATAAGATGGATTTTAAGAGATCTATGAGTGGGCAGAAATTGTTGAGAGAGATTTGTGGAGAGATAAAGGAGGTTAAGAGAGAGAAAGAGAGAGGCGAGGCAAATAAGAATGAGAGTGAGGTTTTGTGTGGGAAGGATTTGGTGAGGAGAGATAACGAGTGGAACCGGTTTGAGAGAGAGAGAAAGGGTTTAGTGTTGGATATAGAGAGAGGGCTTTTTAAGGAGCTGATTGATGAGGTAATTAATGGAGAGAAGAAGGTTTATGGAGGGTTTAAGAGTAGTAGTAGTAATAATGTGAAGGGAAAAGGAAGGAGAAGACAACTTTTTGTGAAATAGTTTTATTTGGAAAATATGATGAGTTTGTTGTAATGTAAAAGATTTTAGTTTTGATCTTCTTTTCTTTTGTTGAATTTTATTGAAAAGAGCTAGTGAGGATGTTAAAGTTTGAATATGAAATATTTGAATAAGAAACAATGTATACTGTTGTAAGGGTTGTTTATTTTGAAGATTTATAGATATTGTGTGCATTGTGCTAATTTGGTTGTTTATCTTGCCTACTGCATGTTTATTACAAGGGTGCTAATATTGCGCGTCGATTTTGGGGCGAGCTGTGTGCCACGTCAACCAAAGCGCAACGGAGCTCCACCCGGCGCCTCCCATATGAGCATGCAGTGACGGGAGCACGACAGATGGAGCTGACTGCTCAGATCTGAAAACAGGCATGCTGGCAAAAACAATATATAGATATTATATAATTCAAACAAACAATATATATATATATAGCAATATATAAACCATCATGAAAACAATATATATAATATAACTTTATGATAAAACAATTTATATAATTCAGATGAAAACAGTATATAGATATCATATAATTCAGACAAAACGGTATTTATATATAACAAATATATAATTTAGACAAAACAGTATATATATGACTATATATTCTGATAAAACAGTATATATAATTCAGATGAAAACAATATATAGATATCATATAATTCAGACAAAACAATATATATATATATATATATATATATATATATATATATATATATAAAACAGTACATATAATTCATATGAAAACAATGTATAAATCTGTTATAACATTATAAAACATTATATATATAGCTATATATAATTCAGACAGAAAATAATATATATAACGGTGTAAGATGTAATATATATATGTTATAACAATATATAAATATGATGTATTTCAGACAAAATAATATATATATATATATATAACAAATTTTTAAGTCGATAAAACAGTATATATCAGACCCGTCGCGCTGGAGAATAAGGAAATAACAGGAGAAGCTAGGAGGCTCCGATGGCTGAGAAACACGTCGTGCAGCACGATGTGTCGCGCGCGGGGAGTCCCCAACCTTAGTGATTTCCATTTTCCCTTATTACAATTCACTTAAATCAGTTTATATTGTTAAGTTGGAATTAAGTATTTTTTATATATCACCTGAGTGTAATTCACATAAAATCATTAATTATGCGAAAGAAAGAATATATACATATTGTATTAAAATTTCCTTATATGTGTTGTGTTACCAAACCAACTTTGTAATGGATTTATAAATGGTATAGTGTGCTGATAGATTTTAGAAAGAATGTAGTCACATTTAGCATATGCATTTTACTACCAAATTTACAAACGAAAAGTGTCATAAAAATATCCTAAAAACAAAAGAAAAATCTGCAAAATGATTCAGAAAAACTGAAAAATGATAAATGGTGATATGTGACTGGAGCTGAAGAGTGAAGATACCATGAATAGAGGGGTGGATCTTAATAATAATAAAAAAATTTAGTAGGCCGAACAGTATATTGTTAACGGGGAAAAAATCCAATTTTTTTTTTTGAAAAAGTAAGATAATCTGTGGTTGGATAAGTTGCCTTATGATTATGAACCTTCTCGGATTGTTAATGATACGTAATTTAATATCCCAGATACACCAAAAATTGAGATCTGGAGTCTTGCAATGTTGACAAACCTAGATTTACAATATGGATTGCTAATAATCTGTAGTCCTCTCTCTCTCTCTCTCTCTAGATCATCTTTGTTTCTCTTCGATCGGGGTGAGGCGAGCAAGTTGCTGGTGTATTATCTTGATAAGAGGTACTGTACTTTTAAGACAGTATTTCTAAACCGCCTCTCTCAATTTCTTTGCTGTAATTTAAAGCTTTTCTCTTGAGACTTTTTTTTTTTTGATTGAATAGAGATGATTCTTTTTGTCCCATTTCTATTTTTGATGCCAATGAAAAATGAATCCACAATCTATGGTTTGTGTGCTTTGTACTCAACCACTAGGCTATGAGCTCATTAGCTTCTCTTGAGACTTTCATCGGCTTGACCTGAACAACAATACTAATCTGTGGCTGGCCTATTTGTGTTCTTACTTTTGGGTCTTGTTCAGCTATAAAATATTGTTACCGCTGCAGGTTGTTGATATTGGAGTATACCCTAATGGTTTTTTCTAAACATAAAAAGGCAAAAAATGATGGTTCTTCTTTGATAGAAATGGACATATTAAGCAACCTACCACACGATGTGAAGGCAAACGTGCTTAGTTATTTGCCAGTAAAGGAAGCAGTAAGAACTAGTATATTATCTAGCGAATGGAAGTACACATGGACCTCAATTCCTGACTTACTGATCTATGATTGTCAAGTTACGCTCAGCGACAACCCTATCAAATTTGATTATTACAGGCTCATAGAAGTTATTGATACTATGTTTGTTATACATAGTGGCCCCACCCGTAAAATTAAAGGCGAGTTTGAAAATGTGCAAATTTGTAAGATGCAAGGATCGATGGTAAATGGGGACATTTTGCTGGAGGAGTCTCCAGCTTCACTGATTTTAAATCATATAGTTAAGGATGAATTTTGAGGATGAAAATGAAGCTGCATTTGTTCTAGCCCTCTTTGAGAGAGCCTCTCATCTCCAATCACTTGTTGTACATGTTAGTTCTTTTTCTTTTAAGATAAATTTAATATATTTTTTTCTTTTTGAAATATAAATATTACTATATCTCTTACTTACTAAATGGATGAGTTTGCTTTTTCTGTCAGGTGGATTTGCTGGGTGAAAATCCAACTGAACCAACGGCCAAGTTTTGGGACACAGTAGTAGATGAAACAAAAGGTTTGTGTAAGCATCTTCTTACAGCTCACATAGTCAACATGAAAGCTTCAGATTCCATAAATTCGTTTGTTCGATTTATACTAAGTTCACCCCAGCTAGAAAGGCTGCTGATAGGAAATTTATTGAGGCAGCCTAGGAAACCCTACCTTTTTGTTTCTGACCACCTTCTCAAGACATGGGCGACTTCACGTAAACTTAAAGTCCGCCTTGTGGGACGTAGAGAGTAGAGACTGGATCATATTTCTACTCATTCATATCAAATTTATGCAACTGGATACTTTTGTGTTCCTATTTATTTGGATGTTGTGTTTCTTTTTTGTGTTATGTGACACACTGCCCTTTTTGAGGAAAAAAAGATTTGGCTGATTTTGAGTACATAAAATGCATTAAGAAAAAGTTCAATTCAACATAGATTTAGAATAATTTTTACAAAATAAAAATCAAACAAATCCAAAATTCAAGGTAAAAATGCAGAAAAAAACACTGAGATGCATTGTTTCCTACATTCTCATCGCACATTTAGTTTTTCAAACAAGTCTTTTTTCTCAAAAGTTTGCCACAAGCAAACTATATTGAAAGGATTATTCACAAATACTATATTTAAAACAGAAGGAAAATAAATTAAGGAAAAAGAACCCAAAAATCAGGTCTATTCAGCATGTACCAACTATCTCCGAAATTTAACTTAATATTGTATTGTACCAAACAAATATTTGGACAAAGTATTTAACTTAATATTGTATTGTACCAAACAAATATTTGGACAAAGTAATCCCAAAAGACTCATGCGAAGCCAAGACTCAAAGTACTAGCAATTGCAGTGGCTCCTTAGCTCACAACTGTACAAGCAAGTCCAAATTGAAGGCTACAATGCAAAACAAATTAAATATATTTAGTAGAAAATTAGAAGAATTTTCCTTTATAAAATGATTTCTAAAACTGGAGATTTAATTAGTAAAAATCTTATAAATGAAAGCACCTATTCAGATTTCCCTGGGCCATGAATCACAAGGATTCGGGATTCGCACTTTAACAATTGTTTGGTACCAATTACTTCCGATTCCTACCATCTGCTTTGCCACTCTACCATAGATGCATACAAATAAAAAAATAAAATTTTTAGGGATTAAACTCGAATAGAAACTTTAAAACGATGAACTATATCAGATGTAAAGTGTATAAATGATGGAATAACCCATATGTAATGAATTTGCATATATAGAACCTTTTAACATCTGGCCAACCAAAATTTGCATAGACGTATCTCCATTCGTCTACTTTTGACACATCATTAAATCACAGCCGACTAATTTCTTTCCATGGGCCACTTGTTTCCAAATTTATCAGCCCACTTATTTCCATATATTTTTTTGACATTTGTACCCATAGCTCCCCCTATATACAATTTTTCAATTTTTCCCAAATCATGACATATGTATATTTTTTATATTTTTTGTGATCAATTGCCTATGAAACGTGTCATGTGATAAGAATTTTATTTTATACTTTGGACCCGTTACAGATTTAGTAGTATATAGTAGTTTTGCCTAAAAGGTTAACCCATTTATTAAGTAAATAGATATGCCTAATGAATGCATTATACGTATAACGAGTCATCTTACATAAATGACCCATTACAGATAAAACATAATAAATTTTCCATTTTAAAATCGTGGGTCCCACTTAATAACTAAAATTATATAAGCACATCACATGACCATTTTAGTATTGTATTACATAAAATGAATTTTTTTCATTACTTTAAATCAACCCATTACAACTTTTACCATACGAAAACATCAAGAAAATAAGTACACATCTTTCATCAGCACTTAGGAAATTTGCAAATAACCCCTTGGCATTCTACCCATCTCCAAATTATACACAATGATTAATTTATTATTTTTCATAGTAATTTTTTGTGACTAATTTTAAAAAAATATTATGTATTGTTTTTCACATTTTTATACACAAAATATTAATAATATTATATTATATTAAATTACTAAACATTTTTTTATTTTATATTGCAAAGTCATTCGATTAAAAAAATAATTATTTTAAATTTCATGACGTTATTTTTCATAACATTTTTTCAAAAACATTTATTAAACTATCCAAATTTAATTGATAAAAAATTTAACTAAACTAATTTATTATTTTTCATAGTAATTTTTTGTATGTAATTTTTAAAAAAATATTATGCATTGTTTAAATTCACATTTTTATACACAAAATAGTAATAATATTATATTACATTAAATTACGAAACATTTTTATTTTATATTGCGAAGGCATTTGATTTAAAAAATAATATTTTTATTTAAACCATCCAAATTTAATTGAGACAAAAAATACTAACTAAACTATAATGTTTTTGCAAATTGTGTGCATATTGGGGATAAACATCACACCGGGGAGTTGTTTGCAAATTTTGCATTTACTTTTAGAACCGAACACTCTCAAATCCAAAAATGACACAGTGAGAATAAGTTTAGAATTTGATTTATTTTAGAATTTCACCTTTAAATATGTCTAGGCTCAAAAATATTCCTGCACATGTGATCTTTTATGGGACAAGTTATTATTCAAGTATTTTTTTATATTTCTACCCAACTCATTATATATCCTTCAAACATTATTAATGCAACAAAAATCTACCTTAAGACCATTTTACATTAAGATTTGATGATTTTTTGCTTTTTAAAAAAAATTATATATCAATAAAAAATTTATTTCAAGCAAAATATTATTTATATTCTTTTAATTAAAATTATATTATAGTACAATTCTCAACATTATTTTTAATTTAATTTTCAATCTTATAATTAGGAGAAAATATAAGTCACATTTAGATTTTTAAAAATTTATTACTAATAAAAAAATAAAATAATATATTATAATATATTTTAAAATTTTAATTACATAAATTATATTTTTCTGAAAAAGTTATCTTACAAAATATACTTTTTCAAAGAAAAATTGAAAAGATATTATTATGAAAAATGTTAATAAAAAATAGTTTTTTCTCGGAAATATTACTAAAATAGGTATAAAAACATCTTCTTAAGAAAAATCTCTTTGGAAATAATTTCTCATTTTTTCTAAAAGAGATGTTTCTCTTAAAAAATTGTGAAAATCATTTTTTATATTTCTTTTATTACATTTTATGCCATTTGGTATTACGTTAAAAGATTTTTACTTCCTATTTTAATTGTCTTTATTATTCGTCCAATTAATTTGTTCTAGGATCGATGATTTTTTTCAAATCAAAATAATTGAATAAAAGAAAATAACAGTATATAAAATATAAAAATAAATTATAAAAAAATTATGTAAAACTAAAATAAATTTTTTTTAACACAAAATTATAATGTAACATGTAAATCATAAAAATAATACTACGAAATATTATGACAAAGGTATCATTTTATTTATTTATTATTTTAGATTGAATAGAAGATATATGAAACATATTAACAAAGAAAATTTTAGTTCAAAAAAAATCAATGACAAATAAACTATATTTATCATCCGAAGCAGAGTGAGAGTGATCGCTAGTTCCACTTATTTCCATATTTAAAAGTAAGATATGTCCTTAATGATTTTCCTAATTAGGAAACTTCCTAAATTCGAGTTCAGGAAACTTAGAAAAAGGAAACTTGATTTTAGTCGGTTTCCTAATTAACATTGCTGTTTCCTAATTAACATTGCTAACTTCACTATATATTGGCTTATTGCATCCCGTTATGAAGCATAAAATTGCATTCAAATTCTGCCACGTCACGCCCAAAAGCAAAGCAAGGTACACTTCCATTTTTTTTAAATACAAACAAAGTGAATGATATTAGAGTTTTCATCAGTTTCAAAAAAAAAAAAATACTAGTCTTCGATATTAATGTTGAACTTGATATGGATATTTTTAACAGGTACATCAACGACCTTGAAATGGATCCATTTATCGACAAAAGACAGAAGGAAGAATTTGATAATGAATCACTGGAAGTGCTGGGCAACTTGGACGCTCTGGTTAATAGCATTTTAGATAGTGCTGAAATGGACTCGGCATCAATGTATTTGAAAGGCATGGGCAAACTTATGGAGGATGTGAAACCCAAGATCCTCAATCATTTATCTGGTAAGCAGGCAATGCAAACATCCATCCTATCCAAGGGCTGGAGAAGATCATGGAAATTAGTTGACGTAATGGTGATGACGTCTTCATTTGAGGAGCTATCCAGAGCTATTGATCTGAATAGCATCCTTAGCAATATGCCTAATCTCAAAAGGCTGGAGATGAGGCAACATTTCGTACATGTGAGCATAAATTTTTAGTCGCATTTTTTTGATTTTAAGTTGTTAATTTTTTGCATGATTTATTTATTTCAGCATGTCGCGAAGTATCATGATGCAGAGATGTTCCCCCCTGAATTTCGAAAGTTAGAGAAAATTTACTTTGACATGGATTTTCAGGAGGAGAAGGATGCGAGGTTTATTGTTTCCCTATTGCAGCATGCCCCTAAGCTACAAGTAATTGAGATGAAGGTTTATATTTGAATTTAACAAAAAAAAAAGATTTGGATTTTCTCGTTTGGTAAATATTTTTATTATTTTTTTAGAGAAAAGTCCAAATTTACCCCCTCAATTATTCGGGACTAAAATTGAACTAATAAAAAGTTGAGGGACCAAAAATGAGCTTTTTGAATAGTTGAGGGGGCAAAATTGGACTTTTCTCTATTTTTTATTGTGCTCATGTTTTCATGTTTGTTGAATCTATTGTAGATGTTTGAGAATTGTAGGCGATCCCGTCTATGGATAACTTCAAACCTTTGGGATCATATTAATTTAGATGAGAAAAAATTATCACTTGAAGACCTCCAAGTCATTAACATCACATGTAATGGTTGCTTGCAGCATGCATTGCCGCTTCTGAAACTTTTACTTAAATTTGCTCCAAACCTCATTCAAGTGGATGTAAAGCACACTCCTTGGTGTGCTACTCTGGCTGGAGATGGCAATGGTTGGGAGGATGCTTTATATGTGAAACTTGTTAATTGGTGCTGTGATGAGCTGTTAGAAGCTGATGATTGATTTTATTGAGATCCATTTATGTCCAGTTATGTTATCTGATTGGTTTAGTTCTATCTTGTTACTTGTTTGGTTTAAGTTGGATTCTATCCAGTGTTGTTTGTTTGGCTTTAGCTGAGAATTTTATCTTGGTATGAGTAATGTTGTGTGTTTGATGATTAGTATTAAATATGTTAGTCTTTGGCGAACACTTTTCTGTTTGTTATCTTACTTTTTATGAGTGTTTGAGATTGAAGCTCTTTATTATTTCTTTTTCCAGTTTATAATGACATACACATAAAATACAAAACTATACACATAGAGCCACAGAAAGACACAAACATATCCACCATTATAGTAGAGTGTCAAGCACTTTCAGAAGCTTTGAGATGTGTTGAAGAGAAGTTGAGGGGGGAAGTTCATGTACATTCCTTAGACAACTTAGAGATGGTGGAATTTATAATGGAGATGCTCTGACCCAAATCAGGATACACTGTCAACTTGGACAGCCCTTCAATGGACTATGGATTGTGTCCTTTATACGAGAAGAGTAAAGGACCCAACCTTCTTGTTCTGTGGAAGAGAAAGAAATAAAGAGGCATATTACTTGGCAGTTTTGGCTAGAACCTTATAATGTCAGTTTGAGGATGCAAGCTTCCCTAAATTATGAGGATCTGCAGGAAATTTCGAAGGTTGGTTGCCCTGCTGTATGCTGCTTGAGTTCTTTGGGTTTCCTTCTTTTTAGGTTGTTTTTAATAATTGGCTTCTATTTTTGTAATATATTTTGCTTTGGTTAAGGTTTTATTTTTGGTTCTGTAATATTTGGAGCATAGTTGCCGGAAATGCTCATCCCACCTCCGTATCCCTTTTCCGGCCATACCGTAGCAGAACAGGAGTCGTAATAATATGAGGGTTTAAGTGAGAATATTAATAATGTGAAGGGAAAAGGAAGGAGGTGACAACTTTTTGTGAAATAGTTTTATTTGCAAAAGATGATGAGTTGTTGTAATGTAAAAGATTTTAGTTTGATCTTTTTTATTTTTATTTTTTTGACATTTTTTGGTTGAATTTAATAATAAAGAGCTAGTGAGGATGTTAAAGTTTGAATATGAATATTTGAATAAGAAAATAATGTATACTTTTGTAAGGGTTGTTTGTTTTGAAGGTTCATAGATATTTTCTGCTAATTTAATTATTTTTCTTGTCGATGCATATTGATTGTGTTTCACTTAAAGTAGTTTACATTTTAAGTTGATATTAAGTATTAACATAAGATTGAATTTGAATCATCAACATAATTTATACATCACCTGAGTTGTAATCCATATAAAATCATTAATTATGCGCAAAAAAACTATACCGTACTAATTTCCTAATGTGTGACAAAAAGAAAAAAAGAAGTCTCAGTATAACATAACACATTGAAAGTACAATAAAATGTAACAATAAACAGTACATAATTAATATACTAACGAGAAAAAAAACAGAGCCCAGCCCAACAAAACCCAAATCAGTCAACTATAAATATACTTCTCAAACACGTCTTCCCTCCTTTCTCAAACCCTAACCCTAATCCTTCCTCGGCGGCGCGACAATGGTGTCAGGTTCAGGCATCTGCGCGCGGCGGATCGTCGTCGACGCTCGGCAGCACATGCTGGGCCGCCTCGCCTCCATCGTCGCCAAGGAGCTTCTCAACGGCCAGAAAGTAGTGGTGGTCCGGTGCGAGGAGATCTGCATGTCAGGCGGACTCGTCAGGCAGAAGATGAAGTACTTGAGGTTTCTTCGCAAGAGGATGAATACGAAGCCGTCGCACGGCCCAATCCATTTCAGAGCTCCTGCCAAGATCCTTTGGCGCACAGTACGTGGGTATGCAAATGTTTTATTTATTTATTTTTGTTTTGGATTTATTATCTAAAAGTTGATAAAATAAAATACAGATTAAATTTACATATTTCTTCAACATTATTTTTTTCTTGTAATTATGCATGCAAATAGATATACATTCCTTGTTATGATTCATGAGAAAACAGTATGCAATCAAAACAATTACAAGAAATTTTGTATAACATCGATTATATTTCAAATGATCATGTCTGAAATATTTCATTTATGTAAAGAAGGAATAAATTGAGAACTTAAATATAAATTGACAAAATGTGCATTAAATATTGTAGAATGATTCCACACAAAACAAAGAGAGGAGCAGCTGCTTTGGCAAGGCTGAAGGCTTATGAAGGAGTTCCTCCTCCTTATGATAAGACCAAGCGCATGGTCATTCCTGATGCTCTCAAGTATTCTATTCTATTCCATCTCTCTACAATTTCATTTTCCAGCAAAAAATGCTACCAAATATTATGGTTATTTATGTATTTTTTTGGTTTAATAAAGGGTGTTGAGGCTTCAACCTGGTCACAAGTACTGTTTATTGGGTCGTCTGTCTGAAGAGGTTGGATGGGGATATTATGACACCATTAAGGTAACATTATTACTTTCATATTTCTCAAAACCATAATCATTTTATACATTAAACTATCATATTGATGATATGAAATAATAAATGGTGAAAATAGGAATTGGAGGAGAAGAGAAAGGAGAAGGCTAAGGTTTCTTACGAAAGGAGAAAGCAGCTCACAAGGCTTCGTGTCAGGGCTGAAAATGCTGCATATGAGAAGCTCGGTTCTCAGCTTGATATTTTATCTCCTATTAAGTATTGATTGTTTTAAGGAAGAGTTGTAATGATTTTGTGATGTTGGAGTTTTGATAGTGATTATCTTTGTTGCTAAACAGTAGCACTTTTCTTGGTTTTTAGAAGATTGTTTTGTGATATTTGAGTTTTGTTATTTTGAACATTATTTCTGGTTTTAATATTGATGGTTTTGTAGAAAAATAAAGTGATTTATAGTTGAAAAATCTGCAAATAAAATACCTTGCATTTGCTGAAATGTTAGTTAATATTTAGAAATTATTTTCAAAGTAATTTAAGTATTAAAAATTGATGTGCTAACTTCTAATTAATAGTGAGGGTATTATTTGCAATTTTGACAGTCAGTATAATGTGTAACTATAAGTAAGATCTGGATGAAGATTTGTTCAGAAGTTGAGATTAAAGTCAGTGAGCTTTACACAATTTACACACAATAGTTGAAAAATCTGCAAATAAAATACCTTGCATTATGCTGAAATGTTACTTACTATTTAGAAATTATTTTCCAAGTAATTCAAGTATTAAAAATTGATGTGCTAACTTCTAATTAATAGTGAGGGTATTATTTGCAATTTTGACAGTCAGTATAATGTGTAACTATAAGTAAGATCTGGATGAAGATTTGTTCAGAAGTTGAGATTAAAGTCAGTGAGCTTTGCACAATTTACACACAAACCCGAATAAACAAAAAAAATTAAACATAAACAACTCAAATTATCTTTTTTTTTTTTTTTTTTTTTTGAGGGGTTTACATCTAAAGCTGAACAGCCCCATAGACTGAGTTTCTTCAAACTCGCACGTCCTACCGTCCACTTTCGGTAAGAACATTTCCTGGAACTTTATTCTCAGTTTACTCGCAGAATCGGGATTTCGTTTCCTAATTATTACAAATGTGAGGGACAGCAAAGCTTATTCAATACAAGATATTGCATATCACAATGCTACATGAAAGATATTATATGAACAAAAAAAGAATTTCGATACACCAATATACTTTTTCAAAATTATATTGAAAGGTTATGTATTTGAAAATATTTCGAAACAAGCATCTTCATCTTGGCATTTTCAGTTTGGAAGTGTCAACGGTGAAACAATATTTTGGAGTTTTTAATACATCTTTATGAGCTCAAATGATTGTAACTAATTTAGTCGGTTTAGGCTGAGTCAAACCGAGTGATATTCAAGATGGATATCGAGTCACATCAAACAAAAAGAATAGTTGAAAGCAATACCAAAGTGATGAGAAGGTAAACAATGACATCTAAAAACAAAAAAATAGTTGAAAGCAATAGCAAAGTGATGAGAAGTTAAATAGTGCATTTAAACAGAATATGTAGTGACTGTTATTCTCGGTTTGATGATGTTTAAAATAATTTCATAATTACTAATCTTGTTTGAGAATGTCTTATTAGCTCAGAATGTCATACGCTCAAGTTTTCGGAAATGGAGATTTCATTGGAATGGAAGCATCTCTCTAATCTCGGGAAGACTAGAAGTCGTCACACTTTTAAAAGATTTCGAGAGAGGATTTCAAGGCGTGGGAGCAACTTTCTTTAGTCTTCTAGTGTGTTGTGTGGAGTAAGTAATTTAATTTGTACTAAAAAAAGAGTAAAATCTACAATTTATTTAATTTCTGCTAGTTTCATTGGCAACGGACCTCCCCGTTTCCATTTTCTTCTTCCTGGAGTTTTGGCTGAAATTTTGTTGCGTGAGTTCCGTTAGCAACGGAACTGCAGGAATATAGCCGTTTGATTTGAAATCCTCATTGATTTCCTTCTGTTTTTGCATTCCGTTGGCAATGAAATTGCGCATGTTTCCATTTTTTGAGGGCTGCTCTTTCCTCCTTTAAAAGGGGGCCGCCCTCCTCAGTTTCCGTACCGAAAAAATTCAATTGAAAATGCAGAAAAACTCTCTTCTTAATACTAGTTAAATTACTCTAAATCTTAAAGTGAGATTAGTGGAGTTTTGAGCGCGTTGCACATGTTTGTTTGTTGAGTCTATTGAGATCGGATTGTAAGTTGATTGTTCCACCGGCCGTCTAGAGGTTGTTGTAAGGCGACGGTGGTTCGAGGTCCTGTAAACGATCTTGTTTGTTAGTGAAATCGGAGCCGCAAGGCAAATCCCGGAGAGTAGGCAACTCGTGAACGAGGTAAGGGCCGCTAGTGAGTAAACGGGTGGTTAAGACTAACGCAATCACCTCGCCGAATTTCGTCAACAAGTTTGTGTGTTCGGTATCTCCTTATTTTTCTATTTACTTTAATTTCTTTTAATTTCTTTTTCTTTATTAATTAGTATTCAAACAACCATCAATAAAAGTCTAAAAACAATAAAAAATATAAAACCCTAAAAATATAAATATTCACGTTTCCGCACATTAGGTCTTTTAAACCCCCCATAGGGCTAAATCAAATAATAATTAGTATCAGAGCAGGAATACAGACCGTTTCAAATTCCAATTTGAAACAACGTGTATTTTCGATCAATGGCAACGCTTCAGACTAATCGACTATACATCTTTATCTGGAGAAACTCGATGGTAAAAATTGGAATGTTTGGAAGAGATGCATGATGAATGTCTTCGAACTACATGAACTTCGTCAGGTAGTAGAAAATGATTTTACCATAGAATTTGTACCCAATAGTACCACAAACTATACCGATACAACCAAAACAAATATCACACTTGACATAATGACACAAAATTTAATTCTCACAAATATGATAAATAATTTATCGGTTATAACGGATGGTTATATTAATTCCCATCAAATGTAGCGAGCCCTCCTAAATCGATTTGAGGGAAATAGTCAAATGAAGAGGATAAAACTAATAGGACTCGAATAACAATTTGACTGTTTTCGCATGATCGAAGGTGAATCCGTCGAGGATATGTACACTTGTATGTCGTATATCCGAAACGGATTCACTGCTTTAGGAGAGACCCTAATAAGTTCTCGAGTTGTAGGGAAATTAATCAGGGGAATGCCGCAAAGATGGGAAGCACTTCGAGTTTCAATGGAGATGATGATGGCGACGCAAGAGATCGGCCCAGAAGATCTAATCAGTTACTTCCAGAACTACAAAGCCCGACTCAAGCAAACAGACTCTCAATCGACAACCGTAGCCATGCCGGCAATCGATGCATATGATAAGGAGATGGCGTTTCTTGTGAAACGATTTGGTGATATACGAGAACGAGAGAAACGATTTAACGACAACTGTCGACGCAACAACAAGAAGGGGCATACGATGGAAAACTGTTACACGCTTCATCCTGAGCTTGCACCTTGGAACAAAAAAGAAGACGAGCGACAAGAAGAACAATGTGATGACAGACGCGTGAAAAGACGCGAGAAAAGATGTGATGACAAGGCAATGGACAAGAAGAAGAAGTCGAAGAACTACTCGAGCGATTCATTTAACTCCGTCGAATCGGAATCTGACTCCGATCCGGACATGGCGAATGTCGAATTCATGGCGTATGATGACGTGGACGAGGTATGCGAAAGGGCAATACAAGAGATGATTCGACTAGGACAGCTTTCAGCTCAATCTCGTTCTCCTCCCGCGATATCCTCCATCGATTTGACTTCCTTCGGTTCTTCCCGCGACACGAGTCGCGAGGTATATCTAGATCACACTCTTAATTATGTTTTAGAAGAGGTAAAGATTCCTAGTTCTAATCAAGTAATTAAAAATGTAGAACCCAGAACCCGCGATGAACTAGGACAAGAATTAGAAAGACTTCGGGAGTTTCTTATCAGTACCCAGGAACTTCTCATTGTTTCAAAAGCTTCGGTAAGGTCGTATAAGACAAAAATAAAAGAATTTGAAAAATTAAACTTAAATAATAATAACAACTCAATCGACGAAAATTTAAACAAGAAGATAAATAATTGTATTTGTGAAAAATTAAAAACTGAAATTAATCATCTAAAAATCGAAGTTGTAGGTTTAAAATGTGAAAATAAATCTGTCAAGTTTGCTTGTGCCTGTGAGAACGTGTAAATAAAGAAGGATATGGCAACAGAGAAAACAAAGTTTTACTAAAAGTAGAAAACTCCGTTAGAGAAGAGAGAGTGGAGAGAATGGTTGTTGCTTGTAATGAATTTGGGTATTCTTTCTTTCTTTTTATGGTGCGTGATTAGATTACTTTTATTTACAGGCGAGGCGACAAGGCTAGATAATCCCCTCTTTGTGGTAAAACGTCTCAGTGATATTATTATTTGCCGAAAACTGAACCCCCTCCCTTCTTCACACCTCGCCTCTCCACCTCCTCGTTTAAAACTATTATTTAGAAGCCAAAACGGTATATGCAAGTTTCAATTTCTTTTCTTTCTAATACAAGTTTTTTTATTTTATTACTGAAAAATTGATTGTTAAAGATTACTTACTAGTTGTTTGATTTATTATTAGGTTGATTGTAATGCTAGATTATGTTTTTAGGGTTATTACTTATTGGATTTTGTTTGAAAATTATGGTTACGGTTTTTGCTACTAGGATTATAATTAGGTTGATTTTGGAGCAAAATTATGAATATAGTTGTATGATTTACAGGTTTATGTTTATCTTTTAATTACAGGCGACAAGGCAAAATAACACAGCTGAGATGTCGGATACACGTAGGATGG
The DNA here is from genome assembly GCA_027726005.1 of Juncus effusus. Taxonomy (NCBI): domain Eukaryota; kingdom Viridiplantae; phylum Streptophyta; class Magnoliopsida; order Poales; family Juncaceae; genus Juncus; species Juncus effusus. The sequence continues at coordinate 149,690 of CM050909.1, forward strand.
CCCGGAGATTTAAGAGCGAAAAAGAATATGAGGTATGCTTTGATTTGGGTATAGAAATTTTAATTTTGATTTTAATTTTAATTTCATATTAACGCTTTATATGAAACAAAACAATGTACAATTAGGAAGCCACCTACTTTTTTAATTACGTTTTGTAGGCAATCAAGGCGCCTCGTTCTTCTCTTAGTTTCGGTTACAATGCTTTTAATATGGTTCCTGTTGATATTTACTCGAAAACCGTGATGACCGGTTTCCAGAAAGGGGAGTACATAGAAAATAAAGAGTCTAACCAGTGCTATTTGAACACAAATTTAAACTTATCCTTCTGTAATTTTGATAAGTTTGACAAGATTAATGGATTAAAGAAACATAACATATTAGAAGTAATCCATTATGATAAAACAAAAAGTATTTTGATTATCGAAGAATTCAGTGGGACCTTCGAAAATTTTATAAAGGTTAAAGGAAAAGAGGAGTTGATAGAGGAGAATGGACAATATGTCTCGATGTCGGATAAATTCAAAACTTGGTTACGAAGGTTAGATTATATATCTTTTTATAAATATATAATAAAAATACATTAACTCTTAATATTAATTTATGTTATTTCGTAGGGATGTTTTGGTTGGTTTAAGTGACATATACGAAGAAGGGTTGGTCCATGGCAAGTTAAACACGGATTACGGTATACTAATTAAGGAAGAAAATGGTATCCAACATATCAAGTTGTTCGCTATTCAAGGTAATCTCATTTATTTATTTATCATATTCAGTTTATTTTGTTTTAATCAACGTTTTATTTCCTTCATTTCTTAGGTCCGCCTTCGGGTTCTACAAAGAAGGAGAGAGATTGGTGGGATTTGGCACAACTTATTAAAGAAGTGTTGGGACAAAGCACCAAGAAAATGGACCCAATAGTGGAGCTTTTTGTTTCGTACCTCGAAAGCGGGGTTAATCATTCTCACTCAATCACCGTGTAATGTTTTAAATTAATATTTCACAATTATAAATACTTTTTTATATCTTTCTCGTTTTGCATTAAGGATGTAGATAATCATCCCGTATTTCATGATTGGAAAATGAAGGACAAAATGAGCTACATACGAAGAGTTCAAGACCGTAAAGTCGTTGGAAGCTTACGTCCGTTTCTAGATGATGAGTTTATCAAATATTTGTTTGAAGATGACGAAGTCAAATTCAGATTGGAAGAGAGCCAAAGTGTAACAAGGAACAATAGTTAGAAATACAAACCGACACTGGAGGATTTAGTCCGTTTAATTCGAAATTCATTTGGTCATCCATACAGGGGCCCCGGGGTGAGTCTTTTCAATGTTAAGTGATGAATAAAATCAAATGATTAATGATGTACGTATTTTTAGATTTCGAACTTGTTAATTGGTTTTTAAATTCTGATTTTTTGTAATATGCAGACACGTATTCCTCCTCACGTGGATGAATTTTTGAAGTACATTGAAACGAAGTATGAGTATTTTGTGGAGAAAGTATATGGCGTGTTAGGTATGCGCTAAATATGTATTTTTTTTGTCTTCACTATTTTCATTCATTTGTGAAAAAAAAATGAAATAATATCCTAATTTATTGCAGGTCATTAAACCATAAATAGAGTTGGTGTTAGTTGTCACGTCACTCTCTCCAGCTTGCTGGATTTAATGAGTTTGAAGTTGTAGACTTGTTAAAATGTTTTAAGTTGAATTAAATTTAAATTGTTTTGATTGTGTTGACTTGGATTTGAATGATGGATGTTTCAACAAATCAAATCTTGGATTTGATTTTATTCGCAAGGTTTTAGTGTGTTGGTGTTTGTTTTCTAGTATTGGACAAATTGAATTTTGAGAACAAATTATTCTCTTTAACTCTATTACTTTCAGATATTAGATGTGAGTAGCTTGTACTAGATTTGACTTCACAGTTTGCACTAGTTCTGTGCCAGTTGGTTGTTTCTATTTTTTCGAGTCCAATTGTGTGCGTTGATATTATTGTTATGGTTCATTTTGGTCCAGTCCAGTCAGCATAGTTCATTCATAATTCTAAGCCCCAACATAAGACCTAACATTCTAAGCCCCAACATATTCTTTGTAACCTTACACATCATATACATATCAAATATCAAACCCCAAATAGTATTACACAATCCCTAACTGAAATATGTTCCAAGCATAGCATATACATATCAAATATCAAACCCCAAATAGTATTACACAACCCCTAACTGAAATATGTTCCAAGCATATAATAATTTGTATGATGTTGAAATATTAGCTTTAGGGAAGAAAGCAGGCAGAGAATAAAAGTCTTGAGCAAGCTGCTCCTTTCTAGCATGTTTAGAAGCCTCATGTGCTAGACCATTAAAACTCCGGGGAAGATTAGCTTATAATCATTTTAGCTCTTTCATTTGAGTCAAATTGAGTTGATTGAGTTGTATTGAGTCATATCAAGCCATATCCAGATAGATATGACCAGTTCGATAAGCCCTATGTTTAAAGACAACAAATAATAGATTTACTTTGTGCGGGAGCAGAAACATTGATATGTTGTCTTGGTTTGTTGTTTCATGAATGAAATGAATGTTATGGTGTCACAATGTGTGACGATTTGGAGTAATCCAATGTGTAATTGAAGAAGGATAGAGAGATGTGTGTGGAGATTGAGATGCAATATGGAAACCATGAATTTGAGAAATAAAAATCAAATCGGAAATATGAAAACCATGAATGAACGCATTATATGCCGACATTGGCTCGTGTAACAAAGATATTCTGTCAATACATCGCCAATCACAATGTATGCGCATGTCTCTTCTCTTTCATAATAAAAATAAAAACTGCACCACTCTCCTCTTTCATAATAAAATGCTGATATTATTTCATATTTTCACCTATAGGCCAATCAAACGTGTGAGGATATCGGGAGAACTGCAAAAGCGTTTTTTTTGGATCGCGAGATTAGTGACGACGTATTTATTGATCCTGGGCCTATAACTTATGCTACGTATGTTGAGGAGAAGCTTCACGTTGCTTCAAACTTGTCATCATCTCATAATTAATGATAATTGTCGTTACAATCAATTGCAATTTGTCTCTTCAGACTCTTCTATCTTTGCTTCATTTTATGTATTCTGAAATTAAATAGGTATAATTAGACTATACATTACATTACATTATTCTGAAATTAAATAGGTCTATGAGAAACTCAATTTGTTTACAAACCCAAACATGCAATTATAAAAGTTTTCAGGGTTATAAACCCAAATCATAGGCTTGAAATCTAAATGGATATGATTTTATGCATAACATGTGTTCTTTATGAATTAGAACTTGATCTATTTATTATTTTCAGTAGCAATAATTTGTTTATGATAGATACTACACACTTGCTATCAATGGCTGATTCCCATGCTTTGAATCCATAAATCATGGTGTTTCTTGAAGTCAATTACAAGACATTTTGTAACAAACACCCATTAGTTTCTTATTAAAAAATAAAATCATATATGAAAAGAAAAGAAAAACAATAGTTTAGATCTTACAAAAGCATGGGACTTACCCATTAGCATCGTTAGTTAATTCCGTACCAAAGCAATTGGACTATAAAAGTTGAGACACAAACAAATGCAATTTGAGATCTTAGTTGTATGGAAAAATATGATTTATTCTTGATTTTATTATCAATTTGTCTATTGTTTTAATCATTTTAGCTTTCTTTTTTTTCGACAATATGACGCCCGTAGGCCTTCTTTCCATTCATAAAATATATCAAAGTTTACAATTCATCTCATACAACATAAGACCTAACATTCTAAGCCCTAACATATTCTTACAAACCACACACAGCATATACATATCAAATATCCAACACCAAATAGTATTACACAGCCCCTAACTGAAATATGTTCGAAGCATATAATAATTCGAATCAGTTTTAGGGAAGAAAGCAGGTAGAGAGTAAAAGTCTTGAGTAAGCTGCTACTTTCTAGCATGTTTAGAAGCCTCATGTGGTAGACCATTAAAACTCCGGGGAAGATTAGCTTATAATCATTTTAGCTCTTTTATTTGAGTCAAATTGAGTTGATTGAGTTGTATGGAGAGTCATATCAAGCCATATCGAGATAGATATGACCAGTTTGATAAGCCTTACTTTTAAAGACAACAAATATTAGATTTACTTTGTACGGGAGCAGAAGCATTGATATGTTGTCTTGGTTTGTTGTTTCATGAATGAAATGAATGTTACGGTGCCGCAATGAGTGACGATTTAGAGTAATCCAATGTATTAATTGAAGATTGAGATGTGTGTGGAGATTGAGATGCAATATGAAAACCATGAATTTGAGAAATAAAAATCAAATAGGAAATATGGAAACCATGAATGTTGCGTCTGAGTGCATTATGAGGAAATGGAAAGTATCAATGAGGCACCAATTAATTTTTCAAAGCTTATTATACATTAATCTGATGTGTCCAACTCAAAAGAGACTGGAGAGGGGCCTGAAGACACGCGTTTTTGGGTAATGATCCATGCTCAGGAGATTCACCCATTAATCAATAAATAATAATATGAAGTGGGCCCACGCTCAAACATTTGAGATGTTGGTGAGTGAAAGATCAAGGTTTGGTCAACCACACGCAAACTCAGTCCTCGGCGCACCATGCATGATGTTGAACTTAACTGAGTCACATCATGATTCGGTCTCTTTGCACATCTTCTATGAACTCCACCTTTACTTTATGATTCAGGTTACCGGTCAAACATTCAACAAGTTCACTCATCAATCCATTCAAATTCAAGCCCACTCAATCTCAAGCCCATCATTTCGTTTCACTCAATTCAAGCTCACTTTCTAATTGGTCGAGCCATAAGCCATGTTGATCTGGTTGCATGGGTTTAATTGTTGAGTCATGTGCAGGCCGTGGTTGAGTCATGATGCACTATACACGCTCAGTCAGCTCGAATCATGGTTGAACTCACTTTGACTCAGCTGACTCCCAATTAGTCTGCTTGCTATCTCAGCTAAGAATATTCAGACCCATTAATCTTCTCCTCTTTGACTCATTATTCAAGTTGCACTGTATTTTTAAACCATTCAGACTTGAACCCATGAACACTCCCGTGGATCTCACGAACATCTTGGGCTCGTTGAAACCGTCGTTTTGGTATCCCATTTTATCCTTTTTGTAACATTTGACTTTTGGTCAACTCGGCGGTTTTCCAGATTTGACTTTCATCTTTTTGTGGATTTATAAGATTTGGCTTGGATGGTTGGTTGAAGAGGATCATAAAATATTGGAGAAGCATGCGTAGATTTTCGCAGAGACTTGTGGAGAATTCGGCTATCATTGCCCCAAATTTTGCAAATCAGCCCTTCTTTTTGAGTCGACTTTTTCACACAAATCCTCCAAATATCATTTTCTTGATCTTTTTATCTGAAAAATCACACAAAAATGTATTAAGAGTTTCAAAATTAATTTTTATTGATTTTAAAAAAAAATTCAACATTTTATGTGATTTAAGAGTGAAATTTATATGATAAAAACTCTAAAAATATGTATAAAAATACACATTATAATGCTATAAAAATTGAACATGTTTAAAGTATTACCACTAATTTGTATGGTTCTGAATGCAAGATAAAAAAAAAATTCAAAAAAAAATACTTTGATCTTACTCATATGTTAAGATTAAAACTACTCATATATTTGATCTTACTTGGACCAGATAAAAACGTGCAGGAACATCGACCAGCCTCATTTTGATTCCTCAACCGTTGATTTTAGATACCGAAGAATTGAAAAGTTTCTCCTTTCATGGCTTAGATCTGCAAACAAGACTCTCTCTCTCTCTCTCTCTCAAAAAAAAAAAAAAAAAAAAACAAATATCATGAGCAATCCAAATCGTAGAGGGCACGGACCCAGCAGAGGATCAGGTTTTTGGTTATATTTGTTTTAAAACTTAACAATATTTTTATTAATTAATAATAGTTTTAAAAGTTAGTAGATTACTTTATTTATTATAAAATATACAACACAGGTTCCAGTCGTTCTTCATCGCCTCAAGATTATCAAGGAGGTAGAGGTTCTTATCATCCTACATCGCCTCAAGATTACCAAGGAGGTGTACATTTAAATCGTCCTCCATCACCAGGTGGAGGTTATTATCATCCTCTATCGCGTCAACATTATCAAGGAGATAGAGGTTTGTATCCTCCTCCATTGCCTCAAGATTATGTTTATAGTCCTCCATTGCCTCAAGGTTATCAAGGACATGGAGGTTCTTATGGTCTTCCACCGCCTAAACAGTATCAAGGAGGTGAAGTTTTTTTTATCATCCTCCATCGTATCAACAGTACCAAGGAGATGGAGGTTTTTATGGTCTTCCATCGCATCAATATTATCAAGAAATTGGAGGTTTTGTTGGTCCTCCACCGCCTCAACAATATCAAGGAGGTGATGGTTATCCTTCATGGCCTCAACATTATCAGCAAGGAGGTGGAGGATCCACTTCTCATCATAGTCCTAGTTCGTCATGGAGAGGATTCTCTACCAATCCTCAGTCTCCTCCGCAACAGAGAGGACCCCCTTCCACTACTCGTATAAGAAAAACGAATCTTTTGGATCTCGGTGTATCAAACAAGCTCACCGAGCTTGTAAACTATATTAGAGATAACGACCTGCATGATGATGATGATCAGGTAAATTTTTTATTTTTATATTGAAATATTATGATGAATGCTACCTCGCACTTTTTCCTCAAAGTCTTTGAAATTTGGGTGTCATAAAATTTGTTAGTTATTGTTTTCAGTTAACATCAAATTATTTAGAGCTGTTAGGGTTACAATTCAAATTATTCTAGCTTTCAGTTAAATTAACCTACAATAATATTTTTCCAATATTCAATTAGTATGCAATTAATTTAGTGGGAAGTTTTTCAAAGTTCCATATTTTTTCTCGTATTTACAAAGAACCCTAAGTTTTGAAATATTAAATAATATACTATTAACTTTTCATATCGAAGAAACCCCTAGTTTTTAGATCTTTCAAAATCAGCATTTTTTAAGAAATGATAAGTTAAAAACTTTTTGCAATAGTTCAAAATTTAGTATTTTATTTTTTTAACATGAGATAAGATTTTTTTTTAATCCTAATTGAGTTGTGTATTTTCACAAGGAATGTTATCTTGTGTCAGTGACATATGCATAACATGAACCTTATATAAGGAAAACCTTAAATAATTTTTTTGATATCATTCTCTACTCTTTTTCTAACAAATCAATTCTTACTAATATTTACGAAGAATAAGACATGCACGCGAAGTGGAATATCATCTTCATAAGAAGCATATTTCTACCACTTCTATTCTTGGAAACAGAACTTTAGAGGTCTCGTTTTTATCTTAATTTGTTATGTTTCAGGGCGAACTATTTTTAATTTTAGGAAAGTTTACAAAAAAAAAAAAACTATAGTAGCCATAAATTACAAAAATAACCCTGTCTTATTGAAAATTGAGAAGAAATCCTTGCATGATTAGGTAATTCAAATTTTAGTTCCTCTAGTTAGTTTATTTTAACTCTGTTAGTTAGTTTATTTTAATAACTTTAGTTAACTTTTTAATCTCCTTAATTCTTTTTCTCCAACTCTTATTTTTACTATAACACTCATCATTAATCTCACAGGAGCAAAAAATAGCTGTCACTCTCTTCAAGAACCATGACTTGCCAATTCTTGTGGTCACAGACGCGAGCTTAGATGAACTTGACGACAAAACGGACGTGGTCGCGAGGACATCTCATGTGATAAATTTGGACGTGCCTGAGGACATAAGGAAGTACGTAGATCGCATAAACCAATTCCACCATACGGTGCACGTCACGACCTTCTTCAGCGCGAGCAACAAGAACGTGGCTCAATCTCTCTCTGCAATCATGACAGCGTCGGATCAGGATGTGCCAAATTGGCTTACAACATATGCCAATGAATATACTACTCAAAATACAAGTATGGGAAATCTCGCAATACGCGGTGCATAAGATGTGAGTTTTCTGTTAAAGTGGGCTTGATTTAGGTCCTTTTGTATGGACCAGTTTAGATCTTCTTAATTTAGCTTTAATTACCTATGATTAAAAGAATTGTGTTTTTAGTAAGTAGTTTATGAGTAGAGAGACTTCTACTCACTTCAGTTTAACACCGCGATAATTAATAAAAGAAATAAAAAAAGAGACATACATCATTTAATGAAACTTGCTCATTAGTTTATTGTTCAATATCCATGCTTTCATTTGTCATGATTTATGATAATGGTCTGATACAATATCTGTATCATTTGAATTTTGATACATACTCTACTTATGCTCATAAATATATGTTTGCCATGAAAATTGTTCCTTACATAATTTTTTTATTTTTGTTTATTATAAATTTTCAGAAATTACTGAAGGCATTAGGGTTGTTTGCTGGATTGATATCTTCTGATACGCAATTTCGGTGATCTCATGGTATAAAGATATTGTGCAATAATGTCTCTTTCTCTTGTTGAATCAAGATATTACAGAGCAAAACATTAGAACAATAATTATTATTTTTTTTTCATTTATTAGTTGTTTTTTGTTACTCTTGGACTTGTACTTTCACTTTAGTTTGTGATGAATTTGTGCTAGTTTTGTGCTTCTGTTTTGAAAAGTTTGAATTGTGTGATACTTATTTGGTACCGAATTTTATGCGAATTTGTTTGGGATGTGCTCATTATGTCTTGGATATTCAATTGAAACAATATTTAACATTTTAGGTGGCACTTATCTAAAAGTTATATAGGTACAAGCAATAGCATAAAGATCTATACAAAAATGTTCACATGCTCATATTATCTCTCAAATAAGACAACTATATGCACATGTACATCATGATCATTTTCTCATTTGTAAATTGCTGAAAATATTATTAAATACAATAAATAGGAAACTTTTCTCTATGTATGCATTGGCCCATCCAATTTTCTCTGTAAAACGAAGCTCTTAATGTTGATTCGTCCTAGTGAACACTAGATAAGAAAAAGGAGATATAATCACATAGTAATAAGCATATGAATGAAAAGAAAATCTGAATCTCAGGCAAAACAAAAGAAAATCTACCTGCATGCTACATTCGCAATAACATGACATCATCATGCTGTGTCTTCAGACCGGGTCTTCGGCTTATCGGGTCGGGTTAGTTTTAGGTTCGGATCCATTTTGATCCATGTCAGCTTTGAGTCGTAAGACTCAAAACTTGATCCCAGTCCTACAATTTGAATCACATGCTTTTCAGTGAAATAATCTTAATTGTATCAAAAATGCTAAAATCAATTCAACTAGAATATTATTTTATCTTGGATAAACTTACATATATTTAAATACTAAGGTAACTAACCACCATCTTAACGATAGATCAATCTCCTCACTTCTCAATCCACATACCATACCAACACATTACACTCCAAATTCATATCCATATCCACCTACAAATTCAACCCAAAAATATTTAAAAAAAAAAATCAAACACATTAAAAAATAAATATAAATTAAATCATTTACCAAATCACCAGCACCACAAAATTCAAAAATTGGGCGGCCTCAATTCCTTCAACCTTCTACCCACGCAACATCCACCTACAAATTCACAATCAAAATAAACTACAAAAATCCACCAAAAACCCCAACACAAATTAAAAAAACTCAACCCAATAATTAATCAATCAATCAATTACTCACGTTATCAAAAATTGGGCGGCCTCAATTCCTTCAACCTTCTCACCACATGCTTCATACTCGGCCTAGTACTCAAACTCTCCCCCGTGCACTTAACCCCCAAATGCAAAATCTCAACCAAATCATCATGTGGCGCTTTTTCCCATAAACCCTCCAAAAAGAACTCTTTCGCACGGCCCTTTTCCAAAAGCATAATCGCCCAAGCGACAATATTAAACCCGTTTCCGTACGGCGAAAAGGACGGGTCCAGTGCCTTTTTATCCGAAATTAATTCTAATAAAACTACACCGTAACTATACACATCAGCTTTATCTGAGACTCGACAGGTCATCGCATATTCTGGCGCCACATAGCCAAAAGTACCCGCTACACCAGTTGTCGCATGTGTTTCAGAATTTCCTAAAAGTCGAGCTAATCCAAAATCGGATAAATATGCATTAAATTCGTTGTCTAGTAAAATGTTGCTTGGTTTAACATCTCTGTGAAGAATTCTTGGCACGCAATTATCGTGTAGAAATGTAAGTGCTTGAGCTATATCAAGCGCGATTTTGTGAAGCATTCGCCAGTTTATAGGGTTTTTTAATCTTTCCTGGATGAATTTTTCTAAGTTTCCGCCTGGTAAATAATTATATATTAAAAACATTTCTGACTCGCCTAAGTGGTACCCAATTAGGGTTACTAAATTATTGTGTTGGCATCTTCCTAACGTTTTTACTTCTGCTTGAAATTGCTGGATTCCTTGGAATCTTCCAACAGAAAGGCGTTTAATTGCAACAAGAATTCCAGGTGAAATTTCGGCCTTATAAGTGGCTCCAAATCCGCCAGATCCAATACAATTACTAGCATTAAAATTGCCTGTTGATCGAACCACACTTTCGTATGTAATTTCCACACCAATATCTACGAAACGAGTCACTTCTAATTTCCTTCTAGAAGCTCTTGAGAACCTTCTAGAAGGTTCTGAAGAAAAGTTAGTAGAATTAGGGTTGCATTTGCGAGTGTAAATGTAGAGGAGGACTAAAGCGAGTAAAACGGAGACGATTGCTGAAGCGGAAGTAATGGAGGCGATTTCTATCGAACTGAAACCGCCATTATTACTATTATTATTATTGTTATCATTATTATTATTATTAACTGGAGAGGATGAAGAGTCTTTTGAAATGGAGAGAGAGAGTGGTTTGCAAGACTGGAGAGAAGGGTTTCCTTTGAAACTGTCACATGTTATGATATTAGGGTTTTTTGAGGGGGGGAAATGAAAAGAACCGGTTAAGTTGTTGAAGGAAGCATTAAATGTGAGGAAATGAGAGGAGTTTAGTAAGATGTTTTGAGGGACTTTTCCGGAAAGTTTGTTGCTGTTTAGTAAGAGAGTTTTTAGGGTTTTTAGGGTTAGTAAATTGGTAGGTATTGTACCTGTTAGATGATTTGAAGAGAGGTCTAGAAATTGAAGTGAGTTTAACTGGTACGGGCCTTGAGGGATAGTACCGGTAAAGTTATTTTGGGCGAGAGAGAGATATTTTAGGTTTTTTAATTTGCCTATGTTTTGAGGAATTTGGCCGGAAATTTTATTTTTGGATAAGTTCAAAATTATGAGAGACTCACATTTTTCGCCGATTTCGCGCGTAAGACCCTCGGAAATTTTATTTTCGCCTAAATCCAAAATGAGTCCTTTTAGATTTCTGCATTTCTCTGACAAAATTGAATTTAAGGATCCATTTATATTGTTTCTATCTGCTTGAAAGGCGTAATAAATAGTTTCATTTGACTTATCACTCTCAGTATAAATCGGCAAATTTGAAAGAGACCCTGAAAAAATATTACTACCAAAATTGTGATACACAACTTTCCCCAAATCGGTACCAAATTCTAATTTTTCTCGCATTTTATTCGCAAAAAATGAATAATAACCAGCCGCCAGGTCATCATCAGATATTAATTTAGGGTTAGAAAAACAAGGGCTTTTATTTTTAACAAAACTTGGAATCTGGCCAGATAATTGATTCCCGCTTATATCAAACAAACTCATGCAACTAACGGGTAAATCATCAGAAACCCGACCCGTTAATTTATTCGAACTCAAATTCAAAAACTTGAGGTTATTACACATCTCAAAACCCGAATGGAGATCTCCAGTTAGCATATTCTCCCCCAAATTAACCATCTCCAAATTCTCACATTTCCCCCAGTCATTCGGAAAATTCCCCTCAAGATTTGCTCTTGGTGCATAAAACACCCTTAATTTCGGTAAAATCGTGATATTTTGCGGAATTCCCCCTTCAAATGTATTAAATTCATCATCTGAGTTTTTGTTTTTCATTAATGGGTTAAACGGGTTTGAAATGATAAAAACCGATAGTTCTAAACAATTACCGAGCTGAGCGGGTATAAACCCGCTAAGACTGTTTCTTGAGATATCCAAAACTTGAAGATTTCTCAACTTCCCAAGTTCAGATGGAATGGACCCGTCCAGTGAATTTGAAAATAATAATAGGACACGGATTTTCGTGCAATTTCCGATATTTGAGGGGATATTTCCATAAAGTTGATTTCCTGATAAATCTAAATATTCCAAATTCATACAATTGGCTCCTATTTCTTCAGGAATTGAATTCTCAAAAAGATTGAAACCGAGCTTAATCTCCTTCAATTTAGATAAATTAGCTAAAAACCGCGGGACTGAACCGTTAAAATTGTTTCTAGAAAGATCTAGGATTTCTAAAGCTGTACAATTGGAGATTGAAACGGGTATCTCGCCTTCAATTGAATTTCCAGCTAGTTTAAGCACTCTCAAATTCGGAGGAAAATAACTAGGTAAAGTCCCATTCAGAGAATTTTCACTAAGATCAAGCAATTCAAGCTTACCCAATCTCCAGATCCCAGTAGGAATCTCACCGTAAAACTGATGAAACGGCAAGGAGAGAAACCTGAGCTCAGAGAGACCCCCAATTGCCGGATTCAGCGCTCCGGCGAGTCTGGCAGTTAAATCCGTGCAAATTGGATCAAAAGAACCCAACTTCGAACATGAAACAGAGATGTTGAGCGAAACAACTCTGGATCTCGCATTGCATGACACAAAAGGCCATGAACAGTGATCACCGGCGGACTTGGACCACGAACGGAGGATTCCGGTAGGATCAGAGACGGAGCTTTTGAACTGGAGGAGAGCCGCTCTTTCCGTCCCGAGTGGATCCGGAGCTGATAAGGAAGAGGAGATGAGGATGAAAAGTAGACATGTGATGAGAATTGTCTGACAAGCCGCCATTGACGACGGCTCACTCACTGTTCAAACAACGACTATTTGGAACCAATTGAGCTCAAAACTTTAGAGCATGGCTCAAAGAAGAAGGGAGGAAGGACTGGAGAGTGGAAGGATGGATATTTGTGAGCTCTCTCTCTCTTTCTTTAAACTTATTTTTTCTTCCTTAATTCTTCCCTTTCGTCGTCTTCGTCTACTAGTCTCCTGATCATTTCTTTTTCTTTTCTTTTTCGCATTTGCATTTAAAGAACGTTCCTCCTTTTCCTTTATAAATTCTCGACTCACCACTATTTTCTACTGCAACTAAATCTAATTTTAATTTTTACTTTTAGCCGCATGTTGTTGTTGTACCATGATAATAGTAGAAAGTCGTAATTAGTTTTAGGTTGGTAATAACATATTTTTTTCAATTCTCGTGCTTCTGCCACTTTATTTGTTATCCAGATATTCTACATATGCACCTGGAGCAAATCATGTAAACATCCTTATATTAACTGATAAATGGGTCCCAATGAAATAAGGTGCACATTTAATTTATTTTTAGTGGGCCAGGCTCAGTCAATAAATAGAAATTATAAGAGTAAGTGGGACCCAGTAATTTATGGTGCCGGGGGGAACGAGGGGTAGTTAATCAATGGAGGAAAGGAAACTCAAAGATAAAGAAATTACCAGCATTCATTTGCTTCTCCTCCCCCAAAAATGATGGACAAAATAAACATTTGCATCGAGATTAGATAACTTATTTAGCATACTAGGTAATAGTATAAAGTTAAAAATAAATAAGACCAGAATTAAGTATTAGTTTAATAATTGTACAAAAGTTACCTTTCAAAAAAAATTATACAGAAATTAATGATATATTAATTCTTAATTTCAATACATGAATACATTAGAAGTTAGTTCATTCAAGAGTCTAATATACTCTGAAAGGTAGTATACAAAACGAAAATATAAATCTTCAAAAATCGCAAATTGATCAAACAAGTTTTATTGTTTTGTATTTAGAACATAATACATTATACTTTTCAGATTGTATGATGATAATTAAATTTAATAACTTATACAACTGTATTAAGTCCTAACAAAATGACCCAACAAAATATAGCATAATTAGCTTTACAAGATTTATGACAAATATGATTGGATGAAAAAATTACAGTAATGGTTATAAAGTAAAAAAACACGCAATCCAATTATTGTATCATATCTTTAAAGAAAAAATTCTCGAAAAATATTTCTTAATAAGAAAAATATGGCATTAAGTTTAAAATCGTAAATTAGTAACATGATACACATCATATATATATATCCCAAAAGATGATATAAATCAATATATAATATTAGGAAAGTGTGAGGTGCCATGACCCCCCCCCCCCCTCCCCTGAATTTTTTTTTTTTCGAAAGATTGTTCCCGTGGTGATCTATCTAGAGAATGCAAATGCCATTATATTATCACAAAATAGAACTCAGTATATTATAAAATAAATTTACAAATATCACAATATAAATATAAATTTTTTTCGCCCCTCATCATTTGGGGTCAAGATCTGCCAATGTATAATAATACTATATTGTATTTTAATAAATATATTCTTGAAGACTTCACATATATAAAATTAGTAACTGGCATAAATATATATGATAATTTATATTATAATTATACTCACTATTTACTAATTTTGTATTAGATATTTCACTTATTTTTTTGGTCACACATGATTTATGTATTTGTGTACAAAAGAATCAACAAGGAGCTAATTTATTTATTTTTGTTTGGGAGAGAGATAACAGCTCCTGCCGAAGCTGGGACCGGGACCCAACAAGTCAATTCGTTCACAAGGCGAGTCAAAGTTGGTAGAGGGGCGGCCACCGTCATCATTCGGGCCCTCATCCCACGTGACTTGATCCCCTCCGACTCTCACGGCCTCAGTTCAAAGTTCAAACATTATTCTCTCTCTCCCCAAGAAAATAATCAAATATACTGGAAGAGATTCAAATTCTCGGATTTTACCAAATCCAGGAATGAAAATCCAGAGTTAAGCTCCAAGCTTCCCCGCGTAAAACGGTGCACGAATGGAGAAACCTCTCCGCCTCCTCCGCAGGCTACGCTCCTTCTCCACCACCGCCTCTCACCGAACCCGATCATCGGAAACGCGTCTCTCTGAATACTTCTCCAAAGCCCGCGTAATCGATTCTGTCCGCCTCCGCCTCTACACCTCGCCGTCGACGCCGGTTCGCCTTCCTCAGCCACTCGACGCCTTCACTCTCGCTCACCTCCTCCGTTGCGCGCCCACTCCGGCGGTTTCTCTCGCTCTCTTCAATTCGCTGCAGTTCTCCTCCGCCCCGCCTCTCTTGCTTTACCACGCCCTTGCTTCTCGCCTCTCATTTTCCGGCGATCTGGTTGTCCTCAATTCTCTTCTTTCTTCCTTTCCGGTTCCTCCCTCGCCGCTAGATCGCCTGAGGTGGTACTGTAATGCGGGGGATCTCCAGTCGGCTAGGGAGGCATGGGAGTCTCTACGAGCAACGTCGCCACGTGGCCATCCGTGCAGCGAGTCATACAATCTTGTTATGAATCTACACGCTTCAAATCAGAATCATTCATCAGCCGTATCGACATTTCGTCAAATGGTTAGAGAAGGTGCAAATCCCATGTCTAGAACTTACACAGTTTTGATCGACCATTTGGCCAAATCAGGTTTTGTTGAGCCCGCTTTGGAGATTTTTGAGTTATTGCCTCAAATGAGAATCCGCAGAAGCTCTAAGCAATATGATGCACTTGGCAAGGTTCTAGCTTTGAATAATCGGTTTGAAGATTTGAAAACTTTGATTAAAGAAATGGGCTTTGATGGAATTTTACCAGGCAGGGAAATGAGGGGCGCAATTGTAAAAATGCGAGACGCTGGTTTTGTAAAGGAAACGGATGAATTTGTGAATGATTTGGTACCAAATAATCAAATCGATTATGTCGTAAGTTTAGATGAAGAAGATGAAGGAGAAAATAGCGATTCAGAATTAGTAAATTCAGAAAAATCGAAGGGCGAAAACATAAAATTGAAACCTTGGATTGATCCGAGGGCAATTGCTAGAGCTCTAGATGGCTGGGACGAAAGAGAGGTAAGAGAATTGGGCAAAGCGAAATTAATTTGGACTTCAAGGTTAGTTTGCAAAATTTTACGCGGTTTTAATAAAGCTGAGTCAGCATGGAATTTCTTTTGTTGGGTTTCTTACCAGCCTGGTAATTTTTCACACGATCGCTACACGCTTAGTCGCATAATTACGATTCTGGCTCAACATGGAAAATCTGATCTTGTTGACCAAATCATTGACAAAGTCAAAGATGAAGGGATTTTTCTCCCTTTATCCACAGTTCGATTAATTATCGATTTTTACGGCTTGTCTAAACAAGCTGAACCTGCAATTAGGGTTTTTCAAGAAGCCGAGCGAATTTGTGGCCCGGTACCGAAACGGTACCAAATGCTTCTTTATTCATCTTTATTACGTACCGTTACGAAATGTAAAATGGGTCAAGAGGCGATGGAGATTCTAGAAGAAATGATGGTTAATAATATTTTACCAGATATACAAACTTTTGCGGGTTTATTTGAATATTTCGCCAGAATTGGGGATTTGAAAAGCGTACACAAACTGTTTGTTGAAATGCGCAAGTGTGAAATGGAACCAGATTCATATATTTATCGCATTTTAATCCGTAATTATTGCAATCAAAAGAGAGCAATGCTTGCGCTCAAACTGTTCGATGAAATGCTTGACAACAATTTGGTACTTGATAAAGTGAGTAAAGATTTGCTTGTTAAGAGTCTTTGGAAGGAAGGGAAGTTGAGAGAGGCGGCTGGAGTGGAAGAGAGATGTGATGACGTGGCAGAATGTGATTGGCCGGAGGCGATACCGGGTCATGCGTGGACCCTGTCCGCCACAGACTTGAAACGAGTTTCTGATATTTATTCAAGTTGTTTTAAAGATTCTTGTTTGTAATGGTTATTAATATTAGGGTTTCATATTACTATGATTTTTTGTACCATTGTTGTTTTACTATGTCTTTATTTTAATTTTGAAACTTTGGAGGGCTCTTTTGCAGAAAAAAAGATGCTGAAGTGTGGAAATTTTCTCATGTTTAATCCCCCCAAAAAAGAAACATCATTCAAAATAGAGCCCATTCATTGAATGAGAGAAATAATTATGTTCAAAAGGAAAGAAACAGGAGAGATATGGGACCACAAAAGATGTTATATCAGACGAACAGATAACATAAAACCCTAGACCAATAAAACCCTAAATAAATTTGTGCCACATAATTCATTCTCCTCTAGCTAGCAAAAATATACAAAAATAGAGAAGCATTAAATCAACACAATCAACCGCCACCAAATCTTCAAACAAACTCTAGCTAAAAATGTGGAACCATTAAAAAAAATCCTCTGTTTTGATTCTTACTTCAAAATGACAAAAGCAAATTACTCCAATTAGTCACATAACAACATATCATCATTAAGGCCTAATGAGAAGCAAGAGAGGAAACGATAGAATTGCAAGAATTGCAGGGGGTGGAATTGTAGGGGCTTCATTGCTATCGGTCATCACATTGCCTGATGGAGCAAGTCCACCAAAAACTGTATTTGGTGGGCTGTATGTGTTCGTGTTGCCATTTGTTGGAGTAGAAGAACTGAAGAAACAAAAAAAATGAAAATGAAGGTTAATTATGTACAAAATAATGCTCATATGTATGCATATAAAGGCATAATTAGTATATTAATGAATAATATGATATTTATTAATCATATGTTATGAACTATGTGGAATTTATAAAGAGGAAATCATTTCAGAATCTCCAGAAATAAAGTGAGGGTTGGTAAGGTTTTTTGAAGAAATTAGTCAAGGAATCAGATTCCCTCAAATTGCAATATATTTCAATATTTAAAAAAAATAATATTCAAGCTAGTGGAGAGTATGTGAATAAGCCTCCACAGAGTTTCTTTATATTCACATCAAGAGCGGTTGATATTTTAAAATTAATTAAAAAATAGAGTAAATAAAAATGAAATATTTCTTGCGTAATTAAATTTACCTGGAAGATGCAGGAAATGAGCAGCCAGTGTAACCTACAGAAATAAAGAAAGTTAATGATTATTATTTATAACAATTTATTACCATCATTATTATACAAGTATCAAGAAATTCATGTTTTGGTCCCTGAGAATCCAATATTTACCATTCTGGCTCTTTAGTTAAATCCTTTTAGAAATAATAAGGCAAACAAACAGCCAAGCTAAACTAATAAAAAATGTTTTATAAAAAGGAAGAAAAGATATTTCTACACTATTTCCTCACCTAAACAAACCATAAAAATCAAGCTATCTTCCAATATTAAAGGACCATATTTGAGAAATTTAGAACTGAAATAAAGTAAAAAAACTTACTAGGGTCAGTATTAGTGGTAACGGCAGCTCCGGCGAAATTGCAAGCCATAGAGTTCTGTCCACTTTTCTGAAAATAACTATTTACCGCGTAATTGCAGTGGGCTTTTACGGTATTAGGGTTATAACAAGGGCCACTTTGCAAAATTGGAGTACAATCTGCGCCCTTTCCACATGCGTAGTCTATTGCTGGTTGAAGCTGAGCGTCTTGCAAATCGCTTCTACAAACACACCATGCAGCCTCTGTACAGAAAAATTGTTACAAGGGGAGAAATGTAAAAGTGCCCAAAAGGAACTATGAATCAGGAGTAGAAATGCAAAAGATGAGAAAAAGGAAACTTTATAAGATTTACGAATACGTGTTACGTGTGCTTTAATTTACAAATAGTACATAAACTGTGTTAAAGCATTCTTTATTGTTGAAAATCTATGAAAAATAAAAGAGAAGCTTCTGAAAGGAAGTTACATTTTTTTTCTTTCATTTTGATTCATTTAAAATACTCTCTTACAAAAAGTTGACAAAAATAAATTCTCAAAGGGCAACAGAAGGAAAGTAGTTTTGAGTTACCTGATCTTGCAAACATGGCCAAGATGAGCACTGCATACACTGCACCTTTCATCGCTCACTACTCACCAGTGTGTTTTGTGAATGTGTGTGCGTTTCAAAGAGAGAGAGAGATATAAATGAGAGGGAGAGGGAGAGGGAGAGGGAGAGGGAGAGAGTGGAAGTGGAAGAGGAAGAGGAAGAGAGAAATAAATGAGAGGAGATTCTTGTTTGTTCTAGTAGTGTGTGTTTTGTGTGAGAGTTCCTCTTATATAATAAATGGATTTTTATAGTCACCCACCAGGCCACAACACTTCAAAAAAAATAAAAATTCACCCAACACACCCACCCACACACACTGTCTCTCTGTTGGATTCTTCTCTGGAGTGGTGAGGATGCAAGAGATGTTTGTTCTTTGTTGTCTTGTCAAAACCTTCACTATACACACAACCAATTATAAGAGACCAGTTCATCAAAATCATGAAGTGGCATTCTAAAATTGCTAGTTCACAGTAGACCAATACTATCTAGTAAGTTACTGTATTGTACTGGTATGGGGAGCTGAGTCTACTGTCATTTGCTTTTGTTCTGTCTTTATAAACGGCTATAGACTCGTAATCTTCTCTCCATTTTTAACAAAATGGATATCTCGATCGATATAGGGCCCATTGAGTCTGAGCATTTGCCCGTTGGCTATCATGTCACTGTCCCACATAATATCAGACAGGTATATGTTTTTATATATTTATATATGTATTTATGTGCACAATATTCATTGCTTGAGTTTGTCTTATATTTTCGTTTCTTTCTTTCTTTTCTTTTTGTTTGAATTTGTCTTGTATTTTTGTTTCTTTCTTTTTCTTTGAGAAATTATTAAATAGTAGATAGTACACGTTCAATATGATTCAGCCAATAGAAACACGTCATGTTAATAAATGTGCTGACTGGGCTTATTTTAGTCAATAAACGATATCTTTGTATTAATTATTAAGTTAATTACGTGCTATAAAAGGGAACAAGCTCACTGTCACAACTCAGATGTCAGTCATCCAATTTATTAACATACTTATCCTGGACTTGGATTCTCTTTCTTGAACAATGCATAATGTTTCTTGTCACAAATGAACTGCTGATTATTTTATATGCCTCTAGTGTATAAAATATTGCAATACAATCAATATATAATTAGAGACAGATGGTTTTATTTGTAATATTTAATTGAGTGATAAAAAAGAATGAAGTGTCTTCTTATGGTTTGTCTCCTTTTAATTGATTCACTTATCAAAGGCCATATTTAACGGTAATGCTGCTCTATTTTTAATAAATTAACAATGCTTAGTTCCAATTTTGGCCTGGGGGATTGAATAAATAAAAAAGCCTTGAGATATCCAGAACTTAAATTTTGGAGGTGAAATAAATAAACTAGAAATATAGTGATATTAAAAACATATACTAAGAAGAGATGCTATTATGCAATTTCCACCATACAAGCATTTTAACTTTTTGATTATATATTTCGAAATGTAAGTAAAAGACAAAAAAATAAGTCAATCCATTTTTACAGCTCAAACTCAAACAAACACATAATAATAACGGCACCATTTGTAAAACAGGGTTAACTCATTCTACAAACACAGAAAACTAGAGTTTCATATTCACAATAAAGCATATAGCTTAAATATAATACATTTTAAACTCATTATATTAATTAATTATTCCCAATCAGCATCAAAGAAACCTGCATCTTTCATCTCTGAGTAATACACATTCTCCAATCTCATATCTTCCTCCTGTTTCCATTTTTCATAGTTTATTCCAAAAAATTAATATTAAAAATTCATCATATATATTAGATTAGAAAAGTTATATAAATTTTACGATAAAAATTTACCTGGAAAAAGTCGGCGAGAAATGTGACGTATAAAAGAGGGAG
This sequence comes from Juncus effusus, assembly GCA_027726005.1. NCBI lineage: Eukaryota > Viridiplantae > Streptophyta > Magnoliopsida > Poales > Juncaceae > Juncus > Juncus effusus. Next base: position 170,606 of record CM050909.1, read on the forward strand.
GTAAAGTGAATGATAGCATACTGTCGTCAGATTATACACCCTACAATAAATATAAGTATTAATATATGATCTTAGTTTTTAAAATAGAAAGTAAATTAAGTGGTAATTTTGTGGAAAAAACCCTAGATTAAGAGATATTACCATAAACCAAATCCAGCTCCACTTCCAATGAGAACACAGCCAAATAAAGACAGACTATTTAATAACAACATGGCGCAAATATAGTTGTAAAACGCAGGTCTCGCTGAAAAAACAATAAAAAAAATTACATTACCTAACAAATAAAATAAACCATCATATACAATTATAAAATAATAATAAATAAATACCAGGTAAGCGTTCTTTCCATTTAGAGTGATGCATGAAAAGAATGCAAGCATAAACAGCAGTGAGTAACAAAATGTGGAAAGTCCACAATCCCCATTTCGTACCAGACTGGTACGAATCAATGAATAACGGTACCCCAAATCCAAACACATATATAACCTAAAATCACAAACTTTATATTAACATTTCGCAATTTTAATTTCATACAGATATACGAGAAAAATTCAATTGATTAAAATTACCTTGAGTAATAAATCGGCAGAAACAATTACGCCTGAAACGGCGAAAGTTTTGGAGAGAGTCTCAACGCCACTTGCGTAATTTCCTTGCATCATAAATGCAATTACGCTTATTTCCAGAAATAATAATCCTGATTTTGTTAGTAGTGATAATAAATTCCATGAGAATTCCTTGCCAGCTGTGCACTGCCATGTCTGATCAAAAAAACAAAAGGTACTTTGTTGTAAATACATTGTTATAAGAGTAATTAAAGCAAGGTAATTAGTTAATTGATATTTTTAATTGGTTCAGATTTGTATTAAGATTTCTTTCAGAAGATGATGCATCTTATGATTGCAATTAACAGTTTAATTGAAGAAAAATTGAGAAGAACTAAGAGCGAGATACATAAAACCTAAATTACCTAATTTCAACCAACAAAACCTAGAAAATTTATCAAAGTTTCCGATTTTCTGACCTGGAGAAGGCACCAGAAGAGATTGAGAACGCTGACGACCCACATCAAGGCGTAATAAGTGATCATGATATGGGATCTGCCATAAACGAGCTTCGCATAGCTTTTCCGAGCCTGAGACGCTAAATACGCGATGAAGAGCACAGTGGGGATGATCAGCGCGAGATTATACAGCAATCCGTGACAATTCGACAGCCATGACGATCCGCCGTCGATGTCCGCCGTCGCCGGCGATATGGGCAGCTCTGTTAATATCGCCCTCATTATTATTATCGCATTAGTCGGGGGAAATTGGACTAATTTTTAGGGGAGAATTGGGCAACCCTAATTAAGCAATTCGTCTTGATTTATTGTTTCTTTATTTTTCGTGTCAAACAAAAGACCACATACTTCGAGAGGAGGACATCGAAAAAGTAAAAAATGACAAAAGATAGTGGAGAAATTTGCAAAATAACCCTGCTTTCTTTAATTTGTGTTTTGAGATATATATATATATATGCAAAATATTCTACTTCTTAATGAAAATAATGAAGTCGTGAATCTAAAATACTAGTCAAAGTATGCGTTAACTAATTCGTTATATATCTAAAACAAATACCCAAAGACGACCAAAACTACTAATGTATCAATTAACAAAATCATCATATAACATATTGTAACCGTCTCAATTTAACAATATTACAGCAGTAGTAAACTCAATCACCACACGTAAATAAGTAAACAAAACAAATCCTGCTCTCCCACATTATTATTACTTCCAATTCCGATAAGATAATTAACTTATAAAACAAAATAATTTAATCATCGTCACTATCATAAACCATGGCCTTCCTTCTATGCGAGCTCGGCAACTTCCTGGGCGGGGACTCCTCCTCATCCGACTCCTCTATCCCTTTCCTCTTCATCCCTCCTCCACTCTCCTTCCCCTTCTTTTTCTAAAAACAAAACATCCATCAACCAAAACAGTATATTCGGCAGCAAAACAGAATATTGTTGAAACATTTTTATCTACCTGATGGTATTCTTCTATCTCTTCTTCGTCCTCGTCAGAAGCGGGGCCCGCAGGCTCTTCCTCCTCGGAATCCACATACTCCTCTTCCTCGTCGGGAAGATCGTCGTCCTTGCGGGGTGATGTGGCCAAATCCTCGCCCTCCGTTTCGTACTCCGATTCCTCCTCGTACTCGTCCATCCTGCTGCGTTTCGGCGGCCTGGAGGAAGAAGCCGGCATCGCCGATGGCCTTCTGGAAGAACTCTTCTGTTGAAGAAAATAGTATATTGAGAAGGTGAATGTATATATTCTGAGTGAAAATTGAATTAAGTGAATTTGTCAAGGTGAACCTCGTAATGATTGCGCGATGATCCCTTCTTTGAGCTATAGTAATCCCTGTCTTCCTCCTGCTTTACAATCACATCATAATAAATAAATCCTCGAATAAATAAATAACATTTTTGACATAATATTATAGATTAAATAAATAAATACGAAATAAAGGGGACCTCTTGATCAGCATCGTCAATGAAACCAGGAGACATCGGTCTCTCTCTGTGCTTTCTAGGGTTCGGATTTGAATACTTATTGCCCACCTTCTGTTTTTGTCTTTTCATTTGCACGTGTGCTCTTATCGTTTGCCCCTGTGTCTGTAAAATAGTTTCACAAATCTCATTTCACTAAATTAATTATCCCATTAAATAAATAAAAGAAAGGTTCTATCTATCTATCTATCTATCTTACCCTTTCTCTCGCTTCTTTTTCTCTTTCCGGATCGATTTCAGTGATGCAGTTCTTGACTTTATAGACTTTTTTGTGGCGAGAGTCAACTAAAGCAGTCAACAGCCTGTGAGACTTTGAGGAGAGAGAAGACGGCATGAACCTCATCTTTCTCAAAAGCCTCCCTTGCGATTGCAACAACCCCTATAAAAATAAATAAAATTTAATAACAATTAATATATATTATGTAAATATAATATATAATAATTGAGTTACTTTGCCGTTGCGAATGAAGAGGTGAGACTGGTCGTGATTCGATTCATGAACCGATATATCAAGGACTTCATTTCCAATCAATAGTTGCATGCTCCCATCTTTCCACTTCACAAACCTCGCATTACTCTCATACTTCCAAAAAAACAAAAAAAAACAAAAAAATCAATTTCAATAAATATATATTAAAAACAATTGAATAAATAATAAATGAACGGAGTTTTATTAGTCATTACGGAAAGAGAGCCGTTGCGATTTTTGACGGATCGCCAACGCACGATATTATCCTCGAGTCTTATCCGTTTCTTAGCGCCGGTTTCGTCCGTCACAAAAACATCCTCTTCCACAAATGTTTTCGGATCAAACGGCTTCGCTTCTATCCCCATTATATTCGACACTTTTATCACATTCATCTGTTCAAAAATTACAAAAATAAATAAATTAATTAATTAAAACTGATCATTATAGGCTAAATTTCACGTGTCAGCTAAATAACCTCATAATTAAAACTAATCATTATATGTGTGGTTTTTGTAGGGGTATCCATGATATTTAAGTGATTTTGTAGGGGTCTTAGAGATATTTCACTTTTAGCAGGGGTATACGTGAAATTATGAGGTTTTGCAGGGGCATATATATGAAAATTGGCCATCATTGAAAGTTGATGAATTTAGAAAAACTGACTCGGTCGGGACGGCCAGGTGGCGGGAAAACTTGAGCCTCAAGTTCCAAAGGCGGGCCCACTGGTTTTTCTTTCGGTTTTGGCTCTAAATTTTCTTCGTCAGATTCCTCCGGTACGATGTCGTCAGGCCGGATCTCCTTTTCAAAGCTCCCTTCTTCCTCCATTGGAGACCTCTGTCAAATAAATTAAATTGTGTTAATTTCGTAATTATGAATTTACGAATTTACCCTTGTGAAATAAATAATTACGTGTGATTCATGATCGATTTCGGTTCGGTTTGCGTATGTTTCATCTTCATCTTCATCACTATCTCCAAACGCAGCTCTGACGGCTTTATCTTCCTTCTCCTCTTCCACCACCCTTAATTAAAAAATAAATTCAATTATTAATAATAATAATATAAAATATTATGCAAAAAGCTAGAAATAATATGATATTATGTAAGTACCTAGGTTTCCTAGAATGATGAATGGGTTCATCATCATCTTCTTCATCTTCCTCTCGCTCGACGCCTTTCTTATATTTATTATTTCTTGAGAAATAATTTCCTTCTGATTCTTCAGATCCTTCAGACTCAACAATCTCTCTCCTCTTGCTCGTAACGCCTCTCTGTCCGTATCCTTCTTCTCCACTCTCAGACTCATTATTCTCATTCTCATTTTCAATTTCAATTTCATTTTGATTTTCGTTTTCTCTCTCCTCCCCTTCGCTCTCTCTCTCCCCCTCGCTCTCTTCTATCTGAATCGGTTCAGGTTCGTGAGTTTCAGCTTCAATTTCTGCTTCGTTTTCGTTCTCATTTTCAATTTCGTTTTCACTTTCGATCTCGATTTCTCCGACCGCTTCATTCTCGCCTTCTCCTTCGAGTTCCGCTTCGTTTTCTATTTCGACTTGTTGTTCAGTCTGATTCTCTATCTCATTTTCCCCTTCCTGTAATGTGAAATAAGAAATTTATGCGCATCAACAAGATGCTTAGACAAAAACCAATTAAATTAAACCAAAAAGTTATAAATTTTCGATCTTTCTTTACTAAAGATCGTGAATTTAGAAATAGAAATCGAAATTTTATGCACTAAATCGGGAAATTTAGGGCAACATATAGAAAAACAAACAAACAAAAATTTCTAAAAGATGAAAAAGGAGATTCCTACGGAGGGATAATCGGACTGATTGGCGGCACGTTCATGCTCCGAATCGATCTCAGGCTCCTCTTCCGATTCCTCCTCTTCTTCATCCTCAGATTGCTCGCCGAACAGATTCTGCATCATCTCGTTCCGCGCCACTTCCTCCATGTTGTTACTGTCGACATTCCCTTCCTTCTTCATCTCTCTCTACTTTTAGGGTTTTCGCCGGAGCAAGGACTCCGCCGCGCTGCGCTGTCGGTTTCGGTTCGGGACTGAACTTGTTTATGCAGAAGAACTTTCCAAAAAATAGCAGTTGCTTTGTTAGGTGAGAACTGAGAATTCATATGAAAGGTTTTGTAAATATCCAGGATTTGAATTCTCGGATCTCCATGTCGTGTTATTAAAACCCGATACCCGATATTTAAATTGATCTGGGAATATAAATTCCGACTTTTAAGAAACCGGGATTTGGAATAACGGGTTGGTTATAAAGTCAGAGGGAGGGACCGAGGACGTGTTTGTAATTCTGCGAAGATGAAAGAGGTGAATGCGAAAGAGAACGATCCCAGGATGCCGTCGGCGGCGAAGCCGTACAAGCCGCCGGTTCTGTCGGCGGCGGATCTGCCCATCGACTACGCCGGATTCCTCGCCGTCATTTTGGGCGCCGTTGGTGTCATTTTTCGTGTATGTATTTCTTTTCTTTCTTTCTTTCTTGATTGCGTAATAGACGATTGATTTTTGTGTATGTTTGAATGAGTGTAACTTCGATCTGAATGCTCGTTTTCGTGTAGTTTGGTTGTTTTTTATCTCTTAATTGTGTAGATCAGTAAATGACTGATGTTAGATCTGTTTGAATTTGACCAGATCGAGTGTACAAATTGACGTTTTAAGACCCAATTAAGCATTGATCGCTGCATAAAATCTCAATTAAGTGCTAGATTCGTCAAGAAAATATAAACTGTCAAATAGTTCAGATCTCTTTAAATTGCTATATCAAGAAGTAGTCTTGCGTTCTTGTATTTTGTGTTTTCATTTTATGTTTGTTTTTTAAGCCAGAATTTGATGTTCAAGACCCAGTTGAGCATAGATTGTGCATAAAAACTTCCATCAAATACTAAATAATCATATTAAAAGAGCACAAAACCAACAAATTATTAGTTAATTGTGAGTGCTTGTGTAAAAACTAGAAACTATGATTTATTTGTTTCTGACAAGAATTTGTACTACTTCTTACAGTACAAGTTATGTTCATGGCTGGCAATAATATTCTGTGCTCAGTCATTGTCTAACATGAGAAATTTCGAAACCGAACTCAAGCAAGTCTCCATGGCTTTCATGTATGTATTTCCTTGTTCCTCTCAATTTCTTTTACATTATTTTTATTTTATTTTATTTTCTTGGTTGTGTTTAATTGCATAATTGATGCTTAATTAAGCTTTTTTTCAAAAATATACACTAATTTTTGACAGGTTTGGATTGATGGGCCTGGTGACTAATTACATTGGGCCGGCTCGTCAAGTCAACAACACTAAAGGCTAAATCAATCTGGCTATTATTTTTGTATGATTAGTATTATTACTATCATCATTCTTTTTCTTGGGAGGTTTTCTAATCTGTTAAGGAATGAACTTGAATAATTTATTAGCTCTAGTGGTGATTGTGTAATTTTGATGACTTTTTGAACTCTTTGATTCTTATTGCTGGAATAATAAATTACTGAGTAAAAAAAGCTTCTTTCATTTTTGTCATCAGCTTAATTATGTGATCTCTCTGATTTATTATTTTTCATAAGAGTCTTTCTAGATTTTCTTGAAGAAATTTTAAATAGGATGCTTATCCTTCTAGCATACAAGCGTCTTTCAACATGAAATCCGTATCGTCTGGCATACAGGTAGCTCCAGCTCCACAAATTAATTCATATATACAGACAAAAGTAATAAAGTGACACAATAATCAAAGATATCGTCCCCATTTTCTTCAAAATAATCAAAGCCAAATAAAAATAATGCAACTTTCATATAAAAAATATTTTATCTTAGAAACGGTCAAAAGTATCAACTGCGATTAGAGTTTAGTCCTACGCTCCTGCTGATCTAAATGGACTATAAGAAAGAATAAAATCAGTAGAAAAGTATATTTAAATGAACTGATGATAGATTCAAGAATCCTCGCTCGTTAAAATAGTTCCTTGTCTGCTTCCATCCAATCACATCCCGCTACGTCACTCTTCAGTCCAAAAACTCTCCAGGCAACTTGCCCATAAATAAGACTTTTTTTTTTTTTCCAAAGTAGCACTCATTTGAAAAATAATTCAACAGATAGCACTTTCGTCAGGAGTTTTGGCGGAACTGTAATAGTTCTGCCAGAGCCTTTGACGGAACTGCCTATGACAGTCTTAAACATGCTTAATTAGGCAAAAAAGACAGTTCCACCAGAGTCTCTGACAGAACCGCCTATTTTATATTATTTTTTGCCTCTAAACAGCCATGAAAATTTAGCAAAAAATATATATATATTGTACTGTTCACTGTTCCGCCAGGGCTGATGGCGAAACAGTGAACAGTAACATTTTTTTTTTTTTGCTAAATTTTCATGGCTATTTAGAGACAAAAAAAATATATAAACATTGCCTTTTTTTTTGCTAAATTCTTTTTGCAATTTTCAGTTAATGTAGGGGCTTTCTTGTAATTTCAACATAATATAGGGGTTTTTTTGCAATTTCAATTTGAATACTATAACTTAATTTTCGTTTTCATTTAACTGGTGTAACGACATTTTCGCTGGACTTGGTGCGCAGAAGAATGCAGCTGGAAGGAGCCGACGGAAGAGGGCGGGTATATACAATATGGTTCAGAGGGTTGTACAGATACATTCTGCCTGAGTACTATAAAGTCGTGCCGAGTGTTGGCATTGTTTTCATGATGTATGAGACTCTCAAGAAGTATCTCGCTGAGAACAACATTAGGATTTATTAGGGGAGAATTTGAGATAATGTTATTGATGAGAGTTATTATAGGCAGTGATGTTTAAGTTTCATTGGTGGGTAATAAGTTTTGAAAGTTGCTGCTCAAAACATAAATAAATTCTGGACTTTAGTTTTTATTTTTATTTTTTCATTTGAGTGTGTTAATTGGTGGGCAGCAAAATCTGATGATCAAATTTTGATATTTTTATTCATTTTGGAGGTATTCTGAATTATTATTCCTCATTTATAGAGATTTTATAGAGATATTATTGAGGTATCATCAGATCATGCCTGTTTTATTTGTTACAACTTTTGTATGTTACAATCATAGAATTTGATATTTCATCCTTCAATTCTCTTTCGTTTGATTGACTCTTGGTCCCGTATCATATTCTTAATGTGGAAAGAACTAGCAAAAAAAAAAAAAGAAAAAAAAAATTGGTATTGTTCACTGTTTCGCCATCAGCTCTGGCGGAACAGTGAACAGTAACATTTTTTTTTGCTAATTTTCATGGCTAGAGGCAAAAAAATTATAAAATAGGCGGTTCCGCCATAAATCTTGGCGGAACTGGCTATTTTGCCTAATTAAGTGTGTTTAAGACTGCCAAATGGTCGGAATAAGAAAAGGAAAAAATATGCCTAGTTCCGCCAGTGGTGATGGCGGAAGTGCTAGATAAATAATTATTTTCAGAAGAGTTGTTTAATTATTTTTCAAAGGAGTGATGCTTTGAAAAAAAAATTCCATAAATGAGAACATGACAATTTCAAACACCCAATATTTCATAAGCTACCCCCTCCCCCAAACCACCATTTATGTATTTCATACATCAAGAGAAGATCTGACCTCCCCTGTCTATTTTATAAAAATCTCCAAAAATACAACTAAACAAGCCCCAACATCTCATGGCATCAATTCATGTGCTGATCTTGCCCTTTCCATGTCAAGGCCATGTAATACCATTAATGGAGCTCTCTCACTCCTTAGTCTCTCATGGCTTCAAAATCACCTTTGTTAACACCGAATTCGACCATGAAAGGCTCACCAAAGCCTTACCAGACAAAGGAAGTAATCTACAAGGAATTGATTTGATCTCGATTCCTGACGGGTTGGAACCGCATGAGGATAGAAACGATTTGGGTCGGTTGACCGAAGGATTTACTAATGTCATGCCAAGTTATTTGGAAGAAATATTCAGAAAAAATAAGGATATTAAATGGATAATTGCGGATGAAAATATGGGATGGTCTTCACAAGTCGCAAAAAAAATGGGAGTACGAGTCGCATTTTTCTGGCCTGCTTCGACTGCAACTCTCGTAACAATGCTATCGAATCCAAAATTGATTGAGGATGGAGTGCTGGATGAAAAAGGTATATTGGACTTTTTTAACTAAAGTTTTATTTTATTTTATAGAGATGAATCATAAATCACACATCTATTTTCAAAGAAATTAGCATTTTCTTGAACCCACAACCTTTGAGAGCTTTGGCTTCATTAACTAAAGTTCTTCCGGCTTGTTATTTCATTCAAAAAAAGTTCTTCCACTTTGTAATTTGTACTCAAAAGAACATGCTTTTTAGATAATAACAAGATGCAAAAATCCATGTCTTAAGCAATTTGGAAAAAAAACCTACATATTGGAATTTTCAGAAGAAAATATATTCTTGAAACACTTTTAATATTTCCTATTATTAATCATTTTAATTCATTTGCCTAAAAAATCATATTTTTTGTTAATGCAAGCTTGAGGCCTAAAAATCATTTTATTCATTATTAAATAGGTTTCCCGACAAAAGAGGAGATATTCCAGCTTGCACCCAAAATGCCGCCCCTCCACACTTCGCAATTCTCATGGAATCAGGCCGGCGATCCAAAAGGCCAACCAATCATCTTTAAACTCATAACTGATAATAACAAATACGTTGAATTGGCAGAAATCATATTGTGCAACTCATTTCATGATATTGAATCAGGAGCATTTGAATTATTCCCTAATATGATTCCCATTGGACCTTTGCTACCAGATCCAATGTACAAAAAGTCATTAGGTCTCTTTTGGCCTGAAGACACGACTTGCATCGACTGGCTTAGTGAACAACCCTCGAAATCAGTTATTTATGTTGCATTTGGTAGTTTTACTATTTTTAATGAGATCCAATTCAGAGAGTTAGCACATGGACTTGAATTAACAGATCGACCCTTTTTATGGGTTGTTCGGCCTGATTTTACAACAGGGTTGAGCAAAGATTGGTTGAATAATTTTACGGTGAAAAATAAAGAGAAAGGAAGAATAGTTAGTTGGGCCCCGCAACAGCAAGTTTTGGCTCACAAATCGGTTGCTTGTTTCATGTCACACTGTGGATGGAATTCAACACTGGAAGGGGTGAGAAACGGGATCCCTTTTCTTTGCTGGCCATATTTTACGGATCAGTTTTATAACCAAAGTTATATATGCAATGTTTGGAAGAATGGATTGAAGATGGAGCCTGATGAAAAAGGAATTGTATCTAGAGAGAGAGTGAGAGACAAGGTGGAGGAGTTGCTTTCAAATAAAGATATTGGAAGTAGAGTGAAAGAATTGAAAGAGATGGCTTGGAGAAGTTTAAGTGTTGGTGGTTCTTCAAATGAGAATTTCAGTAAATTTGTAAATTTGTTGAGAGAATGAGAGAATTTACTTGAGATTTTATTGTAATCTTATTTTCTGTGAATTTGCTTCATGAAAAATTACAGCAATATCGAACTTATCTTAAATTCTTAATTATATACTACCAAACAAATTAAATATTTACGAACTCGTAATTTGAGGCTTATGATGGACAAAGGCCCATGTTTGTAATGATTCATTTGACTCGTAAATGCAATCTCACAAACATATATATTGGCCCAAATTCAAATTGTTGGGCAGGGGAATAAGTGAAAAAATAATAAGAAAAAAATAACTACAAATTGTATTTTTTAAAAGGAAATAAATCTGGATGAGTTGAATTTTGCGTGGTTAAAAATTTGCATAAATTAACCCCAATCCCTTATTTTTCACCTACTTTTGAGCCTCCTCAAAATGACACATCATCACTTTTATTTCGACCGTTCGATCAATTATTTTATCGAATCTTAGCCATTCATTTTCTCAAATTTATTGATATTTTATGGCAGCATTTATGTGGATATTAAAACATAAGCATATAATTGGTTGAATTGGAGTTTTGTGTTCCATACCCGATTTAATGAGAACCGCTGTGAATTTATTTGTGACCATCAGATCTTAATCAAATGGTTTCAATGAATCATGTTGCAAAGTTATATTCAATTATTAATACCAATAGTTAATGAAGAGTTCACTCATTAAAATAAAAATAATTTTTCTTTTCTTCTTTAAAAATTTATAATTCTTAATAAAAAATATTTTATTTCTCATGTTAAAATCATCAAATATAAATTTGTTGGAATTTTCTGCTCATTAACTTATATTTTGTACCTTATTTTTCATTTCTCTTTGAGCATTTTCAAGAGAACTATTGTCAATTTTATCTCAGCCGTTGGATCATTTTTTTTTTTGAAATCTTAGTTTTTCATTTAAATTATTACCACAATATTACATGTACCAATAGTTAATGAAAAGTTTACTCACATTTTTTTTTCTTCTTTAAAAAATTATAATTCTTAATGAAATATTTTATTTCTCATGTTAAAATCATTAAATATAAATTTGTCGGAATTTTTTTCTTTATTTTGAGTTTCATATTGTTATGGTTCAAATTTATTTTTTCTTTCTAAAATATGTGAATAGAACTATATAAATGAAGATGTACAAAAATAATATGCTCATTAACTTATATCTTATACCTTATTTTTCATCTCTCTTTGAGCATTTTATCTCGGCCGTTATATCAATTTTTTTTTTTTTGAAATCTTAGCTTTTCATTTAAATTATTACCACAGTATCACATAAAGGCATATTGTTATGAATCCAATTTTATTTTTTCTTGATAAAATATGTGAATATAGATTATATAAAAGAACATGTAATAATATGATAAACTTATTTACTCTTATCATATTCTTTTATCCCTTTTTGAAAATTCTCAAGAGAACTATTATCAATTTTCTCTCCGTCGTCAAATCAATTTTTTTTAAATCAAATCTTAGCTTTTAATTTTAATTATTATCATAATATCACATGATTAGTTGGATTAATGTTCAATGTTATATCTTCGTTATGCGAGAACTATCATCTCCGACAAAATTTCATAATATTGAAAACTATATTATATTACTTAATGTATTGCGGGTTTCATAATAACATATGTGTAATCCATAACATTTTAGTATCTTAAAAATAAGAAAAATAGCGGTGACAAAGTTTGAAGAAAATGAGTAATGTTATATTTTGCTATGTAGTATACATATTTTTCCCATATATATAATATGAATTATAATTATTTTTTTTAAAGTTAATAATCTATGATTTAAGCTTATGTGGTTTCAATTAAAATCTTCGAAATAAATTATCTTGCATTTTATTTTTTTCTGATCTCATTTATCTAAGCCTGGTTAATACTTAATTTATTTTTCTAATATAATATGTCAAGGCATAATGACATAAGAAAATCAAAGACAATAATTTTGAATTTTCATGTATTACTTATGTACTATGGATTCAACTTTAATTTTGAATTTTCATAATTGCAAGTTATACATTATTAGATTGAAATAGTAATGTTACATTTTGCCATGTAGTATACATATTTTCCCATATATATAATATTAAATATAATTATTATTTTTTATTTAAAGTTAATACTCTATAATTTAATCTTATGTAGTTTCAACTAAAATCTTCGAAATAAATTAACTTATATTTTTACTTTTTCTGATCTCATTCATCTAAACCTGATTAATACATAATTTATTTTTCTAATATAATATGTCGAGACATAATGACATAAGAAAAACAAAGACAATAATTTTGAATTCTCATGTATCATTTATGTATTATGTATTCACAACTTTTAATTTTGGAATTTTCATAATATCAAGTTATACGTTATTATATTGAAGTAACTATTAAAATTGAAATACTCGCTGCGAAGCGCGAGCATTATCCTAGTTCTCTCTCAAGTCCCATTGTATGTAATAATACTATACGCATGGTTGGAATTTACCTAAATTGATTATTATTAACTTCTCCAGCTGTATTTCACATCCTTTGATTGAAATTTGCCTAATTTAATTTATGAATTTTTTCCTCATATTTTTCAAGCATTGGTTGAAATTTGCCTAATTCTTTTAAGGGTTCAAATATGGAGTGTCAGCATTTTGGAGTGCCCAGCAGCGCCCGATTATAAAAGATATGATAAAATTACAAAAATGTACTTTTGTAAACACAAAAGGTATAGTGAAATAACAAAAAAATATATTTTAAAAAAAGTATATTTTAAAAAATGTATATTTGTAAACACAAAAGATATATCCAAGTGTAAATATATGTGTACAGTTAAAACTGTATGGTGAACGATTCTGAACACTCCAAAAGTTGGACACTATGAATAATTTCTCTTCTTTTAATAGCATCTCCATTTACTTCATGCACTAGTTCAAATCTTCGAACCTAAATAAGACTAAATAAAACTTAGATTGCATTATATTTGGTATTGTTAATCCTTTTGAATTGAATTAATACTTTCTAAAGAAAATCCGTTTTTGAGTCTATATAAGAGTAATTGGATCATAAGTATATAACCAACAAAATATATATATATATATATATATATATATATATATATATATATATATATATATATAAACAAATAGAAAAGAGGCAAAAGAAAATGAATATGAGTGTGGTTAATGTTTTGGTCATAGTTTTCGTGGTGATGGTGGTCGGGGCAGTTGCTTGGGGTGACTGGAATACTGGCCATGCTACAATATTTTATTGCGACATGAATCCCGATAAGACATTTTCTTTCTAAGTTATTATTACTATTAATTATTTAATATTTAATAATACACCGATGTATTACATAAAATGATAATAACTTAGTTGCGACACTGATGTTTGAGAGTCGGGTTGCACCAACCGCCATTATCATTCGGTTATGGCGATGTATTTGCGGATGGATATATGGCTTAGAAACAGCTGCATTGTTCAATGATGGCCAAACATGTGGCGCTTGCTATGAAATAAAGTGTTTTAACGACACTCAATGCCAATGGTGTGCGCCTGGTCTATCACCATAACTGCAACCAATTTTTGTCCTCCTAATTACTCTAAACCAACTTTTAGTAATTATAATAATTAATTAGTATTAGAATTAGAATTTGAATAAATAGCCGCGTGTGTACTAAGAAACTATCAATAAAAGTGTTTTTCCTTTTCAATTTTATTTTTTTTATATATATAATAAAATTAATTAGATAATTGTGAATGAACATGGCTTAATTGGTGACGTGCTGATCCCTAATTTATATATCTACTAGAAGGCATCCCGCGCGTTGCTGCGAGTATGAGATTATTTTATTAACATATATTAAGCCAATATACCATAATAAGCAAGAAGTATAAAACAATAAAAGTATAAGTAGATTCTACAATAATTCAAAATGAGCATTCATGTACAAATATCATTACATCTTGCATCCATTACTCAGCATTTTTGATGTTTTTTAAACTTAGCTACAACCTTGAGCACAAGAAAAATGGTTATATTAAAAATAAACTTGCCCATCATCCCGTGGGAGTATCATTCCTCGAACATAGTAATTATTAAAAAAGAATTTAAAATTATAAAATATTTAAAATAAATAGTATATAAATAAGTAAATTAATTGGAAAATTTCAATTAATTACCCATTGCTTGTAGCATTCGGTATTTTGAGCCAGCAAACAACAAACAAACACATAAAACGCCTCTTTCCTTATTCTCCAGCACCCAATTCCCAAACCAACATAAAAAAAATATACCAATGAAACCCCAATCAAATTTTCAAAATTTAAAATTTGAAATATCTTACTTTCTTGCATGGCTTTAACACAGGAAAGCAAATCCTGATTGGATACCTGTTTGGTGGTCTTGGTCCATGCCGCACCACTCAGAGCCAATTCCAAATTAAAAATAAACCCTAAATAAAAATATATTTATTAATTTATTTTAACAATAAATTGAAAGAGAGAAATAAAAGATTAAAACCTTGACGCGAGAATTGGAAGGACGGAAAGTAACGCCATTAATAAATCAGAGGAAAAAATGCAGGGTGAGTCTTTCCTTCCCTAATTGCTCCGTTTGGACTGAGAGAATATGCAAGATTCTACACAATTACAAAATATGCAAGATTCTATGCAATTACAATTCCAAATATTTCAGAAAAGAAAATCATTTGAACTGAGATATTAAATTGATTAATTGATCTACCTTTCGATAAGTAAAGTCGGAGTACTAAGTCTCTGAAGGGAGGATTGCCGCAAGTTAATTTCCCACATACTGTTGCAAATAAATAGCGGGCTCACATATAAGTACCAATCACAAAATCTTTAAGGACTTGTTCGATGAAAGATGGAATAGTGGAAGAGCGGAAGACTGAAAAAATGGTTATTTTATTTTATTCCACCATCGTTCGGCAACATCCATAAAATAGCAAGTTGGTTTAAAATATATAGATAATACATAATTACTATAATGTCATTATTCTAATCATATATTTTTTTAATTTATTTAATTATTATTATTCAACCTAAAAGAAAATAAAAAAAAGTTTTTTAAATAAATAAGATAAAAATAATTTGTTTGATTTACTAAATTATTTATGCATGACAATAGAGATTGAAAAAATGAATAACGAAAGAAAGATATGATACATGGATCTCTTTAGATAGAGAAAAATGAGCATAATTATCTTCACATTTTAAATATATGATTTCATAAAATTATTATTGAGAATTAATGGTTTTTTCATCCTTATTTTTCTACAAAAAAATATTTGGAAAAAAATAAGAGAGAGAGACATAACATTAATTACTAGTGTCATGTCATCTCAAGGTGGAAGAAAGAGAGGTATTTTTGTCTTAAATTTTGTCTTATTTCATGGAAGAAAGATCTTCCACCCCCCTTCCCAATGGAAGAAAGAAATTTCACACTTCCATCTATTTATTCCATTTTTTTCGACTCTTGTTCGGCTGAAATAACCCACTTCTTCCACTCTTATTTCATCTTACCGAACATCACCTAAGAGACGCATATTTAATTTTTGGGAACTTAGCTCATCATGTCAATTTTATTTATCTTCACGTAGGAGTGGGAGTCAGATCTGTCAAATGGTTTCCTGTACCGACCAAATAACTCATCTTCATTGGGTTGGATCCTAATAGATAAACCGGTCTGGGAAATGAAAAGAAAATGGAGTTGGTAATGAAAAATGGGATTTTGAAGAACAGGTCATACGTATTGAAAATCGCGAAAAAACAACTCCACTGTATTTAAGAAACTCAAAAATTAGACCCTATTGCTAAGTAAGTATCAGGGGCTTTTTGCAATTTTCTCTTATCACCTCTCGTATATTCTTAAGAAAATAAAAATCTAGTCTCTATCATAAACCATAAATAATTAAATAAGTCATGTTAATCATTATAATTAATGTTTGTATTTTTATATTGGATTTGAACTTTGACAAAAAATTTGTCTAAGACTATATCTCATTTTTTTAGCGGATTTTATAAAAAAAGTTTTATTTTATTAATTCTTTAATTCCTTAACTGATACTATTTTGAAAAAGAAAAAAAATGATAAATTTCATATTAAGAATAAAAAATACATAAGAATTGATTATGAAAAATATGAGATCTTTTTTTTTATGTTCAAAATCATTGGATTGAGAGACTTTGTTAAATTTGTGATATACTGAGTTTACCGGGAATTGAACTCGTGGTCTTTTACTACACATGCAAATGTTGTAACCAACTAGGTTTCAAGTCATTTGTAAAAAATATGAGATCTTAATTCTATATCCAAAAAACATATGTGATAGACATAGAAATATTCTTCCTTTTTAGAAAATAATCTATTATAAGTTAATTAAATTCTTACATAAATAAATTTAATTCAATAAAATTCAATGTTACTCCACTTGTAGTATTTGGTAAAAAGAGAATACAAAATCACTAAATTAAAATGATAACACAATATGGCAACTGATAAATTAGACTGATAAGATAAATAAAAGATATTTTTTTAGAAAGATATGATAAATATATTCTTTTATTCTCATCCTGTTAAAAATATATTGTTATTCATTATAATTAATAGTAGGTATTATGAAAATATGTGTGCATCTTTCTAGGTACAAACTTCTATTTATACAAAGAAAAAAGGGAACGGTTATTTACCTCCCATAATTAGTGGCTCCCTACCCCCCGATCAACCATAACGCGCCACGTGGAACCTAAATGGGAGGTATTTAGAAAATTATTTTGGACTTCCATTTTACTACTCTCCTATCAACTCCCATATTTGTGACATTATTAGAAGCTCTCAAATTACCTCCCATAAAAATTAAGCATAGATTTTTTTTCTCCTACCTCCCAATAGCTCCCATTTAATTTCTCAAGATTTTAAATTCTCGCGATATTTTCAATTTCTAGCGTTTTTTTGACGTTGCATACTCTCATCTAGACAGATGTCCTAACTTTTTCGGCACGTTTTTAATAGAATTTTTGATTTTTTCGGCGTGTTTTTATTAGAATTTGTAATTTTTTTGGCGCGTTTATAGTAGAATATTTAGTTTTTTCGGCGCATTTTTAGTATAATTTTTAATTTTTTCGGCGCGTTTTTAATAAATTTTTTAATTTTTCCGCGCGTTTTTAGTAGAATTTTTTAATTTTTTCAGCGCGTTTTTTTGATGTTGCCTGCGATCAGCTGGACGGATATCCTATGGACATTTTCGGCGTGTTTTTAATAGAACTTTTTTATTTTTATTTTTTGGCGCATTTTTAGTAATTTTTTAATTTTTTCGGCGTGTTTTTAGTTTTTTTATTTTTCTGCTCGTTTTTAGTATTTTTTTTTTGACTGTTTTGAAATATTTTTAGTATAATTTTTCGGATTTTTTCAGTATTTTTTTTCTGGGTTTTTACCTAAACAAACACATATCAGATGAATAGAAATCCATACCAGATTTCAACAAACACATACTAGTCTTTATATTTCAAAAATTGTGACAAACGCATACCAGTTGAAGCAAAAGACATACCAGTAAGGTATAAATACATACAAAATCTAAATAAACACATTCAGATGAATATATGTCCATACCAGTGTAAGCAAAACACATACCAAACAAACAGATGAATAGATGTCCATACCAGTGAAAGCAAAACATATACAAGTAAGTTATTACACACATACAAAGTCTAAACAAAACACATATCAGATGAATATAAGTCCATACCAGATTTCAACAAACACATACTAGTCATTATATATCAAATTTTGACAAACACATACCAGTTAAAGTAAAAGACATACCAATAAGGTATAAACTCATACAAGTCTAAACAAAATACATATCAGATGAATAGAAATCCATACCAGATTTGAACAAACACATACTAGTAATTATATATCAAATGTTGACAAACTCATACCAGTCTAAACAAAATACATATCAGTATGGTATAAATCCATACATGTCTAAACAAAACACATACCAATCTGAACATATAAATTTTAAACAAACACATAGCAGTCTACACAGAACACATACAGTTTTAGTAGAACCCATATCAAATAGTTCACAACATCAAACATAATGTAGACAAAAAACGCACACTAGGTTAACAAAACAACACAATCTGCATCTGTACCAAACGCAAAAACGAATATAAAACATATATAATTAGCAAAAATATGTTCGATGCCTTATAAATCTACGAAAAAAGTACAAATATAAAGGTAAAAAGACACATACCTAGTTATTTAGGATGCTACTAGCCAAATTGCACGGATCCTTGAGCATGTTATATAACATGATAGTGAAACGTCAGAAATTTGTCGTTCTAATTTTCGATATTTCAAAACATTTGTAATTTTCTCCAATTCGATTTTACAAGTTTAAACAAGTTCAAACAAGTATAATGATGAGTGTATGCTGTCGAACTCAAGGAGACGTGGCCTCAAATTGAATTTTATAAACTTAATACTAAAATAGCGATTTTCCAGATTTGTATAGTTTCACAAATAATTCTCAAACAAATAACAAAAAGTCTCAAAAACAGTATAAGAAAAATACATATGCGAAATAGATTTCAAGAGATACAGTTTTGGCTCAAGAAATGCAAGATTTGGCTAACAAATGAGGGAGAAATAATTCATATAAATCTAGAAACCAAATTTGACAGACAATAGCTTGCAGAATTTGGATGCGATTTAAACAATTATTCAGAGCAATTAGTTGGATGAAAAATTATGAAACTTTAAGAAAACTTCAAACACCATGTCAAGAGTTTTATACATAAATTTCATGTCAAAATACCAAACAGATTTGTCATAGTTATTAAAATACCAGTATGTATTCAGAATTTGGAGCTGCTAATACAAGTTCACTAAATGGGTAATATCTCACAAACCACAAACTACCAGACAAAGTTATGTATATATTCAAAAACTAGACAGAAAATGAAACTTAAAGGTTATTTTTGTAATTTTTATTTTTTAATTTTATATTTTTAAATATTTTTGTAAAACAGGAGAGAAACTCTGAAACTAAAATAAAGAAACAAAAGAATAACAAAATTTTAAATATTCATATCTTACAATAAGTGGCAGGTGTGAGGATGTTTTAAGTGTTGAAAATGATATAATAAAACCAAATTAATTTATAAAAATATTAATTTTTTATTTTGGATTTATTTAGGACACAAATTTAAGCAAAGAAAACTAAATGTTTGGATCCGTAAGGGAGTGGAATAGACTAATATTTGGGTCCGAATTATTTCTCCTTAAAAATATCGTGCGAAATCAAAATATTGCAAAATGATACTCATCAATTAGTTGCCTTGCAATATCAATTCCCAAAAACT
Organism: Juncus effusus; assembly: GCA_027726005.1. Lineage (NCBI taxonomy): Eukaryota > Viridiplantae > Streptophyta > Magnoliopsida > Poales > Juncaceae > Juncus > Juncus effusus. Next base: position 190,439 of record CM050909.1, read on the forward strand.
CTCCAGGCAACTTGCCTATAAATGAGAACATGACAATTTCATACACCCAATACTTATCATATACTCATAAGCTACCCCCTCCCCTAAACCACCATTTATGTATTTGATACATCAAGAGAAGATCTGACCTCCCCTGTCTATTTTTCATTAAAAATCTCCAAAAATACAACTAAACAAGCCCCAACATCTCATGGCATCAATTCATGTGCTGATCTTGCCCTTTCCATGTCAAGGCCATGTAATACCATTAATGGAGCTCTCTCACTCCTTAGTCTCTCATGGCTTCAAAATCACCTTTGTTAACACCGAATTCGACCATGAAAGGCTCACCAAAGCCTTACCAAACAAAGGAAGTAATCTACAAGGAATTGATTTGATCTCGATTCCTGACGGGTTGGAACCGCATGAGGATAGAAACAATTTGGGTCGGTTGACCGAAGGATTTACTAATGTCATGCCAAGTTATTTGGAAGAAATATTCATAAAAAATAAGGATATTAAATGGATAATTGCGGATGAAAATATGGGATGGTCTTTACAAGTCGCGAAAAAAATGGGAGTACGAGTCGCATTTTTCTGGCCTGCTTCGACTGCAACTCTCGTAACAATGCTATCGATTCCAAAATTGATTGAGGATGGAGTGCTTGATGAAAAAGGTATATTGGACTTTCTTAACTAAAGTTTTATTTTATTTTATAGAGATGACTCATAAATCATACATCTATTTTCAAAGAAATTAGCATTTTCTTGAACCCACAACTTTTGAATTGATGAGTTTGAATGTCTAACTACTCCTACTAGAGGAGATTTGGCTTCTTTAACTGAAGTTCTTCCAGCTTGTTATTCCATTCAAAAAAAGTTCTTCCACTTTGTTATTTGTACTCAAAAGAACATGCTTTTCAGATAATAACAGAATGCAAAAATTCATGTCTTGAGCAATTTGGAAGAAAAAACCTACATATTGGAATTTTCAAATATATTCTTGAAACACTTTTAATATTTCCTATTATTAATCATTTTAATTCATTTGCCTAAAAAATCATATTTTTGGTTAATGCAAGCTTGAGGCCTAAAAACCATTTTATTCATTATTAAATAGGTTTCCCGACAAAAGAGGAGATATTCCAGCTTGCACCCAAAATGCCACCCCTCCACACCTCGCAATTCCCATGGAATCAGGCGGGCAATCCAAAAGGCCAACCAATCATCTTTAAACTCATAACTGATAATAACAAATACACTGAATTGGCCGAAATTATATTGTGCAACTCATTTCATGATATTGAATCAGGAGCATTTGAATTATTCCCTAATATGATTCCCATTGGACCTTTGCTACCAGATCCAATGTACAAAAAGTCATTAGGTCTCTTTTGGCCTGAAGACACGACTTGCATCGACTGGCTTAGTGAACAACCGTCGAAATCAGTTATTTATGTTGCATTTGGTAGTTTCACTATTTTTAATGAGCTCCAATTCAGAGAGTTAGCACATGGACTTGAATTAACCGATCGACCCTTTTTATGGGTTGTTCGGCCTGATTTTACAACAGGGTTGAGCAAAGATTGGTTGAATAATTTTACGGTGAAAAATAAAGAGAAAGGAAGAATAGTTAGTTGGGCCCCGCAACAGCAAGTTTTGACTCACGAATCGGTTGCTTGTTTCATGTCGCACTGTGGATGGAATTCAACACTGGAAGGGGTGAGAAACGGGATCCCTTTTCTTTGCTGGCCGTATTTTACTGATCAGTTTTGTAACCAGAGTTATATTTGTAATGTTTGGAAGAATGGATTGAAGATGGAGCCTGATGAAAAAGGAATTGTATCTAGAGAGAGAGTGAGAGACAAGGTGGAGGAGTTGCTTTCAAATAAAGATATTGGAAGTAGAGTGAAAGAATTGAAAGAGATGGCTTGGAGAAGTTTAAGTGTTGGTGGTTCTTCAAATGAGAATTTCAGCAAATTTGTAAATTTGTTGAGAGAATGAGAGAATTTACTTGAGATTTTATTGTAATCTTATTTTCTGTGAATTTGCTTCATGAAAAATTACAGCAATATCGAACTTATCTTAAATTCTTAATTATATACTACTAAACAAATTAAATATTGAGTGATGATAATCTCCCCCTATTATTCCTCCTAAATTCTTGATGACGTGGCAAGTTGTAATAATGAGTTGATGGTAAACGGTGGACTAAATTGTGTAATTACTATATAGGATTCTAACTTTAGATTTAACAGGCCCAATTTAAGTTTACCAGGCCGCATTTAATTTTTATCATCCCAACTTTAGATTTAACAGGCCATAATTTATTAGATTTACCATTAAGACGGGCTAGATTTAAATTTTGAAATTTGAATCCATAATTTCAAAATATCAGAGTCCATTACATTCCCAAAAATTCATTTCCCCTTCCACACCACCACCGTCCACCTCCTCTTTCCCCTCTCTGGTCCGAAGCAAAACCCTAGATCCAGTCGACCACCACCACGCCACCATCTCTAATAAATTTGATCTGATTTTTTTATAATTATTTAGGTTTATAAGATACTATTTCATGATGTTTTCAAGAATGTTAGATCTGATTTTTGTTCATTTAAAACAAATATCATTTTTCTTTTTTCAGATTTACATTATCTCAAAAAGTAGATAACTATTGTGAATTGAATCTGTGATCGCACATTAGCTAATGGATTTTTTGTAAAGTTTATTTTCAGATTTCTTAGTAACTAATCCATATTTGTAATTTTTATTTTCAGGTTTCACTTCTCAAATTCTGTAGATTTGGATTGAAGCTTCTGCATGGATTATTGATAGTAGTTTCTTACATAATTAGAGAATGACTAGTGATTATTGCAGCAAGTAAAATCTGGATAATAAGAACATAGTAAAATTTGTGTTGTTTTGAATGGGATAATTAGAATGTAATTATAATGATTATTTGTTTGTTTCAATGTGTTAAATTTAGATTCCCTTCAGTTAGAATTTAGAACTCAATTTATGTAAATTTGTTTTAGCTTACATTGTTATGCAAATTGAAGTATGGTAAATTGTAGTTACGCTAACATTGTTCATTTGATATATGATAAATCAGATATGTTACAAGTTCGTAACTTATTATGCTTGATGATTATTTTTTAGTAAATTTGATTTATCATTTTGTGTTTGATTTATCATTTGTGTTTGATTTACTGCATTATGGTAGGTTGTCATTTAGCATTTGATATGATTATATGTATGTTCTGAGAATTACATTTACCATGTGTATATTATTAACCAGAGGCGAAGTTGTGAACCTTATGATTTATAATTTGTATTTCATTTGATGTATGAATGATTAGTTGCCACTTATAAATTCTAGTAATAGAACATACATCATATACACCCAATTATATAACAAAATTTACAGTATAAAATGAAGTAACAATTACCAAAAACATACATCACAAATTATCAAAAACATACATCACACGAAAACATCTACAATTGTCAATTACAATGTTGATTTCATATACACTAAAACAATCACATCATTTGTCATATACAATTTCTGAAATTCGAAAGCCCTGCCCAAGTATGATCTACTGTTAAACAGAGGTTCGCAATTATCCAATTCAAATAAGAAAAGATATTGATATCTAATAAATCAGGAAACACAATTTACTACACATTAATTACAAATTATAAATTACCATCCAAATTATCCATATCAATCAATTACCATTCAAATATACAAACTATTCTTACCAAAAATATATATTACATTATAATTAAATCTGCCATATTCTATTAAACTTCTTCCTAAAATAACTCATTTCTGTGTAATTCACAATTACCTGAAAAAAAAATCAAATTAGTAAAAATTATCTCTACAATGTTTGAGTTTAATTTAAAATTATAACATTTGAAATGAACTAATAGCCAAATATTTGAACAAATTGGAAACGAACGAGCCTATAATTCATAAACCTAAAAAAATCTGAAAATTATTTAAAAAATATTCACAAATAAAATCGAAAAAATGTGAAATAATCTGAAATGGGGAAAGAAGCTAATAAGAAAGCTCTATTCACACCTGTCCTGCTTTTGTTTGTCTATTTCTTTACAATTGAAAATGCTCAATTAGATTTTTTTAGTTCAATTAAATCTAGCAACAAGCCTAAAATGTCAAATAAATCTGAAAAATTAATCAATAGTTATTCATGTCAAAACCTTAAAGATTTTTAAAACATATGAAATACACTTTGCCCATATATTTCACTTGGGCATTTTATCGAACAAATGACGTGCATTGTTTGAAAATAATTAACCTTTAAACATTTTCACAAGCACCTTTCATGCAAACATCACAAAAAGTAAAAGAAACGTAAAGTTCTGAAAATGAAACGTAAAACTCCGAAAAATCGAGTAAAAATAGAAATCATCAGGCGAAATCAGAAAAAAAATCCGAATAAAAACTTGTAATGAAGATGATCACCGCCACTAAAACTATCACAAAGAGAAGCTGCTTTCACCTTCAGATCTATCACTGCTGATAAATCTTGAAGATAAATCTGAAAAAATCTCGAAAAAGGAAATATTCAAAATCTGCCTTTTTTTGCTATTGCAAAAGTGAGATCAAAATCGATACAATAATGAAATAGGTTTCTTTTGAAAAAGAAAAAAATACGATCTATGAAGAAAGGAAGATATACTTAGCTATCAGAAAAGAGGAGGACGACAGAATAGAAATCCGTGAAGAATGAAAACTAACTTCAGAGAAGAAAATAAACAAATCAAAACTTAGTTCAATGGAAAGAAAATTGATTAAATTGAGATACTTCAATCAGGACGGAATTGGGGGTAAACATGACATGAATTGGGGATGAAATGAAATTTTAAATTTAAGAAGAGAGAAGAGGAACGAAGGATGGAAAGAGGATTTGATGAATGTTAAGCGAGGACACGGCGGCGAGACAGAGCTAGAAAAAACGGTGCGGGGGGGAAGAGTATAATTTGAGGCTTATGATGGACGAAGGCCCATGCTTGTAATGATTCATTCGACTCGTAAATGCATTATATTGGCCCAAATTCAAATTGTTGGGCAGGGGAATAAGTGAAAAAATAATAAGAAAAAAATAACTACAAATTGTATTTTTTAAAAGGAAATAAATCTGGATGAGTTGAATTCTGCGTGGTTAAAAATTTGCATAAATTCTCTCTCAAGATAATACTATACGCATGGTTGGAATTTACCTAAATTGATTATTATTAACTTCTCCAGCCGTATTTCATATCCTTTGATTGAAATTTGCCTAATTTAATTTATGAATCTTTTCCTCATATTTTTCAAGCATTGGTTGAAATTTGCCTAATTTTTTTAAGGGTTCAGATATAGAGTGCCAGCATTTTGGAGCGCCCAACAGCGCCCGATTATAAAAGATATGATGAAATTATAAAAATGTATTTTTGTAAACACAAAAGGTATATTGAAATAACAAAAAAATATATTTTAAAAAAAATATATTTTAAAAAAGGTATATTTGTAAACACAAATGGTATATCCAAGTGTAAATATATATGTGTACAGTTAAAACTGTATGGTGGACGTTTCTGAGCACTCCAAAAATTTGGCACTCTGAATAATTTCTCTTCTTTTAATAGCATCTCCATTTACTTCATGCGCTAGTTCAAATCATCCAACCTAAATAAGACTAAATAAATCTTAGATTGCATTATATTTGGTATTGTTAATCCTTTTGAATTGAATTAATACTTTCTAAAGAAAATCCGTTTTTGAGTCTATATAAGAGTAATTGGATCATAAGTATATAACCAACAAAAAAAAAAAAAAAATATATATATATATATATATATATATATATATATAAACAAATATAAAAGAGGCAAAAGAAAATGAATATGAGTGTGGTTAATGTTTTGGTCATAGTTTTCGTGGTGATGGTGGTTGGGGTGACTGGAATACTGGCCATGCTACAATATTTTATGGCGACATGAATTCCGATGAGCCCGTTCGGCAACACATAAAATAGTGGAATAAGGAATAAAAAATAACTGACTATTCCATTTTATTCCGTAGTTGTTTGGCGTGACTAATGGAATACAAATATTGGTTATAATTATCAATGACCAAACTATCCTTACTATTTATCTTGATTTATATATTATTTTCTGTATGCAAAATTTCAGTTATCTGTTTAAGATTAAAAAATATAACAAGAACTTTTACAAATAAAAAATAAAACCCAAAATTCTTGAGATTTTAAACTAGAAAAAAAAAACTTTCTTTATCCATCACAAAAAAACTTCTGCGAACCAATCTTTCAAGATTCATCGAGATTATGGCCATGGCATTATCGATACTTCCCATATCTATGCAACAATGCAAAAACCCTGTAATTAACAATTTATTCCTTTCCTAATGTTTTTTCAACTTGTATTTTACTGGGATCATATTATTTATATAAATATAGACCTAAATAATTGGGTAGTTAGTATTTGTCTTAATTAGCTAGAACGGAAATGGTACCAGTCAAGCAATTTTGAAATGGTATTAATCAAGTAATGTGTGCAAAGAAAATCAAATACTGATAAATACACAAATTTTATGACACACAAACATATTTTAATATTAATGAAAATATTTATAGAACTACACAAGTTTTGCAAATGTATGATTTGAATTATATGCAAATACATAAGCAACTTTTTTATGTGACAATAAAAAAGAAAAATACCTCAAAATTGAAAAATTATAATTAATTTTGAAAAGTGAACTTATTGAAGGAGTAGATAATATAATGCTCATGGAATCTCTATACTCTTGAACAATAGTAGTGTTAAAATCCACAAAGAAATAAAGGCCGTGCATAGAGATTCTTTTTCCTACTCTTGAATCCGATTCAGAATCTCTGATGAGAAATGAGAAGGAAAGAGGAAAAGGAAGAGCAAGAAAGGTACACGTACGTAGGAGATGGAATAGGTAAGGATATTTTTGTCCAGAAATTAGACTTATTATGTGGAATAGTTCTATTTCATCATAGACATGGAATATAAAATTCTGTTATTCTGTGGCCTTAATTCAAGATATTCCGATCATGTTCGGTTGGAATAGACTGGAATATGTAGTTTATTCCACTAATCCATGCTATTCCACATCTACCGAACAGGCACGATAAGACAATGGGTGAGTGTGATGTTTTCTTTCTAAGTTATTATTACTATTAATTATTTAATACTACACCGATGTATTACATAAACTGATAATAACTTAGTTGCGACACTGATGTTTGAGAGGCGGGTTGCACCAACTGCCATTATCATTCGGTTATGGGGATGGATTTGGCTTAGAAACAGCTGCATTGTTCAATGATGGCCAAACATGTGGCGCTTGCTATGAAATAAAGTGTTTTAACGACACTCAATGTCAATGGTGTGCACTTGCTTCTATCACCATAACTGCAACCAATTTTTGTCCTCCTAATTACTCTAAACCGAATGATAATGGCGGTTGGTGCAATCCCCCCCCCCCCAATTTTTGTCCTCCTAATTACTCTAAACCGAATGATAATGGCGGTTGGTGCAACCCCCCCCCCCCCCCCCCCTCTCAAACATTGTGATCTGTCAAAGCCCATGTTTACAAAAATCGTGAGAGACTACCATGCAGGCATTGTGCCTGTACAGTATAGACGCGTAACATGTATAAAGAAAGGAGGGATCCGTTTCGAAATGTCGTCCAAGGGAAACCCCTATTGGATATTGGTTTTGATTTATAACATAGCAGGTACTGGTGAAGTGACGGCCGTCTCGACTAAAGGGACTAATACAAATTGGATCAAGATGAGCAGGAATTTGGGGCAAAATTGGCAAACTGACGCATTGCTAGTTGGACAGGCTTTGTCATTTCAGGTCACATCTAGTGATGGCAAAATGGTACAAGCAGATAATGTTGGCAATTTGGACAAAGTTTTGGAGGATCGGTTCAATTTTAGAAACAAAATGATTTATTTTTCGGTATTGCTAAAATAGGATTGATATCCATGATGATGTAATGTTAGTTGAAATAACAGATCATTCAATTTTTATTTCTCAATAAATAATTTATTTTTCAATTTTTATCTCTCAATTATATTTTATCTCCCTTCAATCCAATTATACAAACCCAAACATCCCCCTCTTCCTAGTCGACAATGGCTCCGGCTGCATCCTCTGGCTCCACGCCTCCACCAACCGTCATCTGATTGTGATCTGACGTCCGAGATCGCACGACAGCAGGCGGAGGCTGCTCGGCTTGGGATAATGAGTTTATTTTACAATGAACATCATAGAATTAGAAATAGAATTTTAAATCCACGAATTGACTCTCCTTACATTTGGTTAAATCCCTCTATAATCTAAATACCTTTTGTTTCATTTTGAATAATATAACTCTCTTCACCAAATTCATAAACAAATACCTATTTTATAATGGGAGCATGATACAAGTTTTATTATATAAAATTAAATATTTTCGAACTCATATGTTGAGGCTTATGATAGCCAAAGGCCCATTTTGTACGTGATTCATTGATTCACACACGCTTGAGGATTATGACGACCAAAGGCCCATTTTGTTCATAATTCACTGATTGACAAATACAATCAAACGTATATACTGGCCCAAGTTCAATTTGTTGGGAAGGGTAATAAGTGAAAAAATAAAAAATAAAAAGAAAAATTGTATTATTGACTAGGAGATAAATCTTGATGCATTGAATGTTGTGGTTAAAAATTTGCAAGAAGTCTCTCCCATTGTATGTGATAATAGTCATGGTTGGAATTTGCCTACTTTGATTCATACATTAACTTATCCAATTGTATTTCATGTCCTTTGATTGAAATTCGACTAATTTAATTTATGATTTCTTTCCTCATTTTTTTCATACAGTATGGTTGATTTTTTTTCTTTCTTTTTTGATGAACATACACTATGGTTGAAAATTGCCTAAAGTTTTAATAACTTCTCCATTTTATTTCATGCCCTGGCTTAAATCATCAAACCTAATTAAGAGAATCCTCAAAAAAAAAAAATATCTGAATTGTGCCTCTTAGAATGCATTATTATTATTATTATTATTATTTTTGAACTGGAATGCATTATATTTTTGGTCTTTTTTTTTTGATAACTTGCTTAATTTTGGTCTTGTTAATCCTTTGAATTGAATTAAATCTTTCTATATATATCCCATTTGTTGGGTCTATATAAGAGTTATTGGATCATAGTACAAAACCAACAAATTAAAAGAAAAAATAAATTATAAACAACTAAAAACGAGGCAAAAGGAAATGAATATGAGTGTGGTTATTAATATTTCGATCGTAATTTTTGCAGTGCTGGCGGTCGGAGCAGTTGCTCAGGGTGACTGGGATACTGGTCATGCTACATTTTACGGTGACATGAACCCTGATAAGACGATGGGTAAAGTGTTATTATTATTGTTGTTGCTATTTATTTATTTTCTTAGAAGTGTCTTCTCTTTTTCTAAGTTAATATCATTTTATGTTATACATCGGTGTAGGTGCGGCATGTGGCTATGGCGATGTATTTGAGGATGGCTATGGGTTCGAAACAGCAGCATTGAGCACCGCATTATTCAATAATGGCCAGACATGTGGCACCTGCTACGAAATACAGTGTTTTAACGACACTAAGTGGTGTGCGTCCGGTTCTATCACCATTACTGCTACCAACTTTTGCCCTCCTAATCCTTCCAAGCCGAACGACGATGGTGGTTGGTGCAACTCGCCTCTCAAACATTTTGATCTGTCAATGCCCATGTTTGAGAAAATCGTAACAGACTACCATGCAGGCATTGTGCCTGTACAGTTCAGGCGCGTAACATGCGTGAAGAAAGGAGGGATCCATTTCGAAATGTCGTCAAAGGGCAACCCCAATTTTATATTAGTTTTGATCTATAACGTAGCAGGTGCTGGAGAAGTAACGGACGTCAAGGTTAAAGGGAAAAATACGGATTGGATCCCGATGAGCAGGAACTGGGGGCAAAATTGGCAAACCGGTACACAACTAGTTGGTCAGGCATTGTCGTTTCAAGTCACGGCTAGCGACGGGAAAATGGTGCAAGCAGATAATGTTGTGCCGGCCAGTTGGCAATTTGGGCAAAGTTTCGAAGGATCGGCACAATTTTAGAAAAAAAAAATGATTTATGTGTTGTTAAAATTGGATTGACGTTCATGATGATGTAATTTTAATTCATAAAACAAATAATTCAATTTTTCTCTCTCAATAAATATATTAATTTATCATGCACCATTACAGATGATCTCTCTCAATAAATGATTAGTTTATCATTCACCAGTACATTTCTCTCTCAATAAATAATTTAATTTATCATGCACCATTACAAATGATTTCTCGAATTTGATTCTTCACCTTTCCCACACCCCAAATCTTGATACAAATCTAAGTTTAATAAGGATAGTCTCGAATTGTTAGAGCCCATTAAGCTTACAGTCGCATTACAACTACAGAAACCCAGTAACCGGGCTAGAAATGTCTAAACAAATTGTGACTGCAGTTGTAGTAGACACATTTTGCTATTTAAATAATTTCTTTTTCTTTAACTCAAAATAGGAATAATTTCCCTTTTTCTTAACTTCTGCTCGGGGATGTATTCATGTATATTTCAGGCCGGGCCTGAGAAAAGATGAGCCGAAATGACAATTTAACATACAAATCATATATACTTGCTTGTACTTTATATGTACTCACACTCTATACTCACAAATCCTGTATTACATTATATATTAGTTTTTATATACATATATATATATATATATATATATATATATATATATATATATATATATATATATATATATATATATATTATTCTACATATATATACCCTGTTTTATAGTATCTTATATTAGCTTATAACCATTGAACATATTTTAAAGGAAACACAATCACAAAAACAGTGAATCAAAATTTGTTATTTGATAATACTTTGAATTTAAGTAACGTTTTCCTAGATTAATATAAAAATGAGTGCTTCCCTGTTAAATCTTGGAGACGAAGTTCATTGCATGGAAAATTGGCATTCGAAAGTACTTTGAATTTAAACAATATTTTCCTATATGAATAAAAACATGGATACTTCCCTATTAAACCTCAAAATTTGAGTCCATATAAAGATGGTTGAATCAAAGTTTACAGCCAAGGGAATATAACATCAAACACACACAAAAAAAATGGTTACGAGGACTGTTTATATTTTTGCTTTGGTTCTAACCGCGACGGTGGTTGGAGTAGTTGCTGAGGATGGCTGGGACACTGGACACGCTACATTTTATGGTGACATGACTGGAAGCGAAACAATGCGTAAGTATATTTACACCAAATCTATCATGTAATGTTTACTTTTTTCAAAATAGATCAATCATATTGTTTTTTTGTACTGTGTTAGTGCAGAAGGAGCATGCGGATACGGGGATCTGATCCAACAAGGATACGGCTTACAAACTGCTGCACTGAGCACTGCTCTATTCAATGATGGCCAAACATGCGGTAGTTGCTTTGAGATACGATGTTTCAATGACACTGATTGGTGTGCATCTGGTTCTATCTTCATTACTGCTACCAACTTTTGCCCTCCTAATTACACTAAATCAATCGATGATGGTGGCTGGTGCAATCCGCCTCGCAATCATTTTGATTTGGCAATGCCTATGTTTGTCAAAATCGTAAAAGACTATCACGCAGGTATTGTACCCGTACAATTCAGACGTGTGCCGTGCGTAAAGAAAGGAGGGATCCATTTCCAGATGCAAGGGAACCCTAATTGGATTTCGGTTTTGATTTACAATGTCGGAGGCGCTGGTGATGTGACCGATGTTTCAGTTAAGGGAAATAATACAGATTGGATCCGTATGGTTAGGTATTGGGGGCAATACTGGGAAACTGACGTGAAACTAATTAGTCAAGCGTTGTCATTCCAAGTCACAACTAGTGACAGAAAAACGGTGCAGTCGGATAATGTTGTGCCCACAAACTGGCAGTTCGGACAGACTTTTGAAGGGAAACAATTTTAGATCAAATTTAGTTTGTTTCGAAACTGTTTTTTTATTTTGAAAATCTCTGTGGTACTAGAGCTAAAGAATTTTATGTTTGTTCAATAAACTTTATTTTAATAATTCAATTTTTGTAATGCATCTTGTATTTGGTTAGTGAATAAAATAATAAAAGTTTCTTAATAGATGTATTATGTGAGAGCTTTTCTTCAATACAACCAATCTTTTTGGACCATTCATTTGCTCAGATCTTGTGGTCCGTATTAATTTAGAAAACTGGCTAAAACAATTCAGTAGGTTAAAAACTTGTTTCAGTAGGTTACCAAACTATACATAAAAGGTTATAAGTGTAATTTAACTTGTCCACAGATTACGAGAACTTTATTACCTCAATCGAGAGAAATTATTATCTCAACAAAGGAACCAATCCTTTGTTGCCATGTCATTCTTCCTATTGGATTTTCAGTCAACTCTACATTAATTATTGACAACTTCACATGCAATAATGCGTCTTTCAATTAGAATAAAAAAAAGTAAAACTATCAATGTCCCGTAACTTTTTGATAATTTCTTTTTAAAGTATGATTTATTTATTTTTGGAGTAAATTTAAGTAGTTGTACATTATACACTTATATTTTTTACCAAACTATTATTTTTATTTGTGGTATACAAATTATAGTTCAAATTTTATATAAATAATTTTATCATGATAACTTGCACAAATATCTAACCAAAAATTTAATATATAATCTAGAAGATAATTATGCTAACAATTTATTATACATATGTAATTTTTTTTAAATATTTGTTATTATATAAAAATTCATATCATAAAAAGATAAGTATAAAATTTAATAATTATTTAAATTTTTAAGAAATATTTTTGAAAAGATAAAAAAAAAAGTTTTTCAGATATAAAATAGAAAAATTAACAATGAATATTTTATTACTTTTGGGTGTCTTTGTAAAAAGAAAAATATGTACCAAGTATATATTTTTCCGGTCTCAGCTGTTGGGGTGATATGTTGACTTGTTGAATTTTGGTTTCCAAAAATACCCTCCTATAAATGAAGGGTTAAGATTAAATCTATCAAAAAAGTAGAAAAATGAGTGAGTGTATGGAAGCATAGCTCATTATGTGATATCACAAAGAATGTCTTTTTATGGCAATCCACCACATTAAGTTATTTTAAAACAAAAAAATCTATTAAGCTGCAGCAATCCAATTAAAACAACTACTGAAACGAGAGACTGAATTGAAATTTACACGAAAGAGGAATTTATCAGCGCCGCACGAAGGACAGTTATTTTACTTTTACTTTTATATATTGTATGTTAGATTAAGTAGATCTAATTTGTTAAGTGAGGATTAATCCATTCCTTGCAATTCATGTCTTGGGAATGCTATAATTATATCATATTACATACTGGATTACAAACTTAAAACTACTATATTTCATATAGTCAAATCGCCATATGTAATTTTTTTGACATATTTTGCAAAACTTCTGACTCCTATACTGGTTCTATATAGTTGCAATTTTCATTCTTCAGAAATCAGCAATGTAGGACACTATAAACTTAAAAACGATGTTCTGTAAACTCCCAAAGATCCAGATTCGTTTTTTTGGATTGATAATTTGATTTTTGCAGTTAAGAAGATGGGCCTTGATATCAATGTTGGGCAGCAAAAAAAATGTGTTGGGCCAGTAAAAAGTAATATTACCATCTTGTCCCAAATTCTGTTTATACAGATGTATACTTAAAAAAAAAATTAATATAACATAGCATACAAATGAAAATATTAAATTTTATTCAATTGCATTTTTTGTATGGTAAATTTACCTAAATTCATTTATGAAACAACTCCTCAGATTCTAAGGATAGACAATCATTGCGGGACAAAAATTGAGTTCTCCTTTTGTATATCATGGCTTAGATCATAACCACTGAACATTTTTTAAGGAAAATCCAGTCACAAATCAGTACATCAAAATATATTGCATTTGATATATTTGATAATATTTTGAATGCAAGCACTATTTCTTATGTTGATATAAATGTTGGGCAGCAAAAAAAATGTGTTGGGCCAGCAAAAAGTAATATTACAATCTTGCCCCAAATTCGTTCTTGTTTGTACATATGTAAACTTAAAAAAAAATTAATATAACATAGCATACAAATGAAAATATTAAATTTTATCCAATTACATTTTTTGTATGGTAAATTTACCTAAATTCATTTATGAAATAACTCCTCACATTCTAAGGATAGACAATCATTGCGGGACAAAAATTGAGTCCTCCTTTTGTATATCATAGCTTAGATCATAACCACTGAACATTTTTTTTAAGGAAAATTCAGTCACAAATCAGTGCATCAAAATATCTGGCATTTGATACATTTGATAATACTTTGAATGTAAGTACTATTTCTTATGTTAATATAAATGTTGGGTAGCAAAAACAAAATGTGTTGGGCCAGCAAAAATAAGTAATATTACAATCTTGTCCTAAATTAGTTCTTGTTTGTACAGATGTAAACTTAAAAAAAATTAATATAACATAGCATCCAAAGAAAAATATTAAATTTTATCCAATTGCATTTTTTTATGGTAAATTTACCTAAATTCATTTATGAAATAACTCCTCACATTCTAAGGATAGACAATCATTGCGGGACAAAAATTGAGTTCTCCTTTTGTATATCATGACTTAGATCATAACCACTGAACATTTTTTTAAGAGATGTGCATCAAAATATCTGGCATTTGATACATTTGATAATACTTTGAATGTAAGTACTATTTCTTATGTTAATATAAATGTTGGGCAGCAAAAAAAAAATGTGTCGGGCCAACAAAAAGTAATATTACAATCTCGCCCAAAATTCTTTCTTGTTTGTACAGATGTAAACTTAAAAAAAATTAATATAACATAGCATACAAATGAAAATATTAAATTTTATCCAATTACATTTTTTGTATGGTAAATTTACCTAAATTCATTTATGAAATAACTCCTCACATTCTAAGGATAGACAATCATTGCGGGACAAAAATTGAGTTCTCCTTTTGTATATCATGGCTTAGATCATAACCAATAAACATTTTTTTAAGGAAAATCCAGTCACAAATCAGTGCATCAAAATATCTGACATTTGATACATTTGATAATACTTTGAATGTAAGTATTATTTCTTATGTTAATATAAATGTTGGGTAGCAAAAAAAAAAATGTATTGGGCCAGCAAAAAGTAATATTACAATCTTGCCCCAAATTAGTTCTTGTTTGTACAGATGTAAACTCAAAAAAAATTAATATAACATAGCATACAAATGAATATATTAAATTTTATCCAATTGCATTTTTTGTATGGTAAATTTACCTAAATTCATTTTTGAAATAACTCCTCACATTCTAAGGATAGACAATCATTGCGGGACAAAAATTGAGTTCTCCTTTTGTATATCATGGCTTAGATCATAACCACTGAACATTTTTTTAAGGAAAATTCAGTCACAAATCAGTGCATCAAAATATCTGGCATTTGATACATTTGATAGTACTTTGAATGTAAGTACTATTTCTTATGTTAATATAAATGTTGGGCAGCAAAAAAAAATGTGTCGGGCTAGCAAAAAGTAATATTACAATCTTGCCCCAAATTCGTTCTTGTTTGTACAGATTTAAACTTAAAAAAAATTAATATAACATAGCATACAAATGAAAATATTAAATTTTATCCAATTGCATTTTTGTATGGTAAATTTATCTAAATTCATTTATGAAATAACTCCTCACATTCTAAGGATAGACAATCATTGCGGGACAAAAATTGAGTTCTCCTTTTGTATATCATAACTTAGATTATAACCACTGAACATTTTTTTATGGAAAATCTAGTCACAAATCAGTGCATCAAAATATCTGACATTTGATAATACTTTGAATATAGTACTATTTCTTATGTTAATATAAATGTCGGGCAGCAAAAAAAAATGTGTTGGGCCAACAAAAAGTAATATTACAATCTTGCCCAAAATTCGGTCTTTGAATAGGATTGACTTAGACCTCCTGACCCTCTTTTTTGTTTTTTTTATTAACAAAGAAACGAGGTTCTTGTTTGTACAGATGTAAACTTAAAAAAAATTAATATAACATAGCATACAAATGAAAATATTAAATTTTATCTAACTGCATTTTTTGTATGGTAAATTTACCTAAATTCATTTATGAAATAACTCCTCACATTCTAAGGATAGACAATCATTGCGGGACAAAAATTGAGTTCTCCTTTTGTATATCATGGCTTAGATCATAATCACTAAATATTTTTTCAAGGAATATCCAGTCACAAATCAGTGCATCAAAATATCTGACATTTGATACATTTGATAACACTTTGAATGTAAGTATTATTTCTTATGTTAATATAAATGTTGGGTAGCAAAAAAAAATGTATTGGGCCAGCAAAAAGTAATACTACAATCTTGCCCCAAATTAGTTCTTGTTTGTACAGATGTAAGCTTAAAAATAATTAATACAACATAGCATACAAATGAAAATATTAAATTTTATCCAATTGCATTTTTTGTATGGTAAATTTACCTAAATTCATTTATGAAATAACTCCTCACATTCTAAGGATAGACAATCATTGCAGGGCAAAAATTGAGTTCTCCTTTTGTATATCATGGCTTAGATCATAACCACTGAACATTTTTTTTAAGGGAAATTCAGTCACAAATCAGTACATCAAAATATCTGACATTTGATACATTTGATAATACTTTGAATGTAAGTACTATTTCTTGTGTTAATATAAATGTTGGGCAGCAAAAAAAAAATGTGTCGGGCCAGCAAAAAGTAATATTACAATCTTGCCCCAAATTCGTTCTTGTTTGTACAGATGTAAACTTAAAAAAAATTAATATAACATAGCATACAAATGAAAATATTAAATTTTATCCAATTGCATTTTTATATGGTAAATTTACCTAAATTCATTTATGAAATAATTCCTCACATTCTAAGGATAGACAATCATTGCGGGACAAAAATTGAGTTCTCCTTTTGTATATCATAACTTAGATCATAACCACTGAACATTTTTTTATGGAAAATCTAGTCACAAATCAGTACATCAAAATATCTGACATTTGATACATTTGATAATACTTTGAATGTAAGTACTATTTCTTATGTTAATAAAAACAACGAGTACTTCCCTATTAAAGCTCAACATAATTCCTTGCATCTGAATTTGTCGTTCGAATAATACTTTGAATTTAAATAATATTTTCCTATATTATAAAAAAAATGAATACCTCCCTATTCAAGCTAAAATTTTTAGTGTATATAAAGGCGGTGGATCAATGCTTGTAACCAAGCCAAGAAAAAGATAAAATCACAAATAAAAAGGAAAAATGGTTATGAGGGTTGTTTATATTTTCGCGGTGTTTCTAACCGCAACGGTGGTCCGAGCAGTTGACCAGGATGGTTGGGATACTGCCCATGCAACATTTTATGGTGACATGTCTGGAAGCGAGACAATGCGTGAGTACTTACACAAATACTTAATGTAGTATTATGTATTTATTTTTCTTGAAACATCTTCTTCTTATCTTTCTTTGTATAATTGTATTAATGCAGAAGGAGCATGTGGTTACGGAAACCTAATCCAACAAGGATACGGCTTACAAACTGCCGCATTGAGCACTGCAATGTTCAATGATGGTCAAATATGCGGCGCATGCTATGAGATACGATGTTTCGATGACCCTGAATGGTGTGCACCTGGATCTATCTTCATTACAGCTACAAATTTTTGCCCTCCTAATTACACCAAACCAAGCGATGATGGTGGTTGGTGCAACCCGCCTCTCAAACATTTTGATCTCGCAATGCCTATGTTTGTCGAAATCGTAAAAGACTATCGCGCAGGTATTGTACCTGTACAATTCAGGCGCGTACCGTGCGTGAAACAAGGAGGAATCCATTTCCAGATGCAGGGAAATCCTTATTGGATCATGATTTTGATTTACAACGTGGCCGGTGCGGGTGATATAACAGAAGTTTTGATTAAGGGGACTAATACAGATTGGGTTCATATGATCAGGAACTGGGGGCAAAACTGGCAGACCGACATGAGACTAGTTGGTGAACCATTGTCATTCCAGATCAAAACGAGTGACGGAAAAGTGGTGCAGTCTGATAATGCCGTGCCAGCGGACTGGCAATTCGGACAGACTTATGAAGGGAAACAACTTTAGACCAAATTTATTTCGTTTCTAAAGCTGTTCTATTTATTTTGGAAATTGTTGTGCTACTAGCTTGAAAATATAATATTCATTCAATAAACTCAATAAAAGTCTACAATTTTTGTAATGCATTGCATCTTGTATTTGGTTAATGAATGAAAATAATAAGAACATAGTGAAAATAATATAAATTCATTATGTGATATCACAAAGAATGTCTTATTATATGGCAATCCAAGTACATTAAGTTATTTCAAAACAAAAAACATAAGCAAACATGAAGGGTTAAATTAAAACAACTATTAAACCAAGGGACTGACATGAAATTTACCAAAACAAAAGGACCAAAAAAGGAATTTAATTTTTCGCGCTTAATTAGTACAATAATTATTTTACAGCAGTAAATAGTAAATAATAAATTTAACTTTCCTATTTGTTTTCCCTCCATTTATTCCTCTCCAAATCAGTAAAACTCCAACCGTTCCCCTCCAGTTCCTAAAAACTGGAGATAATCTCAACCTCCTCCTCCTTCCCCTATACGCTAATCTGGCTCTAATTCAAATTCCCTATATACAATATCCTAATAAATAAACACAGCGAGTCAGTTAATATATAAACAAAACAACTCACTACAGGAAAACTACATAGTTGGAAGCACATAAAGCACGAATGGGCAGGTAAGAAATGAGAAGCTATCGGGTCCTAAATTCGTAATTTACCACAACTCCGTGTCCGTTTTCACAATCCGGTCGCCGCCGCAGCTTCGCCGGAAATCTCCTAAACACTCCTCTCCTCCGCTTCCTCGCTTCTTTCATATGGATTGGAACAGTACGAGTACAACTACTTCTGCTACTACTACTGCGAGTAGTACTGGTCAGGGTTTCGTAGGGATGGAGAGAGCGTGCAGGCTGCCGAACAGCGTGAGCTCGGAGGTGGCGCCGGCGCTGTCGCTGCCGCTGCTCCACGCGGCCTTCGGATCCGCTGATCGGACGGTGGAGATTGGAGATGGGCTGGCCTCGCTGAATCGCCCGGATGTGCTCATGCAGGCCGGCACCATTGCTCAGCTTCTCTCCAATTGTGACGTCGGATATCTGTATGCTGTTATTTTTTTAAGTTTTTTTGTCTGTTTATGTATCGTTTTGGGGATTAATTGGTGCTTTGATTTGTGAAATATGCGATTAGTGGTGAATTCAGTATGAAATTACCGGAAAAAGAAGTGTTTTTTTGACTTTGTTTGGGACTCTACAACTGTGATTAAGCTGTTTGAGTGTGAATTTGCACTCATTTTCATTCGTTGAGAAATAATTCGTATATAAAGTTTGTGATTGGACTACAGAAAACTGCAGAATTTGGATAGTGATCTAAAAATAGCGTTTGTAACATGTTTAAGTACCTGTATGCCAGTTATTCTTTATTTAGTATTGTTTGTCTTAAGTTTGTGATATGTTTATGAAGCCTTAAATTGTTGTAAAAACCCATATTAGAAGAGTACTATATCACGTGTGACACGAAAAGCTGAAAATTAATGAATATACCCTCTAAAAATAGCAAATTTGCGTAATTGGTTATTTCCATCCATGCCGTTGAAATTTTGAAAAAAGGGTGGGAATGAAAAAGTATGCTTTTGCCGTTTTTAATGCCTTTATTAGCACTTTCATAACTGTAATTCAGTTATATATGAAAAAGTAATGTCTTTAATCATCCAGAACTTGAAATATTACCGCAAAAAATGTTTTTGATGCTAATGTTCTGAACTAAACAACTTTTTAAGTAGATTTTATCATCAAGTGAAATTAATCATTGGTAAATAATAAATTTATATTCCCTTTTATTTTACAGTAATTTGAAGGATAAAAGAAAAGACACAAGTACTGATCCAGCCGAATGCTCTTGGCTGTATCAGGAAGTTCTCAAATATAACCCTAACGCTTTTAAATGCTTGCCCCAAGGTAAAGTTAATTAATTAATTAATTTATTCGTCAAATTTATATTTTACAATATTCTTTTTTTAATTTTAGGTGAAGTTAATGAGCAGATTGGATATGTTCAGATTCCGGAAATGAAGCCGTTTCAACAAGTCACACAGAATGTGGTTAGTGTCGCTAATTTGAGAAGAGAACCTGCATTTAATGTCGATGATTTTTCTGAAAGAAGTTCATTTGAAGTAAGTTAGTTCACATTTATTATTTTTTTTATTTTCATTATATGCGTTATTGTTGTTGCTAGCATGAAAACACTCTCTTTCTAAAATAATTGCTTGCCCCTCTCTAAATAATTTATCTCTAGCTCGAACACAAAGTCTCTCTCTAAAATGATATATTTCTCTCTCTAAAATGACATATTTATCTCTCTAAAACAGACGCCACAAAGAAGTTCAATAAGGAAACCGAAGGCCAGGAAAAAAGAAACCGAATCCATTCCTTCCACTTCAGATTCCTCTGATCACCAAGGTCTGATTCATTCATTCATTAATTAATTTTGCTTCCATTCATTTATTCACCATAATAATCTTATTTATTATTACTTTAATACACAGATGCAATAACGGGATTTAACGAGACGATAGAGGAATTCTGCAAAGTTCCAGAAGAAGAAGAGGGAGAAGAGCAAGGGCCTTTGTTAATTCCATTAAACGCGATTAAAGATTTAATAATCGAAATTACATCAGCTAAATCCAAGAATTTTTTGGATAAAATATCTGTTGATTCTCTGAACAGGCTTCTGAGCGTTCTGGACCGTCAGATCCAGTTCTCTCAGGGCCTCTCTCTTGATCCTAACGACAATGTAATTAATTAATTAAGTTATTTATTTATTTATTTGTTTCTTTATTAGTTAATTAATTTGTTTATTTGTTTTTGTATTTATTGAAGGGAGATACAGATACAGAGTCTATGGTATTCACAGCATTGGAAGCGACTCATGCAGCTTTATTAATTCTGACTGATTATGATATGCCTAAGCAAATTTACAGAGAAGAAGTAATTTTTATTTATTTATTTATTTCCTTAAATTGTATGTTGAGAGTATAATTTGTATGATATTAAAATATTTGATTGTGACAGATGATAGAGAGGATAATCGAGTTTTCGAGACATCAGATAAACAACTGCATCGCGGCTTTCAATCCTCAACACAATAATGTTAATAAATCAACTGAAAACGGTATATATATTATTTTTTCCTTCAAATAAATGAATGTTTAGGCGTGCGATAATTTTCAATATTATTTTTATTTTTAGGGTTTGATGATGAAGATGAAGATTTGGATATGGAAGGCTCTGCAAGCAAAAGGAGACGTACCTCTCGTAGTTCCGGTACCAGAAAGTCTTCATTCAACAGGTACCAATTATTTATTTATTTATTTATTTATATATATTTTGCTATTATTTATTTGTTTATTTGTTTGTTTTAGGGTTTCAGCAGCGATTCACGCACTGGTGCAAAAGCTCTGTTTGATTCTAGGGTTTCTGAGAGATTTATTAACAGTAATTCGACTTTCAGACAGCTGTATCATGCAACTAATAAAAACAAGCTTCTCAACTTTTCTCGTCGACAACAACATCCATCTCCTCCAACTGAAATCCATCGACTTATCTTGCTCAGTAATATTCTAATTAATTCAACCCCATAAAAAATAATCAATTCATCAAGAGGGGCAAGATCGTAATTTCCTCCTTTATCCAGGTATTCGCATCATACGCACAGCACAGAGGTTTTCTGATCGACGAAACTTTGCAGCTCCTGAGAAAAATGCAATATTCCAAAAAGGCCCTCAGAACGTTCCACTTGCCAGACGAGGAGCAAAAGCAGATCCAAATGATAACCGCGATCCTGCTCCACTTAGTCCAGTTCAGCGCGCCGGTTCCAGCCGCCTTCAAGTCGCCCTCGCTGAGCTGGACGACACTTGTCGACGCCTCATTGGACGAGGGGTATCCAATGGAGTGCGATAAGGCCGCCACGGAGGCGTGCTGTCAGTTCTGGACGGGGGTGTTGCAGAGGGTCACCAGTAGTAAGGCCGCGTCTGACGCGTCAGAGGCCAAGGGCGTTTTGGAGAATTTGGTCCAGGATTTGTTGGTCACGCTGAATTTGCCTGAGTATCCCGCCTCCTCCTTCATTCTTGAGGTATGTAAAATATGATCAATTCAATTTGGGAAATTTGCAAAAAAGACCCTGCATTAGTGGAAATTGCAAAAAAGGCCCTGCACTGTTGGGAAAGTAAAAAGGTAGTCCCTACCGTTATCTATTAGTTAACACTGTTACTTTTTTCGAATCAGTTTTTATTTAATTTTTTTTTTGCAATTTAGGCGTAATGCAGGGGCTTTTTTGCAAATTTCCCGATTTAGTTTTATTAATATTTCATTTTTTTAAGGAAGAAGTGAATTTAGTTTTTATTTTATTTTTGTAGGTTCTTTGTGTATTGTTACTTGCGAATGCCGGTTTAAAATCCAAGGATGTTTCAGCTCGTTGTTTAGCTATAGAATTACTCGGAAATATAGCAGCCAGACTTAAAAACGACTCGGTAAAATCCAACAAAGATCAGTTCTGGATCCTGCAGGAATTATCGGGTTCCAAACCCGCTAACCCGCCCGACCCGAAACCAAGAAACTCAGCATGCTCAGTCTGTCTCAGTGGCAAAAGCGTAAATATCAAATGCTCGGTGTGTTCTAGAAGGTTCCATTTGGAGTGTATGGGGATTAGTGGACAAGAGAGGCAGGAGAATAGTTTGAGAGAGGATTGGTCTTGCCACCTTTGTTTGTGTAAAGAGCAGCTTGGAGTTTTGCGCAATTATCATAAATTGCAGGGGGGAAATGGGAATAGTACTAATAGTGGGGGGAGAAGGAAGGGGCAGATTGGTAAATTGGCGGATTCGGATGAAGAGACTGTTCAGCAGATTCTGTTGAATTATTTGAGAGAAGCTGGCCAACAGGACGACCGCAATTTATTCACCAGATGGTATTATTATTATTATTTTTTATTAAATTAAATGAATATTTAAAACAAGGGTATATTTGAAATATTTATTTTTATTTTTTTGGAACAGGTTTTATTTGTGCAGGTGGTACAAGGACGATCCGCAAGCGCAAGAGAAAATAGTATATTACTTGGCCAGATTAAAATCGAAGGAAATTTTGCGAGAGCCAGCTGGCAGTTTGCATTTATCGAGAGAATCTGCTAAGAAAATATGCTTAGCTCTCAATCAGAACAACTCTTTCTCTAGAGGATTTGATAAAATCCTCACTGTCCTTCTCGTAAATAAATAAATCCCTCTTTTTAATTATGCATAAAAATATGTATATTTTATATAATATTTCTCTCTAATGTTAATTTACTATTTTTATGTTTGAAGGTAAGTTTGAGGGAGAACTCACCAATCATACGAGCCAAAGCCTTACGCGCAGTGAGCAACTATTAATATCCCATTTCATATTTACTTATTCATCCATATATTATATACTTCTAACTTATGTTTTTTATTATTTTTATGATGTAATTAGGTTAGTTGTATAGTGGAGGCGGATCCTGAGGTACTAAGAGACAAAAGAGTGCAATTAGCAGTCGAAGGGCGTTTTTGTGATTCCGCAATTTCAGTGAGAGAAGCTGCTCTTGAGCTTGTTGGTCGCCACATCGCCTCTCATCCTGATGTTGGCTTACAGGTATATATTTTATAATAAAATGGTATATTGTACCACTTCATTTAATCAATTGATGATTAATTAATATATTGTTTTAATTTTTTTTATATTTTTAGTATTTTGAGAAGGTAGCGGAGAGAATAAAGGACATGGGAGTAAGTGTGAGAAAGAGAGCGATAAGGATCGTCAGAGACCTCTTCACTTCAAACCCTAATTTTACTGGAACCACTCCTGCTTTTATTGAGATCATTTCTCGCGTTAATGATGATGAATCAAGCGTTCAGGTCCTAATTGCATTTCATTTTCCTAAAATTATATAAAATACAATTACAATTAATAATAATATATAATTAATTATTAATAACACAGGATCTTGTGTGCAAAACGTTTTATGATCTATGGTTCGATTCACCTTCCGGAAATTCCGTCCCAATGGAAA
Organism: Juncus effusus; assembly: GCA_027726005.1. NCBI lineage: Eukaryota > Viridiplantae > Streptophyta > Magnoliopsida > Poales > Juncaceae > Juncus > Juncus effusus. The sequence goes on from CM050909.1 coordinate 214,840, forward strand.
TCGCGAATAAAACGGAACAAATAGTCGACATGTTGAGACAAATGAACAATCACCAGCCGTTGATCACGATCGTCAAACGTATTTTGACTCTCGATTTTCTACCTCAGTCTACCAAAGCCACTGGGATCAGTCAGGGCCAGCTGAGTTCCATGAGGAAACGCTGCGAGTTGATTTGTAAACGGTTATTAGAAAGGATCCTTCAGGTAAATACACACATTTTCTTCACATATATATATGTTATTTTTGTTTGTATATATATATATATATATATATATATATATATATATAGTAGGGAAATATCCAAATAACCCCCTAACTTTTCTGAATATTACAAAAAACCTCACTTTTTAGATTTCTCAAAAAAAAAAAAAACCCAAAAAATGAATTTAGTTTTAAAACGCTCCCCTATGGTGATTAAAGTTAACCATTTAAGGGTTTAAATATTTTTTATTGACCAAATTACCTTAGTTATGTACCTGAAAATTAAATTCACTTTCAGACGGTTTTTGAGAAATTTGAAAAGTGAGTTTTTTTTTTGTTGTAATATTCAGAAAAGTTAGGGGGTTATTAAAAATTTCCATATTTACTATATAAATTATACATCTTATGTTTATGATAATTAGGTTGATGAGAGAGCGAACAATGAAGAGGAAGTAAAAGCTTTACCATACGTACTCGCATTACACGCTTTCTGTGTTGTGGACCCCACTTTGTGCGTGCCTGACAAGGACCAATCACAATTCGTCGTCACTCTTCAGCCCTACCTCAAAAATCAGGTATGTACACAATTCTTTTAGGGAAATTTGCAAAAAAGCCCCTACATTATCCCTAAATTGCAAAAAAGCCCCTGCCTTATTGGAATTTGCAAAAAAGCCCCTGCATGATTAAAATAAATAAGTTAACGATGTTAAGTGTAATCTAACGGCAGGGACATAAATTTGACTTTATCAACGATGCAGGGCTTTTTTTGCAATTTCCAAGTAGGCAGGGTCTTTTTTGCAATTTAGGATAATATAGGGGCTTTTATGCAAACTTCCCTTTTTCTTATTATCTCTACTTGCATTTTCTACTACTTTTTACATGGTTATATGTCTGTGAACAGGTGGATAACAAGTCGATAGCGCAGTTGCTGGAGAGTATAATATTTGTGATCGATGCGGTTTTGCCTTTAATAAGAAAACCGCAACAGAGTTTGATTGTGGAGCTGGAACAGGATTTGAGACACATGATCACTAGACACTCGTTCTTGACTGTCGTTCATGCCTGTATCAAGTATGTCAGTTTCATTTTGTAATTGATTATTTTCATTTATTGTTATTGTAATGGTTTATTATTTGATTTATAGGTGTCTTTGTTCGCTGAGTAAAACGGCGGCTAGAGGAGCGAACCAAGTGGTTTATTTGGTGCATGTGTTTTACAAGCATTTAAATGGACCGAGTGCTGACAATAATTTGGTACTTTTTCACTATTTTTTTATTTAATTTCTCATATTTATTTTACGAAAGGTCATTTATTTATATTATTATGTGTGAAATTGCAGATATTGGGGCGGTCTTTGTTCTGTTTGGGATTATTATACAGATACGGTTATGAATTAATGTCATCATGCGAGACTAGAATTGAAATAGACAAAATATTAGGGTTACTTCAGAAATATCTTCGCATGGACGATTTTAGCTTGAAGGTCCGAGCTCTACAGGTCTGTTTAAATACTACTTTAAATTGTGTATTTATTATATGTAAACTGTTTTAAAAAAATGTGAGTTGATATTAAAATATGGAAATAATGAATGGTTATAAACAATGCAGGCTTTGGGAAATGTACTGATTGCAAAGCCTGAATACATGTTAGAAAAAGATATCATGAAATTAATAGAAGCTTCATTATCTTCTGACGTCCATATTAAAATGAAGGTACTTTCATTCTATTTAGCATTTCCCACTGAATAATTATATACTATTTCCAACCTCCAAATACTGAATATTAAATTAATTTTATTTTTGTACCAGATCCAATCTTTAGAAAACATGTACGAATACTTAATCGACGCAGAGAGCCAGCTCAGCGGTGACGGTACAACCGGTACCAAAAACCCTAATAAAAATAATAACAACAATTCCGTACCGAACGGTACGAGTCAGGTACCAAGTGCAGCTGGAGCAGGAGACACCAACATTTGTGGCGGTATAATTCAGTTGTACTGGAACAGTGTTTTATCCAGATGCTTGGATTCCACCGACCAAGTTCGCCAAAACGCCCTCAAGGTAATTATTAATTAATTAATTGGGATATTTCCATATATACCCCTGCAAAATTTAAAAAATTATTTGTTTATTTTTGTGTGTAGATTGTAGAGATTGTGTTGAGACAAGGTTTGGTCCATCCAATTACTTGTGTGCCGCATCTTATCGCACTTGAAACCGATCCATTGGAACCAAACTCTAAGCTGGCTCATCATCTCCTTATGAACATGAACGAAAAGTATATACTTTTAACTATATTCATCACATTTTTTACGATACATATTTCCTTCATTAATTTACTCAATATTTTTCTTTTTTAGGTATCCGTCGTTCTTTGAGAGCAGACTGGGAGACGGTTTACAAATGTCGTTTAAATTTTTTGAAACAATAGTTAGTAATCATGACTCAAACAACATGAAGGCAAATCCACTGGCTTTTGTTAGACCAGGTGTATCCAGGATTTACAGACTGATCAGATCGAATCGTAATTCAAGAAACAAGTTCATGCATTCCATAATACGCAAGTTCGAGTCCGATAATTGGAACCACTCTCCCCTCAGCTTCTTACTGTAAGTCAAACTACCGCATTTCCAATCCCTGTATTTCCAAATCCTGTATTTCAAAATTCCGCATTTGTAATGATTGTTATTTCTGAATATTATGAAAACCCCCCTATATTTTTGGATTCCCTCCAAACCGCTAACTTTTTATTCCGCCTCAAATATGGGGGCCTAACTATAATAAAATTATGGGGGCGAAATGGTCATTTTTAAAATGTAATAAAAAGTTAGGGTTTTTTCCTACAATATTCAGAAAACTTAGGGGGGTTTTGAGGAGGACTAAAAAGATAGGTGGTTTTGAGGGAATCTAAAAATATAGGGTCTTTTTATAATATTCAGAACAGTTAAGGGGTTTTTGAAAAAAAAATTCATTTTTCTAAATTATTTATTTATTTTATTTTTTGAAGGTATTGTGTTGAGGTGTTGGCGTCGTTGCCGTTTACGTTGCCAGATGAGCCGTTGTATTTGATATATGATATAAATAGAGTTATACAATTGAGGGCTGGCGCTTTGGAAGATAGTATGAAGAAATGGAGCTCATTTGCCCAACAAAAAATGCTGATTAATAATAATAATACTATGAATGAGCAAGTATTAATGGAGCAAGGATCATATAATAATAATAGTAATATGGGAAGTATGCCTGATAATGGGTTTGGTATTTCTGAAACTGGCATGCAAAGGCTTCAGGTATAAAAATCTTATCTTTAATCTTTCAAATTTAGGGTTTAGGGTTTAGGACCGTTATACTTAAATTTGATATACCTTTTAATTTTTAATTTTGTTTTAGGCTGATTGTCATGATGCGATTGCTTTACAACTGCTATTAAAACTGAAGAGACATCTCAAAATCGTGTACAGTTTAAACGATGCTCGTTGCCAGGTTAGTTTTTATCGTTTTAATCATACAAAACTTGAAGGGCCATTTTGCAAAATTCTTTAAAAAATATTTCTGTTTCAGGCATTTTCTCTGAAGGAGGCTCCAAAACCTGGAGAGACAATATCCAAACAGAATATTCCGTTAAATATCGCTGACATCAGAACTCAACTCCCCACTCGATTAGAAGACATGGTCCAAGTCTATCAGGCAAGAGACCATAAAAACGATATATTCCTTTATATAAATGAAATAAACATAATACTTTTTGTACAACAGGAGTATAAGACAATATTGAGGGATGATTCGATTGATTACGTGGCATTTACTGCTTCCTTGCCGAAAAAGCGTCAGACTCCACGGAATCCGAGGAGCAGAAAAGTTTCCGGATCCCGAGGCAATAATGATGAGGTCAGCGATGATGACGGCGACGGCAGTTGGCGGCGGGGCCCGCGAACTCTGGATTTCGGAGCCTCGCCTCATTCTGGAGGCAGAGTCACCCGCTCTAGGCTCCACACTTGATGAAGAAAATGGTATATTGTTTGTTAAAATGGTATATTGGTGCTTAAAATGATTTATTTTGATGATTTATTCGATTGTTTTCTAATTCCATTTGTTGTTTTTTGAAGGTGGGAAGGAAAGAAATGGAATAGAGCTAAATTCTAATTTTGTATATTGATAGGAAACTGTAGAAATGGTTAGGAATCGGGAGAATTAGTAAATAGGGGAAGGTTAGGTTAAAATAGATTAAAAAAGTGTGCTAATTGCAGTTAAATTGCTCTGCCCCTTATCTGTAATTTTTGTCATTTAACTTTTTACTTAGGTTTGTAAGTGTAGTGATTTGTTGTTATATTTTGGTGAAGTTACTAAATTGATCAAAATCTTTTGGCTAAGAATCTTTTTGAAGGTTCAGTGATTGTTTTATATTCTGAATTTTTGTGAGGGTCTTGACCTTGATCTGATTCAGTTTGATTAATCATTTTATGTAATTATTTCATGTTCCTTTGGGGATTTGCACATGGTTGGTCGAGTGATTTAAGTCGTACAACTTTATTTTACTTTTTATTAGATTCTTCTTTTTCAAATGAAACTTCTGTCGGGAGACAGAAAGAACATGGATGGTATTATTCCAATAATAACCAGCTTTTATTCATATGTTTATGTGGGCATAAACAGTTCATTCTCTTATTATTATTTACTATGAAATGTTATATAATAACCCATATAATGTTGTGCTGATAAATATTGAAATGTTAATGAGATGAAATTGTGCATTGATACATAGATTGTTTTCTTTCTAAAATAAATAATTAACATGAATGAATGTTTTTCTTTGAAAGGCAAAATGAAATGAAAAGCCAAAAGTATTACATTAAGTATGAATATGTTATAATGCCAATGCCAATGGCTATAAGAGAGGTGTCATTTCTACATGATTCTGACTCTTACCAAACCACTGAATTCAAAGTAGTTTTGACTTAAAACTGCAAAGAACCAAGATTCAGCTTTGCATGCCAAACATGGATTACTTATTATATACATGGATAATATACAAAACTAAGGAAATTATTTGGACTTGATGTACCTTGGAAATCACATGAAAATATAGAAAATTACCCTCATAATTATTATTAGTTGAATTTGAAGAAAACTATTGGAGGGATGAAAATGACTAGATATACTTTACAAATCTTTTTAATTGACTACACTTTTTTTGCATTACATTACATATACACTATATAAACTCTGGGGACCTCAGATAAGTGTAAAAAACGGTTCAAAATTCATCAACTTAGAAAAAAAAAGGAATAATTAAAAGTCAAATAGTTGGTACGTACATAAAAACCAAGTAAAGCCACTTGGAATTAGGCTGGCAAATGGCCACGTACCATTTCTTTGAGTTGAATATGAACAGCCTCATTTGTCTTTCCTTTGCCAATTGTTTTGCAAATTAGGGCTAATAAAAATAAAGATTGACATTAAAATATCACATATACCCTTGTAAAAATAATAATAGTATTACATAAGTATCATCTGTATTCTTGTCTTTTACTCTTATTATAAAACAATTTCCCTTGTTTGATTGCATTATTTTTTCCTACTACCAAACTAAAGAAGCATGTGAGATGTAATTATTCTCTGTACATGATGTAACATGAAAGTGATGTAAACCTTTTCACATCACAAAAAAAAAAGAAATATCGAAGAAAGAAAGTGATATAGACCTTGCAATTATTGAAAGATTCAACGAGATTGATTTGTTATGCTAGTGCAAATTCTAAATAATCGGAAAAAAATAGTAATAGTAATATTAGAAAGAATTTTTTTTTTTTTTTAAATTTGGAGAGGGATTATCCCTCTTCCAAACGCAAAACTCATTTCCATTTCTATATTTGTTTTTTGATAGTTTACAGCTTTTTTTCCTATCTATTTACATAATTCTTTATCTAAACCTAATCTATTTACTCGAGAAAATTAAACGGTCCACACAATAATAGAAAGAATATTTCCTTCAAAAATAATATAAATAATATAAATGTGCCAATTATGTGAGATTCCCAATTGAAACGAGGCATTGACCTCCCTTGGATTCTTAATCAAACAATTTCTTGATCAATTCAATTCCCCACCAATTAATAATTCATTTACCATCTTCAACAATTTAACTGTAATTAACTTCTCTGAAATCATTGTGTAATTAATCAAAAATATATTATTTAGGTTCTATTTCTCTACAGTATCAGCTCGATTTAATCAAGAATATTCACGACCATAAATTTTTATTTGATTTGTTAATTACGCATGTCACATAATAAAATTCTGTATGAAGAATCTACTATGAGGATGAAAATAAATTAACTTCTTTCATTTCTTGTTCAAGATCTCTCAAGTCTCACATTCATGACTCATTTCATATCTTTTTTATGATTTCCGTATACAATTTAAAGGGGATAAATGATAGTTAAAGAGGTTTAAAAGGAGAGAGGCTTTCTATTTTCCCTAATACAGAATTCATTTCCACAAAAAGAGTTCTTGATATTTTTTGAGTGAAAATATAAATATTCCCAGATCTGAGGTATCAAATTTCACTTTTCAAGTCCTTTTCTCTCCAAACAAAGGTACATTGATTTTTCTCTTTATATAATTTGATTTTTAGTTCTTATATATAAACATTGCGTATTGGGTACGTTTGTTCTCATGAGATGTGGGGTTCAAAATCGGTGGAAATTTCACCAACTCATAAAATAAAATAGTACACATTTATCATAGTTTTTTTTTTTCTCTTTTCATTTTCTTATTTCTTTTTGTTAAGAAAAGGAGAAAAAGGTAAACGTTTGGTTCATGAAGTGTCGGTTGATGTGTTGTGTTCTGTTGTGCTCCCTTTTTTCTCACTCAAAGCTACTTCTCTCTCTCTCTTTAGTTATACTCAAAATCATTCTAGATCTCAGATTTAAAGGACTCCTTTGTTGTTAACTTATTTTGTCCAAGTTTTATGAGAAGTTTGTCAATGAGGAAAATCCCTCAAAATGTGGGGTGAGCCCAAGTAATTAAGAATTTGAAGAATTTTTTTGAAATTTGTTTCCTACAATTATAATGACTAAAATAATTAGGTATTTTCTATGAGGAACTACAATACTTTTACGGAAATGCTTTAAAATTTACTAAATGTGCATCATAATCTATGATATAAAATAAAATTATATGCAGTATTTTAACCTTTCTAATGGGTAAAAAAGAACAAAAAAGTGTAATATTTGGTTAAGTGTCAAAACGGGCAGTTGCAACACCCATTTCGAGTTTTTAATGCAAATATCAAGTACCTTGCTTTTCTTTGGTAATAAGATCAAAATGATTAAAACAAAGCTAATTAACAGTTGCGTGTATTTTACTTCAATTTCGATTATTTTTCCATTGTTTTTGTCAAGAAAAGTAGTCCAATTTTGATTCCATCAAACGATACTGATTCCAAGTCCATTTGATTTTGATAGTTGCAATATATATCTCCTCGATTTTCTTACATAATAGAGAACACTATTATATACGCCAAATCTTCATTATTTTTTTTCTCTTTTTTTTTTTTTTTTTGAATACTTGCTTGAGATTATTTTTTTTTCTCTGTTGACGTTAATTAATAAAAAAGAAGAAAGTTGGTATTAGAAAAGTATTGTAAAATTTGTTTGTGATGTTTGGTGGGTCTATAATTTGAAATCAATTTGTAAAATTGGAACTTTTAGCTTTGTAGGCCATTTAATTTTTAGGCTTATGGTTGGTACATTATGAATTATGATTGGAACATTTACTTGTTTCAATTATTAATTGTATCTTGATTCAGCTAAATGTTTAAAATTATTTGATACATTTGCTTTAGAAGTAATAGATTATATTGCAAATCAAGAAGACTAGGACAATGCTCAATGCTCGCGCTTCGCAGAGAGTATTTTAATTTTAATAGTTATTTCAATATAATAATATATAACTTGTAATTATGAAAATTCAAAATTAAAGTTTATGAATCTATAATACATAAATAATACATAGGAATTAAAAATTATTGTCTTTGATTTTCTTATGTCATTATCTCTTGATATATTATATTAGAAAAATAAATTAAATATTAATCAGTCTTAGATGAATGAGATCAGAAAAAATAAAATGCAAGATAATTTATTTCGATTGCTAAGATTTAAAAAAAAGTCAACTACCGAGATAAAATTGACAATAAGACTCTTGAGAATGCTCAAAGAGAGATGAAAAATAAGGTATAAGGTATAAGTTAATGAGCATATCATTTTTGTACATATTCTTTTATATAATCTATATTCACATACTTTAGCAAGAAAAAAAAATTGGAACCATAATAGTATGGAACTCAAATAAAGAGAAAATTCCAATAAATTTATATTTGATGATTGTAACATTAGAAATAAAATATTTCATTAAGAATTATAATTTTGTAAAGAAGAAAAGAAAAATTATTTATATTTTAATGAGTGAACTCTTCATTAACTATTGATATTAATTGTTGAACATAACTTTGCACCATGATTCATTGAAACCATCTGATTAAGATCTGATGGCATAAACAAACTCACAACGGTTCTCAATAAATCGGATATGAAACACAAAATACCAATTTGACCACTCATATGCTTATGTTTTAATAACTATATAAATATTGATATAAAATATCAATAAATTTGAGAAAATGAATGACTAAGATTCGACAAAAAAATTGATCGAACGGTCAAGATAAAAATGATGATATGGTATTTTAAGAAGACTCAAAAGTAGATAAAAAATAAGAGATTGGGTTAATTATATTTACTAAGCAAGTTACAGTTAGAAAAAAATAGAATAAGTTTACTAAGCCACTACCCCCTTACCACTTTTTTTATTAAAAATAAAAGATTTGATAAATGGGGTCGCACTAGGAGGGATTTTTAAGAGGGGGCGTATCAACCCAAAAAAATATTAATACCTTCAACATTTGATTTCTTTTCTCTAGCAAGTAGTTGACTAGTATGTAGCTTGTTATTCCACAGACCACATTGTCACATTGACAGGTCTCATCACAAGAATTGCAAAATTACATTAACAAAACATTACACTACTGACTAGTAAAATTGCTCATCTGCCCGTAAGTTCTAAATCGTATAGAAACTCGAGAAAAAGAAATTTTACAGAATTGAGATTCAATGGTCCAGCTTGATTGAAAGCGTGTGATGAGACCAAGTCCAGCTCATATTTCCCTTCGACCCCCTGAAATCTTTTTATTTAAATTTCCCTGGATTAAATTTCAGAAAGAAACGCGTGGTGAAAACTCGAAGGCTTCAATTAAAAAAAGAAAAAGAAAAAGAAAAAACGGAAGGTGCGTTTCGTTCTTCCTTTGATTTTCTGTGTGTATTTATATCTCGCCTCTCGCCACCTTCTCTTTCATTCCTCGATTCTCTCTCTCTTCTCTTCTCTTCTCTGCTTTCTCTTTCTTGGTCTGTTTTGCTCATTTAGTTCGACTGTTTCTTGAAATTGGATCTGAAACCAGCTTCTGAGGTGAATTTTCTGGCTTTAATTTCATTCAAGATTTGATTTGATCTATTTTGTTTTTTGAGTTGTTTTTAGATATGTGATAGTTTGATTTGTTTGATTCCGTAACAATTTGGAGTAAGAATCACACTTGATCACTACTCTGTTTACTAGATCCAGCTTACTTTCAATAGAATAAAGCCAATTTCTCAGATTTCAATCACACAATAAATTATTCACCTAATCAATCGCTCTCGCTCAATCGTAAATCCTCATTCACTCACTCAACCCAATCAATACTCCCCCATTTCTTTCTCAAGATCTCTCTCTTTCAAGAACCAAAGATCTAATCTTTCTTCCCTCTTTCTCAGGCAAAAATGGTGAAAATCTGCTGCATCGGAGCGGGATACGTGGGCGGCCCAACAATGGCGATCATCGCCCTGAAATGCCCTGAAATAGAAGTGGTGGTCGTCGACATTTCAACCACACGGATCGCCGCGTGGAACAGCGACACGCTCCCGATCTACGAGCCGGGTCTCGATGAGGTGGTCAAGGAGTGCAGGGACCGCAATTTGTTCTTCAGCACGGATGTCGAGAAACACGTGGCCGAAGCTGACATCATCTTCGTGTCAGTCAATACCCCTACTAAGACTCGCGGTCTTGGTGCAGGTATTAATTACTTCATTACTCTCTCTTTTTTTTATATTATTGACTAGTTTTTTTTTTATAATTTTGAATATTTTTTGAGTATATGGATGGATCCGGTAAACCTTTGATAGATCCATTTTTGTTGGTATACAAGCTACTCGTATAACAGCGGTACCATACCAACCACCAATTACTGCAGATCTCCATTGGAATCTATTGATCCAATCAAAATCGGAAAAAAGTCACAATTTTTTATCTGCGTGAATAAATACCTGATCTGTAATTACCAAACAGGCAAGGCAGCAGATCTGACGTACTGGGAGAGCGCGGCCCGCATGATCGCTGACGTGTCCAAATCCGACAAGATCGTCGTCGAAAAGTCAACCGTGCCGGTCAAAACCGCAGAAGCCATAGAAAAAATCCTAACCCACAACAGCAAGGGCATCAACTACCAAATCCTGTCGAATCCCGAGTTTCTCGCCGAAGGCACAGCAATAGCTGACTTGCGGGCCCCAGACCGAGTTTTGATTGGAGGCCGCGAAACGCCAGCTGGCCAGAAAGCCGTCCAAGCTTTGAAATCCGTGTACGCTCATTGGGTCCCTGAAGATAGAATTATTACGACCAATCTTTGGAGCGCTGAACTGTCAAAGTTGGCGGCAAATGCATTCCTGGCGCAGAGGATTTCCTCCATTAACGCCATGTCAGCGCTGTGTGAGGCGACTGGAGCCGATGTCACCGAGGTGGCATACGCTGTTGGTAAGGATTCAAGAATCGGACCGAAGTTCTTGAATTCTAGTGTTGGATTTGGGGGCTCGTGCTTCCAGAAGGATATTCTGAATTTGGTGTATATTTGCGAGTGTAATGGTTTGCCCGAAGTGGCGAACTATTGGAAGCAGGTGATCAAGATCAACGATTATCAGAAATCTCGGTTCGTTAATCGCGTTGTTTCATCGATGTTTAATACCGTTTCGGGCAAAAAGATCGCAATTTTAGGGTTTGCGTTTAAGAAGGATACTGGTGACACGAGAGAAACGCCAGCGATCGATGTTTGTAAGGGTTTGTTGGGCGATAAGGCGAGTATTAGCATTTATGACCCTCAAGTTACTGAAGATCAGATTCAGCGCGATCTGGCGATGAATAAATTTGACTGGGACCATCCGATCCACATGCAGCCTGTCAGCCCTACAGCTGTCAAGCAAGTCAAGGTAAATAGATTCAAGATTAGAAAAATTATTACTATTATTAATCATAGAATGAATTACAAAGTCTAGCTCAATTATTCTATACAATTGTACCTAATACATTCTATACAATATCTTTATAAAAGGTGACGTGGGACGCGTATGAGGCTGCGAAAGGGGCCCACGGAATTTGCATTTTGACCGAGTGGGAGGAATTCAAGAACCTTGATTACGAGAAGATTTATGAAGGGATGCAGAAGCCTGCGTTTGTGTTTGACGGTAGAAATGTGGTTGATGCTGAAAAGTTGAGAAAGATCGGGTTTATTGTTTACTCGATCGGAAAGCCGCTCGATGGGTGGTTGAAGGACATGCCGGCCCTTTGTTAAGGAAATTGAGAGGATTGGAATAATTGAGGGTGATTTGTTTGGTTTTGTTGGTTGATTATTCTTTCTAGGTACGATGTGTTTGTGGTTGGGTTTACGGTTGTTTTTGTTATGAGTTAAGTTGTTTAGAGTCGGTCTGGGATTGGTTTTGTTGAACTGATCTGAATACTATTGAGTTGTTATTGTTGGATACTGGTATTTTTATATGAAATTTGCCTTTTTTGTTATTATGAAATGTATTGTTATTTTGGATGATTTTATGTTTGGAAGATTGTTACTGTGATTGATGATTACAACATGTAAGGCATGAATGCTAAAAATTTTAATCTTAAACAAATTACAAGAAAAATCAAGTATTTTGTAATCAGAAATCTCAAATTATTCAAACTAATGCATACTTAACCTGAAATTTCAGATTTTCTAAATTGAGAAAAAAATTGCAAAATAAAATTATTCTAACAGATACACATGAGATTTGATAAATCACAGAAGTGTTCACAGCAGAAGCATACAACTGGTAAAACAAGTCTCTAAAAATCACTAAACAAACATCTCATAATTAAGAGCAATAAAAAAGCAAACTAATAAATGACAAGGAAAATTATTATTCTAATGTTTAACTTGGTAGTTCTTCAAATAAGATATTGTTGCACAATATCTTTATATCGCCATGAGATCGCCGAAATTGCGCATCAGAAAGATCGATCCAGCAAACAATCCTACTGCCTTCAGTAATTTCTACAAAATTATAATTAACAAAAAAGATCATTGCTCAAATGCGAAATTTCTCACATCTAATTAGATATTGAAACAAAAAAAATAAATAAATAAAGAGGACTGAAAAGGGAGAAAAAAAAATACCGAATTGACAGCCCAGTTTTGCTCATCATTAACCTGAGAATTCCACAAATCCTTCACCTTCTCAATCGTGCTCCCACCTTTCGCCATTGTTTCACTTCTTTCTGTTAATCAGAAAAAAAAATCTTCAATTTCAGTTCCTTTTCTTCTTAAATCAGAACAATAAAGTGTTCCAATAAAAAAATCGCACTCAGATCACCAAAATAATACATAATTACAAAAACCAATAAATTTGATTAATTAAAGATGCAAGGAAGAAATCTTACACGAAAGTTGAAGATCGACGAAGGATTCTTAGAGGCTGCTTCTCCTAAGTTCTCTTTCTTCAGCGAGAGGAGACGGCGGCTTGCATAATAATGGCAATTTTAATAAAACCAGGATTTCATTTCCCGTGTTTTCTAAAACCGGGAAATGAAATCCTGATTATTAATAACTATTGAATTTCAGTTCATTGGGTTTTCGAAGGGTTTATAGATCGAACAGTATTGCCGCAATTCGCATGAACATCTCTGAATCCTTTGAGAATGGAGAGCATTCATGGCGGGAAGGAGGATTCTACGAACTGGAGAGCAGAGGATGTGATTGCAGGGAACGGGAGAGCTCTTGAGGCTCTGAGGGAGCTCATCATCTATCCTTTTCTCTACTCTCGTGAGTCTAAAAAACTCGGTCTCAAGGTAATTGTGATGATTCTTGTGCTGATTTTCTTTTTATTTATTTATTTGGATTTTGATCGTTTTACGGTTTTAGTTTTGTTTATTTGATTGAAATTTGTAGTGGCCAAGAGGGTTGCTTCTTTATGGCCCGCCTGGAACTGGAAAGGTGAATCCTTTTCATTGATTTTACTCTTCAAAATTAAATATTGTATTTGATTCGTTAATTTTGTTATTAATTTCATTATTATGTGCTTCATATTATCTTTTATATTTGAAATTTATTCAGACAAGCCTAATTCAAGCTGTAGTTAAAGAATGCAACGCTCATCTCACATCAATCAGGTACTAAACATCAAAAAGTTCAATCTTTCTAAACCATTAATGTAACTTTATATTCATAATTTACATTAAAAAAAAAACACTTTATATTCGTAATTTGAACAAATATAACTTAATTTGTTTAATTCCAGTCCTTATTCAGTGCATAGAGCTCATGCTGGCGAAAGTGAGAAATATTTAAGAGACGCATTTAATGAAGCATATTCTCACGCTAAATCTGGAAATCCCTCCGTTATTTTCATCGATGAAATTGATTCTATTTGCCCTCGCCGCGACAACAAGTAATTTTTTATAATTTCAAAACCCTAGTTTCATAATCTCAAAACCCTAATTTCCTTTTAATGAATCATTTTTGTCAGAAAAGAGCAGGAATCTCGCATAGTTGGCCAGCTTTTGACATTAATGGACGGGAATAAAAGCTCGTCAAAAAAACTCCCACATATTGTTGTTGTGGCTTCAACTAACAGGTTCATTAATGTGTGATAATTGTTGATTTAATTCGTAATTAATTAATTAATATTTTTATAATCAGGGTTGATGGAATTGATCCAGCACTAAGAAGGCCTGGCAGATTCGATTCAGAACTCGAAGTCTCAGTTCCAACTTCAGATGAACGCTTTCAAATTCTCAAGGTTTAAATATTTAAATTCAAAATTTAATTTATTATTATGATATTTCACTCATAGTCTAAATTTAATATATTTTTCAGCTTCACTCAAAGAATCTGAATTTGGAAGATGATGTGGATCTGGAATCGGTCGCCACGTCATGCAACGGATATGTCGGTGCGGATCTCGAGGCGCTCTGCAGAGAGGCCGCCAGGCTGGCCTTTCGCCGAATGTCAAACCCTAATTTTGATGATGATAATGATAATAATAGTATGCTCAAAATAAAAATGGAGGATTTTATATCGGCAAAATTGTACGTGGGTCCCAGTATAACGAGAGGGGTGACTAAAGAGGTCTCTAAAGTCACTTGGGACGATATTGGCGGCCTCAAAGATTTAAAGGTGCTTTATTTATTTATTATATCTTCTTTATTTATTATATATTATATATTATTTATTTATTTATTTGTTTATATTGTATTTATTATATATATATTTATTTGTTTGTTTATTATTAATTAATTAATTAGTTTATTTATTTATTATTTATTTCCGAGATAATTTAGTTATTGTGTAGCTTACCGAGCAGTCGACATCAATCAAAGTTTGTTGAACACACTTAAATACTTACCTAATTATTATTATTGTTATTTTTCAAAACAGAAAAAATTGCGACAAGCGGTTGAGTGGCCGATAAACCACGCAGACTCATTCAAAAGACTGGGCATAAGTCCAATAAGGGGAGTATTATTACACGGTCCACCTGGCTGTTCCAAAACCACTCTCGCCAAAGCCGCCGCTCACGCCGCCCAATCCTCCTTCTTCTCCCTAAGGTACTTGTTAACAAACTTAATTATTTATTGACAAATTATTCGGAGTGCCAATAAGCAGCGCCCACCATACAGTTTTAGCTGTACACATATATATTTGTACTTGAATATACTTTTTGTGTTTACAAATATACCTTTTTGTAATTTCACTATACCTTTTTGTGTTTACAAATATATCATTTTATAATTCCATCGTACCTTTTATAATCGGGCGCTTCTTGGCACTCCAAAAGCTTGGTACTCCATATCTGAACCCTTATTAATTTATGGAATTTCACGAATGGGCCCTTGTTGATTGTTTTATGGCCAAATTTCTTATGTGCCCCTGCAAAAGATCATAATTTCATGTATACCCCTACAAAAAGTGAAATGTCACCAATACCCCTACAAAATACTTGAGTGATTTTGTAGCGATATTGGTGATATTTCACTTTTTGTAGGGGCATACATGAAATTATGATCTTCCTTCTTCTCCAAAGCCGCCGCTCACACCTCCAAATCCTCCTTCTTCTCCTTAAGGCAGTTACTTTAATTAATTAATTAATTATTTTGCGGAAAGGTCCCTGTGGTTTTGATAATTTGTTTTTTGAATTAGTGGGGCGGAGTTGTATTCGAAGTATGTGGGAGAAGGAGAGGAGCTGTTGAGGAGGACCTTCCAGAAGGCCAGGCTGGCGGCTCCGAGTATTTTGTTTTTCGATGAAATTGATGCTGTTGCTCCTAAACGGTACAGTTTAATTTAATTAATTTTCGATTATTTTTTATTAAAAAAAAAAATATATATATATATATATTAGTTAATTTTTGTTATTTTTTTTATTTATTTGTAGAGGGGGGAGTGGGGGAGGAGGAAATGTGACGGTGGGAGAAAGGCTTCTTTCGACTTTGCTAACTGAAATGGATGGTTTAGAGCTAGCTACCGTACGTTTTTTTATTTTTATTTTTATTTTATTAAATTATAATTGTTTTTATTGTTCAAGTAATAATGGTTTGTTTAATTTGATGTATAATTAAATAGGGAATAATAGTATTGGCTGCCACAAATAGACCTCGTGCCATTGATGCGGCTCTCCTCAGACCAGGCCGCTTTGACTTGGTATTTTACATTTTTAACCTTGCAAAATCTTAAAATATTACATATACCCTTTATAAAATAAATGAAATTTAAAAAATTTTAGGTGTTATATGTGCCGCCTCCAGATACAGAAGGCCGGCACGAGATATTAAAAATCCACACTAGAAAAATGAAATTAGGTCAAGACGTAAATCTGTTAAAAATCGCGGAAAAAACAGAGTTATTTACAGGGGCGGATTTGGAAGGACTTTGTAGAGAAGCAGGTATGTTGGCTTTAAGAGAGGATTTATCGGCTGATTTTATTGGTTCAAGACATTTTGAACTTGCGAGAAATTGTTTGAGACCATCTTTGACTAAGTCAATTGTTGATCAATATGCTTCTGCTATGGTTCGTAAATAGAGTGAGAGTTTATTTAGTTTTGTGAATTAGGTATTTGTTGTGTTTGTTAATTTATGATGAGGAATAAGTTGTAGGATGGAACTTTGTTTTATTGGATTATTTATTTATTTGATTATTTATAGGGAATTAAGGTGGTAATTTGAATGTTTGTATTGTAAGGTATTTTGTTTTGTGTTGGTTTAATGGTTTGAAAATCTTGTTTTATTTCGAGTTGTGTGTTGTAACTTGTGAGGGGTATCAATTGGTTAGTCGAATTTTTGAAATAGTAAGAGTTTGATGGAAAGTAGTGAGTTCTAAAAGTGTTTTAGACGAATTAGTCTCAAAATTAAGATTTTGGAAGAAAATTAGTAATGAAGTCTTTTTCATGCAATATCATTCAAATATTTGAGTTTTGAGGAAAATTGAAAACAGGATAGTGTTCATAAGCCTTAGAATAATTGAGATTTGAAGAAATATTGAAAAAGTAGGTAGTACTTTGTGTTCTGATTTCAAATAGTTGACAAACTACAGTTTGAGAAAATTTTAAAATATAAAGGATTTTGCGTTTGTTATTGAATAACATGTGATGTTGATGTTTTGGAAAAAAGAAAATGAAAAATTAAGTATATTAACACAAGAAACTTTAGTTTTTGAAACAATAATATCAATATCAAAATGTGACATGCATCAGTGCTCTATAAAACAATATGTTACAGAATTTTCAATGAAAAAATGACAAGAAAATACATAATAGCCTAAATATTTCTTGATGATAAATTTGTCACTTGATGTCATAATGATACATACATTTTACTCCCTGTGACTATTTGATATCTTTTAATCATTAATTATATTAATTTATGTCAATTTGAGATAAAAAAAAAATTCTCTCTATTGTCACAAAAAGAGATTAGACCAATTTACAAATAACTACATAATTGCACAAGTTACTATAGCATAATATCTTCTATTAAAACCCTATCTCCAATCAAATAATGCATAACATGCTTGAGCCAACTGGCTGCCAGATCTCTACACATTCAATTCAACACATCTATAAACTAAAAATGTCTAACAACCTTACCATTTTAAATAAATTAGCAAACCCTAGCTACAATGACACTAAAAATGCCATTTTGAATAAACAAACAAATCCTAGCTAAAAGGCATTAAAATGGTAAGGTTGGTAAACATTTTTTTATAGATGTGAGAGGAAGTGAGACAAGGAACTAAAAAATAAATTATAATTTGCTTATTACAAATTAAATTATTAATCTTGATTCAGCTAATTTTTCTTCTTTGATGCTCGATCTGTTGTAGGAGTTATTGTATGGAAAATACTCAAATAGTGTAGCGAGTTGGTCCAATATGCAAAATTTAACCTTTTTGGAAGTAATGACTGAACACACGAAAAATGTATTATTATACTCTGCATATAACATGAGGTCTGGACTTGCTAAACGGGTCTTTCTAGTGTAAGATCAGGAAAAATAATTTGTTTTCTTCTTCTTCTTCTTTTGATAAAATGAGGAAAATAATTTGTTCTGTTTTGAATTTTTCTTTTGAGTACTGGAACCGTGTCTATCAGTCCAGCTGGAATATCAATTTGACATCTAATAAATTGATGGTACAACTGCCGTACAAGCTTTATTTTATTTTATTTTTTGTACCATTTTCATGTACCGTATTTTTGAGCGAAATATTGTAGCGAGTTAATATGATGCAAGTCTCGTGTGGACTGGTGCAGCGACTTGATATACATTTGGCCATAAAGAATTTTTCAATTTTATATATATATATATATATATATATATATATATATATATATATATATATATATATGTTTTTTGAATAAAACATATTATTCATGGATATAAAATATTTTCACAAGCTACAAAAATATAACAAATTAAAAACTGGAACTATCAAAAGCGTCCTGTGGAAGAAAAAAGAACAAAAAATAAACGGAAAGTAGGAAATGGAAGGAAGGCTTTTAAAATTCTTCTATATTTTTGTTTTTCGGTATTTAAAGGGCAGTATTTCACCAACTTCTTCAACACATCGAAGAAGAAGTTGACTCTCTCTCCCTCCCTCTAATTTCCACGCACAAAACTTGAATTGAATCTCCAACCATTTCTTAAGGTACTTCATTTCATTCTTTGATTTTCATCTCATAATTCTACAAAATCAACTCCAATTTCCTTTCCTTTTACCTTTTTTTTTGTCTTTTACACTTGTAGGATTTATCACAAAAATGGTGAAGATATGTTGTATCGGAGCCGGTTACGTAGGCGGGCCGACAATGGCAGTGATAGCCTTAAAATGTCCTGAAATAGAAGCAGTGGTTGTCGATATATCGACAAAACGGATCGACGCATGGAACAGTGATACACTCCCGATCTATGAACCGGGTCTAGATGAGGTTGTCAAAGAGTGTCGAGGCCGAAACCTCTTCTTCAGCACGGATATCGAGAGACATGTCAAAGAGGCTCAGATCCTGTTTGTCTCGGTCAATACTCCTACTAAGACCAGCGGTCTTGGTGCAGGTAATTTCGTAATTTCAGCTTCTCGTTTAGTTGGTTGAATGTATTGATAAAAGAGCTTGAGAGTTTGGAAATCTATGTATTTGATATGTGAATATGATGTTGTGGTATGTAGGCAAGGCTGCGGATCTGACTTACTGGGAGTGTGCGGCTCGCATGATTGCTGATGTGTCAGAATCTGACAAGATCGTTGTTGAAAAATCAACGGTTCCGGTTAAAACGGCCGAAGCGATAGAGAAAATACTTGGCCACAACAATAGAGGCGTGAACTTTGTGGTCTTATCAAACCCTGAATTCCTGTCCGGGAACCGCAATCGAGGATTTGTTATACCCTGAACGAGTTTTAATCGGGGGACGTGAAACTCCTGAGGCTCAAAAGGCGGTCCAAACATTAAATGAGATTTACGCGCATTGGGTCCCTCGTGATTTGATTATCACGACAAATCTGTGGTCTGCTGAGCTGTCTAAACTTGCATCTAATGCCTTTCAGGCTCAGAGAGTCTCGTCCATCAATGCCATGTCAGCATTGTGCGAGGCGACTGGGGCTGATGTATCTGAGGTGGCTTTTGCGATCGGTATGGACTCGAGAATCGGACCCAAGTTCTTGAATTCAAGTGTTGGGTTTGGTGGATCGTGTTTCCAAAAAGATATTTTGAATTTGGTTTATATTTGCGAGTGTAACGGTTTGCCCGAAGTGGCAAACTATTGGAAACAAGTGATCAAGATCAACGACTACCAAAAAAGACGATTTTTGAACCGGGTTATTTCCTTCATGTTCAACACGGTTTCGGGTAAAAAGATCGCAATTTTAGGGTTTGCATTCAAGAAAGATACCAGCGATACGAGAGAATCCGCGTCTATTTACCTATGTCAAGGCTTATTAAAAGAAAGGGCGAAATTGAGCATTTACGACCCTAGAGTGACAGAGGATCAAATTATAAATGACATCGCAGCAAATAAATTGGATTGGGACCAACCGGCTCAGCCAGTTCTGCTCGAGCCGGTTAGCCCGACTGGCCTGAAAGAGGTCAATGTGACATGGGACGCGTATGAAGCTACCAAAGGGGCCCACGCAGTTTGTATTTTGACCGAATGGGATGAATTTAAGGAGTTAGATTATAAGAGGATTTATGATGGAATGCAAAAACCGGCGTTTATGTTTGATGGACGCAATATGATTGATGCTGCCAAATTGAGGGAGATTGGATTCATTGTTTACTCGATCGGTAAACCACTCGATCCGTGGATATGCGATATGCCTGCAATTGCATAATTGGTTTTTCTTTCTTTTTTTAGGAAATAAATTGCTTTTTAAGTATTCAGTGTCATGAATATTGTAACGGGTGATAACTCTAGCCCCATTTTTATTTTTTCTATAAGGTTGTTGACAGTTTCAAATGATTTGTAATTTTATTGTGAGCAGTGAATAATAATTCCACTAATTTGTCAAACCGACAACTATGCGAGAGCACATGCCACATGTAGAATAGATAATTTTTTCAAACCAACAGCTATACATGTCAAACACATGCTACACGTTCTTTGCACCAACCAAACAAATTAATCTAATTGAAATGATTAAACATTCATCAATTAAAAAGTATTTACATGTCACTATTTAAATTTCAAAACAACTCATATTGATCTACATCTTCAAATCAGTAGAAGCCTCAAGTTTAGATCAGAAAAAAGAACATAAAAAGGTTAATAATAACAATCAAATAATTCTACACCTAATATTTTAAATTTAAATTAGTACAGCTAGAAACAAGAATCTATATATACATATCTTGGCGCATTAAAGCAAA
This sequence comes from Juncus effusus, assembly GCA_027726005.1. NCBI lineage: Eukaryota > Viridiplantae > Streptophyta > Magnoliopsida > Poales > Juncaceae > Juncus > Juncus effusus. The sequence goes on from CM050909.1 coordinate 235,843, forward strand.
AAAAAAAAATCTCATAAAATCATATGAAATCTTACAAAGCTGATTTCCCTTGACCGCGCGGCAATTTCTTTGTTGCAGCTGATACAAAATAATAATAATAAGCATTAATAAACTAATCATTATAAATATAACAAATGAAGGGGTAAAATTGTAATTTTACAAGACAAAAAAAAACTTACGGTCATCAACATCCTTCAGCTGATAATAATGTGGTGCAATCTCAACCAACCAATCCGGCTTCAATTCTGTGCACTGTATTATACAAAATAAAAATAATTTATTTAATCCAAATATTATATTATAAAAGTACGAAAATTTTACCAATAAAAATAATACATACATTTCTCAAGTATTCTTTTGTAGTAAGAACCAGCTCATGGTATATAACCCACCGAGGAAGGACCTGAACAAAATATAAGAAATTTAATATTCAATAAAACATTATTTTCACAAATTAAAAAAATTATTTTCAGTCATAAAATAATTAGTGAAAATACCTTTGCCAAACCAGAGGTTGGATGAATATAAACAGTTTGAGGATTCTTGAGGGTTCGGTACGATCCGTTCTTTTGTAATTTTGCAGAATTATGGAAAAAACCTACATATAAATAAACAACGTTAAAATTAAGTCAATATACTACAAAAAAATTCCAAAAAATATGTACTATAATTTCGTTTTAAAGTACCTGAAGTAATTGACTTTCTAATTGAATCCAAATCATTCAGATTTGAAGTAATTTCAATTTCAACCCGTTCAAGTAATCCTTCCAACTGGTCTCTAATATCACGCGCTCTTTTCATACTCCTTACCTATACACACCATATAAAAATATTATTATTTACACTGACATCATAAAAGAAGAAAAACAAATAATAAAATTCAATTACATAAATCCAATACCTGAATGTAATTCTCATAGCACCACTGCGTCGAAAAATCCGTCTCTTTCCACGCATTATACACCTAAAAAACCACACAAAAAACAAACCCAACAATCACTCCTAAATCTCCCAACCACCGCCAAAATCAACAAACTACTAAATTAAATAAATAAATAAATAAATAAATAAATAAAACACATACATTCAAAAGGGCGATATGATCCCCAACATTGCCCGAATGAAAATTCAGTCTGGCATTATCCGCATGCACCTGCTTATCCTTTGGCCGGTAAAAAACCGAATTCCCGGTGCTCAACATCGCCGCTATCGAAATAACTTCATCGGAGCACTTATACTTCTCGCTGGCCACAATCATCTTTGACAACATCGGATCCAGCGGAAACTCCGCCATCCTCCTCCCCGTCTTCGTCAACTCCCCCTTCGAATTCAGCGCGCTCAGCGCAAACAGCTGCTCCAGCGCCCTTAACAGAGCTTCGCTCGGCGGCGGGTCCATGAAATCAAAGTTTACCAAGTCATGAATCCCCAAAGATTTCAGGGTTAGCACCACGTTGGCCAAGTTCGTCCGTTGGATTTCCGGCACCGCGTTCTCTTCAAGATCGTGGAAGTAGTTGTACGCGGTGTAGAGACGGAAACACTTGCCAGGGCCGGTGCGGCCGGAGCGGCCGGCACGTTGGTTAGCGGAGGCTTTGGAGATGGGGTTTATGAGAAGAGATTCCATGCCGGTGCGGGGGTTGAAGGAGTTGACTTTGTGGAAGCCGGGGTCGACGACGTACTTGATGCCGTCGATGGTGAGGGAGGTCTCCGCGATGTTGGTGGCCAGCACCACCTTGCGCGCGCCGGGAGGAGTGGGGTCGAAGATTTTGGTTTGGAGCTCCGTTGGCAGGTTCGCGTAGATCGGGCAGATTATGAGTTCTGGGATTTTGGTTCCGAGACCTGGGGAATGAGAAGAAGACATGATGTGAGAAAAGTAGTCTCAAAATAGTATTACTTTTTAAATAATAATAGTGAAAGGTCTAATTCTGCCCCTCAACTATTGAAGTAGTTTGTTTTTAGACCCTCGACTATTCAAGAAGTCAATTTTCGGTCCTTCCATCTGTTAAATGCTTATGTGTCCGCTAAATTTGACACGTAAGCGTCAGATGGAAGTTCCAAAAATTGTACTTGTTGAATAGTAGAGGGACTAAAATTGAACCAGTAAAAAGCCGAGGGATTAAAATGAATTATTTCAACAGTTGAGGGGGGCAAAATTGGACTTTTCTCACACTAATATCGATGATAAGAGTAGAATAGACCTACCTCTGGTCCTATGCTTCAAGATCTCATCGACGGACTCGATCTCCTCCTGTCCGGTCAAAAAGACTAAAATATCCCCGGGCGGCTGCGTAACGTGAATCTGCAAGACGGTGACGACGGCGGCGTCGACGTAGTCGGCCTCAGGGGCTTTGGTGTAGTGGATCTCGACGGGGTACCGCCTCCCCGGGATCTTGAATATCGGCGCGTTGTCAAAGTAGTCGCTGAATTTCTCTGCGTCCAGCGTCGCGCTCGAGATTAGGAGCTTCAGGTCCTTACGGAACCGAGCTATGTCCTGTCATAAGGAGGGAAATAAAAAGGTATAATGAAATATAAAAAGGTATATTGATATACAAAAAGTATTATTTTTCAATTAATTGTATACAAGGTATAATGGACAACTGAAAATGTAAAAAACTAGATTTGTTTTGGCTTTTAATTAGAGATGGAAGAGGGTTATTTAGACATTTTCTTATGGTTTAGGGGCGTATATTATATTTTGCGGTTTTGTAAATTTAAAAAAGAATAAAATATTAGGAGTAAAAAGGTAATTCACCTTAACGAGTCCAAATAAGATGTCGGTTGAAATGGTCCTCTCGTGAGCCTCGTCCACCATCACCACACTGCCATTAAACAATCATCATTATTATTTAATTAAATAAACCATTCATTAGTTTTGAAACAATAATCATGATTAATGAAATGTAATTAATTACCTGTAGCTTGCTAAATCAGGCTCGCCGAGAAATTCACGCAATAACATACCGTCTGTCATGTATTTCAATATCGTTTTATCCGACGTACAATCTTCAAACCTTATTGAATACCCCACCTGTGCATTATTTATTCATAATTAAAATAATAGTAATTAGTGCTAATTAGAGAGAAATTAAATTAAAAAATATATATAAACCTCATGGCCAAGTTTAACACCGATTTCTTGAGCAACCCTAGCAGCAACACTCATAGCAGCCACACGTCTAGGCTGTGTGCATGCCACCTGTACAAATTATAATTATAATATTTATTAGCTTTAAATTATATCATTTGTTAATTTTTAGCTTTTTTTTAATGAAAACTTACCATTCCTTTCTTTGTGTAACCAGCCTCATGAAGATATTGCGGGATTTGAGTTGTTTTTCCAGATCCAGTCTCTCCCACAATAATTATAACCTTTAAAAGAAAGAAAGAAATCACACACACACACACACACACACACACATATATATATATATTAAAAAAATTAAATATTTATATTTATCAAAAATGTCAATGCAAACCTGATGATCATTCACTGCTTGGAGTAATTCATCTCTGTATGGATAAATCGGAAGAGTTTTTCTTTCTTCCTAAAAATCAGAAATAAAATAATTAAAAATTATATAATAAAATAAAATACATTAAAAATAAATATATGCAAATAAATGAGAAATTAAATGAAATGCCTTGAGTCCTTTTGTGATGGTTTTAGCTGCTTCATCCTCATTTGGCTCTGCTTCAAGCTGGAGATATATAAAAAAACTCCAAATTAAAACAAAACAAAAAAAAGTAAATAAATAAAAATGATTATGTGGAAAATAAAATTCCAAAAGAAAATAACATGCCTGGGTCCCATCCATAACATCTGATTTTATGAAATCAATTTGGTCTTCAAAAACATACCTTCAAAAAAAGAAAAAAATATCATATTATTTATTTATCATATAAAAATAATAAAAAAAGAATAAATGTAAATGACCAAAATGTTTTAATAAATCTTACTCATAGTCATCGCTTTTCTTCTTTCTGTCTTTTGATCCATATTTCAATGCTGCCTTTCCTGAAAAAAAAAGTTATAATAAAATTAATTTGAAATTATATGTAAAAATTTATAATATAAAAAGTATATTATTTTAATTAAATGTACCTATTTGGTATTCTTCCCATGCTTCCTGCTCAGCAAAAGGATTCATCTTTTCTACAGCTTGCGGGTCTCTGTTCAAATAAATATTATTTTAAAAAAATATATATAAATAAAACCTAAATAAATTAAATTAAAATAGCTGAAACTATAATAATTATATTAGAAATTACTTTACCTATATCTTTGTGTTGCAACAGAAAATCTCTTTTCCTGATTTATAGCTCCATCTACATCATCATATGCATCTGGCATTTTATACTGGAAATATAAAATTGTATAAATAAATAATTAATAATTCAAAAAAAGAAAAAATTAAGGAAAAAAATGAGAAATATGAAAATAAATAAACACTACCTCATTTGTATCATCTTCTTCCAAGTGCTTTTTTGTTTTTTCATAAATTTCTCTCTTTAATCTGAATTGAAAAAAAAAGGAAATACATATAAGTTTTCATGTAACTATATTTCAATTTTAAATAGAGAATAAAAATTAATTTCAAAAATAAATTAAAAAAAGGAATTAGAATATATTACTCAATTTCTCTTTCTTCTGCTGGCGTCAGCTTCACACCATCAAACATATATTCATAATCTAATAATTCATCCCTAGAAAATAAAAAATATATATAATTAATAATGGTTAATTTTTCAGATTTAAGATCAGTTAATTCAATTTGAATTGCATAAATAAATTAACATACCTCAGCTCTTCGATTTTCTTGTCCTTTCTTTTAATTAAATATTCTTGATTGGAAATTTTCCTGCAATTTAAAAGAATGAAAAAAAAATGAGAAACAAAATTTTACATGTTAATATGTTTAAAAATTAAAATCAAGTATAGAGAATGAATAATCAAAATTCATAAAACCTTAATTCTTGAATTTCATTCTCTTCTAGTGCTTTTGATCGCCGAACTATCTCCTCTGTTATTTCATAAAAAAATCAGTAATTAATTGACTATTAACAAAATTTCAAATATTAATTTAATATAATTTCATATTAGTAAATATAAAAATACTAATTTGTTCAAACTAATCATACCTTGCTGCTGCTTAGACAACTTTGGCTCCATCAGCTATTAAGAAAGAAACAACACAGAAAAAAAAAAAATCAGTTCAAATGTAAAATAAAAATAATAAAGTTAATTAAAAAATAATTAATTGATTAATTAAATAATTAATTACTCTTCGAGTGCCAGCAGCATCTCTCTCTCGCATATTTTTTTCCAATTGTGCCCTTTCTTCTTGATCCCTTCTAAGAGCTTCTTCTGCCTAAAAACAATTTATTAAAATAATCCAAAAATCAAATACTCTATTTAATTTATTTATTTTTAATATTTCCCCTCTTTTGTTGAATAACAGAAAATTTGAGGATCAAAACTAAACTATCCCCAAAATATAAAAACATTTTCATAAAATATAAATATTTATTCAAAAAATATATATTTGCTTACCTCAGAATCTTCAGAATCCTCATCTTTTTGTTCAGTTCGCCTTCTAACAGCTTGTCTTGTTTCTTCAACTGGCAATTCCTAAATTAAATATTCAAATAAAATATAATTAATAGAAATAATAAATAACTAAAATAAATAAATAAATAAAGTGAATTTATAATTATTTATTTACCTCATCATCATCATCTTCAGCTTCAGTCTTTCTTCTGAAACGTTTCTTATTTGAAGAAGAAGAAGAAGAAGCAACATTTTCTTTCTTAGATTTTAAATTTGAATTTGCAATTTGATCTTCTTCTTCATCAGCTTCTATAATCTTGTACGTCATTTGTTTCCTAACCAATTTAGCTGTTTCTCTCTCTTCTTTTTGATACGCCTATTTTAAAAATAATAACATTAAAGTAAAAATTCTGAAATTTTTTCGGAAAATTTAATTTAAATGAAAGAAAAGACTTACGGTTAATCCAGACTGCTTGTGAGGCACTCGTGCGTATAATTCACTAGCAAAACTATTTGTATCATTAGATGTAGAAATTCCATAATCTACCAATTTTGATATTAAATCATTTGGTGATGAAGCCTCTTTTGCTGTTGAAAAAATCACAAATTTCCATGATTAGAAGGATATATACAATGCGGAATTTTCACAATTAGAGATGTAATTGAATAAAAATGAAGAAGAATTGATGAATTAAAGAAATAATTAAGAAATTCATACCTAAACCGATGACGTATTTAGCAACCAGAGGAGTGGAATAATCCATTAAAGCCATCAACTTGTCAGAAACCCATTTTGTCAAATCGCCCATTTTGCTAAAACTTCAAAAAAAAAGTACAGGGGCGTTTAATTCAAAGCAAATATAATTATTAATAAGCTTCATATACAGCATTGAAAAAGATAACCTAGAAGAAGCGACTTAAAATACACAAAAGCAGTAAAATTAAATCCCAATTGATAATGAAATCAACATTCGTAGAGGTTGTACCTTGTTCAAGACGTAGAGAGACAGCTGAAACGATTCAAAAATAGGTCGATTGATCTCAACTGACAGATCTTCAGCACCTCAAATCAACAGCAGGCTAAACAAAGAGGACCCTTTCCAGTATTTCGAACAAAATTCAAAACTGTGATTAAGAATTCAGTGCTTTTCGCCTTTGTCGTAAAGGTTTAGGGTAGAACGAAGAAGAGAGAGATAGAGAAGAAGAGAGAATCGAAACTCGGCTCGTTTTGTAACATGAATGGCGTGAGCTTTAGTGGGCCGTTGGGCTTAGTTTTGAATAAGATCCAGTAAGTTTTTAACATATTTATGTTTGAGGCTTTATAATGGCCTAATAAAAGATATGGTAATAATAGTAGGCTTCATGGATTTGGGCCGAATAATATGTTATTTTGGAACGAATGGTCAATTAAATCAATTATTTACATGTATAATCATGCATAATTTATATACCCTAAAGAAAATTATAATTCATTTCCTGTTTTTGCTTCAACTTAAAATGAGACAAGTATAAAATGAAAAATGGTCTCTAAACGAATGAATGGAACTTGAGAGCCAGTTGATATGGGGTTTTGTACGGATGAGCAAGAAGAGATGGCATGGCAGATTGGCAGTTGGCACTGTGTTGTGCAGTTTTTTATGTCCTTTGATGCTTCTGATAAAAGCAAGATATATAAATTTTGTTTGGAGGAGGATATTAATTATTGATTGGATTTATATATAATTGAATTTAATTGAAATACTCTTGCAAAGCAGTTCAATAACTGTGGCTGATGCTGAGTTATTGTACCATCTGTATATATATCACCTGTTATTTTCAAACTATTAATTCATGGGTCTCATGGTCCCCTCTCCTTCATAAAATCATAATCATAGAGTTCAAATACATCTCAAAATAAATTATAACGAATCTAACTACACGAATGGTAATTTCACGTGTCTAAAAATACTCAAAAAATTCTGGTTCACTTTTTGGTTTTCGAATGAATATGTGCCTACTTTAGACTTTCATTTAATTAAAAGCGAAATTTACATAGTTGTCTTTACATAAACAAACATGAATCGGCCTACTTAAGTAGCCGGTTTAAACTCCCATTTTCCTAATTCTATCCTGATCCTCTATCCTAACTAAGGATTCGGTCTTAGATGGTGAGTTGCTAAGGTTGCCCATTCTCTTTTTTCCTTTTTTTTCTTTGAAAATTACGGAGAGCTTGAATGTATCTCGCGTAAATCTATTGATCAATGTCCAGTTTTACAACTCGTAATTGTCAATAGAATAGAATAAACTAAAACAACAAAAAAGAAAAAAGAGTGGTGCCACCCGACAATTTAACACTACAAAAATAGATTACATATCATATTACAATAATAAAATATTATTGTGTAGTAAAAAAAAGAGATAGTGAGGTTGAAGTGGCCAGATTGGCACAAGATACAGCCGTCCGTGCCAATGATGATTGTGTTTCGTTCCTCCTTTCTCTCTTCACATTCCTGTGGTTACCCATTCTTGAGATGTGGCAAGTACATATTGGAAAGTTTGGGTAGCACTTTTTATTTTTCCTTGGAAGATCCAATTATTTCTTTCCTTCCAGATCTCCCAACAACAGACTGCTCATATTCCTTCCCATTTCTTGTGGAGCGGCTTTTGTAATCTCTATTTTGCCCAATTAAGTAAGTTGAAGGACGCCTTGATCCTTGCCGGGGCCTGTAGGCCTACTTGGGCGCATACTTTATGCCATACTAATTTTGCATAGTTGCAATTTGCAAAAAGGTGCTCTATTTACTCAGTTGCTCTAGGGTTGCATAAAACGCATGCATCCGTGTGTATGCACCGTTTATGTAGGAGTCTCTTCCTTGTGTTGAGTTTATTTTTGTTTAGAAGCCACAAGAAAAATATTATTCTTGGTGGTGCTCTTATTTTCCAGAGGGAATGACCATGCTCGTCATTTTGCCCTCGGTCCGTGTAAAAGCTATAAGATGTTTTGACGGAGAATTGTTTTGTTTTGCAGGCCTCCCACATTAACGTGCTCGTTTCATTGTTTAGCGTTATGCTGCTCAATTGCTCATTCAACTCTGTGAGTCTATTCTCTTGATACTTGCTTAACGCGTTGTCCCATTGTAGGGAATCAGGGTTTGTAACTGCTTCATGGACTATATTCTCTTTTCTGGTAGTTCTCCTATATAGATTTGCATATATTTCCTCTTGCCATTTGTCATGCCAAAATTTAGTTGTGCGTCTGTTTCCTGCCTTAATTTTTGCCCTGTTGTTGAAGAGCAGTAGTGTCGTTTGTAAATCTCTCATGAAGAAGCTTTGTGCTTTATTATTCCATAAAAGCATGTTTGCGCCATGGTATGCGTTGATAGCCGTAGCCCATGCTCCTTTTTCCTAGGTGTTAATTTTCTAAATCTATTTCATTAGCAGCGCTTTATTATGCATTCTAAGATCCTTAATTCCCAAGCCTCCATTCTTTTTGGATGTGCATGTCATTTCGCTAAATGTTGTCTTTTTTATATTCGTTAGTTCCTCCTCATAGGAAGAATATATATAGTTGTATAAACTAATTAGGAATTTTATAGTATAGAATTATATGTTATAAGCTCCATTAAAATATAATGGGAGATGAAGAATATATGAACTTATTATGATGATAATCTCATATTATAAAGGAACACATGAAATTAATAATGAAATAACATTAAGTAGCACCAATCTAATAATTAAGAAGATATTCAACTATCTCAGATACATTGTAGTACAACTCATTAATTAACTAACAAAATACACATAAGAATAGAATAGAATATAAGCTAGCTAGTATTGGCCATGCATAATGGGCCACGTGGCATTAAAATTCTGCCTTAATCAGAACGTAATCCAAATTAAAACAATGAAATAAAACTCCCCAAAAGTCAAAACCAACCTACACCACATTATACTACACTAGAAACCATATCATACCGTGTCATGAAAATCCAGATCAAATTAATATACTGCGCCCCTCAATTATTCCCCTTTATATTTCCTGCGATTCAATTAATAAAATATCAGATTATAAAATACTCACGGAAGATTACAAAAAGATTTTGCTTAATATATGAATGAGAACATACATGCATGTTCTTTGACCAACCAAGCATCTAGATGAAATAAAAATTAATGAGCCTGTCGGTGAAATAAATAAATAATTAAATATGTTGCTCAATATGAGTCAGAAAATAAAAGACGAGAAAACGCGTAAGCTAATTAACTAGCATTTACATATATTATATGGTAAATAAGATATTACTACCAAGATGAATAGTAGCTAGCCTCTTTTTTAGGGTTTGAGATAATATATTTCGAACTTTGAACTAATAATATTGCACTATATTATATAAAGTTGCACCTCCTTTACACGTATGGTCCCTTTGATGAACGTAGAAGAAAGATATATACTTGCATAACTCATGTCTTAACTATTGATGCAACAAAAAGACAATCAATGCAAATATTTTCTCAACATATAAGGATGATAATCAATGCAAATATATGCTTTCTTTCTCAATAAAAGATAATCAAAGCAAATAAATTAAAATCTCTTTTTAATAATACGAGTAATAAACATATTGAAGTATTTTAAATTACCTCTTTTTCCATATAATTTATATCATCCTAATTTCCTCATGGCAGAAGGCACCATATCACCCAGCAATCCCTCATCCACCTGCCCTTTAATCCCCTCCATTTCACCCGCTTCAAGTTTCTCACCATTTCCACTCACCCTCTCCATTCCAACTCGAGGTGAACTAACACTACCATTATTATTACCATTATTGTTATTAATATTATTATGATTAGTATCAGGAGGGAAGTACAGATGAGGAGTCGAGAGAGCGAAACGTTGAGCCAGAGCAGTCGCACTGTGGATAGGGGAAATTACGCCTCCGCCACTGAGCATGTTGTTGGTGCGAGGAAAGGTGACGGTGTGGTGGCAGTGTTGGCCCTCGTATGTTGTTATTACTACTGTTGGGTCTTGTGAGGATCGCTCCACACGCTTTTTGACGGTGCACTTGCTGTTCGTGCATCTGTAGTAACTCCTGTGATGGAATTTGGTTGATACGTATAAGGGATTTTGTAATTAATTTTTATATGGAAAAATGGGGATATATAGGATAATATATATATTTGATGTTTAATTTCCTTAATCTATTGATTTGGCCAATGATGGCAATATGATTATGTCATTACTAATAACTAAGTTCTTCAATTTTTATTTAGGTCCATCAAAAGCTTCAAAATGAAATAAATATAGAGACTGCTTGAGGATTGAACTAGATTATACTACGAGGATATTTTGTTGGAAATTGAACATTATTGATGTTATAATTTTTTGGAGCAAATTCTATCAAGTTTTTATATAACCCCCAAACAAAGGTGATTATGTAACAAAAGCCAAAAAAAAAATCATGAAAAAATAAATGACTAACATGTTTCCATATTGAAGAAATAAAAAACCATATCCATATTAGAAGAAATTAGTGGTTTATATGAAAATAGATGCTAGGGTTTAAAGCTTGATTTGATATGTGACACTAATTTGACCAAAATTAAATTCAAAAATTGCCAAAATGATGGAATAGTAAATGAAGCATGTGAAACTACCTAACTCAAATTGCAAAGTTGATTAATTTAATATACTAATATGGATGTAGTCAAAGGGAAGTTCCAAAAAACTTGCTTTCCTACACATTTAATTAATGAATTAGAACCCTTCTTGTTTCTTTTTATTAAGAAATGAAAAAGTATACTTATAAACAAACAAAAGATCAAACTAGCTAGCTATATATAGGGCCATATATGTTGCAACCTAATTAGTCATTCAAGTCAAAGTCAACATTAAAGTTCTTGTCACACACACCATAAAAAATAGAATATAGATCTACTATATTCTTCAATTTATACTTTGTTATCACAAAAGTTTCTTTTAACAACAAAAATCAAATTTGCAAAAGCATGAACTTCCAAAAAATAATAAAAAAAAAGTATCTTAAAATTAACCAATTACGATTAAAATAAAATCATCTTTGATAAGATCATAAAACACTACGTATAAAACTAAGAGGTAAACTAGAACTTTCCTAAAAATTAAAGGGATAATTATTACCTTGGAAAAGGGCTATTTTTGACGGCTTTTTGGCCATATTTTCTCCATCTGTATCCATCTTCAAGATGATCAATTTCGCTTTTTGTCATGAACGCAAATCTCGCTTGTCTTGTTCTCTTTTGCCCTCTCTTTGTCACATTTTTATTCCTACATTCAAATTTAAAAAAAAATGCATCATTTTTTGGGATTTAATGCCAACAATTAGAAAATAGAATATTGGTGCAATTATTGCAATTCTTTGGATCCTTTTAGCAGATTAAAAGATATAAGAATTAAGTGAGAGATATCATGAAAGCACGACTGCAAACCCTAGACAGAAAATCATGAAGTAAGAACCTGAGATGAGAGTATGATTGAAGTTCAGCAGGAAAAGGGAAGAAAATTACTTGGGTCTCATTATATTAAAAGATTCTCCCTTCAGTATGAACAAAATTTCTTTTATGCAATGATAGAAAATACAAAAATCTTGAATTTTTAAGTTAAAAAACCGGAAGAATATATATATATATATATATATATATATATATATATATATATATATATATATATATATATATATATATATAGCTCATCTACAATACTCCACTTTTTTTTTGAATTTAATGATAAATATGATTAAGTTCGTTATGATTAATAGGGATATTTTAGATATATACAAGATTAATTACCTAGATTTACTCTTAATTTCTTTCCATAACATACACATCTCAACTTCACCTCCATTTGATTTATTTATGGAAATCTCCATTAAATTAATTTTTCTCTTCCATCGGCATAACACAAGTATAACAAATAGGCTGAAATTATATTGAGTATATTAATGGACATTTTATTGCATCTAGCTTTCCGTTTCATCACAAAATAGTATATTTGCAATTTAAAAAAAAAATACCGAATAGTATATTAATAATAAATTAGGTACAATATTATATTGAGCAACACAAAATGTTAAAAATAATTGAACTACTAAATAATTAATATTGATGCATTGACAGTAAAAAGAATGTTGACACACATAAATGGTATATCGACACATAAAATTACATACTAATAATGAAATGTGTACAAAAGATCTATACCGACACTTAGAAATCAATATTGACACAATAAAATAATTTATTAAATCTCAAAAAATTATGTTATTATTTGAATATATATATATATATATATATATATATATATATATAGATGTTACATTTGAACTAATATCATACTTGTACAAAAGCAGCCTATTAAACATTAAAAAATATTTATTATTTATCAAAAAAAAACATTAAAAGATATATTGGCATCAAAGAATATACAATAAACGTAAAATGAAATATTCACGCCAAAAATAGTGGATTGACACATAAAATGGTATATTAATAATGAATGACGCACACAAATTGTATGTTAGTACTTTGAAACATATATCAACAATACAAAATTAGTATATTATAAGTACAGTAAGTTAAAATATACTTTTTGTGAAGAGGCAAAGAAACAATAGAAATAGAAATCAAAGAAGGAAAAGATCAATTATGAAGATAATTTACTTATTTATTTTTGATCATCTACTTTAAAAAGAAAAACAAATGTCTCCTGTACTTCACTTTAAATTAAATATAGACCGTCCGATCTAAATAAATTTATGAATGTGGAATAATGTAGACGAGCTCATATATATATATATATATATATATATATATATATATATATATATATACTCAACTAGCATACTGCATTTTAAACTGAAAAAATAATAATTATTAAGGTAGAAATGAAAATATTGGTTGTTTAGAAATTAGAAATTTAAATATCTCAGTTCAACAAACTAGAAATCAAGTAAAAACTTGATCAATTTGCACCACTGACTCAGCCAAGAGACATGGGCAGTAGTGGAAATAAACAAAAAGTTTCACGTAGAAACCGCCAATATCAATCAATCCCAATCCCATGAACTAAAAACCCAATAAAAAAGTAAAAAAAGAAAAGAAAATGAGAAAGCGCGTAGAATTATCAACACGGAATTTCCGCCGCAAGAATCGAAATCGAATTAACAAAAGAGAAAGAGAAAGAGAGAAAGAAATATCTCTCCGTCCGAAATTACCAAAACGCCCTATTGGCTTACGCTCCTCTCTTTCCCGCGTATTATATTATTCTTTTCCCATCACCGTATTATGCCCCCAGTTGTTGCATCTAATTACGACACTGCCACTCAACGAATTTACAGTTTACACTACACTACACACTGTATACTCACGCTGGCTCAGCCTCAGGCGGTTTCTCCTCGCTGGAGCTCGACGACGCCGCCTCCCCGGTGATCTCCACCTTCAGATCCTTCACAGATTCCTGCTCCTCCATCGCTGCACCAGCAGAGCTCTCAGGCGGATCGAACGGCTGGAAATCAGTACCCGATCCAGACGGAAAGGTCCATCCATGGCCAGAGCAGAGTTCTTCGAGAGCAGATATGCCCCCTCCGTCGGCGTTGAACGGCCATGATGACTGGTCTGCTGAGATTTCCGAGCCTCCTCTCTGCTGATCCTCCATGAACTGTAAGATATCCTATCCTATCCCTTCTCTCTCTTTCTCTTCTGGGCTCTCTCTCGAAGTGAAGTTGATTGATTAGCTTGATTTGAACTATACCTAATTATTCTCTTTGAGAGAGGAGAGGAGAGGAGAGGAGAGAGGGGAGGGTAAAGAGGGAGAAATTGGAAGTTTCTTATAGCCTATCGTTTTCAGTACTCGATAAAAAGGTACACTGTCCCACCCTATATATTATACATTACTTCACTCTTTTATTTTATCATATTTATTCGCATTAGCGAATATTTACAAGTAAAATGGTATATATATTTTAACATTTACAATAGAAAAAAAAAAGTACAATGAGTGAGAGAGGATTTATTAATGGTGACATAAAACTCGGGTCGTCAACTATTGAACTATTATTGAGAGCCTTGTTGTGAAGATCGCCTCCAGTTCATCAAACTGGACAATCCTTCAGTTCACTAATTACTGCTGTTTTTTACATCTCCAGTGACAGGACCAACTTGAGAGGAATATATAGAGCTGTTTGATTAGTTAATTAACCGATAATTTCGGGGTTAGAATGTAATGCAAACATATTTGAGAACCATCTCTCACATGATTTATATGATCATGCCAATCAGTAATTACTTGTATGAATTAAAAAACTTGAAACAAAAATGAAAAATAAAAAGGAATATTATTATCTTATATATAAAAGGAGGGGACGGTGGTGGGCCCAAAGAGAATCTTGTAGAAACCTAACTTGGCCCGCACGAAATCAATCCCATCACAAAATTGTTGATATTGAATTGATCCTTTTAATTAATTTAGTTTAGTGATTTATATTCCTTATATTCTATTCTTTCCTTTCCCTGTCATCTTTTTGGTGTTGGAATCATTAACAGGAATAAATATGTTTGCCGACAAGAGCTTATTTTTAATTTTTGTTATTTTTGAGGGTCCACTTCATAAAATCTACATAAAATCTTATAACGAAATGAAATCCTATCCGTCAATTTTATTAACCATAAGAAATGACAAGTCGTTCTCATCTTGTGAGGCTTTAACCATTTAAGCCAAGCATCTTTTGCTTCTTTTTTTTTTATGAGTAGATTTAAGAACATTTTTAATTTTACTAGTCGGTTGGTAGCCTAACATATTTTGTACCTTAATGTAAATAAAAATGCAACAATTATTATGTGTTCATGAATTGTTAGTCTTTTTTACAGTCTGAATGCTATACTGATCAAATGTTGCATTGGAAAGAGGGACATTCAATCCCTTTTCAAATTTTCTCAAAAAAAAAAAAAAAAAATTTATTAACTAAACCAACATGTCAAATGCTAATCAATTTATATATTAAACTAATTTCTCATGTAGGTAAAAATATGCAAGTCTCTGGGATTAATCTTCATTTTCTTACAAACAGAGATAAAAATCTTCTGATGTCGGTACATTTTTGTTAACTGAAAGTAACATCAAACTGAGATAGTAGAAAACCCTAATTTTCTCAAATATGATGTGACATTATATCGTTGTACTTGAATAGTATATTTTATTAATATATGAAAATGATGCTGATATAGACTGATATATACACATCAGAAACCAGCCATTGAAAGAAATACTTCTCAGCCTTTACTTTATTTCATCCTAGCTAGCTATATCTGGATTCAACATGTGTTTATTACATGAAAACATATTGGAATATCTAGATACATATAGTGCTTACTTATTATGTACATGTATTCATGATTTATATATTCCAAAATATGTCTTGTATTTTTCTTGATAAATATGTGTTCAATTAGTCCAGTGTAACAAGCAACCCTTTTACCAGCTATATTTATGAGTAGTGTTAGGTCTTTGTTTCTGGTGCTGTTGTTGATTGCACATCTCATTATTAATTTATATTTACCATAAAAAAAGGATTTTTTTTTTTAAACGAAAGAAAATTATAATATGATAAAGATAGCTTCTGAATTAGATTGAAATTGGATGGCTGAGATTGAATTTTCTATTTTAAAGTTTATATATTCAGAATTCAGAATTAATGATAATCGTCGCCTGTCGGTACAACGGATTGTTCGATCAGAATTGTTAAATTATTAATTCAATTTAACTGAAATAATCCTAACTGCCTCACAGAATATTCATGATTTCCTATTATATTTTTTCTTTAATTTAAATATGCCAAAAGAAAAGAAGGAATATGAGAATCTCTCTTTTGCAAGGAATGTATGAGTAATAATGACCAACCCTTATAATTTAAATTCCTTTGTAGAAAAGGCATCCTTAGATTTGATTTCACTTTAAATATCAACTAGGAATCCCTTGAACTTAAAAGCAGATTTACTTAGAACTTGTTCAAATGGGGTGGGTCTTATTTTTATAATATAATGTAATTTTTAGTACCTATAGATTCAATGATTAGGGATCGCATTATTACAAATGCCATAGTTTCATATCTACCCTTGCAAAACATCAATATGCCCATAGTTGCATTCTCTGTTTTGTATTTTCTGGCTTCTTTTCTTATTTAACCATGTAACCAAGTGGGCGATCGCCCATAGTTGAAATCAAAGCAATCAAAAAAAATAAAAATAAATAAATATGCCGTTTTAGCCGTTTTAGAGCCTGTCAAGAAAGAAAAAGAAAACAAGAACAAGCCAATATAACGAAGCTCCATGATAAACTCTTTTATAGAGTTTTATTACTTTATGAGTTTATAACTACTTACACCACAAAACCAGCTGCATTATTTAATATTTATTTCCTCATTTGCTAAGTAAACTACTAGCTCTCTCTTAGTTACCGCTAGCGAACAAACAAACTGCCGATAGATGGAGAATTACCAAAATACCCTCAACTAATTTCAATATATCATTTTAGGGCAAAACAACAGGGTTGATATCCCATATATCACTCGCATACTCATGAATCGTACGATCGCTGCTGAATTTAGACGAACATGCAGTGTTCATTATCGACATTTTCGTCCATTTCTGCAAAACAATAATAAAAATAAAAAATACCACATATAATTAAATAAATCTCAGGGGCATTTTGGTAATTAGTTCTTACTTTCTGGTCGCGATAAGCCTCATCAACCTTTTCTTGACACTCAAGATAGCTGGGGAAATCTTTCCCAACGAGAAAATAATCCGCTCGGCCATATCCTTCATTTCCTTCTAATGAACCGATTAATTCCTCATAGTTAAAATTTCCAAAAACACCACTGCGCACAAATTGCTTCACCTCCTCAAACCTCTCATCCACCACAAACTATAAAAAAAATTGATAAAAAATAAAATATATAAATACATATACATAACATATATATACCAATAATGATAATAATAAGAAATTTGCAAAAAGACCCTGTATTATTGTTAATTGCAAAAAAAACTCCATTCTTAGGAAATTCAAAAACAGCCCATGTTGCTAATAAGAATAAACACCGTCAGTTCACTCATCCTAATCTTCTAAATTGATATTTTTACAACAAAATTAGAGGAGCTATTTTTTTTTTAATTTCCTAAGAATAGAGGTTCTTTTTGCAATTATCAATAACACAGGGGCTCTTTTACAAATTTCCCAAAAAATAAATACACAATACCTACTATACACAACATACATATAACAATAATGTAACAATAATAAATACTAAATGGTACCTACCTTTCCTTGAGCTCTTTCAAGCCTCAAATCGTTGATTTCATGAGCTTTGGCGCCAAAAAGGAAGAAATTATCGTCACCAACTTCTTCTCTAATTTCGACATTTGCACCGTCTAATGTGCCGATTTGTATGCATCCGTTCATCGCGAATTTCATGTTGCTCGTGCCGCTTGCTTCCATCCCAGCCGTACTGTTGAAAAAAATTAATATTTTTATATTTTTTTCATTTTTTTATTTTTTGTAGTTTTTTTAATGTTTTGGGGATAATTTTTTATATTTTTCTTTCCATTCCAGCTGTACTGGCACCAACCTAAAGAAACAAAAATTTAAAATTAATATATTTATTTTTTTATTTTTTTATGGTTTTTTTGGGGTGGTTTGAGACCTGATGTGTTGGGAGAGTTCGCTAGCGGGAATCAGAAGCTCGGCTACACTCACATTATAATCCGGTACAAATACAACCTAAAATTAATTAACAAATTCAAATTAAATAATATTACAATATTTTTGGAATTTTTTCAAAAAAAACCCTATATTTTCTGAATATTTTGAAAAAAAGTCAAACAAGGAATTGCAAAGGAAAAATTCAACCCACATTAGAGACTAAAATGAAACATAATTTTCAACGATAAATGGGATTCTTCCAAATACTCAACAAACTTATTTTATTTATTTATTTTTTTTGAAAAATTTCCCTTTTTATATACCTTTAATAAGTCGCCAATGTCTGAATCATGATTGACAGTAAAAGCCACGTCAGTAATAAACTTCACGATTCTTTTGGCCTGAACGTAAGTAGCAAAAGCTTTTCCGCCAAAAATACAAACTCTTGGTACAAAGTTCTCCATTCTTTCTACTTTGCTCATTTCCTTCATTTTTTTATAACGGTATACTATTCCAAGTATGTTCAGCATTTGACGCTTGTACTCATGGATCCTCTTCACCTGATTGATTAAAATAAGAAAAGAAATTGAATTAATGGAAATAATATATATAATTAATGTTTTTATAATGATTTTACCTGTATGTCAAACATGGAATCAGGACTGACAATATAAGCAGTTCTTTCTCTTATCAACTGAACAACTCTCATTTTATTATTTCTTTTTGCGGCCCTCCATTCTTCATGCAACTCTTCATTATCCGCAAACTAAACCCACAAAATAAATGAATAAAAACATTTAGAGAGAGAAAGTAAGACTGCCAAAACGAGAGGGGAGAGAGAGAGAGACAATTAAAAGAACCTTTTTGAGGAGAGAGAGTTTTTCAGTGTTAAGGACCCAATCATCAGAACCGGTCCATTTCGTTATGATGTCACTCAGCTCAGGATTACAAAACCTGATCCAGCGCCTAGGTGTCACTCCGTTCGTCTTGTTCTGAAACTTCTCAGGCCACATCTACACCACAAAGAAACAAAAATAAATAAATAATATAGTTTTAGGATTTTTATATGAAAACTATTTTTTTACCTCGTAAAAGCTATTGAAGACTTCATTTTTGACAATTTCGCTGTGAATTTCTGCGACTCCATTTACAGCGTGGCCCCCCACTACACACAAATTCGCCATTTTTATTAATTTCGGTTTTTTTGGATCAGATTGCATAAATCCCTTTTCCTCCTCAATTTCCTCCTCTTCTTCAATTTCCTCCTCAATTTCCTCTTCTTCCTCAATTTCTATTTCTTCCTTTACTTCAGAAGGCTCTAGAGGGATTTCTTTTCCCGGTTTTTTGAGAATGCTGGATTTGGATTCCGGGATTTCTTTTTTCTCCTTTGGTTTGATGAATTGTTCAGCGATTGAAGCTGGCAGATCCACATTGTCTAATATTCTCATTTCTTTCAGTTTTTCCTCCAATATTTCAAGATCGACCGTACCGTATTTCGCTATTATTGTATTCACCAACTGTAATAAACACACAGAGTTAATAACATGGTCATTACAATTTACAAAAGTAAAAAAAAAAAAGACGAATTTAGGGTTTAGGGTTTTTTTTTCCACCTGTTCATCGATTAATTCTATAATCTCAACATGGCGTGGCAGTAATTTCTCCATAATATCCAGACTCCATTTCTCCAACGCTTCCGGCAAAACCGTGTGATTCGTATACGCCACCGTCCTTCAAAACCACAAAAATCAATCAATCAATTTCCCAAAAAACCCTCAAAAACAAATTATTAAATTTCACAGGTACCTCTGCGTAATTTTCCATGCTTCGTCCCAGCTCAGCCCCTTCACGTCCATTAAAATCCTCAAGAGTTCAGGGATGCAGAGGGTCGGGTGAGTGTCGTTCATCTGGACGGCCACTTTTGCGGGAAAGTCCTCCCAGTTTACGGAATTACCAGCGCGGCTTTCAAAGCGAGAGATTATGTCCTGAAGCGAAGCAGAACAGAGCGTGTATTGCTGTTTGAGACGGAGGATTTTGCCTTCGGTTGAGTCGTCGCCGGGGTATAACACGTAACATATCTGAAAGGGTTATAAATGAAATAAATAGAGAATTATAAATGCAGTTTTTAACTTTTTATTTTTTTAAGGGAAATTTGCAAAAGAGCCCCTACATTATGCCGAAATTGCAAAAAAGCCCCTACATTATTGGAAATCGCAAAAAAGAAAACCCTAAATTAAGAAATATTAATTAACTTAATTATGTTAATTAATAACTTTTAAATAAGTTCAAAAATTTTGCAATTTCCAATAAAGCAGGGGATTTTTCGCAATTTCGGCATTATATAGGGGCTAGTTTTTTGCAAATTTCTAATATACCATTCTCAGTACAATACATTACATTTTACCAAACCAATACACCAATCATTAACCACAATATACCTTTTCGGCGTTATGTTTGGCCTCATCAGCCTTCACATGCTCGCCAGCATTAAACGAATCCAGATCGAACCCGTCGGATCCCACAGTTGTCGACCAGAGTCTCAAGTTAATCGTAGTTTTGGTCTTGTAGCCGGGAATGGGCACGTCGTAAGCCTTTGCCTTGATATTCTCGCCCCCGATCCAGTGCTTCTTCCCGTCCGATCCTACGACTACTTTCCCGTAGAATTTTATAGGGTGGGAAATGTCCTTGCGCTCTATTTCCCATGGGTTCCCCATCTGGATATGAAAAAGAGAATTAAATATAACAAATAAATTGGTGTGAAGAAGTTAAATGGAATGTTGTGGATGCACCTCGCTTTGTGTATGTTACAAGATGTTAAAAGAGAGGCAATGATTTAGTGAAGAAATGGGTATTTTTGTCCATGTAAAATTTAGGAGAGTAATTTGTTTTAAACTTTTAAAAGGGTAAATTTGATATTTGCATTTTTGAAGGGGATATATGATAATTTTGGAAGGGTAAATATGATATTTTGAAGTTTTGCAAGGGTAAATATGAAATTCCTCCTAATTTTTTTCAGTTTAAATAAAAATAAAATATATAGAAAAATAGAAACCTCGAGCCAATTTTCAGCAACTTCTTCTTGTCCGTCTTTAGTTATATTTTGCTTAAAAAGGCCGTATTTGTATCTGAGTCCGTATCCCCATGCTGGATAATTTAATGTCGCCAAAGAATCCAAGAAACACGATGCGAGTCTTCCTAATCCTCCGTTTCCAAGCGCTGCATCTGGCTCCTAAAAATCAAGAGAGAGAGAGAATTTAGAGAGAAAAAGATAATCAAGAGAGAGAGATTAGTTGGTTTTATTTTTGAGAAATATTGAACCTGATTAGCGACAGTTTCAAGATTGTATCCGAGCTGTTTCAGAGCCTCTGCGTATTTCCCAGTTAGTTCCAAATTACCAATTGCGTTTAACAACGCCCTTCCCTAAATCACACACAAATTCAAAAATAGTAATTAATGATAAAATAAATAAATTATGAAGTTGACTAAAGGATTGAAGTAAAGAGGGAAAGTTGGAACCTGAAGGAATTCCATGGAGAGATAATAGGCCTGTTTGACATTCATCTTGTCGTAATAATCATAAGTTGCGTTCCAGTTGATTATCAGAGAGTCTAACACACTCTGAGCCGTTGCGTGATAAGCTTTTGGGAGAGAGAAGTGCTCAGGTGAGAAAGAAGGGGTGAATTCCGCATGGTATTTGATGCTCGACGCGATTGTAGATGGCTCGTATACAGAAGAAGAATCTGTTGGATTTGAAATTTCTGTATCAAAATTAATCACAATTATTGGTTTTTATATGATATATTATTAGTTTTAGGGCTCAATTGAAGGTCCATTAGACCTCGATTAAGCGATCAGAGAAGAAATATATCAACAGAAAGGAATAAAAGAAGCAAATGCGGAGATTCAGGTCAGATCAACTGATCATGACGATCTGGCCATTTAATCAACCATTCCACTCCAGATTACGCAATTAATTCACAAAAATCCGAAATGCAGGTCTCAAAACGATTCAAAACCAATCAAACTACTTATAACTGAGAAGAATCAGATGAATTACCATCGTCCGAGCTGGATTTCTTGACGTCCCGATCACTCGCGACGCGCGTGACAGGCAAAAGCTTCCTCCCACGGCGAGACTTACAAATTCTAGAGAAGAAGGGGTTACCAGCGCGCAGACCATGCGATCCGGAGGCGGAGGAATTGAGGCGAGAAGGGCCAATGGCGGCGCTGGAGAGTACCGGAGCAGTCATCAGCATCATCATCGCCATGGATGGCAGAGTGAGAGCGAGAGTGAAAATATCTGGTGATTTATGACAAGAGAAACGATATTCTGAGAGCGTATTTCCTATTCGGAGAGCAGTAATACATTCTGACAGCATCTTTATTTCGTGCTCTCAGCTCTGAGAATAGGATATACGCTCGGGGGATATCGTTGACGTGACAAGAGCTTCCTTCCGTTCCGTCCGTTTGTTTTTCGGAAAAGTGAATTTTTTTTTTTTTGGGAAATAAAAGTGGCTTATTTTAACACGAGAAAGTTTCCTTTTTTTATTATTATTTTTTGGAGTTTAGCTTTGACGATTTCCGTTCTGTTGTTGCGACCCTTCAGGAAAATAAGAGGATTTTCTGTGTTTCATGCTGTGTGTCTATATGTGTGGCTTATTTATTAAAATAATATGATTGCATTTGTTATCAATATAAATGAAATAATTTATACACAACATATTTGGAATTGGATATACTGACACCAAGAACACAAGTACTGCAACAACAAAAATATATATACAAAGTACTGCATTACAAAAATATACAAGTCATTCCGTAACAAAACTTACATTATCTTTAATAAAATTGAAGATTATCTACTAATTCATTTGTTTTATTATTATCGCAACGAAACGCGAGAAATATCCTAGTACATTCTCAATTTAGAAGAGGAACACAGCCTAACGCCCTAAACATCGAGCTCCCGCTTAGGACAAATTAAATTGTTTGATAAGCATTTTACATGAAATTTGAGATTTGGAAATAAAATCCAGTTTTCATTTTCATTGGAAAGTGATCCTGGAGACACATCCCGACTGACGATTCTGCCTCCGTCCGCCCTTGACGAGCTTCCAGTGCTGCTTCGTTCGTTCCTATTGCAAAGGTGCTAAGGCCGCCAACCGATAAGGAGTTCTGACCTCCATTTATACCACTTTCAGTTCCTGATGGGGTGCTTCTCCAGACACAATTCATCCCGACCGAGAACGACAGTCCGCCCAGGTCCTTACTTATTTGTTGTGCAGCTTGGAGCTTCAATCTAGTTTTGACGAATAAAACATACATGTTGGATAGAGATCATGTTAAAGGAACAGAAAAAGAATAAAAGAAGAGAATTTTAGAAAGAATTAAGATTGAACCTTGTATTGTATTGCTTTTTTTCTTTATAATTTTTGACTTGCTCCAATATCCCATTAACAAACTAGATATTGATTGGAAATCTCTTAGTAATTTGAATACCAAAATACTAGATCATTAGACAGGCTCTCTTACATATCCAGCCTTACTCTCACACAATGAACGCCCGAATACTGGCTCATTTTTATTCTGGGAGGATGTTCATACGTATTGTGCCCGAATATTGGCTCATACCCTTGAGTTATAATTCTTATATTGTCAATTCTTTCTTTCTTTCTTTCATACTCATTGTGTCCATCAGAGTAAGAGTCATCACATGAAACTTGTTTTTGTTAATGCTTATCTTATGAACATATGAGATTGTGAGACCAGTTATATTGAGTGCATTTAAATTAATGGTGATGAGTGGTAGAGTGTTTGTCGAGTGTGCTTATCAAACAAGAATTTATAAAATTCTAAATCGATTGATCTAAAAGAATAGATAGTGAAAGTAGTGCTCAATCGGAGTTATGAACGTAACTGGAAAAAAAAAACTAGAGAACTTCTTAGACTCACGACTGATGATGAAATTTAGTAACTCAAGACACAATCATGAATGTTTTGACAATTCAAAAAAAAAATGATGAATGTTTTGACATTGTTGACACTTCAAGAAAAAAATCGCGACAATGAAAATTGAATGACGGAGACTCAACAAGAAATTAACTAAGCATGAACAGTGATTGTTGTTTAAAATTGTTTTTTATCATTGGTATTCCTAAATAGATGAATGTCATAGATAGTGTAAATCAGAAAACTAATTGGAGACAAGATATATAAAACATTCAACCTTCTAGATAGGACCGATAGTGGTGGAACTTTATAAAGAGACCGGATGAGATTATGATCCTTCTAAATTTTTGAAAAGATAGTATGTATTAATAATGTTTTACTTAAAAAATTTTAAAATATATGTATTTTTATATATTTGATCCCTTCAGAAATTTTATATTGTATTATTATGCATTATTACGTAGAGAGAAAATTGCCCCCTTCCTTCAGGGCCACCGAGGACAGGAGTCATCATCATCGCCATGGATGGGATGGCAGAGTGATTGAGAGTGAGGTGAGAGAAGAAGAAAAGAGAGATGAAATATTAAGGATTTATGAGAAGCTTCGTCCGTGTGTTTGTTTTTGGGAAAGTGATTTTTTGTGAATTAAAAGTGGTTAACTTTAACACGAGTAAGTGGCCTTCTCTTTTTGGAGTTTAGCTTCACCATTTCCCTCGCCTTTTTGGGTCCCTTGGGTTATATAAAAGGATTTTGTGTATCTCAAACTGTGTCTCTATTTATGTAGCTTCTCTATTAAAAAAAAATCTTATTGCATTGTTTATCAATACCAATGTATTTTTTTTCTTTGAGAATGTTATCAATACCAAAGTAATCTTTGGATCCACAATATATTTGAATATACATCAAGCAATAAATAATACGCCATGATTTTTTTTGGAATGGAATAATATGCCATGATTACTGCAAGACATAAATATACAATTCATTACATAGCAAAAGATATAGAAGATGCAAACAATTATCATCAAAAAATGAAGATTATCTACCAACTCATTTGTTTTTATTATTATCGCTTTCGGAATTGGAAAGAAATAATTCATTTATACTTTTAACGGTTGGAGTGATGACACAGGTCATCATACCACCAGTTCAGTGCCACGTGAAAACCAATGTTACAGAATGCGCTAGGCGCTACTCGGGCGGTCGGAACCATCGAGGATTAATCGGGGATTAATCGGAACTAGGCGGATTTATATTTTTTAGTATTTTTATATATTATATATAATTTTTGCGTTGAATTATTTATACTATATTTAATAACATTAACACAACATACAAAATATACAAATAAAATGCAAAATAAAATTCAAGACTTAACATTAGGGGTGGGCAAACGGTTCGGTTTAAACGGGAACCGAACCGAACCGGTGCTATTCGGTTCAAACGGTTCGGTTCGGGCCAAATTTTGAGGTTAATCGGTTTACGGTTCACGGTTCGGTTCGTGTTTGGGCTAATCGGTTTAAACCGAATAAACCGATTAATATATATTAATATATATATAAATTAGTAACGGTTTTTATTAAAGAATCGTTACAGACTTAGTAACGGTTTTTAATATTAGTAACGGTTGTTTAAAATTAGTAACGGTTTTTTAAAATCTGTAACGATTTTGGACTACTTTGTAAGTTGTAACGGTTAATTCATAAAAACCGTTACTAATTACACTATTAATAACGGTTTTCATCAAAGAATCGTTACAGAATTGCCAATATCTGTAACGGTTTATTATAAACCGTTACAGATTGTATGCATATTTGTAACGGTTCTTTCATAAAAACCGTTACAGATCTATATTTGTAACGGTTCTTTCAAATAAACCGTTACAGATTGTATGCAAATTTATAACGGTTCTTTCATAAAAACCGTTACAGATCTATATTTGTAACGGTTTCTTTCGTATAAACCGTTACAGATTGTATGCATATTTGTAACGGTTCTTCCATAAAAAAATTGGGCTGGGCGGGTCTGGGCGGACAAAACGCACAGAAGGCCGACTAGCATAATTTCTAAGCGTTTTGCTCCTACCTAGGACCGCATTTTAGAACATTGGTGAAAACTAACACTAGCCTCCTAAAAGCCCAATAAAATTCAACTGATCCCAAAAATTAAAAATTATTCAACGGATCCAAAAATTTAAAAATTAATGGGCCTAATTGGCTCAATCCTTTCAAACAAATCAAAAGAATATATAAACAAAACAAACAGGCCTGTGTTGTGAGTCCAATAAATTTTCATTGTGCTTATCTGAGTCAGCACTGATAAGAAAATATATATATTATCCAATTATCAACACCTTTCTGACCACCCTGCACATTTTCACGTGGCAACCAAACCAAAACCATCAACACAGAATAAAAAATAAAAAAAGAATACTTCACTCAGACCCCTACATTATTAAATATCACAAAATAAACACCCCCATCCCACTACAAAAAAGTTGATATCAATGACTTGTTTCAATTTTCCAAATAATAAAGGTCTTTACTTTACTCATTTCAATTTCCTTCCTTACCACCATTGTCATCTCTCCAGTCCGAAAAGAAGGAACAACAATGGCGTCTTCTCATCAGCATCAGCATCACCTTCACTCTCACTCTCACCAGCAGCAGATCAACCACTGTAACAACTCCTCATCTTTCTGCACTTCCTGCTGCTCCAACTCCACTTCTTGCAACCCTCTTCCTCCTCCTGCTCCTCCTCCGGCGAACCCGTCTGACCAGCTTCTCCAAGCCCTCGCCACCTCTCTCCTTCTCCAATCTCAACCCCAACCCCAACCTCAATTCCAATCTCCTGTTCTACCACCCCCTGTTCCTGTTTTCTATAACCATGAACACTACAGCCACGCCACCAATCAGCATCAACACCCATTTCAGTTTCCGCACAAGACCCACAACCCAATTCCAATTCCAAACCCCATTCCATCGCACAAATCAATCGATCCTCTAAAATCGCTCTTTGATCGAGTTGCGGCACTGGAATTATCCCTGTTTACAAACCCAAAACCAAATCCGCCATTTCCAGCTCAAAGATCCAATCGTGCTCCCAATTCTGAACTCCATTCCAACAAATACTCTTCAAATCGGCGAGATTCATTGAAGGATTTGGCTGCCAGGACGATTCAACTCCATTTCAGGCGGTTTCTAGTGAGACGGTCTCAGATTCTGAGAGACCTCAAGCGACTTGCCGTGATGAAATGCCACGTAGCATCTCTCAGATCGGCTGTCTCGCACAGAGCTGAAATTGATCCGAAGATGGTCTCAGATCGAGCAGCAGATCTTCTTCTCCAGCTGGATTTCATCAGGGTCAGTCAGGAAAACAGATTTTTACATATTTACTACTGAAATTATTTCAAATTTATGTGAACATTATTTCTTATTGTAAGTTCAACATAAAGCTTGTAATTTAGCCATTTATATTTAAGTTGCAAACTGAGAATCAATGTTAGAAATGGAAGATTTACATTTGGCATAAATGGTTCAAACTATAAACTATTCAGTTGAATGTAACTATATAAACATTAACTGTTATTCAACCTTCTCCAATTTTCCTCAAAAAAAAAACATTAACTGTTAGAAATATAAATGCATTTAGATTGAATAAGAATGTAACATATAATTTTTTTTGCAGAGTGTTGATCCAATGATTCATGAAGGAAAGAGATCAATAGAAAGAGAATTAATCCGCATTGTAGATTTTATAGACAAGATATTCTTAAGAGAGCAAGAAATCTCTCTTAGAGAACGAAGCTCAAACATGAGAGAAGAATCAGAGTCAGAAGAAGAGACATTTCCTGAAGAAAGAAAAATAAAGAAAAAGGTGAGCTTTGAAGAGAGAAGCAGGAAATCTAGGGTTTTTGACAAAGAACATGGCGATTGTTTTGAATTGCCGAATGGAGTTTTTGATGAGATGAATTTTGAGGAAATTGAAGGGGGGTTTGGTAAGAAGTGCGGAAAGAAAAATGGGGGTTTGGCGCCTCCCTTTCCGGCTCAGATGGAGATGAGACGTTCAGATGAAAGGACAGACAAATAATAATGTTTTTAGTAGTTAATTAATTAAAGCTTGTGCGAGTTTTTTTGGCTTTTTTTTCCTTTTTTTTTTTTCGTGATTTTAGGTTTTGTAGTTGATTGGAAGATTGGTTAATGGTTTGTTTTTTGTTTTCTCTTTTTGTAATGATCGGTACTAATTTGTTGCATGTTTTTTGAATGTACTTGTAGAATTTGATGCTTTTTTATCTCGGCCTTAATTTGTGGTGTTTATTAAACCAGTATTCATGTTATGGAATTTATTCAACTGAATAGTAACAACATAAATGAAAATCATACTGTACCAAAAATAGAAACTGGTACCGTAGTGTACCAGTTCAAAACAAAATCTTACAACAAAACATGCATCATATTATTAATACAAGCCACATTACATCAAAATTATACAAAAAATCATCCCAAAATGTTTTTATTAATACATCAAACAATAATTTAAAAGTAATACTACAATACAATACAATACAACTGATAGCTCTTATATACACACTCTACAAAAACATATTACAAATAAACTAACACAACAAAAAAACAACAAATAATTCCAAATTCAACTATCTACTAACTCTACCTCATCACTCTTAATCCTCGTCCACTCACCCTCCTTATTCTCCCTTCTCCTTTTCCAAAAAAACCCCATCAAAAACCCCAACAATCCCGCACAAATTACCAAACTACCCCCCTTCACATAAACCCCCATTTCCACCCCTTCTTTCAATCTCACACTTTTATTATTCTGATCATTACTACTAATACTAATACTACTATTATCATTATTATCACTATTATTATTACTAACAAATAAATCATTAAATATTTCAACTCTATCATGAACTTGCCCATCATGATTCCCAACATACTCTAACACAAGCTTCTCATAATCCGCAAAAAGTCTCGTGTACCCAAATTGCCCCCCTCTATACAAACTCCTCAAAGGCTGAGGAAAAATCGGTTTATCTTGATGATCAAGTCTCGGCTCCCAAACGGGTTGCCAATCCTGGCCCCCCATACCAATGACCACATGAACTGGCGCCCCATTAAATCTAAAACTAGAATTCAAATTTTGACATTCAAAGTTGTTAATCGGGCAAAATCGCTCGTATCTATGCACGTGGCCCCACAAGGCGAGAGTCACTTTATATTTAATTAATAAATATTCTAAACTTCGCTTCATTCTCTCTCTTAAATTACTATCTCTCTCCTCAAAACTGGTAGTATACATAGGCCTGTGCCCTTGTAAAACTATAAACGGCGTTTTATTCCTATTCACATTCTTTAAATCATTTTCTATCCATTTATGCTGCTCGCTCCCACTTTCAAAATCCGTTTCAGTAGAAAAATACACAAAATGGACAACTCCAGTTGAAAAAGAATAATACAAATTTCTAGTATCTGGCGCTGAAGTGCCAGTTGGCAAAAACGAATTTCCAGGCATTTTAAATTTTAAACTGTACGGAATTCCACATTCGCCCCCTCCATCTTTGTTAAATGACGGAAAAGCCCACTCAGGTCTCCAAGGCTGATTTAGCCAATCGTATTCATGGTTTCCTATACAAACGTGGTAAGCGAATTGAGAGGAAATCGGCTCGATTTGGTTGAAAAACTCGTCCCAAATCCATGAAAATCCGCGCGCGTAACTTATGTCGCCGATGTGTGAAATAAATGCTGATTTGTTTTGGGATTTTAGGGTTTGTAAATCGTGTAAAATGTGTTTGATTGTGGATTGAGACTCGTCTTGAGTTCTATAGAAGGTTCTATAAGGAGTGTAAGTTCCCATGTCTCCAAAGAGAATGGCGTTTGTGTAATTTGATTGGCTGTCGCGAGATATAAAGCTGAATGTTGGGCTCCAGCCTGAATTATCATTTCCCACCTATAAAACAAACTAATTTAATATATATATATGTATGTGTGGTGTTTATATTTGCTTAGTTATTATTACCTTGTAGAAGTATTTTTGGCCGTTTTGTAAGTTTTTCATTATTCCATCGTGAATAAAACCGGGATCTCTCCAGCCTAAAGAATCATTGGCTGGGAAATGACACATCTGCCCTTGTTCGTACCGTTTCACTTCCGTACCAGCTGTCTGATCCAATATAGATTCATCCAATCCATACCTGTCAATCAAATTTCCCCCAAATTTGAGAGAAAAACACCTCTAATTGCAAGAAATTGAGATTAATTAATTACCTCACGACATTATCTTTTCCATCAGCGGTGATGAACAAAACCCGCATCTCATCTTCCCGATCCGTAAAGGACAAATGGATCTGATCAGGCCCAATTCCATCCCCAAATCCAATTTCCTCAGAAACAGCCAATTTATGCTTGGTCCGCGGCAACGGATTCCCGTCGTGATCAAGCTTCCGATAATTAACCTCATCATACGTCCACCTAAACACTCTAAACTCATAATTCGCTCTCAGATTAACCAACGGGATTTCCACAGATCCGTAACCGGACTGCCAGGTTGAAGATGAGTTGAGGAAGACGTAGCCGATGAAATGATTGTCGCGCGAGGCGGGCGGAGAGTAGATTCCGAGGAAGTCGAGCTCGGAGGGAGAATCGACTCCCCACCATTGGATCTTGACTGTGCGGTTGGATCTGGTTAGGGTTTTGGGGGATACTGAGAGGGAAGCGTGAGAGGATGAAGAAGGGGAGAAGAAGGATAAGGAAATAGTTAGCAGCAGGAGAAAGGTTGTCGGGAGAGAAAGAGAAGCCTCCATTGATGGAGTTTCAGTTTGATATAGGAAATTGTTTGATCGAAGGGGAGAAGGAAGAAGAGATGTGGATTGATAATGGATCGGGTAATTGTTTGGTGAGTGGGCCTTCTAATTATGCGAGGGCCCAATTTCAGTAAGGCCCAAATGATTATTTTTGTGTATCTCTTCTTATAACTCGGCTAAAAGAGACATTACAGTTACAGTTACAGTGCGGAGTGAGTTCCCAATTGCGATGCGAAGCCCTAAATCTAATTTTGAAATTTGAAATTTCTCTCTTTCCTCTTTCTTCTTCGCCGATCACCGGAGAATTACGCCGGAAATAATGGCGAATCTCGCCATGGATGAAGGGAAGCCATGGTGGACACTAGAATTACTGTTGAGCGATCTCAGAATTCCTTACTCACTCCTCGACTCTGCCCTCCAATCTCTCCTCTCCCCTCCCTCTCATTCTCGCTCTCTACCTCCTCAAATCCGCCGCCTGCTCCTCCTCCGACACCTCCTCTCCCTCACCGATCACCTTACTAACCCTACTGACGAAACCCTCAAAACCCTAGATCTTCTCCTGCCTCGACCTCCATCCCCTCCATCCCCATCCCTCTGCAAAGCCTACGCTTCGGTTCTCTTTTACATCTCTGTTTCGACAACCGTTTCCGCCTCAGATTCCGTGCGTGCCATTGATCGGATCAGGAAATATGAGTTTTCTGTTGAGATTTTAAGGCCGTTGGACAGAATGATGAAGGAATTTGTGGATTGTGGGGATGATTGTGTGGCTGTTGCGAAGGAAAAGGTGGTTTGTGCTGTGAAGGAATTTGTGGAGGAGGAATTGAGAATCGTGGGACCTCCATTTTATCTACTCGCGGCTGAAATGTATCTAAAAGGTGATTTGAATTGAATTTCGTTTTTCTTGATGATTTTGGACTCAATTTTGGGTTTTTTGTTTGTAAAGATTCATCTTTTTTTCTCCCTTCGATTTGTATGCTAATTTTTGGTTTCGATAATTTATAGCAGAGCAAAATAAAAACATAAATGAAGCTAATCGTAGAAACAGAAGTGAAGCTGAAGAGTTTGTAAGAGAGCAAAATGAAAAAACAAGTGAAGTTGTTCATACCAGTTCTGGTAGAAAAGATTCAGAAGAAAATCAAGATACGAGTGAAGAGAGAGTAAAATATCGAATGGTTGTGAGAAAGAGGAAAATCTCTGAGGTCAATTCAGAAGAAACTCAAGTTAATACGAGTAAAGAGAAACATCGAATGGTTTTAAGAAAGAGGAAAATTTCTGAGGTCAATTCAGAAGAAAATCAGGATATTTCCGGAAAGAAGAATAAATCAAGCAGTCAAAACGGTACAGAAAAGGACAGTATTGGTACAGATCGTATCAATTTGTCAGAGACTAATGAACTGAATCCTGACCCTAATAGATCTGTTGGGAAAAATACCGAAGAAAATTCAGAGAGGACTGAAATGAGAGGTCAAGAAAACAACAGTGGCAAAAACATAAATAACCCCCCTACTCCACATGCTAAAGATGCAAACAGTAAGAAGAAACGGAGTCTCAGGGATCGAAACCCAACTGCTTGTACTTTCGAGTGGGACGAGTCAATTGAAGAAATGGAGATCTCCAGTTCACGTCCCAAAAGGAGAGCATCTAAAAGAGCATCTGAGCCGATTAAAAAGACAAGGCCAAAGCGCAAGTGGAGTGAAGAAGAAGTAAAAGCGCTGATCAAAGGCGTAAATGAGATTGGGGAGGGAAAATGGAAGCGAATTTTGGAAGAATATGGCGATGAATTTGACGATCGGACTGATGTTGATTTGAAGGATAAATGGAGAAATTTGGGGCCGTATTTATTAGAAGTTGGTGGGAAATGGTCGCTTTTGTTACCGTCGAAATAGGTTTAGCTTTTTGGTAGTTTCGTTATCTTGTGTTTCTTCTATGTAATTATTAGTTAATCCTTGTAACTTGACTATGTTCCTTTTGTGAAATGAATGCTTACAGCTTTTTGCTTAACCAAAATATAATCACATAATATGGTACTTATTTTGCTTAACCAAAACATAATCACATAATATGATATTTAACAAATCAATATACCATCGAAAATTACAATCCATCATCGTTTAACCACTGTATATGTGACATTGTGTATTGGATACAGAAAAGGGAAAACATACAAAAATAGGTGATTAATTATGCAAATGCAATCAAACAAATGAAAGACAACACACACAATTTACAGTCCAACTGCAGCAAATATATCTCTAAATTAAAAAAAATATTCAAGAATACAATTTATGTGTTCCATCAGTAACAAAATTCATACTAAAACAAAACTGCATTTATTATTTCATTATCATGCTCTTATCTAGCTACAGGTACGCCAAGAGTTGATCTTCAAATTTACTTGTAAGAACCTGAAAGAATAAAAAATAGTGCTTTCATTATTGTCATATAAAGCAAACAATCATATCAATCTCTTCATCAAAACAATATCAAATGTTTAAATTTATAATTTAAAAAAAAAAAAAACTGGTACCAAACTGAGACAATTAGACATTGTACATACAAGTATAATCAAATTAAAACCTGATGCTTATTTACTAATTAGGTCTTCAAAACATCTTTATTAAACCTACTTAATTTTATTCTCTTCAATAGTTTTGATTTGATGCTAATAAGCTCAATCTATCATAAAACCTTCACTCCAATACTCAATTTCATACTAATTGCACAACAAAATCAGATTCACAACTAAAACAAACAAACAGAACATAAATTCCGCAATACCTCAAGACAACAACGACGATTATTTCGTACCAGGCCCTCAGAGTTTCTTAATTTACCAATTAGGTCCTCAAAACATCCTTATTTAACCCACTTTATTTTATTTTCTTCAATAGTTTTGATTTGGTGCTGATAAGCTCAATCTATCTGAACACCTTAACCCAAATACTCAATTTCAAACTAACTGCACAACAAAATCAGATTCACAATCAAAACAAACCAAATTTCGCAATACCTAAAGACAACAACGGCGATTAATTTCCAACCAGGCCCTCAGACTTTCTTAATTTCCATGACGCTCTTAACCTCAGGCGCATACATCCCATAAACCACCGCCTGCCGCTTCGCAACCTCAAGCTGCGCCTTCCCGTCGGAGAAAGCGGCAGCGACGGAAGAAGGATCCGACAGAGACTTGTTCTCTCTGAAAGCGTCTACAGACCGCCGTTTCACGTACTCTCTTATGTTGTAATCGCTGAACTGCCTCGCCGTGCGGATGAAGGATCGGAGAAGGCCGACCACCTCCGCCCTCGCCGGCCCCGCCGCCGTCGCCGTCGCCGTCGCCATTCGATAGATGAACGGTGGAAGAAATCCTTTCTCGAGTAAGAAGAGTGAAGAATCGAGGAAGAGTTGTTCCGATATTTAGCCTACTCGATTGTAAAAATTCAGGAATCACTTTCTCGGTTTATAGAAAAGTGAGGAAATGGTTTCCCGGGTCGTAGAGAATCAACTTCATTTTATATTTTATTAATAAATATTCTAAAATTTTATGGGAAGGGAAATTGATGTTTTAGTATGTTTAGGAGATTAATTTGTTTATTAATTGGACCCAATATAAAGAAATGACAGAAATAGTTGACCCCAATTTTAATTTTGATTTTGATTTGAAAAAATATCGTGTGAGAGGGAATGCAGCAGGGGAGAAGATTATCGCTTAATTAAGCTCTCAATTATTGATTATTTTGTAATTGATATTACCGGCTGGTTTAAAGGATAGACAATCGAGCAATATTAATTTAACGGAGATACTTCATGCAAGCAAAATATGTTGTTTCATATGTGTGATTTCATATGTGGTTACATATGTAAATTGGTTCTAGTAAATCTTTTATAAATAGCTTCCATCTTTGTCCTCTACAAAATTATTGAAATTTCCTTCTCTAAAATCTCAAATATCAAGTATATAGTCCATTGATGTTACATTATGATGTTAAATTAAATGGAACACTCTATTCCCCTACAAACAAAACTTATTTGCACACCTTTACCTCTACGGAACATATTGTTTTCAAGCAAAAAAAACCAAAAAAATATGAATTACAACTTTGGTGGCTGATACAATATGACCGACGTGGGCTTATACGAAAGAGAGTGTTGGTGGCTGTGCTGCTTCCGCTCGAAAGAATTGTCAAAGATCTTGAGATAATCCTCACATTGGAACATGGAGCACTGCACCCTGTCATGATTCGCACCGACGAATTGCTAGTGTTCACCTCCATATATATGCGCCTTGAAGTTGTTGTAGATGCCATAAAATCCCTGTGCTGATCGTAGAAGTGCTTGGCGTCGACAGGCTTGAGGATTAGAGGCATGATTGGGATCGGAGGAGGGTTAGGGTCTGGGAGAGGGAGGGATCAGAGGTTTAGGTTTGTGACGGATATTGAGGAAGATTCCCCCCTATTTATAAGGCGGAGCAACTGAAACATTACGGTGATTTGTTTCAAATTAAGAGGACAGAAATGACTGGAGAGGACAAAATGAGCGGAAAATTCAAATTTGAATTAGCAGGCCAAGATATTATTAGGCCAACAGGCCTCAGAAATATGATTTTTTTTTTATATCATTTTTTTCAAAAATAAACCAGCAAATACCACTTCTTTCAAAATAATGTGGTATCTACCATTTCTGCCACTAGTAGTGGCGGAACATGTGGATTTTATAATTTTTCAAAAATGGGGTTAATTAGTGAAAAAAACGTGTTCCGCCACTGCCACTGGCGGAACAGGAAAAAAATAAAAAAAAAAATTTTAAAAATATCATCTTCCGCCACTACCTGTGACGGAACAGCATTTTTTTACACTAATTAACCTTGTTTAACCAGCCAAATGAAAAAATTTTGAAAAAATTGAAAATCCACATAGTGACGGAAATGATAGTTACTCTATTATTTTCAAAACAGTGGTAAGTATTGATTTATTTTTGAAAAAAATGGTATATAAAAAAAATCCAGAAATATCAAATTGATATACAAACAATACAATAGAAGTTTCTCCAGGAGCCCAATCAATACTAGCCCAACTGGTACAGGTTGCTTCTAGCGCAAGCTTCGTACAAAAATAAAAATAATAAAAGAACATAACTGGGCTGACTACAATAATTGGCCCAATTAATATATATTAAATTGTTGTGCCGCAGGCTAGATCTCGGAGGGCGAGTGGACGGAGGGGCCAGCGATGGAACTGAGAGGGCGAGTGGAGGGGAGATGAGTTTGATTCGTTTTGAATAGAAAGAGAAAGAGGAAGAGGGGTCACTTTATATCTAGAGTTCCACATGAGAGAAGAAGGGAAGACAAAGAAAATAAAAGAATAGAGGGTAAAAGAGTCATTTTAGACGAGGTTAATTTCATCTCCCTATAACTCATGTGAGTACATGAACTAACGATGCATTTATCCCTATATAGTTCATATGTCAAAGTTTTTTGTTCCCAAATTATTTGGAAAACTCTGCCTCGATTCACAACATTCATAATTAACCATTCAATAAAACACCCCTCAAGTTTTGCCTAGAAAACATTCAATGAAACACCCACAAAATATGATCATTTTGATTTAATATTTCAAAGTTTACAAGAAAACTTAATTTGTCATCAAGGAAAAGAGTCAATAATCATAAACTCAACCAATAAGAACACGCCACTCATTCTATCTTATAAATGTCCCTCTTCTTTTTCTTGTTCTAACACAATCATTGTATGAAGGGAAATGTGCAAATACGACGGTACTGTAACACGACGGTAATGTCATTTTATATATTATTTTCTCATTTTATATATTATTTTGTCATTTAATATATTGTTGTTTAAGCCCAAATATAACAACTATTTTAAACAGGATATATTTTAAATTATTTTATATTTCAATGGGTTCCTTATAAATCTACAAACCGCGGTAAAACTAAAACCCTCTCTTACAAATACACTTGAGAAAGAAGTAAAAAAAAACTCGAGAAGTAATAATCTGAGTGGCGATGGATGAAGATGCATCATCGGAGCTCAACTCCGACGATCTCTTTCAGGCTGTGGAGAAGGGCGACGCCTCGACCTTCGAGAAGCTTCCAGAAGCTTCTCTAACTTGTAAAAAGCAAGTGATAAAAATGGACTTAGAGGCGAAAGAAGAAGGAAAAGCGAATGGAAAGGGAACTGGAGAGGAAATGGAGGGATTCGCATCGATCGCTCTCCTTCCGAACGGATCCATTTCGGGTCATTTTATCCGCATGCCTGATTCAGTCTGCTACGGTCTTCATGGCACAGGTATGTTTATTCTTCTTTCGATTTTCACTAATTTTGATTTTTGAATGACGGATTAGCGTTTTTCTGATGTTTTAGTATGTTTAGGGGATTAAATTGTTGATTGGTTTGTCCCAATTTTTAGAAATGGCAGAAATAATTTACCCCAATTGTGATTTTGAGTTTGATTTTGATTTTGAAGAAATATCGTGTGAGAGGGAATGCAGTAGGGGAGAAGATTACCGCTTAATTAAGCTCTCAATTATTGATTATTCCGTAAGATTTATTACTCTTCTTCTCTCCCATTTGCAAGCATCACAAGTATATCATTATAATCTCACAATATTCCATTTTTCATGTGATATTCTTAATTTTTGCAGAGCAAGAGAGAGAAAGTGGTGGTGGTAGAGTGCAAAGGACACGATGCTGCTCGATTACAAAATGTCGATCATGTGCATGGGTTAGTTTAGTATTTAATCTATATATATTTATATATTCATATATTTGTATTTATTTCTATGAAATGATTTTAATGCTAATGCAGGTGGGAAGAAGATATAATTGGAATGGTGGAAAAGGAAAATAAAAAAGAGAATATTCTTATTTCTTTTGAATGTGAGACTCTTAAAGCTGAAAATGCAGCTGAAGATCATATAAGAAAATACATGCCCAATTTATCGGGCCTTGATGCTGTCGGTACGATTTAATTAACATAATAATATTTACTAATTGTGTTTAAGAATAATTATTTAGATGATGACATGATTGTGAATTTACTAATTTACCCTTCGAATTTGCAGTAAATATCGGGAGGATGTGCATTTCAGGAATTAGTTTTAAGGAAGAAGATAATGAATGCAATGAAAAGGATTGAAATGTGAAGAAGAAATTAATATGTTTTATTTTTAATTTCAGAATTTTGTATGTATAATGCGGTAGTATCTGTTAAGTGGATTTTTAGTTTCATTTGCTCTGATGCATGGCAAGAATTGCTATAATTTATAATTATTTTTGTATCTTTACCACTTTTTTTTTAATCTAATTAAGACCTATGAGCTATTAAATAAGTCTGCAAATGCTATTAATTTATAAATAAAACAAAATAAATAGAAAAATTACCATAGATGGGCTCAGCTTAGTACTGCTTCTAGCTAAATCCAAATTCACTATTACGTGGCCTTCCTACAAATTTACAACCCGCGGTAAAAACTAAAAACTAAAACCCTTCTTCCAAGTTCCAAATAGACTTGAGAAAGAAGTAAAAAAGAACTCGAGAGGAATGGCAATGGCGATGGATGAAGATGCATCGTCGGAGCTGAAAGCCGACGATCTCTTTCAGGCGGCGGAGAAGGGAGACGCCTCCATCTTCGAGAACCTTCCAGAAGCTTCTCTCGCTCGCGCACGAATCTTGAGGAACGAGGACGGCCGATCCCTCCTCCACGTCGCCTCCTCCTTCTCTCAACTCCAGGTCTTTACTTTATTCCTTTCTTTCTGGTGATTTTGCGTTTATTCCTGCAGAAAAGTTCATATTTGAGTTTTGTAGGTTGTGAGGGTTCTTTCGGCTGGAGATCCGTCTGTTAATGGAGTGAATGATGTTGATGAAGAAGGCTGGGCGCCGATTCACTCTGCTTCTAGCACTGGCAATTTTGAGATTGTGAAAACTCTGATCGATAGAGGTTCATTTTCATTTCACTTTATTTGAAATTTTGTGTTTTATTAGGCCTGAAATTAGTCAGCAGATTATAACTGTATTGTTCCATGACTCAATTTCATCCAATTTTGTCTCAGTCAATCTTTAATTGTGCGATTATAGGCATAATATTCCCAGCTTTCCAATTATGATTGTTTATTAACTTAATATTGATATGATTAGGGGCTGATGTGAATATAGCCAACAATGGAGGCAGAACTCCTCTTCATTACGCAGCGAGCAAAGGCCGGTTTAAAATCGCTGAAATCCTCATTTCAAACGGCGCAAATATCAACAAAAAAGACAAGGCATTAAAATTTCCCTCTCAAAATTGCATTTCCCTATAATACCATTACTGTTTCTTCTCTAATTTTCCATTAATTTTTACTATTTCCAGGTTGGTTGCACTGCTCTGCACAGAGCAGCAAGCACAGGAAACTCAGAATTATGCGAGTATTTAATTGAAGAAGGTGCTGACGTGGACTCAGTCGATAAATCCGATCAGACGCCTTTAATGCACGCTGTAATTTGCGAAAACAAACAGGTATTTCTGCAAATAATAATTACATTTTTACCTTCGGTGAATTATTTTATTTTTTTATTAAACACCTTTAATGCGCGCTGTAATTTGCAAACAGGCAGGTATTTCTGCATAATTATGTTTTTATCTTCGGTAAATTATTTATTTTTTATTAAACGCCTTTAATGCACGCTGTAATTTGCGAAAACAAATAGGTATTTCTGCAAATAATATTTACGTTTTTATCTTTGGTAGATTATTTATTTTTTTGTTTAATTGACAGGTGGCGATGTTGTTGATAAGACATGGCGCTGACGTGGATTTGGAGGATAAAGATGGATATACTGTTTTGGGCCGGGCTTCTGAGGAATTTAGGCCCGCTTTAATTGATGCTGCTAAAACCATGCTTGAGGGCTAATTTTATAATTTCGTTATTTTATTGTTTCTAGATTTTGCTTGTGAGATTATTAAATTAATACTTGTTTAGTGGATTATATTAAGTACTTCAGAATTTTGTGGAAAAGAGAACGAAAAGAAAAGGCTGTAAAAGCAAATAATCAGAAGCCACGTGAGTCCAGCGTGGCTGAACGTGCTTTTCTTTCGGCTCGTTTATTTGTGAAGTCCATAAATATGCAGCATTTCTTAACTGCCCACATTTAATGCATATTTGTTTTATCTTATATTTTATTCTGGTTTTATCACGGTGACTATCATGACAATTATTACTGGAAGGACTATAAGATACTGTTTTAGAATAAAAAAAGTTATGATTAACAAAGTGTCAAGCATTATTTGATAGTCTGATCATTAGTTCAATGCCAACCTATAAACTCATTTTGTATTGCATTCTATTAAATTATGGATTGATTAACAAAGTATCAAGCAAGATTCATACAAAGTATCACTGTCAACCTACCAACTTAATTTGATTTGCATTATATTTTTTGTTGTCATTCACTCAAAGAAGAAGTTTATTGTCATGAATCATTCTACACAAAAATTATAAAGCAACTCTTTGGAAAAAGAACAGTCTAATGCCCAAATCATGCTTTTAAAAAGTTCAAACATAATTCAGAAAAAATACAACAAATTCAAATAAATTAACAAAATAAATCTTCACACTTAAACTAATCAAACCCACTCCCCAATCACTCAAAACACACAAATCACAACCAACCAAATTCGAACCCACTCAAAAATCTCAAAATTCCAAACCCAAAACCAACAAACAAACTCCCTAAACAACCCACAAAATCACAGATCCAACCAACCCACCAATCAGACCGTTCAATCTAGATCCAACGGCTGAAAACGCACCCGATTTGGAAGATTTGGAAGGTGATGAAGAAGGAGGAGGAGGAAGTTTTTGGGCTTTGACATGCAATTTCATTCCGCCATAACAATATCCGTAACTACAAATGAAATAATAATCTTTTGTTTCGTTTAGTTCAAATGCGTAGCTTCTCCCCTTACTGTAGTTTGAAATTGGATTTGAGGCGTCACATTTGTTGTAGCCAACTTCGTCGACTCGGATCACGTCAGCTTGCCCGGCTTGGTAGTAAAATACTGTGGAAATGAAGAATTTGTTGTGTAAATTTGTGGGTAAGGTGATGAATTGAGTTTAAATTTGTGCGTTTTGAAGCTAATTGATGAAGAAATTGAGAATGTTCAGTTGGATCTGAGTGAACTTACAAAAAAGTGTAGGGGTTTCATGCAAAATAAATAAATTTAAGCGAGTATTTTCCTTAGATTTGCACATTTTTAACTTCTGAAAAAATCATCCAAAAACAGTTGATATGGATTTTTTAAAATGAAAAAAAAAAACATATGCAAATTTTCCTTTTATGTGAGAAGCCATATACAAAAAGAGAGAAACTGGAAAAAGAAGAAGAGTGAAATACCAAGCCAGTCACCGACGTAAAAAGGTTTGTGTTTCTTCTCCCACTCAGTATAGTTAACATTAGGGTTCCAGCCATGCTGGTCTCCCACCGTCAACTTGTTCCCACTCGCCATTAATGGGCCCATTGCGTTGATCAACAAGAACAACACGAGAAGCAGGAATTTCTCCATTGTTCTCCCTCTTTTCTCTCGCTCTTCTTCTGTGGGGATTTGGAGAGTGGTCTTTCAATTTTGAAGAGCGTGGATGGATTTGGGGAAGATGAATGGAATGGAGGAGTGAGGTGCTTTTTTGCAGGAGACACGCACATGGGAAAGAACAGTGCTCAGCTTTTCTGTGCATGGAAAATATATAGCGAGATCTTGTGTGCTTTTTCTAAAGGTGACCAGTTTGGTTTAGAGTGGAAACAAATGTTTTATTTATAAAAAAATGTATTCTTTAATTTGAAAATAAATGAAATTTTTTTAGCATTTTATCTCTTTTTTATATACTTCTTCAAATAGATAGATTTTTGTTGCAAATATTTGTTCTT
Organism: Juncus effusus; assembly: GCA_027726005.1. Classification (NCBI taxonomy): domain Eukaryota; kingdom Viridiplantae; phylum Streptophyta; class Magnoliopsida; order Poales; family Juncaceae; genus Juncus; species Juncus effusus. The sequence continues at coordinate 277,793 of CM050909.1, forward strand.
TTTCTGTTTTACTTGTATATAGATAGGACGACCAAGCTCACATTAATTATTCCAAAAAAATAAAATAAAGAGTAACACAAACAAGTGTGTGATATTCAACTTTTTTTCTCTTTTAATATGATGTCTCAATTTTTAAAAGACCATTCATAAAATTTCATAATTGAACATACCAAGATACCAAGATAAGCAGCAAAATTGATTATTTTTTGACTTATTATTGAATTTCCTATCTTTAGTATCTCTTCATAAACAAAGAAAAATAAAACAAAGAAAGAGTGGCCACAGAGGACCAATCAGATACAGCCAGGATGGACCCAGTTGAACCGTATAACAGAAGACCCTTGTCGCATCAATTCTTTTTTAATTACACATTTTCCCTATTTTCTGTACCACATGTTGTTCATAGTCTCGTGTATCTTATTAGTTAATAACTTATTACATTACAAAATGCTTTAACACATACAAAGAGCCACAGAAGAAATATGCATGACAAGTCGTCCATTTTCTGTCATTTTCTGTCAATTTTTTACTTTCGTAACTTTTGACTCAATTGTTTAATCCCGTCCTGTACTCTTTTATGCTTTTATGTTTTTATATGTTAATATATTTCTGCACAAATCTCCAAGAAGTACAAATTTGAGGGACTGAGCTTAAAGTTCAACTCTTGGCCCAAATATGAAATACAATGCAATAATGTATTTTTGATATATTTTTTATTACGTTTTCGTAGGAGCCCAAGGCCCAAAATATAGGCCCGTCAAAGCAATAATTTATTTTTTCTTGTTCTTTTCTAGCTTTTGTATTCTTTATCTTTTGAGGGGGGCATATATCTGTTGATTGTGTATTTTTTTAATAGTTATTGTGTAATTTTTTGTACTTTCTTTAAATGGTAATTTTTAGTCTTAAATTTGTCAGTTTGACTTTGAACTACATGTTCGTTTGAAAGAAATCCGCATTATGTCAATATGAAATATGAAATATATGAAAATATAATATTATTGTGTTTTGTAATTGATTAATATTGCGTTGGAATTGAGATGAAAGGGTTTTTAAGATAAAAAAACTCCTGATGAATAGGGACTTTGTCTAAATACCAATTAGCTATTAATAAAACAGTAGATTGTAACTAATTAACAAATACCACTTGTCAAAAAAGTAATATTTTTTTCTCGAAAGATATAATAACATTATTTTTTTCACGAGTGGTATTTATCCAGGTGAATATAAATTTCTCTCAATCATTTTGAGTATTAATTTAACCAATTTTCCAATCTTGCAAATATCCAATGAATATATGGGACAACCAATGGATGAAACACATGTACTTGGATTTGGTCATGTTTAATTTCAAAATGTTATGATGGAGAGATAAGTAGAGACATTTTAATTTGAATGGAGATAGAACATTGTTTCAAATATAAAACTCCAAAAATATTATGAATTATTTAAATGCATTTTGATTATGTAAACTTTTAATGCTTAGTACATCTTTTATTATTTGTTTAAAGTTTAAAGGAATTGGTGCATCTCTAGTTCAAATGCATTAATTATTCAATTCAAATCTAATGCAATTACAAAATATATTTTGCATATTAATTGTTTTGATTTAGTGCGTTGAATATTAGTCATGGTTGTGGGAAATTAACTGTACGAACGATTTTAAGATTCCATCTTTTCATGAAATGAGGGACCATTTCTCAAGTTTTAATCAAGGCGGGGATTATTTTGCTTCTTTTGCAAAAATATTGAAATGATTGTTTTAGCACATGAGTTCTACCTAATTAATAGCGTTATTAGTTTGTTCAATTATGTAATAATCGTAAATTTACATCATTTTTAGATGAAATACCAAAAAGATAATTTCTTCGTGATTTTTCTTAAATAAATGGATTCAATAATTCTGATCATTTGATCGTTTACGTTGAAGCGAAACATCTTTCACTTAGGTCAAAAATTACCGTTTAGTATGTAGTATGTGTCTGCTCAAATTAAAATTGTTTTATCATCACCTCAAGCTTCCATTAAAAAAAATAATAATCATAAAGAATAAGTGAAGACTAAACTTTCATGCAAAATATCACATAAAAAAAATGGTAAAAATGTTATATATTTTAAAAGCAAGACAATGTCATGAAAAAGTAAAAAATAATTGCAGCTGGGTAGTAATATACATCTCATGAGAATATAACACAATTTTACATTTTTTTGGCATGTCACTAAATAATTGTTTCCAGGTTGGCTTGTATTTTCTTCCGGATAGATATTTATTTTAAAGACAAAATAAAATAGTTGACTAAATATTTGATTTCTCATAGTTAACACATAATATCCATTAAACATATGTCAAAATACGTAATATGCACTAAAACATCTTCATTTTCCAAATTAAAATTTTACCACATTCAATAAATAGTAAATCTCAACTCTCAAGTATAAAACCTCAAATTATTAATCAAATATTTCATCCATCCTTTATTTCCGACAAGTATAAACTATTTACATTGTCTCGACATAAATAAGCCACAGGAGATCGAAATAAATCTGAAACTAATCACGTGATACAAGACATTGATAGAGGGGAATGACAAGGAACAATTCTCTCGTGCCTTCCCCTTATTCTCTACATCTCATTCCACATAACCTTTCATCTCGCTTACAAATTTCAACACATCTACTAATTACCAACCAAAATACACAAACCAAAATACAATCAATATATTCCATAGTGTTAAATTTAAAAAATAAAATTTCCATCAATCTAACTTGGCTAATTACATAATATTTTGTGAAATACACAAGTTTACAAAGGATCTGGAAATAAATGGGGCAAGTATGGAAAAGGACGGACAGGTCGTGACTGGGTGCAAAATCCGTAATATGAGGTGAATTCGAGGGGTAGTTTGGGGAAGTCATAGGTTGGGTAATAAGCCCAAGATTCGTGGGTCGCAGATTCTCCTCTGCAGACTGCACACTCCGATTACTGGATTTTTATTGATGTTACATTATTGCCCTCTGAGCTTGTGTTTACTACGGGTCTGCCATTCATTATTGAATTTAGTGCGGATGAGAGAGAAGTGTGAAGGGATTGATTATTTAAGGGAAATTTTTTAGATTGCCCCCTGTAGAACTGACGTAATTGTCAAGGATGGATTGCAAAGTGAAAATTGTTTCTTGTGACTTTTTTCTGGTTAATTAATTGTTTTTTTTTGTAAGAAACTTGCTGTAATGAAAAAAAAAGTTGCTTGAGATAAGAAGAAAATATTTTAGGGAGCTCATATTGCACAACGTACTCTAGCGACCCTGTAGTGACAGTATATATATACATATGAACTGAAAACAAACAGTATATAAAAATTCATTCTATAAAACAATATATATTTAAAAAAAATGAAAACAATATATACAAACATATAAACTGAAAACAAACAGTATATAAAAATTAATTCGGTAAACAGTATATATTTAAAAAAATAAAAACAATATATAACGTATATAGAATGTGAGAAAATAATATATAATTTTAATCCGTCGCTACAAAATCACTACAGTACCCCGCATGATTTCCAATTTCTCAATATTTTATGGGCAATGTGGTTAGAAAAATGTAAAACGATGTTAACAATTGTGATAATTTATGTAGTGTGGTTGGTTTGACATTATTAATATGTTATTTTTAAATAATTTTGGAATCTTTTGAATAATAAACTAGTCCAAGTACATCAGAGAATTATGAATGACCCTGCAAAAAAAGATATCTTGAAAAAAAATACATAAATGTTTTGCGTTACAAACAATGTAATGGATCTAATAATTCTGCAACTGTGATGCAGCCTTTTGTGTTGGAATTCTCTTCCCTAATTTTTTTGAATATTTTTTAATTATTAAATCCGTAACATGTATCTTTTGTGTCTATCCTTTTGAGCCATCGTGCTTATTTAATGCATGTTCAAAAAATGCATTAGATGATAAATAACTTTTATTCAAAAAGCAAATAAAAAGCGGGTAATTTTATATTGGAGGCAAATAAATTATAGTTTAGTTGGTTAAAATATTTGAATGTTTAATAAAATATCATGAGCTTAATTCTCGGCATATACAATATAGCACATATTTAACAAAATTTCTCAGCCCAATGAGTTAAACATAAAAAAAAAAATTATATTGGAGCCTGCAAAAGTATCAAAACATCATATATACCCTTATAAAACGTTAATTTTGATGTATACCTCTTCAAAATATGAATATATCACCAAAAAATGAGATTACGCAGGAAATCCAAAAAAATATTTACTGAATTTTATTTTAAAAGGAATATAGTATGATTTTTTGAATAGTAAAAACATTTGTATGAATTACAGTGTATTTCACTAGTTTTTTAAGGAAATATTTGGATATGGTAAATCACTCATTTATTGTTTTCTTCAATAAGAGATTCACAATTTTGTACATTTAATGCCAACCAAAGGTAACAAAAAATTTGAACCAAATTCCTTGATTAATTCTTCTTGTCATAATTTTACAAATCAAATTCAACAACACAAAATTATGCATCTCACTCAATAACATGTAATTAATTAAAAAGAATACCAATTTGTTTATTTCAACAAATAAACAATGGACTATACAATAGATTAATGAATTATTTGGATATGACAAATCACTCATTTAATGTTTTCTTCAATAAGAGATTCATAATTTTGTACATTTAATGCCAATCAAAAGCAACAAAAAGTTTGAACCAAATTCATTGATTAATTATCCTTGTCATAATCTTACAAATCAAATTCAATAAGACAAAATTATACATTTCACTCAATAATATATAATCAAAAAAGTACCAACTTGTTTATTTCAACAACTAAGCACTTGTTTATTTCAACTAATAAACAATGCACTATATAATAGATTTATAAAATATTTGGATATGATAAATTACTCATTTAATGTTTTCTTCAATAGGAGATTCATAGTTTTGTACATTTAATGCCAATCAGAGGTAAAAGAAAGTTTGAACCGAATTCATTGATTAATTCTCCTTTCATAATTTTACAAATCAAATTCAATGACACAATACTATATACTTCACTCAATAATATATAATTAAAAAGAATACCAACTTGTTTATTTCATCAAATAAACAATGCACAATATAATAGATTTATGAAATCTAAAGATCATAATGAATTTATAATCAAGCAATTGGTAAGAATAAACAAATGGTTAGTGGGAAAGTTGTCTTGTTTGATCCGAGGATTCTAAGCTAATCACAAACTTTAATTATTTTTATATCATAGAAAAAGAAATACTTTATTGACAAGCATATCTTGCCGACCATAATATACTTTAAGATTCGTGCAATTTTTATGATTTATTGAAGAAGTTACTATTTATAAATTTTATAATAGAAAAAAATTGGGAATCTCCCTTGTCAAACAGCACTACCTCCAAACAATAATTAATTACATGCTTTAATGAGCACAAGGGACCAATAATCCCTGATTTTTTGTGGCTTTAACTCTGTTTCATTAACAAAGCTTACCAAATATTTGTAAATTTATCATTTTTATTTTTTAATATAGCTTGTTGGAAAAAATTATGAATACCAGATCTATTAAATTTACGTAAATAGTCAATAAACGAGATAAACTATATGATAATATTTAACAATATCATTTGAAATACTTAAATAAAATAGGATCAACTGACCCATTCTTATGTTATGTTGTATCTTCAAACTTAACATCTATTACATTGACTTTCTCCCTTTTTTTTTTTGTAATAATATTACTCATAACATTCATAATATTTCAAATATTTGTACATATTCTACTATTTAACTCATACTTTTTCTTTCCGAGTTGTTGGTTTCAAATTCAGATATACAACCATTACATCTAAGACGCCACACAGTTATTACTTATCAGCCATAAAATAAATCAATTTTGAAACCAGGAATTGCAAAATCTGGGAAACAGTATCCCACATGGAGCACAACATAATCCCTCAATCCCGCTTTCGTAATTTCCACCAAACTCCGATGGCATTTGAGTCTCCAGTGGGACTCCTCTCTATCCTTTGTAGTAGTAGTAACTCCATAATGCGGGCCCCACTCCGCCCCCACCATCTTACCAGTTAACAAACATGTGAACCCTCATTTCCTCTCTGTTTTAAAAAAATGGATACTTCTGGTCTTCATTATATTATTTTTTTTTTGATGTTTAACTTCTTGAGTTAGAGACTTTGTTAAATATGTGTTATATTATTCTTTTTTTTAATGTTTAATCTATTGGATTAAGAAACTTTACTAAATATATGCTATATTAAGTTTGTTAGGAAATGAACCCATGACTTCTCGCTAGATATGTAAATATTTTAACCAACAAGGCTACATACTGGAATTAGATCGGAGAAAAATTTCATACCCCCTTGACTTCACTTTTTTGAATTTTATCGAAAACATGGATACTTCATGAATGTGGACTGAAGTAAGGAATCAAAAAATATAGAAGGTTTTCGCTAATATTCGGAAAAGTTAGGGGGGTTTTGTGAGAAAATAATGGAGGAGGAGTTTGGTGAGGGGAATGGAGGAGAGAAGAGGGCACCATTGGATCATACAAAAAGATTACGAAGGGGAAATAATAATTAGTTTTCTGAATATAAAAGCACAGGTACATGCTACCAAGTGTCTATAATATTGTCCTTTTAGGCTTTGTAGTGCAGCAGCACTTTGTGCACCCTACTATAATACTATGAGTGAGAATAATTCTAAATGCTTTCTTATTTTGGTACTGTAAATAAATGTATTTTAAGTATATCTTTTAGAAATAATATTGTTGATTTAGTGTTATTAAAAAGTACATTGAATATTTTAAAATGTGACAATATTAATGAAAAATATTTTGGATTTTGAAATTATAAATAATTGATTATTTCTTATTGTAAAAAAATTAGTCAGTGCAGGAATTGTGTATTTGTTTTAAAAAGCATTAGAAAAAGTTTAGTTTTTTAAATTTACGAGCGCGCGAAGAGTACATGAAAATCTTTCTATATATAGAAATTGATATATTTTAATAATTAACAACCTTATTCTTTTCATTCCATATTTATTGTTATAAAAATATTACGTGAAAAAATAACGATTAATAATTTTCAAACTTTATGTGCATATCATTATTACTAAAAATATATTGAATATATCTTAACATCCAGTGTAAAAACAATATTTTGTGCTAAAGACTAATACTAGAAAAAATCAAAATTATTCCGAAAATTATCTGATAATAAAATTAGGGTTTTGTCTGGGATGATTTAGGTAAGATTATCGTGACTCATAGCAAAGCTCGAGTGAAAAGCAATATAAAAGAGAGGATTGAATAGTTTTATTTTATAGATTTTGAGAAGTCTTCAGTACTGTCCTGCTTGCACAGCATTGTAGGTATGCCTCTCTCTCTCTCTCTCTCTCTACTCTTACCTTCAATTTTTTAATACTAAAATAAACAAAATCCATCCATTTTTCTCCATCAAAAACAATTTTGAGTCTTCATAAGAAAATTCAAAGGGGTAAAAGTAAAACAAAAAGTAAATAATAAACCCATAATAAAATGATTTTTATTTATGAGAAAAAAAAAGGCAGAGGGAATGAAAAGACCAGATGTTGACAAATTTTCTGTCACTGTTCTTAGAAGGTCGTTTGTTCTCAGAATTGCCCTCTCTCTCTCTCTCTCTCTCTCTTTAGATTCTCTCCTCTCCTCTCCTCTTCTCTCTCTCTTCTCTCTGGCCCATCAGATCGAAGTTTTTCTCGGATTAATTCTTGGGTTTTATTTTGTTCTGGGTTTCTTTTGTTTTTCCAATTGGTGTGGAGAGAGATAGATATTCACAAGCGAGTTCTGTTCTTTTCACTGTGCAATAAGTGCCTTTTGATCCCCCTCTTTGTTTTGCTGAAGAAGATTTTATTGGGATAGCTGTTGGATTTATGGGGAGCGGAGAAAGCTGAGAGATCTTTCTAATTTAGTCTGTCTTTTAATCCATTGTCGCAATTTTGTTTAATTTTACTCCAAATGGACGGAAGTATCCGTGCAAATCGGGTTCGCATTTTCCAAGTGGTCATGCCCAGTCCTTTACAGCGTAGTTGATACTGGTTGGTAATTTCTCTTTTTTTTTAATTTGATTTGTTTTGATTTCTTAAGTGTTTTGCTTTTTGGATTACGGTTGTTGGTTTTGGTTTTGGTTTTGGTTTTAGAAGGATCTTTTGGGATTTTTTTTAGTTTTAAAGTAGGGTTTTTGCGACTGTGAATTTGAGATTAATTGGATATTTAGAAAGATTTAAGTTTTAGCTGAGTTAGTTTTTAGATTGAGCTGAATTGTTGTTTAACAGTGAGAATTCTCTCAAGTTACAACCTTTTTTTGGCTATATTTCACACTAATTTTCAATTTTCAATTATTGATTTATAATTGGATATCCCCCCCCCCCCCCCCCCCCCTGAAATTATAGAAAGAGGGGAAAAGATTAGAGATTTGTAGTGTATAAATCGTTTGATTTTGCTACATTTGGTAAAGTCTTTAGATGGTGCTAATTTTAATTTGAATTCATGTTTAGTGGTGAAATCTTTTCCCCCAAATTCAGCTTCTAAAAGTCTCTTTCAGTTACAATTTGATGCATTTTTTTCAGTTACAAATTCACCTTTTGTTTGTCATCTAGTGGAATTACAGCTATGTGCATATAAAACCATATTAATTTTGTTTTGTTTTTGAGTCAGGATAGGAATAACATGTAGTTTTTTCTAGGGTTAGAACATCTAAATTTTTTAATATTAATATCAAAATAATATAAAAGTACATATAATAAATTAAAGTATTTATGGTATTTATACTTTATAGTTATAGAACAATAGTTCTATGTATAACTATAAGTCATGAAACGCTTTTACGGTTATTAAAGCACATTTAATGCTCATGCAACTTTGCGCTTTAACGGTCGGATAATTATACTAAATTGCCCCTTATTGACTCATAATTATCTAATTTCACTAATTTGTTGTCAATTTCAAGTATGATCCTAGTTACAAAGTAATTTTGGAGTAGCTAACGGTATTATATTTGAAGAAGAGAAGCTTCTAATGTAAATTAAATGGTTCTGAAAAAAAGAATATATATTTGTATTGTTTACCTTTAAGTTGCATGAAGCGCTTGCGCGGTTATTAAAGCGCATTTAATGCGAGAGCATAAAAGGATTTGAGTGATTAAAGATTTGTACTCAATATATTTAAAAAAAAAGAATAATTATTTGTATTGGATATTTGTAAGGTTTAATTAGTTCATTAATTAGTTGACTAATTAATTAATTAATCTTGGAGACTACCTGAATTTAGGGTTTGTTTGTATACATCGTTTCTAATGTAATTTGCAAAATTTCACTTTTATCAAATGCTTGACTTAATACCTTTTGCATGATTATGCAGGTTTTCGCTAGGACCGAAGAATCTCAAACCTTTTTTTTCTGCAAATTAATAATTTAAAATAATAAAAAAAAATTTGATTGGCTGGAGCTATGTTTCCGTAAACTTATGTCCTTAATCAGGTATTTTTTTCATTATCTTACTTTATTTATTTTTAATTTTTTTTATTAAAATAATCGTTGTTAAATATATTTTTTGCATTCATGCATGTAAACTCTTGCGCGGATTTCAAAGTGCAGTTAATTATTTGTCGCATAGTCATTTGGAGAATTTTACAAAATTGCCGCTAATAATTCAAAAATAGAAATATTAAAAAGATTAGTTAGAGAGTGTAAATTTTCAAAATAATAAAAAACGCCAACATTTTTAGCATTAAATTTCTAAATAAAAAAAATGCCAACATTTTTAGTGTTAAATTTCCTAAATATATATTTTTTAAACACGAACATTTTTTGTGTCTTTAATTAATCACAATCAGAACCGCAAATTTTGTCTCCGACTCTTTAAAATTATTTCCTTTTCTAATTATGAACTTTGAATTATGAATTATAAAAAGTATGTCCACTTATCTTTTGTCATAATTCATAATTTGTATTTACATTAACTCAAATATTTATTTTTACCATTTTTGTAAGGTTTTTTCCATAGATAATATTTTAATGTAGAGAAAAAATAAAAATAAATGGGTTTTTTTCATTGATAATATTTTAATTTAGAGAGTGTAAATAAATTTCCAAAATAAAAAAAAATACGCTAACATTTTTTGCGTTTTTAACTAAAACTAATCAGAACCGCAAATATTGTTTCCGACTTTAAAATTATGACTTAAAAAAATCAAGTCCACTTATCTTTTTCATATTGTTAATTTGCATATACATTAACTCAAGTATTCTTTTCATGTTCTGATTTAATAATAGTTTTTTAATGCAGAATAATAAATAAAACTAAATGGGGAGTAAAGTAGAGAGTGAGAGTTACATTCCAGTCGGTACGATATATTTTGAGGAGAGAGAAGACGGATTATTGCATGAAAAAGAAGTGCTCAAACGAACCATGCTTCAACATGAACTCACTTTCAAAAATCAGGTCATTTCATTAATTTAAATAAAAAAGTTACAATCTTTTCCTCTATTTGTACGTTCTAGTCCCTAAAAACTTCCTTATTTAACTTTCAGGTGCATGAGCTTCACAGGCTGTACAGAGTTCAAAGAGACTTAATGCAAGAATACCAACAAAACAACACTAATTCCCAAACCAATTCATTTTCTTCTCAAAATCCCACCAATAATAATAATAATAATAATACCAACAATTTCGAATTCATAAGAGAAGACAGCGCTCAATCCTCCTCCAAAATAGAAAACCGAAACATTTCCATAAACGGAAACACAAACGGTTCCGTTTTTGGAAAGAGAGAAGTTATGGACTTAAACGAGGACGCGAATGCAAATCTTTCCACTTTTGGAAAGAGAGGAGTTCTGGATCTGAATGAAGATAGTGGAAATATTTCCGTTTTTGGAAAGCGGGTTGCGGATGGAAATGGAATAAATTTAAACGGATCGGGTTTGGATTTTATGGGGGTTAATAAACGGATCGGGTTTGATGAAGGATCTGGATCTGGTCAAGTTGGACTCTTTCCTGATAGAGAAAAAGGTACATTTTTTTGTTATGTGTTTATATGTAGGTTATAATTATGATAATTGATATGTATGTATGTATATATATATATATATATATATATATATATATTTTTTTTTTCCTAGTCGTTTTAGTATTGTATTTAATTCTTATTTTTATTAATTTTTGAACAGGTGGGAGTTCAGCAGGGATGAATAATAATTTCTTCACTTCACAAATAAACCCTCAACAACCCATTTTAACCACCAGCAATAATAATCATAATAGTAATAATCCATTTCCAAATAATAATAATAATAATCAATTTCCAATTAATAATAATCATTTCTTGATTAATTACAAACCGGTCCAACAAAGTATTATATTCCCAAACCAATTCTCCGTAAACCCTCAATTATTCCCTCAAAGCCTCACAATTAATTTCGACCCTTCTCAAATAAATAATAATGAAAATAATAACAATAATAATACCAACAATAATGTTTCTTATCCAGTTCTTGATTCAAGCCCTCATTACATAAATCTGGATAAAAACAAAAATAAATCCCCAATTCCAGGCTTCATTCACACCGTACCGGTACAAGTACCGGTTTTTAATAATGGAGCATTTAATGCTGGTACGAATGAGAATTTGAGCAATTCAAGCTTTTATTTCAATAATAATTTCTCTAAAAACCCAACTCATATCAATGTTCCTCTCCAAAATTCCCTAAATCCGCCTCGGAATCCGAACCCAACATCTTTATTCGGAAATCAAAATCCAAAATTAAATTGGGACCGAAATTCGAATTTGAATTTGAACGAACCCGCCCAAGAAGGAATAATTCAAAACAATATTAATAATAATAATAATAATACCAACAACAGTAATAATAATAAAGGGGTTAAAATATTTGGCACGAATTGTGAGAAAGCAAACGAGACAAAACTGCTCGGATTTCCAGTCTTCACAAACCCTAGTTCAAACTCTTCATCTGAATTCAAACCGGTACCGGATTTGGCAAGTCAAAAACCGGTACCGGATTTGGCAATTCAAAAACCGGTACGAGATTCTGTACCGGATTTGGAAAGTGGAAACAAACGGACTGTCATAGACCTAAACGAAGCTTATTCACCGTTAGAAAATAATAATAATAATATTAATAATAATGATGCTTCGAATGAAATTGATAATAAAGGCAAAAAGGCGATTATTAGTTTCGATCTTAATGACGATCTATCGTGCGAAAACGACTCATCAGCCTTAGAATTAGAAGCAGCTCACAGCATAATCACCCTCTCAAAAACATCAAAAACCGTGCACAAACCTTCCGCTCCTGTCGGATCCGATCCGCTCCCCTGGTTTGCGGACATCGCCGTAGCGGGTCACTCCGACCCGCTTCCCGAATCCGAATCCGACACCGACTCTTACGAACAGTCAGTCTTAAAACTCAAACCGGTCACAACAGAAGACCGATTCGGGCCGGACAAATTCAGCCCTGAAACGGGTCAACCAGGCCAAACGGGTCAGGAGGGTTACGGATCGATGCTGTATTCAAAAGGCAAGAGGGGACCGGCGAGAAAGAGGCGTCAGAAGAGAGATTTTCAGAGAGATGTTTTGCCGGCCTTAGCTTCTCTCTCTAGAGTTGAGGTGAGCGAAGATTTACAGCTGATTGGTGGTCTTGTGAGGGCGAGCGGGCAGGAGTTCGATATGGCAGTTACGAGGCGGGTCGGCCGAAGCGGGTCGAACAGGAGACAACAGAGAGCGTCGCCAGCTGGCGGTCAAACGGGTCGGAGTGACCCGCTACGCGGATGTACGCATGGGAGTGCGGCGCAGGCGATCCCTGTGGCGGTGCCGATAGAGAGGCCGCCGAGGTTCCCTGTGAGTCATCAGATGGGGCTGGTGCGTGTGGACCAGGTGCGGGAGCAGGAGATGAGGAGGTATGAGCAGCAGGTGGGGCTGGTGCGTGTGGACCAGGTCCAGGGGCAGCAACAGAGTGTGATTGGATGGGAGAGGTTTACGAGAAGGGCGCGGAGACCGAGAGGACCAGCGCCAGGTCAGCATCACCATCACCAACAACAGCAACAACAACAGCAGCAGCAAGGTAATAATAATAATAATAATAGGAATGATAATAATGGTGGTGGTGATTTGGGAGATGGGAGATTGAATTGTTGAAGTAATTTTGGAGTTTAATTTGTAGATTTTGGGGAGGGTGGTAAAATTGGTATAATTGGTTTATAATTTGGGGAGGGGTGTAAATGGGGGGGTCTGAAAGAGGGACCGGGAAAATTGAGTTCCCTTTTTGGGTTGAATTTTGTAAATTTGGTAATAAGAGGATGTTGTTGTAATTTTTTTTTTTTAGTTTTTTGGATAAAACTGAGAATGGAATGAACGAAAGGTTTCAGTTAATCAGAAGAAGCATAAGTTTTAGAAATAAGTGGCTGAGTTTGCTTGGTTTGTGATGTGCGTTGTGATTTTGTTGTTTTTGGTTTCATTGAAATAGAATTAGATGCTTTGTGCTTAGGGGGTTAAGTTAGGATTAAAATTTGTCCTATTTACTGATATAAATGGTAGTAAGTGTTGATTATTAATTTATTAAGTTACCAACAAATGGTAATTTTATAGTTAAATAGAAAAAATGAGAATTATATATGTTGGCCGACAAGATGAATCTCAATTCCCTGAACATTCAAATCAACCAAACAGAATCTATATTTTTTGCGCTTAGAATGTGAATATAATAATTTTTGGTGGGAATAATTTGTTTTTCTGGTATAGATGGTTATTACATGAAAATAAAATTATCAGATACACTCAACCAATTTTTTGATGTACTTTTTTTTTCTTTTTCTTGGAAGCCACTTACGAAATTTTCAATGTTCCTTCTCTTGCTTCAATATTTCAAATTAATCCCTATTACCCTGTATTATATTCTTCATTATTGTGAAAATTCAAATTATTAATAAACTTGAAAGCAACATCTACTTTATCACATATATTAATAACTTGATCTTAATATAACTTGATCTTAATATAAAAGACATAGTCAATAGTTCTGTTTACAACAAAATATAAAATGATTTTATCTGCTACGCGGAAATTGCTTACTGTTTTATTACAAACTTATGAAAATGATGTGGTTATTTTATGAAAAGTTAGGAAAGTTGTTATTTTAATTATGTCCTCTAGAATTAGGTAATGTAACGCATAAATTCTCCTAATAATATTTTTAAAATTTAAAATAATAAAACAAGCATTATAATGTCTTTATTTAAAATTTACAAGGTTATGCAAATAACAAATAAATGATTTGACTATTAATCTATCATTTAAACATTAATTATTTATTTTAGTATAATGTGGTATTGTAATAAAGTGAGGAGTTTTTTTTAAGTTGCAGGCAGCAGCAGGCCAAGGTGAGGAGTTTTATTATAACTATAATACAAGTACCAGACATATTGGTGTTATTTTGAAATTTTCCTTAATTTTTTATTCTTTTTTTGAATTTTTCTCTCATCTCATCTTGGTCTGAACTCTTGACTGATTTGAGAGGGGAAAAAATAAATAGAAAATATGGTGTTCACACGCGGTATAGTATAATCTTAATCTTTCTCACTTGTCCAACTCAACAAACAATCAACATGCAAGTCCAGATATGAAACATTCTCCCGCCAGGCCGTTCACTTCATATCCTCACGTCAGATTCAAATCCAACGGCTGAAATCCACCCTTCAATCATCCTTCTCCTCAACTACTATTTAAATCAACTCTTAGATTCCCAAAACTTTCCACCCTTCAATCATCTTCCTTCTCATCTTGACATTTATGAATTCAACTGTTAGATTCACAAAGATTCCACCCTTCAATCAGCTTTCCTTCTCAGCTTTCAATTCAATCAAACTCGTCAATGGAGTTTTCTCCCGGAACCTTTCTCCTTGTTGTAACCATCTTCTCATTCTCTCTCCTCTTCCAATCTGTCTCGTCCCAACCCTCCCTCACTGTCTCCCCCAAAACCCTAACAAGATCCAACAACAAAGTCACGATAGAATGGTCAGGAATCCATAAGCGGTACCATAGACACTGGGTCGGCATCTACTCCCCGCCCGAGCATTTCATAGGCTACATATATCTCGACATTTCACAAACTCATAGGGGTCACGGATCCGTTCGGCTCCCGTTAGTCAACATCCGATACCCTTATATGTTTCGACTTTTCTATCAATTTTATGATTGCTCTCCACTGCCATGACCAGATGTGGAACTCGCTTGAGAGGAAGTCGAGTTTCAACCTGGACCAGATCAGATCCATTTGTCCTTCACGGATCGGGTTGATGAGATGCGTGTCTTGTTTATTACAGCTGACGAAGAGGTCAATTTGGTGAGGTAATATGAGAATCATTATCTAATTATGTTCAGTTTGATGTAATTAAGTTTATTTGATGTAATTAAGTTCAATCTGTTTATTTATTGTGAAGTATTAGAGATTGATCTATTTGAAGCATATTTTTTCACAAAAAAAAAAGACATTTCTCGGAAAAGATTATCAAAATTGGGAAATTTGACAGGTATGGGTTAGATGAGGATGATCTGGACAAGACGGCTGTTACAGAGGCAAACTCGTACAACTGGAACGAAGTGTCCAGCGGCACAGCTACGAAGGAAGGATGGAGATATCCCGGTTATATACATGATGCAGTCATGAAAGAATTAGATGATGGAAAAAGATATTATTACCAGGTGATGATTAATTTAAAAGATAGCACTCTACTAAGTATTATGGATCATTGATTGTAATGAATGCTTTTATTTTTAATTAACAATAATTGCTGGGATGCTGGCACCCAGGTTAAACCTAGGGTCATTTATTTTAAAAAAACAATAAATTTAAATAATAGGCAGCGTAGATCAATCTCTAGCACTTGTGATAGCGGCTGCCGCGTTAGGTGGAGCAGGTGCATATGGTTTGTACCGCGGAGTTATGAATTTAATGACGAAACTTAGAAGGAGAATTGCAGGCAAAGGTGGTGTTAAAACAGAAGTGGTCGTTCAATTAACGACTACGCATGCGCGAAAGGATGATAATGAAGACAGTGATTCCACGCCGTTAGTCTGAAATTGTTCTTAGTTCAATTGTAGTATATGTATGTTGTAATTTACTTTTTCTACAT
This sequence comes from Juncus effusus, assembly GCA_027726005.1. Taxonomy (NCBI): domain Eukaryota; kingdom Viridiplantae; phylum Streptophyta; class Magnoliopsida; order Poales; family Juncaceae; genus Juncus; species Juncus effusus. Next base: position 294,037 of record CM050909.1, read on the forward strand.
TGATGGCATTTTTTTCTTTAATTTTTTAACTAATGGTTGTGATTTAATATGGTTATAATTAATTACCCGAGTATGTAAGAAACTTTGGACTGATAATTTATTAATGTGGTATATTATATTGTTGAGACTTTAACATTTTTTTTTTGGAATTATTAATTGTTATATAATTGGAGATGGTAATTCTTAGTTTAGTGAAAACCTAGATTTCAAGTATCGACAACCGAGATCTTTATTCTAGCTAAAATATCCTCGGTCTGACTTGATCAAGGCTTTGCTTGGTTTGGGGGTAGAATGGGACAAGGTAAGTAAAGAGAAAGATTTAACCATACTTGGTTTAAGGGTAAGTTAGGAGAAAGAAAGAGAATCAAGGAGAATTAAGAAAAATAGAGATATCAAGCATGGAATGAAATGGAGGCAATAACATGAATTTTTTTATTTTATTTTTCATTTTAATTTAGCATATTTTATCTTCTAAATTTTGAATATAAGACTCACAATTTTCAATCATCTATATTCTAAAATGATAATGTATCAAATATAGTACTAAAATTATCATGGTTAAAATAATTTTTTTTTACAAAATAAAAAATTAGCATATTCCATAAAATTTATTGAAAAATAATAATTTTAGAATGTATATGTGTGATGATATTAGTATCATATTAAAAAAAAAAGTTAGAATGCTATGATATTTTTGTTATATTAAAAATTGTGAATATTTACATATAGAAAAATTAGTTAAAAAATATATTTATTTTAAACCTTTTTATTTTAGTTAAAATTTTCTCTCCATTTATCCTCACTTTTCCTTCACCTAAACTAAGCAAGAAGAAGAGAAGTTCTTTATTATTCTTTCGCCTATTCTATTTCCTTAATTTTTCTTCCCCTAAGTTCCACTCAAGCCCCAAAGAGAAATATTTTGGTGGGAAAATTAAATTTTTTATCGTCCCCCCTCCAAAACATGTTCCAAATTTCTAATCTAAAATGGAGCAACAATCTCCCATAAATCCCTTCAATCAAATCAATGAAGCGATTTCAAGAGTAAGATTTGCTCCTAGCTCAAACAATCTCTTCATTTCCTCCTTGGATCAGTAATCCATCTTATTCAGTAATTTACAGTCTTTTTTGACAGCTCTGATTCAGCATTGTAATTTTCTTTTTCTTTTTAGTTTCTGGATAGAACTGAGAATGGAATGAATGGAAGTTTCAGTTAATCAGAAAACAGAAGTTTTAGATGCGATGTTTATTTGTGGTTTTATCTAAAATATCCACATTATTAATAAATTTGAAAACAAAGATTTCTATCATCCATTTGTTATAACCCTAGCACACTGAAAATGCTCTAACGGAAAAGAAATTACAAAATTCATGAAACTATCAAAGCAATTAAGAGAATGTAATCGAATCATTTTCATCCATGTGTGCAAATTACACATTCAATAATAAAACTTCAAATTTTATACCAAACTTATATCGGCTGTTGCGTCCAGCCACCAGGTCCTCCATACGCAAAACTATACCCCTCTGTACCATCATCAAGCAGTTCTTTAATATCATAATACGTCTTATTAAGATCGTTATACATATATATCTTATCTATTTTTCTGTAAGGTGGGATCCACATGTCATTCTGATTTGCCAACCGAACCCGGTTGAACTTGGCTGCAGTAATTGAACGACTATCGCTGGGTAAGTATCCGGTCCCCATTTTTGGACTCGGTTCCTCGTAGTTAGAGTTCACCGATCCGCCCATCTGCACATTGTCAGCATCGGCTAAATTGTTGAAGAGCTCTTTTGGAAAATAACCCAACACTTCATTATCGTTGTCTACAAAATGCAAGAACCAGTTTCCAGTGTTCTTGTCCTGCCAAAAAAAATGTTGTCAGGATGAAATTTAAATATTTTGACATGTTTAACTTTAATTTCCTTTTTATTAAAAAGAAGAAGATTACCAGAGATACGGATAGTTCTATATCACCCTGAGGAATTATCGTTCCAGGCGTAGTGCCATGGCTGAGCTGTATATAACCTGGGCAATTCATATTTTCACATCCAGTATTTTGGGATCCACCAGACTGTCAAAAATAGTATCATTATAAGAGTCGATCTAAAAACGTTGATTTTTTTTTTCAATTTAGATTGGTTAATGAAAGTTGAAGTAAAAGGAAAGGGCTGCTGAACATACAAGCCATGAGATTATGAAACGAGTTATGTTATCACCATAATTATGATAGTTTATCTGCATGCAAAAAAGAAGAAGAGAAAACAACATAGTTTTAATTAGTCTTTTAATATAAAAAAAAGAAGATATTGAGACATTTATTGTTAGATTATAAAGGTAACGAAAAAGATATATTTACCTCCCAACCGAATTGGATAACACTGATGGGTTTACCGCCCAAAACATTTTTTGCAATCATAATTGAGGCTCCACTACTCTGCGTGCCTGAAACTCCGTCAACCTCAATTACCTCCATTGATGCAGAAGCTCCATGGAAAACTTGCCCGTCCTTCGGATAAAACGACATAAATGAAAACTACAAAAATCATTTAATTAATTAGTTAGATGCATGTAATAAAAAGTTGAAATTAATTTTAAATTATAGTTAATTGAGAGTTTATTTATTTTTACATACATGATCGTTTTGCCTCATCTTGTATTTGATGTCATAATAGGGGTTTAGACGGCGAGTTTGGTTTTTAGCTTTGATCAAATCTTCCTTTGTCACCCGCTTAATCAAAACGGTACCAGGTGGGCACTTCTCTTTGAAACCAAATTTCAATGCATGTTTCCTTGTTGTGCCAGTATGACCCACCAAATTTGTAGAAGGTTTCATCTGAAAAATATTATTAGTTAATTATATCAAAGACATGATCAAAATATTGAGAGACAAAAAAAAAAAAGGGAAAACAATGTATACACTATTTTTTTTTTCAATTTTTAAATTGGTAAGGATTATTAACCTGGATCTTGTGATTTTTGAGTAATGGGTGATCAAATGCCGGTTGCTTGTAGACATCAACGCAATCAAAATAATGACCAGATTTATCCTGCCAATACAGTAAATATATAAGAAAAAGCTTCTTTCATCATCATATAAAATAATGCGTTAGCCGTGAAGATTAATTAAAAGTAAAAATTACTTGGAAGGATTTTGTACTGGGTTTGTTGAGTATCTTAAGTTGCGCCTCTAATTCAAGATCCTCATTGATGGAGAGCTTCCTTCCATGAATCACAACATTGAAAAATAGGAGACCTAACAACAGTTTCAATAAGAAAGACATTATGAAAATAAAACAGTTTGAATCAATTCGGAAGAAGAGTTTATTCATACATAGAGAGACTGAATCGAGATCTCATCAGAATCATTAATGTACTTATCAGATTTAGTTTCTTATTATTTTATGGCACCACAATGAATCTAATTCAATCTTAAATAATTAATGATCTTGATGATAATTGGCATGTTTTTGAGGAAAATATTAATTACTAATTTCTGTGGAGTACTTTAATTGAATAATCAATGCTTTTGTAACAAGAGATGCACTAATTTCTTTAAAAATTAATAAAAGATGTACTAAGTGAGTGAGCATTGAAAGTTCACATAATTTATATTCGAACAATGTTCACATAATTAATAATATCTAATTACAATTTATTAATAACTGATTGATATTTTGACAAAGTCCCAATTTAAAAAAAATTGCATGTTGATAATTTCAAATTTTCAATACTTTAGATGATATATTATAAAGTTTAAACAGTTAAATATATATCATTTTCATTCTTTTCAAAATTCATACCAAATTATGATTAAGCAGGTTTGTTCAGAAGGTAATAGTTCAATGCTAAACTTTCTGAAGAAAAAAAGCAAGTCTTTTTTTATTGAGTGAAGAATATTCTCTGTCACATTTTTATATTTTTTTTATGCCAGAAAAGTTTGAGAGTTAATCATAATGAATATCGGCCCAGAAACAAGAAAGAGAAACTCAAAAAGATTATAGAAGTAATTATTAATTTGACAGAACAGAACAATATATCATTCCAAGAAAAATATTCAATGAATTGTATTTATTTTGGGCATCCTTGAGTTTTGTGTTGTAATATAATTGGAGATTGTAATTCTCAGTTACAATAAAACCAGGATTTCAATTCCCGACTTCCATAAAATCCGGGATTCTTATTTAGTCCGACTCGAGTAAACAAATGGTGGGAAAATTAAAATTAAAATTATCTCTGTTCCGTTTTCCCCCAAATTCAAACGTCGGTTTTCCTAATCTGGTTCCGAATTTGAAATTTCTAATCCAAATGGAGCGAAAATCTCCCATAAATATCGTCAATCCAACCAATGAAGCGATTTCAAGGCCCAGATTCGCGCCTAGCTCCAACAATCTGTTAATTTCTTCATGGGAAACAGTAAGTCATGGATTATTTCAGCAATTTATCAATTTTTTTTGATTCAGCATTGTGATGGGTCTGTCTGATTTTTGAGATGTAGGGTTTGAGATTGTACGATGTGGAAGAATCAGTTCTTAGATCTGAAATACTGACTGAAGAAGCACTGTTGGACTGCTGCTTTGTAAAAGAGGAAATTGCACTTACAGCTGGTTCGGATGGATGCATAAAAAGGTACATTTTCAGTTTATTAATAATCAAATTAATCAGATTTTGTGCTTAATTTGATCAATTTTAACCAAATTAGGTTTGATTTGTGATTATTAATCATATTTTGTACTTAATTTGCTCATTTTGAACTAAATTAGGTTTGATTTGAGTACTGGCTCTCAAGATATTGTAGGAATCTGTGATGATTCAGCCATTTCTGTTGAATATTCTTCAGAAACCAGTATGAAAAAAACTCTCTCGTCTCAATTTACAGTAATCTTTTTTAGTTTTATCAACGAAATATTTGATTATTTCTGTTTTATTAATATTATTTATTTGCTTTTTTTGTTCAGATTTAGTTGTTTCATGTACAATGGACAACAAAATAAACTTTTGGGATTTGAGAACCGGGAATTCAAATCCTGCAAATTCAACTGCAGTAGAATCAAATACAAACTCAATTTCTCTATCAGGAACTAATTTATTAGCGGCCATTTCAAATTCAGTGTTTATGTATGATTTGCGAAATTTAATTTCCCCAATTGGTGCTGAAATTTCATCCATGAATTACAGCATTAAGTGCATCAGATCATTTCCCAACTCTAGAGGTATCAATTAGACTATACTTCAAAATATAATTTTAGTGAAATGATAAATAATTTTTTTAATTTTAAATGTGATTTTTTCTGCAGGTTTTGTAATGGGATCAATTGATGGTTGTGTTGGACTAAAATATTTCGATCCAGTAATGGAAAATACAATGGGGTTAGTTTTGTAACTTTTATATAACTAATCCAAAATTTTTATTTACATTTTAGTCCCTCAATTTTATTAATTTTTGTTTTTTACAGCTGTCGGTTTAGATGCCATCCAAATTCAATAGAAGGAGATTCTCATATCGTTTCTATAAATCAAATCGCAATTCATCCAAGGTAAATTAATTAATTTTGTTTTCAAATTTGAAATATAAGTTCTGTAGAAATGGAAAAATGAGTGTGTAATATTATTACAGTTATGAGACTTTTGTTACAGGCGATAATGAAGGATATACTTTGATTTGGGATTCTAACTCTCGCAAAAATCTCTTTGAGGTATTTATAACTATATAAATATATAAATAAGTACATAATATATTTATTTATAAGCAGAATTTCATGCATACACAATAGTTTTTATATTTTGTAGGGTTTAATAAAATATGTGATATTTACTCTGCTTTGTAAGAGTATACATGATATTTCTAATTTTCTGTTTTTTTTTTATATATTTATCTAATATAAATGGTATATTTTGTGACAGTTCCCAAGGTATTCAAAGAGTATTGCTTCATTATCATATAATTATGATGGTAAATACTTGGCAATTGCTTCAAGCTGTACATACCAAGATGATAATGAACTGTAATAATTCCCTTTATTATTTTTCATAAAATTATACAAAAAGCATTTGTATATTATTTCTTTTTACATTTGAGTGATACAACTTTTTATTTTTCAATTACAGGGAAGGGCCTCCAGAAATTTATATTCACAACATGGAGAAATTAGCTCAGCCATATATATCTAAAACTCAAAATCAATAATCAATAATCAATTTAATCAAATTTCATTTTGTAGCACTTTACTTCTGTGCTATTTGTTGTTGTAATTTATTATTCAAGAGCCCTTAATGATCAATATATCTTGATCTGCTAATTAATGTATTCATTTCTGTACCAGATCAATTTATTTCTACAATCAATACCTTTCCATTTTAAAATCAATGATAATGCGCCTGTCAGATACTTTAGACCAAGCACGAAATTCCCCAAAAAAGGCATATATATAAATTATAATCCAATCTTCTTGCAGATAAGATTCCAAATGTGAAACCAATAACATGTTACTCCTATCCCACCAAACAGCTACACAATCCAGTAACCTACCGCCACGTGTGAACCGACCGAACAGAAGCGCTTTCGTTTCTCAGCGTACGTCAGACGGACTCCATCCCGTCCGTACACGTGTCCTTCCGAATACAAGAAGGTACTACTGGATGCATCTCGGCCGTACGCGTGTCCTTCTGAGTGAATCCATTATTTAAAGGCCGGGTTGAGAAACCCTAGCGCCTTCTTCTCCTCCATTTTCATATCATTTCTTCTCCATTTGCAAAAACCCCAAGGTAAATCTCTCCATCCTCGGTTTAGTTCCAATTTTACATCAATTTAGTGTTGATTTTGTGATTTTCCCCCTTCTGTTCCGCTTTCCTCATCGCTTTCATTTGGATCTGTAGTGAATTGTTGTGAGAATGTCGGACGATGACCACCACTTCGAGTCGTCGGACGCGGGGGCGTCCAAGACTTACCCGATGCAGGCCGGCGCCATCCGGAAGAGCGGATACATCGTGATCAAGGGTAGGCCTTGCAAGGTACTGTTTCAGATCTTTTATGTTTGTTTTGAGTGATTGATTTTGGATAGATCTTAGTGGTTTTGTGGGTTTTTAGCTGTGGATGATGAGATCTAGGTTGGTTTAGTGCTTAATTTCATTATGTAGGTTGTTTAGATGGTACAATAATCTCTTTTTACTTATCAAATCTTATCTCAAATCCTTGTTTCTTTTGATACAACAACAGGTTGTTGAGGTTTCGACTTCCAAGACTGGGAAGCACGGCCACGCCAAGTGTCACTTTGTGGCCATCGATATCTTCACTGGCAAGAAACTTGAGGATATCGTCCCCTCTTCTCACAACTGTGACGTAAGCATATTTATAAGAACACATTTATTTCATATTTATAAGTTATTTACTTCTGAATATCGTATCAATAATGTTTGGTTTTTGTTTGTGTAGGTTCCTCACGTGAATCGTACTGATTACCAGCTGATTGATATTTCTGAGGACGGATTTGTGAGTTGTTTATTTCTTCCTCTTATTTATTTTTCATTTATTTGTTTATTTGTATTTTATGAAATGGAATATTGATGATTTAAATTGAATATTATTGAACAGGTGAGTCTGCTTACTGAGAATGGAGGAACCAAGGATGATCTGAGGCTCCCTACTGATGACGCTCTCCTCACTCAGGTCAGTATATCAAATTAAAAAAAATTATGTTTATTACTATAATCTATTAATTTATTAATATGCGATTTGTTATTTGGGAATTTCAGCTGAAGGATGGATTTGCGGAGGGGAAGGACATGGTGGTGACGGTGATGTCATCAATGGGGGAGGAGCAGATTTGTGCTCTGAAGGATATTGGTCCGAAGTAATTGAAATGATTCGAGTGGTTTTATGATTGGTGAAGTGGAATTAGTGTGAGTGGCATTTGAGAGATTTTATTTTGAAGACCTGGTTTATATAATATAGTTAGTTTTATGAATTGAGGATTCAAAGACTTGTTTTGGTTGTGGTTGCTTTAAGGAGTGTGGTCTGTTGGGTTAGTGAATTAATTGTATGGTGTTGGTGGATTATGCTATGCTCTTGCGTTGTCTGTTTGTTGTGAAGATCTGATTTCTATTTCCCATTTGATTTCTTACTTATTATCCATCTTATTATATGCAGTCTGTTTCATAATTTTATTTCTTGGCTACATGATTTTTTCTTGCATCTGTATGTTTGATATCTGGAATTTTGGTTTCTTATCAAAGGAGAAACAAAATTCTGAGTTATCTACAATCCCTGATTCTAAATCCGAGTTTCTTGTTCCCTGTATTTCCAAAGGGTTAAATTAAATATATCACACACCCCCTTCCAAAAGTAAAAAATATCAAATTTACCCTTTTAAATAGATAAGGCTGAAAGAAGAAGAATGAGCCCAATCGGTTGCTAATTCATGGCGAAAGCACTTGGAGCGAGCTTCACTAAGCTAGCCCTCTTTTCTAAACCTCTCTCTTTCTCCAATCAATTTCAGATTTCTCCAATTCCAGCTCCGTTTTCTAATTTCAAACCAATCAGGCTCAGAACAAAATGCGCGGTGGCTGAAAAAACCAAGCAGGAACAAGAGCAAGAAAATGAAGAAATAATGAGTATAGACAATCTGCATAGATTCTTCAACATTAATCTCGGCAAATGGAACGGCTCCTTTTATGTTAGTTCTCCATTGGTTTTGTAATAATCTATTTTATGAGTCAATATATTGTTTTGTAATTGATTTCTCTTTTTTATGTTTCAGCAATTTGATGCACAAGGGAATTTACTACAAAAAATTCGCACGAAATTATCAGTGAGCACGTATGGAGAAGATGAGCTTATCAGTCTTCTTCAATCGTGAGTCTCCAATAAATATCACCTTCAATTTTCTCAAATTTGAAAGAAGTGTCATTTTTACATTATTGCCCTTCATTTTCTTCTAAATTTGATCCCTATACTTTGATAGATTGTACATAAAACAAGCTCCATCTAGCACATCAATATCAGGACAAGAAGAAGAAGAAGGGCCGGAATGGATTGAGTACAAAATCAAAGAAACAAACTTATTCACTGTCGATAAATACCAACAGGTTTCTTTTACCAAAACAATTCATTTTCTCAATTTTGTAAATAATTTTACTAATGAAATATATTAATTAGTGAAAACAGATTGGATTTTTTCCAAAAGAAAAGGCATATTCTTTAAGGTACCAAACCGCTGGCATGTTAGAAACAGTTCTTCGAGTCGGTGTTTTAGGTGAAGATGATTTTGATGAAGAAAATCCCAAGTAATTAAACTTAATTAATTACTTCTAATTATATTTAGCTATATAATTAACTTTTTTGTAACATTTTTGTGAAATAGGAATTTGAAGATACCTTCGAAAAAGCCGTCAGTAGTGTGTGAAAACTGTCTTTATTCCTTAGACAAAGAAAGGAGAATAAGAGCGTTTCATATTCTGGACCCAAAAGGAATTCTGGAAATGATTCTCATTTTCATCGAAGATCAAGGAAACGAACCTCCTCTCATTCTAAACTCCCTCCCTAATTTCCAGGTTAAAAAAAAAAAGAAAATTAAAGGATGAATAATTTGTTTTATGGGAAATTTGTAAAAAAGCCCCTGCATTATGCCTAAATTGCAAAAAAGCCCCCGCATTATTGCTAAAATTGCAAAAAGGCCCCTGCATTATTGCTAAAATTGCAAAAATGCCTAAATTATGCCTGGTATTTAAGAAAATAATTTTGAAGTGATTAAATAATAACAATTTTTTTTTGCAATTTAGGCATAATGCAGGGGCTTTTTTTGCAAATTACTGTTGTTTTATTGAGGTCTGATTATTTTTAACAAATGACAGGAGAAATCGGACAGGATATCTCGGTTTCTGGGAAAATGGAAGGGACATTCAGTGACAAAAAGGAGTGGAGTTTATGGGGCCACGATTTCTGAAGCTGATACTTTTTGTGTACTTGACATGAATGACAAAGGTCAAGTCATTCAGGTACTCTACTCTCCATTTATAATACTCAATTATATATTTAATAATAATAATAATAATACTAATAATAATAATAATAATAATAATCTCATATTCTATGTTTCCAACTGTAATAACTAATAACCTCATATTTTAATTTATATTCTAAATAAATTTTGTATTATATGATTCAAATAATAATAATAATTTCGCATCTCAAATTATATATTAAATTTCGTGCCAAATAAATAAATTATTATTATGATTATTATTATTATTAATAATAATAATAATAATAATAATATTTATTATTATTATTACTATTTTTATTAATATTAATATTAATATTATTGTTATTTTATTTATTATTATTATTATTATTATTGTTATTATTATTGTTATTATTATTGTTATTATTATTTTTATTATTATTATTATTATTATTATTATTATTATTATTGTTATTATTATTATTATTTTTGATTTTTTTTATTTGACAGGACATAAGTACGACAAAAGTAGGCACAGACAAAACGAGCAGAGTCCCCTGGACCGGGTCCATAGACAACAACATCGTCAAGTACTCAGGCGGGTACGAAATGACGTTTTTACCCTCGGGGATTTACATCGGATGCCCCGCTGACGTCAGCAGATGCGTGGGCCAATCGCAGTCGTTCCATTTGGAGCTGTGCTGGATGGAGTCGCCTGACGCGCGTCAGAGGCTGGTCAGGACGTATGATTGGGAGGGCATGGCTGTTTCCTCGACGTATTTTTACGAAACTAGGGTTTGATTGAGAGGTTTGATTTTTTTGAGGATATTTTGGTTGGGAATGTTTTGCAATGTGTTGTAATTATTTCATGGTTGTATTAAACTAGTAGTTTGATACGTTAATGTTTTTTGCACTTATTGTTATGGAACTAGAGTTTGATTAATTTATTTTTGTGGTTTGCTGGTTTTTGATTATTTTTACGTAACTAGGGTTTGAGAAATTTGATATTTTTTGTGGGTTTTTGAGGATGATTTGGTTGGAAATGTTTTGTAATTGTAATGTTTTTGTAATGAAACTGAAACATTATTTGCGTATTGGTTTGAGATATAGAAATGAAATACTATTTGCTGTTTCAATGGATGTAATAGAACTTTGTAATTTTTTTTTTTTTGGGATTCTGTAAATTTTATGACATTTGAAATGCCTATGGACGATTGTGGCGAAACAAAAAAAGAAATATTTACCTACAGGTTCGTGTCCTGACGTTGTAATGTCCTGGACTGAACTCTTTTTATTATGTGATATTTACCTAGGGGTTTCTAAAATATATATATATATATATATATATATATATATATATATATATATATATATATATATAGGGTTTAGGGTATATATATATATATTATTTGCATTTTTTGTAAACTGGATTAATGAGGCCTTAAATGTCAAAATGTGCAATCCAGGATTTCAAATTTTAAAGTTCTCAGATTTAAGTATTCTGAGGTTTAAAGCCTCAGAATATTGGATGATCTAATCATAGATTTGAACTTTTTTATATTACTTTTGTGTCTATGTTATCTGAATTTCTGTATATGCTTTTTTATTGTGTGGTTGTCTATGTTATTTGAATTTGTGTCTGTTTTTCTTAATGTGTGTCTATGTTATTTGAATTTGTTATTAATTAATTAAAGAACAGCTATGTTAAATTAAATGATGTCATCAAGTCAAATTGTTCTATACGACGCAATGAATCTGCTTCAATGCTTCGATTTTTTTTTTTTTACATCAGCATCAAAGACTCATTAGCTGAATATTAAAAAAGAAGCTATTGCATGAAAAAGCAAAGCTGGTTCCAAATAAATAAATTACATTTTACTTTGTGATGCTTTATTGCGAAAGTTTCGGATATATTAGTTATCGTGTGAGTGCGTGTGATTTCTTGGAATTTCAGGGTTATTGCGTAATGTTATAATGTATATTATTTTTTGATAAATATACTGGAATTTATATCAATGTTGATGCTTTTTAATATTATGGTTTACTTTTAAAAAAATAATTATCTTAAATGATTTCATCAAGTTTTTCTATACTATGTCATAAAGTTCCGCAAATACTTCGAATTTTGTTTTTCTACATCAATATCAAAGACTCGTTTGTCCAATAACTAATATTTGTAACACTATTATATGTAGAACATAATGGTGGTTCCAGTTATCGCAATGAATAGATAAATATATAAATAAGTTAAATTTTACGTTTACTTTTACTTTAACTTCCCAATGTTTTTTTTGCGTAATTTTCGAATTTAGATTTAGTTTTATAAGATTTCACCAATTCACGAGTCGTTTTCACTGCGTGAGCACCTGTGATTTCCTGGTATTTCAGGGTTATTGCGTACTTACTGTTACAATCATATATTATTCGGTAAATATATTGATATTTTTTATGTTCATGTTTATATTAATGCAGTAATAAGGTTAGATTTATGACAAGGAAAGGAGTTATCTTTAGATGTTAATGGTATTGAAAAGATTTTTTTCATATTTTCTTGTACTTTATGTGGTTGGAATAATTTATAGTTTATTAATAAAATAAATAAAGATCTTAATTCTTAAATGATGTCAAGTGAAGTCGTTTTCATGACATCATAAATCTTCCGCAGTTCTTCGAATTTTTATCATTTTACTTCACTATCAAAGACTTATTAGTTTAATAATTAATATTAAACTATTTTATGAAAAAAGACATTGTTCTTTCTAAATGTGAAATAATAAATAATCTACATTTATTTTGCGCACTTTCTTGCAAAATGTATCAGATTTAGACATATTTTGCACGCATATGACCACTGTATCAATCGCTTTAATCGTGTGAGCACATGTGATTTCTTGTAATTTTCATGTATTTAGTATTTTTGTTTTATTTATATATTTATGTATTTAGGTTTATAATGAAGTCATAATTTGAAAAAATAATAATATTATTGTAAGAGCTTAATTATTTAATTGCAGTGTATTGCTTTGATCTTATTTTTATTGACATTTATAATTCATTGTTTTACATTATTTTTCGGCAATTTGTAAAAGTTGCTTAATTACTAATTGGTGGAAAAAAAATATATATCAGTCGGATTGGATTACTTAATTGCATATTGAGAAAAAAAAATTATGACAGTAAAAAAGAAAAAATATGAGGAGACAAAATCTAGCTATTCTTTTTTCATGAAAAAAGAAGAAACTCTGCTAGTTGTTAGGGGAGTTTTACCTGAGGAAATTCATTTTTTTTCAGCTATCTGTTTTCATTTTCTAAAAAAAAAAAAAAATTCATTTTCCCTATCTTTGCCAACTATTTGAAAGATGTCTAATTATTTTTTTTAATTTTATATCATTAAATCTAATTAGAAACAAATTATGTAAAGCCATGACGCTACGGAATAGGTGACTTTGCACGATATAAATACTATAATCTTATCGGCCGTTCATCTGTAACTTGTTTCTATTCTATTATATTAGTATGGATTTTACTAGAAATAAAATTATACATTGGTTATTATTTATAAACTTTGTAAATTGTGATATGTTATCAAGAACCCTATTATAAAGTTCCCTGTTATAAATTGGTATGCAAATATAATGATGAAATAAACCATTAAAATGGTATTTAATAATTTAGCGTTTCTAGAAAAAATTTCAAATTATTTTGTTCCACAAAAACTATTTTAAGTTTTTGATAGAGCAATGATAAAGTTCAAGGACCATAATGAACAAAATAGAAAAAAAATAAAACTAAAACCAAAAATGAATTTTCTTTTAAATAATTGATATGAAACTTATTTGACACCAACTAGTGAATTGATTAAGATTCAATTTGAATGAATTGATTAAGATTCAATTTGAGATTAGACCAACAGTTCAGTATAACCAAAAGCCATATCTGACTTTACAAATTTGTGGACTTTATTTTTAAATGGTCTACATTTGCTTCGGAGAAGCCATTTTTTAACTTTTTTTTGTATGAAAATTAACTGAGTTTTTTTATTAGTTATTGCGAACAAAAAAATTCACATTTTTAATTGACATATAATTAGAAAAAAGAAACAACTTCAACTTCTTCATAGTCATACCCCAAATAAAATGAAAATCATAACTTCATCATTGAAATAATAATAATTACATAAAAAAAAAGCAAAATGAGATAAACCACATATCAAGATAACTAATTCCTCGAAAAAGAAAAACAGATATTTGAACTAGACTTCTGTAGTCGTCGGAAAAAATTAAATGAAATTTCGTTATTATGAAAAAGAAACAATAGACCTTCTTAACATTTAAATCCTCTCCTTTTCATCAACCTAATCCATTTATATAACTATAATAAATATCGTCTCCATTTATGTTTAATGGAGAAGGTCCTAATCATATTTAAGTGGCCAGTTCGCGGCATAATGAGAAATGCTTCACGTCTCCCGAAAAATCTATTCATGTAAAATAATATTTATATTTTTTTATGTGTAGATCATTTTTTTCTCTTAAAATAATATTTTATGTTTCATTGTCTTAATATTTTGTTGAATGGAAATAATAACAGAATTTATAAGTAAAAAAAATTAAATCTAAGACCATATATATTTGTCAGACTCCAATTAAGTAATGCCTACTACTTCAAAAAAAAATGTAAATTTTATCTTAACTATAATATAAAAAAGTATACTAATAATTAATATAATTATCTAATATCATATCTTAGTATAAATTTTGTGAATTATTAAGTTAGCAATATTATTTATGTTGAATATGAATGACACTCAAATTGCAGCGAATTTATATTTTATCGCTAAATGCAGCTATGATATTTCTTGCAGAAAACATAGAAAAATGATATCTAGTGGTATATTTAGTCTTTTATTTTAATATTATTCAATTCATGGCTCCCACAATTTCTTATAAAAGATTAGGGTCCACACTAGAATATGATTGGTGTTTTTTATTTCTACTCGTTTTTTTTAATCTAATTTTGTGTGTACTATCGTCTCCATTACTATCAATTCAATACATTTCCTATTAATCAAATATCTCAATTATTTAGCACTAATCTGTAGTACATTTTCATTCACTGGACATCTATAGTAATAAAAACTAGAGATGAACAGGAAAGAACTCTTTGAACTTCCTACCGACTTGCCTCTGGAATTATTTATATATCTTAGTAATTAAGAGGAAAATAAAGGAAAAAGGGAAGGAAAAAATATTTTCTTTTCTTCTTTATACACTCAAGCTCCATCAATGGCGGAAATTAGCAATGGAGATTTAAATTTGATACCTTACAGTTACAGAGAGCCTGCTTTCAACGAATTTGAACAAGAAGGTCTATTAATGGACCTCTTGAACGAGTATCAAGTTTCCATAGATGATGTCTCGCCTTATGAAGCAACTTGGCCATATAATGTAAGTGGAGTTATGTTGAGTTTTCATACAATTTAGTTCTATTTTGGGTTTATTTATTTTTATTTTTTTATTTTCATATTTTGGGTTAATTTTACTTTTTTTTGTTTTAGTCGAGTGTAATATCAGAGAAGAAATTAGTTTGCTATTTTCATGATTTTCCACTGTAACTTACGATAATTTCAATTATTTTCTTTTATTCTCTTTCATTTTCTTTCATCAATTAACTTAATTTTCTTAATAATCTTTTGCAGGGAAATAACTACGGATTTCCAAACCATCAAAGCTCACTTCAATTTACAAATCCAATTCCGCCCTCAAATCCCTTCACAAGCTACAACTTCCCTCAAATCGACTACCAAAACCAAAAAGAATTTGATTTTGAATCCAAACCCAATTTCTCCCATCCAGAAATAAATCTCTCCGTTGAAAAACCATCAGACGATGGATTTAATTGGAGAAAATACGGTCAAAAGCAATTGAAAGACGGTAAATATCCTAAAAGTTATTACAGATGCACAAATCAAAATTGTGTGGTAAAAAAGACAATTGAGAGATCGAGTGAAGGGCATATAACGGACATTACTTATCAAGGGAAGCATAATCATAAAGAATTGCGCGAAATTCAAATTTCGGAGGGCGAAAATGAAATTTGTTTTAGTAAATCGGATAAAGAGGAGTTTAGCGATGAAATGGGAAATAGTGAGGTTTTAATGGACGGTGGAGATAGTGAAATTGAGAAAAAACAGGTAATTAAGGGCTCGTTTGGCATCATTTTCGTTTTTTTAAAAACAAAAATCAGTTTTATGTTTTTCTATTTTTGTTTTCAAAAAATATGTTTTTTTTTTAAAACCGATAATAATTTTTCCTAGTTATTATTTTATCAAATGCACATTTATAACATTTTCAGTGCCAATATATCAAGTTTTCAGCGGCAACATGCCGTTTATAGTATCAACATAACATTTTCAACGTTAATATACCGTTTTAAGTATCAATATATCATTTCTAGTGTTAATGTACCGTTTATAATGTTGATTTATCATTATTGTGTATTAATATCCTATTTTCAGTAAATTTTTTTAGGGTTAATATATTATTTTCGATGCCAATATATTAAGTATTTAGTGTTAATCTACCGTTTACAATATCAATATATCATTTTCCGTGTCAATATACTATTTTCAGTGAAAATATATTGCTTTTAGGGTATCAAAATACCTTTTTTTAGTATCAATAGATACTTTCAATGTCAATATATCATTTTTAGTATTAAAAAATGTTAATATATCATTTTTAATATCAGCATATATCATTTCTAGTATCAATATAACATTTCAGTGTGAATATAAAGATTTCAGCATTAATAAACATTTTTACGGTATCATTATATTATTTTCAGTGGTAACTTTTTTATTGCAATATAAAGTTTCAGGGTCAATATTTTTAATTAGTACCAACTTATCTTTTTTAGTGGATATAAAGTTTTACGGTCAAAATTCATTTTTAATGTGAATATACTATTTATGGCGGTTTACCTTTTTTAGCGCAATACAATATTTTAAGCTCAATATTTTATTTTAGTGCTACCATATATATTATTTTTGTGTGGTTTCGGGCATTTATAGATTTGGTAATGAAAAACAGAAAAGAAGAAACAACTTTTTCTTGTTTTCAAAATCCTGTTTATTTTTTCCAATTTGGACATAAAAAATGGAAACATATCGATTTTGCCAAACACGTTTTATTTTATTTTTTTTGGAAAAAAAGACAAAAGACAAAAAACGACAACGATACCAAGCGAGACCTAAATTCATTAAATTTTTTGTATTATTTTCATTTTTTTTCTTTATGCGAATATTTTAATCCCTAAGATTTGGATTATTAAATGCATTCATTTTTGAAAGATTAAAACCTGTTCTTAAACATGTACTAATAACTGATCAAAATATTTGATTGTAGTGTTGTAATTATTCTGTGTATTAATATTGTTGATTTTATTAATTTAATTAGGTTGAAAATGAAGGATCAAGTTCGTATGGAAAAAAGAGAAGAGAACCGAAAATAATATTTGAAACACGGAGCGATATTGATTTATTAGATGATGGATATAGATGGCGTAAATACGGTCAAAAATCCGTTAAAGGAAATACTCATCCTAGGTATGACATATATCCCAATGCATATCTAATGAATGATAAATTACAAATACAAGATCTCAATGAGTGTAACTTAAGTTCATCAAAGAACCTGCCAATCGGGAGCTTAGTCTAGACTTGTTAAGACATAGGTTTTATTTTTTTTTCTTTAGCTAACTACATGCTCAGGAAATTGTTTGTAAATTAAAAAATTTGTAACGTTTTTATTAATGTAAAATCTAAATAGATAAATTGCCTACAATTCTCAAAAAGAAAAAATGAGTAGACTAACTTATTTTTATTATAACTAAGTTAAACATAAGTATAACATTTTACATTATTTTTCTTTCAAACAGGAGTTATTACAAGTGTACTTACACGAAATGCAACGTGAGGAAACAAATAGAAAGGGCTTCAAAAGATTCAAAAACCGTTTTTACGACTTACGAGGGAAAACACATTCACGACCCGCCACCTGTCAATGCCAGATCATCAGCTACTACTGTTACCAACAATATTATTATTATTAATAATAATAATCACTCACATTTTAATGCGAATATTTGCATTAAAAGAGACCCAACGTTGATCAATGATTCATCATTTGATTTGATTGATTAGTGAGTTATGATTTGATTTAGGTTATGATTGATTGGTTAGTGATCGATCGATGCCTTCATTTTGTTCTTTTACACGTGAGGTTTGATCTTCAGTTTTTTGGAATGGATTTTATACATACATTTTTTGTGGAGAGAGGTTTGTGAAATTGTTGTAAAGATTGATATTGATAATTGTAAATACATAAATGAATGAATATAAGCTCATTTTGTTTACTTGTACTGAATTACACAAGCACACTACTCCTCTCTAACACACGGAATTGATTTCCCGGTTTTCGTGATGAAGGATTTCAATTCCGGATTATTATTAACAGGCCCAAACTTCACATCTCCAGGCCCAATAATAAAAACCCTAAAAACCCATCTCCTTTCTCTTCATTTCCCTCCAAAACGAAGAAATTCTTCCTCCATCAATGGCGAAAGAGAAAGCTCCTCCAACGCCGGAACCGGCGAGAAGATCAACCCGTTCATCCGCCGCCAGTTCGCCGGCGAAGCCCTCCAGTACGCACAAATCACTGGACGCCTCCCGTTCTTCCTTCGACCGGCTGATCTCTTCTCTTCCAGGCAGAATTCCTCAAATACTAGCGCTGATTCGGTTAATCGGACCGGTAAACTCGCCGTTGCTGCCTTTGTTGTTATATGGGTCGGCTTCAACTGGTAAAACCAGCACGGTTGTTAAAGTGTTTGAGCATTTGAAACGGGAGTTTGTGTATATTAGTTGTAGATCTTGTCACAATCCAAGAATCCTGTTCGAATCGGTGCTTAATCAACTCGGATCGAGTAAAAAACGGTGCGATAAAGCCTCGGATTTTGTAAATTATCTGAAAGAAGCTCTAATTGGGAGGAAAAAAGAGATGGTCTACTTAATTTTTGACAATATTGAGCTGGTGCGAAATTGGGATAAAGGATCGTTAATTCTTTCTGTTTTACTGAGATTAAACGATATAATCAAGAATCAAGAATTGGGGCTGATTTACATCAGTCGAGCTACACCAGATGCATTTCTCAATTTAACCGGCTCAATCGAACCAGTTCATCTATATTTCCCTGATTATACTTTGGAGGAAATTCACACCATATTAATCAAAAACCAACCAAACCAGAAATTCTACAATTTATTCTTACGGTAATTATAAAAATATCTCAACTTTATCACATAATCTCCTTTTTTCTTTCTAATTTCAGTTTTTTTTTCTTCAATTTTTTTTATCAGAGCTGTATTAAAACCGTTCTTCAGAGTGACCCGACGGGTCGATGAGCTGGCATCTTGTCTCTCACCCTTATACAAAAAATACATCGAACCATTACCAGATTTGAACATAAATCCTGATGAATCTCTAAGAAGAAGATTAATCGATCAGATTCAGCCTCACATTACAGCAGCATTAAACGAGACATTTAATGCTCCTTTAAGAGGAGATAGCAAGAAAGAAAAGGGAATTATAAAACCGGGATTTGGAAATACGGGATTTGGAGAGTTGGAATTTCATATGTCGGTTTCTGCAAAGTATCTTTTGGTTTCTGCATTTTTGGCTTCAAGAAATCCGGCGACTCTTGATGCTGCTCTGTTTGATTCTACTGGCGGTTCTGACAGAAAACGCAAAAGAAAGTATGTAATTTATTTTTATTATTTTCTTTTACCTTTTTTTTTTACTGTTTTTACTGTTTAATTGCACAATTGAGAGCAATTTGATGCGAAATTTTATTCAATTGAGGCTTAATTGTACAATCGAAGCAGAGTTAATTTTTAGTAGTGGGTATATTTTGGGGAATTTTTTAATATTTTCTTTTCTTTTGCCATTTTTAAAGGTATTTTATTACTTCTTTTTATGTTTAACTGCACAGTTGAGGGCAATTTGATGCGGAATTTCATTAAATTGAGGCTAATTAATGCTTAATTGTGGCTGCTTTGAGGGAATTTCACGATTTTACAATTGTTTAAATTGCAGGAGTACGCAATCCTCAATAGATCAAAATGCCAAAAAAGCAGAGGATTTATTAACAAAAGGGCCAGGCACATTTCCATTGGAAAGATTACTCGCGATATTTCAGTGCATAACTTCAGTTTTAGAAGATTATTCAAGTTTAAACGAAAAGCAAACCCTAAAAGATTCAGATTTAGATGAAAAGCAAACCCTAAATGATTCAAATGGATTAGGGCTGATGTCAGATGTTTTGTTGCAAATTTCAACGCTCTGCAATTCGAATTTTATTACTAAAAGTGGGAGTTGTCCATTGGATGGAGCGGTACGGTACCGCTCTTTAATTGATGAAGATTTGGCCTTAAAGGTAATATTTTATTTTTAGTGATTTATTTTATTTTATTATATTTTTGTTTCTTTCTTTAAATATTTTTTTGAATGTGGATAGGTGGCAAGAAGTCTGAATTTTCCGTTGATGAATTATGTGTATAGAAGATAGGATTTGGATTGGTGAAGAATTAATGGGCTGAATTTGCTTATTTTAGGTAATTAATTATCTTGTTTTGTTGTATTTTATTATTTCTGTTATGTTAGGATTGTGTTTATTTTATCAATGTTGATCAATTATTTCCCCCCCTTGTGCATATATTTTGTGAGATTAAAATGGTATAACACTTAAATACAAAGTAAAGAGAAAAATGAAAAATGAAAAAAAAAATAATATGATGGAATCATGAAGTATACTTAAAAATTAAAGGTCCAGAAACAAATTACACCATATAATTGTTTATGAACAATTTAACAAACATCTCTAAAATACAATTCAGAATAATCCCCTGTTCTTAAATCCTCAAAAATCAAATAAATGGAAAAAAAAAATGTATAACATAAATACATTCATTCCCTCATGAAAAACAATATTCATGGAATATTGAATATTAAAAAAGGAATACTTCACAATAAAATGGAATATTGAATATATTCTCACCTGCCTTGATCCAAAGCTGGCGGAATTCTCGCATCGGATCTATCATTAAAACTATCAAAACCCATTAATAATGCACTCTTTTGTGATTCCATCTTTTTCAATGGAATCTCCACAAATCCATCATTATTACTCCCTGAACTCTCCCCTTTATTATTATTAATAATATTATTATTATTATTATCATTAATATTAACAACATTATTATTATTGGCTTGTTGCAATTGCAAAGACGATTCGAGTTTCCACAAAACGTCTCCCATTGAAGGCCGATCGACTCCATAATCCGCTAAACATTTTTCTGCCGCGTCGACAAATTTACTCAATGACTCTTTTGCAATTGTACCCACAACATTTGGATCAATTATTTTCTCCAATTGGCCCTTTCTTTTCCATTGCAAGGCCCATTCTGCTAAATTCACCTGGTCTCGCGGTAAAGCCGGATTTATCGCAGGTCTTGCACATAAAACCTCAAATAATACGACTCCGAAAGAATAAACGTCTGATTTTTCAGTCAATTGTTGCCGTCTGAAATATTCTGGATCAAGATATCCAAAACTACCTTTTACAGCTGTACTCACGTGAGTTTGCTCTAGTGATGGGCCATCTTTTGATAGGCCGAAATCCGCCACCTTTGCGACAAGGTTTTCGTCTAGTAATATATTTGTGGTTTTAATATCGCGATGAATTATTCCTTGTGATGCACCTGTGTGCAAATAGTGGAGACCTTTAGCCGCCCCTATACAAATCTCTAACCGTTTTTTCCACGTCAGCAATGGCAGACCCGTTTCGCCGCCTCCATTGCCGACATATAAATGCTCTCTAAGAGTTCCGTTTGCCATGTACTCATATACCAAAATCATCTCATTGTTCTCATCGCAACAACCGATAAGAGAAACCAAATGCCTATGCCTTAGTTTTGAAAGTATTTGAATCTCGGTTAGAAACTCGTTTATCCCTTGATCCGAATTTTGATTCCCTCTTTTAATAGCCAATTTTGTGCCGTCTTCTGATTCCCCTAGGTAAACTTTACCGAAACCCCCCACACCAATCACGTGCTTTTCATCGAAATTTTTTGTTGCCTTTTGAATTTCTGAAAAAGTGAAAACACGGCCAACTGTGTAAGTACCCGACTGGAAAAGGCCTGAAAACCCATTTTTACTACGCATGGACCCGAATCGGCTTCTTGAGTTCCCTTTACTATATCCGCTAAGAAAACTCGATTGGCTCGCATTTAATGGCAAAAGCCAGGACGAAAAACTATTTTTATCGTCCCATTTATTTTGAGTCTCGCATCTCTTTCTGCAAAACATTGTAAATACAAGGGCCATCGCGATAATTGCCATTGCCAAACCGATGCCTGATATGACCATCTTTGCAACGCTATTTCTATTTTTCGGCGCAGAATATAATCCATCCAAACTATTTGCCGGATTGCTTATCTTCATTACCTCTAGCCCGTTTAAAATTGCGTTAGGGTTTCCGTTATCCATATTTGTGGGACCCACTTGCACTAAAATCGACGAGTTGATAATACTAGACGAGTCCAGCACGAAATCTTTGTAATACGTCACGGCAAGACCCATCGTAAGGCTCGATAAATCCAAATTTGACACCCCCATCAGGCTATTTAAATACACATTGAAATACAAATTATTCAATGCTTTACTCACTATATCGCAAAAATGCAACCTTACAAGATACGAAAAACCTGGCTCGGCCTGCAATTGCCAAGTTATGTTAAAACTCGCAATGGTTGTGTTAGAGTTTGCCATTTGTTGCGCGGTTGAATAAACCGAGACCGGTGCGGCTAATGGTGCGGTTGGATCATCCGAGTATTTAATCGTGTTGGCTGGAGCCCAGACAGCAGAAGCAGCAGCAGACAATTTCAAAAACATAGAATCCGGCAGCCAATACCGACTCAACGTGTCATTAGCCGGCGTTATTAACGGTCCGCCCATATTAAGCCTATATACGACTTGTAATGCATTACTCGATATATCAATTTTATTACTCGAAGTGGGCCCCACACCGTTTGTAGTGTTTGGTAAAAGACCAGGCGGTAAGGAAACAACCTCTATTGCGTTTATAAACGCGACAGACCCTTTTTTAGGCGAGAAAACAAGTTTTATACTATTACTCTGAGTATTTACAACATACTCTTTTATAACGGGCGAAGGAGGAATGGTCGGTAAGGAAAAACCGTGAAGAAGCACCATAGAATCCGCATTGACCGAAAAAGTAGCCGACGTGAGATTATAATGAGTGTTGGGCAAAGGGAAGAAGTGCAGACGGACCCAATGTTGGCCTGGCTCCGCGATATATAAACTATAGGAGGACTGATCTGTAAAAACGCGAGCGGTGAGATATAGAGGGGAGAGAGGGGGGCCAGAAGCGTGAGGCGGATTGTCGGCTGAGATTTTGATGTCGGTTGAGGTTGAGAGATATGAAGAAGTTTCGGGGTCGGATTTGAAAGTTCGGCCATCGTCGAGCTGGAAACTGCCTGGAGCACCGCAACTTATTAAGTAGTTGTCGCGAGGAGCGAAGGGTTTTGAAGGGGGAGGAATTGCGTGGGAAATTTTGAAGATTAGAAGGAAGAATGTTATGATTGAGAGGTGTGAGAGAATTGCCATGGTGGGTTGATGAGAGAAGAGAGATTTTGCATGAGGTTTCTTGTGTTTTAGTTGAGAGAGTGAGAGGAGAGAGAGAAGCAAAAGGAGGAGAGAAAGAGATGGGCGTATTTAGGGTTTGTTTACTTTTTTTAATGAAGTGTGGTTGAGTGCACGTAGGGGGGAGCGGTGAGGGTCTAAGAATGTTAGGGAATAATAAATGCTAAGATGGTTTGTTTGACAAAATGATCCAGTTTAAATGCTAGAATGTGAAGTTAGATATTAGTTTCTCAGATTGGTCATAGCATTTCTGACTTGATGGCTTCTATGATTCACTCTATTCTGTGTATCAAATTATCAGTAAGATGAAATTTGGATCAAACCATGTTTTGGTTAATTTGGAGTCTGATTGATTTTTGAGTTAATCGATTTGAAGTCATATTTGGATTCGTATGTTAGGTTTATTAGTTTGTATAAAATAATTAATAAATGTCAGTACCTGTAAATCCTAGCTTGACTGGAGGGCAAAAAATACTTTTATATGCAGAGTCCTAATTCAAATGTAAGGGTTTTATGTAACCAACAATTAGTTACAGCTGTAAACATAGTGGCAATCATTAAAATAAAATAAAATAAAATATTTATAAAGTTCTAAGATGCAGATTGTTTATGTGGAAAATATTTGTTAAGTCGTAAGATGCAAATTGTTTATGTTGAAAGATGTCATGTTAATATTGGTTGAAGCTTCTCTTATTTCTTTGGATAAACACCAATTCAACTTCCTGGCGGCACACTCTGTTAAATGGACTAGGAGCATGAGATATATGTTACTATGTAACAATATAAGCACTCCATATTTTGAGTAATCATAATGTTACTTATATTCTAATATATTAACAAAACAATTATACTCACAATGTTACTTATATTGATATTTCAAATGTATGATAAGACTACAAAATATAAATTGACCCAATATGTACAATTTTAGTAACACTATATTATGACCGTTGTTTAAGATAAATATTATCATAATAGTAAATATTACAATAGCTGGTTTTATATGGACCCATTTAATGGTGAACCATGTCTTGGAAAGCATGCAGAGACATGAGCTTGGCCTGACGACGTGGCAGCCATGCATTACAGCTTGTTAATGAGAGGGTGCCCATAATCTCTAATTTAATTTAATTTAAATGATTGCTCAAATATTTTACCGGTTATTAGTTTGTTGACATACTTGTTAATCTCGAATTGTTGGCGGAAATATCTTGCGTAGACTAAAGCTGTCTCAGATAAAGAATACTATTGTATATAACAAGTGATTTTTTTTCAAATTCAAATGGACCTTAGTATTCTTCACATGGACTGGAAATTATTATAAGGATTAAGCCCATATAGTAAAATAGGCCGAATTTAAATCCTTCTTTATAGACCCAAAAAGATTCATATTCAAAAGAGCATTGGTATTTTTTTGTGGCCTTTTTTGGTTATTATTTGAAAATTTTGAAGATTTATTATTTATGCAGTGTAGTATGATATATATTTTTCTTTTTCTTTTGTCGTTGTTAATAATACTAGATCATAATCAGAAATATAATTCTTTGACTAAGCACTAATTACACTTATAATTTCTTACTTGCAAAACAAGAATAATGGATATTTCTAGTAATAATACATATACTTTTTATGTTAAATAAATCAAAGATTCAAAAGCAGGACATAATGACAATGAACAAGAAATTAGGCTCAGAATTTTGTATCATGTTGTTCTGGTAAACAATATCCACAAGTTATTTTATCATTTCTATATCTCAAATTGAAGATGCATGCTTGGAAAACAATGATAAAATAATAAAGTTTGGAGGAAGTTTGAAATGATATTTTTGGTTGGTGTGTCCCGTGACACTACAAATTTCTGAAGTCTCTTCTCTTCCACTCGTGTTCCCCAAAATCATCATATTTTTTGTACCTTCTTTTACTCATCGTCTCTCTCCACAGCCTAACCTTGTTTTAATTCTAGAATCAACATGTTATAAACTATTGTTTGTCCAATGAAATTTATTTATATAAGTGAATTGACTAATTATTATCATTTTGTTTATATGACCAAACTTCTTAGTTCTTGCCACTGAATAATACTCTATGTTGAATGATGATCAAACTAAGGTCATAGTAAAGAAAAAAATATGAATCCAACTTTATTTATTCGTATATCTATGAACTTTTAATTGATGAATTCTTGTTGGAATCTAATGAAGTTTCTTTCTACAAAATTCGGAACTATAAATTGAGACAAACACGAGGATTTGAATAGAAAAAAGAGGAAGAGGTCTCCCTTCGGAACTGGTATGCTTCTTCTTAGATCTTAGGTCCGGAACCCAACCAAAGGACAAGACAAAATTTACAATTAATTAATCAAACAAATAGAAACAGATAAAACTCATAATTAACAAGTTTATTGAAGAACTAAGAATCCGATAAATGAGACAATACAAATAGCAATACAATACTGCATTTGGGTGGCACGGTTTCTTTCTCTTCTCCTATAGGGCTCGTGTGGCGGTATGTTGACTGGTCGCATCACACAGAGACCAAATATGCAATAGATAAAAGCCCTTCATTATGCCTAAAATCTTCAAGAGCAAAGATTAATTACACCATAAACTATTAAAAAAATAAGAATGCACAATGGCTATATATATACTGGTTTTTGCTATTTTTTTAAATTGAATTTTACGCTATTTATATTATGTTTTATTATAGTTAATATGTTATTTTTATTGTATATATATATATATATATATATATATATATATATATATATATATATATATATATTACTTTAGTGATTTTATATAGATATTTTTTTTTTTCAATTTATAAATAATATTTTGTTGATCGATATAATATTTTAATATTTATATATTATTTTATATAAATAAACTAAAACAAAAATGCACTTAATATTTAACGCGTAAATAGTACAAAGGGTAAAGTATTCAAGTATCTAATCTTTTACTACAAACTTGAAATAAAACAAAAACAGAGGTCAAGTCAAGCTAAGTAACCGAACAGAGACAGCCCTTAAAATATGCATAAATTCTCGAAAGCTCGGTCTACTTATAAGTTCCATCCTCTCCTTTACGAAAGAAAAGAAAAGAAAAGAAAAGGCAAGGAAGAGGAACAAAAAAAGATCAGAAAAGAAAAAGAAGCTCGATCGGTGTGTGAATCTTTCTTCGATGTGAGAGAGAGATAAGATAGCACACTGACATATCCTTTTTACCTTTCAAGCCCTCTTTCTTCACTATTTACACACTTTTGAGCCCTCCATGGATTCCAAAGAGGGAGAGGAAATGGGTAACTGCTACAGCTATTTGGAGATGCTAGGGTTTTCTTCAAAGTTTTTAGGGTTTGGTAGTGGTGCTTATAATGAAGAAGAAGACGTGGCAGCTTTAGGGTTTCCGTTGGTCTATCAAGCCGGAGTTAGCTGTACCGGTACCGGTACAGCTGGTGTGCAGGCCGTACAACAGATGTCTAGCGAGAGCTCTTCTATTTCTTCTCTCTCTTCTTCACCAACCTCTACTGCAAATAATGGCGTTTTAAGCAACTCTTGCTCTAAACATGTGAAGGTCTCTTTTAGTTTCTCTCTCTAGTTTATCTCTCAAAGAGAAGTTTAGAAGTTTCTCTCTTCACTTTGACTCTTCGAAAAAATGTTGTGTTCTAAATTTTCCCAATCTGATTTATTTTTTTTGCGTGGAGATGAAATTATAGATCTTCAATTAATCTCCTTTTTTTTGAAGTAGTTCAATTAATCTCCTCATGAGAATATTTTTAAGAAAGAGTAAATAATAAATAGAAGTTATATAGAGAAATACAAAATATTATTTAGTTTTGTGATTTTCATGTTTGCATGTGTGCTGGTTTATTTGACAGTGACATTTGTACTTGGAAAATTTTTCATATTGATCAGAAATATGAACCTTCTAGTGATCTTTTTTTTTGGAGTAAATAACCTTCTTTCTAGTGATCTTCTTGCAACAACTTAATAACTTATGATTTTGTAATTGTATATTTTCTTTTAACTTATTTCTTATATTATATTTAGTTTAATTTTATTTAATTAATCAAGCAGAAAAAACAGGAGAGAAAAGAAGAAGCCCTTAGGACCAACAATCATGCTAGTAAGAAAGCTAAGAGTAGTGGTACAATCAAGGTCAGTTTCACACTTCAGTCCACTGATTATCAGTTGATTACCATTTAGTTAATTAATTAATTATCATATCACTAATGTAGTAAATAATTAATGAATTAATTACTGTGAGGAGAGCAGGTAAGAAAAGAGAAATTAGGCGAGCGAATCATGGCGCTGCAACAGCTCGTCTCTCCTTTCGGAAAGGTAAAACTTAACTTACAAAAGTAAAAAAAAAGAAAGACTAGAATCTCTCTTTTATTTGTTTATTTCTCAAGAGCCTTTATGAAATAAAGTTGGGTGGCAAGGACCTAGGAGTAAAATATTGGTAAGTAAAATTTGACTTTGACCCTGAAAAGTTGGTGAATTGCAGTCTGATACGGCGTCTGTTCTGCATGAAGCTCTTGGCTACATCCGCTTTCTCCATGACCAAGTTCAGGTCTCTCTCTCTCTCTCTCTCTCTCTGTCTGAGCGTAGTAAATGCATGTATTCAACCGTCTCTCTCTAAATCTAAAGCATTAAATACGTGCTCTGTTTTTTTGTATTGTAATTGCT
Source organism: Juncus effusus (assembly GCA_027726005.1). Classification (NCBI taxonomy): domain Eukaryota; kingdom Viridiplantae; phylum Streptophyta; class Magnoliopsida; order Poales; family Juncaceae; genus Juncus; species Juncus effusus. The sequence continues at coordinate 322,462 of CM050909.1, forward strand.
CAGGTTCTCAGCTCTCCGTACCTGCAACACCTGCCTTCTTCTACACCTTTACATGTATTCAAAGACTCTCTCTCTCTCTCTCTCTCTCTCCTTGTTTATCTGTACCTGCAAAATCTAGAAATATCATATAGAACCCTGCAAAATGAAAATTACATCCCTTGAAAATATATGAAATATGACATAGTTTGAGACATTTTGTTTCGGGACAGGGTACACAAGGATTTATGCATATACATGAATAATATTTCTTGAATTTATATACATGAATAATGATCATATGATATATGATATTGCTTTAATCAATGAGATCATGATTTTGGGTTTTATTTTTGTAAAATAGGAAGGAATGAGTGCAAGTGATTTAAGGAGTAGAGGCCTTTGCCTGGTCCCGGTCTCATGCACCGAACACGTTACAAGTACTAGTGGTGCTGATTTGTGGTCTCCATCTGTCAGAAACAACAATGAATAGACAAATTTTAAGGGGTTAATTAAAAAAGGAAATATTTTGGGTGTTTTTTTTTGGGGGGACTTGTAGAAGGATTTAGTTGTAGCATTTTATCATTTTATGTATTTATAAAGTTAGCTTGTATAGAGGTCACTAAGTTATTGAAGTAGACTTTAATTAATGCAAAATTAATTCTAAGTTGAGTTAGCTTCACATCTTCAGCCTCTCTGTTATGCGATCAAATACTTGTTTGTTATGTCACTTGTTTCTTATGTTAAATTTTCGTATAGTTTCATCTTGTAGTTCTGCATGTCCAAAATTTTCGTGTAACTTTACAAAATGTGTTTGTTTATTTATTATTTTTTTTTTTTGAAGAAGCAGAAGGCGAATTGCCTTTGGCCGCTCATTTCATTCATAAGGGTGTTTGTTTATTTCATTTATCAATGTGTGTGTATAGGAATTATGATTGTGATGTGGTGTCAAATGTTTGTCTACTTGTTCTTACATTCTTGGATTGCTTGAATAAATTAATAAGGGTTGTTTTTGTGTTTTTGTGGAATCGAGGAGTCAATATGCATAGTGTTTTGTGATTAGGCCAAGGTTTTGTGGGACTTAGTGTTTGACTCTTTTGGAACAAATCATTTAACATAAATTATTTTATATAAGAAAATAATATACCTTAAATGGCGCAACTCGTGGTTTGATTATATTTATAACAATGTAATATTTGGGGAATAAAGTTAGGCCGGTTCTTTTGTTTTCTTTTTAAATGTTCCTTCTTTTTTTGTTTCTATTTTCAAATTTTCCTTGATTGATTTGGTAGTTTGAATCTAAAATAAAGAAACCATCATCATTGTGCAACTTGTTTCCTGTTTGTGGGTTTTTGACAATGACATATTTGACATGATTCTAGACTTAGAAATGAATCGATATATTTCCATTGCATGGTTCCTACTCCCTAGTCTATCGCATTGAAAAATAACAAGAAATGACTAACATAGAAAGCTACATTTGACGAAAGAAGCATGTACTTTGTTTGTGAAGTATATAATGTTTGTTCTTCAAGAATTACAAACACAAAATGTATAGATACAAGCTTCACAAAATATCTATATTAACGTATATTACTTACATATTGAAAGTATTGTATTTAGAACTCATTGTCTATTACACATGCATCAAAGATCCACGTTATATTACATTGTAAATTATATAGACTTCTTGGACATATTACCCAATACATCTTTACTAATAACAATAAAAATACTAATAAATTCCATTATTATCAGGCCAAACAAAACTCATCATACTCATCTTTCAGGCCCAGTATTACATATCCAGCCCACTTTTAACAAAGCCCAACTGTACGCATGCTATATTTCATACTTCACAAACTACGGCCCACTATTATCTAATAGTCGGCCCAGCCCATTAAAGCCTCTTTCTGTGTAGACTGTGTAGCGACCCATCCCCGACAAAACTGACTCATTACACTGACTACACAGGATTAGAAATCGCTACCCACAGTTTTATTTTCTTTTCGTTTTCCTTTTTTTTTCCGTTATTTTTCCTCTCTCGTCTCGAAGAGGAGGAGGAGAAGAAGAAGAAGAAGAAGAAGCCTTTGTTGCTGAAATTGAGGGATAAATCATTGAGGGGAGTAATGACGAAATCGGCGCTGACCTCAGTGGAGCTCAATTTTCTCATTTTTCGCTATCTCCAGGAATCAGGTTTCAATTTTATTTTTTTCGGTTTTCTTCTGATTTTGTTGCTGTTTTACTGTTTTTCTTCCTTATTTTTCTCTTTTGACGGGTTTAATTTCCAAATATTCGGTTGTTTTTGCTAAGATTTAGAAAGTTCACGACTTGATTAGAGGTAGAGAGGGGAATAATCTTCTCCTAATCAAATTAGGCTTTAACTTCTCACAGGATGGTCTTAAAGACTAAATTCGACAATTTGTTTGCTATTTTATTCCAATTTTTTGTTTAATTGCGCAATTGAGAGTAAATCAATACCCAATTACCTCAAATTCAGCTAATTGAACTTCAGTTCAACGTTACTTAATCACAAATTTAAAGACCAATCAGTTCTAATTTCGAAATACGAAACTTACAAGGGTGTTTTTGCAAAACATGCAGGCTTCTCTCACACGGCATTTTCATTAGGATATGAAGCGAGAATCGATAAATCTGAAATCGACGGAAATCTAGTGCCACCTGGCTCATTAATCACAATAGTCCAAAAAGGCCTTCAATATATCGAAATGGAAGCTAATTTAAGCGACGTAAGTGTCTCCAAACCCTAAAAATTGCACCAAAAAATTAGGGTTTTGTTAATTTTTAATCATTAATTTAATCATTTAGGGTGAAAATGAAGCGCAAGAGGATTTTGCTTTATTACAACCATTGGAGCTTATCTCAAAAGATGTGAATGAACTGCAAGAGATAATAAAGAAGAGGAAGAGAGAGAAAGTTGAAGGAGGAGAGAGAGAGAAAGAAAAAGGGAAGGGGAAAGAAACTGGTGCAGATCAGGAGAGAGAAAGAGAGAGTGAGAAGGAGAGAGAGAGAGAGCTGGAGAGAGAGAAGCATGAGGCTGAAAGAACTGTTAAGGCTAGATCGAGCGAAGAAAAAACTAATGGAGGTATTAAAAACATATTATTTGTGTATATGTAAATTATAATATTATATATATATATATTTATATGTGTAATTTAAATTTCTAATATTTTATATATTTTTTTTAGCGTCTGAAGCGATGGAAATTATGCAAGTACCGTATGAAATACCAAATTCTGAAGTTAGGATTTTGGAGGGTCACAGTTCTGAGGTACTATTATTAATTATTATTATTATCATTATTAAAACCATACTTCTTAAATTTATATATTTTTCCGTAATTAATTAAGTAATTTTGTTTATATAATTAATTTTGTTTTTAGGTGTTTGCTTGCGCGTGGAGCCCTACTGGTTCTCTCCTCGCTTCAGGGTTACCCATTTATTTTCCTATTATTATTTTTTTTATCACTATTATTATTCTTATAAATATTTCTACAAATATTATAATAATATTTTAATCTGACATACATTATTATTACAATCATTAACGTCACAACAAACAAACCAACACAACTAACTATTAAAAAACCAACAGCCTCTACTTCTTATTCCCCATAATACATACATACACTTCTTCCTCTTTTTCTGCAATTTAGTCATCACAACATAAGGGCGTATTTGCAATTCACACATAATCTAAGGGCTTTTATGCAAATGTGATATTATTTATTTATTTATTATTTATTCAGGTCTGGTGATTCGACGGCTCGAATATGGACGGTACCTGAAGGGCCGAGCGGAATGTTGCGGGACCCGGCTCCGGTTTCTTATGTGCTGAAGCATTTCAAGGGCCGATTGGGGGAGAAGAGCAAAGACGTTACTACCCTCGAGTGGAACGTAATTTACCATTTTACCCCTTTTTTATTATTATTTACCATGTGAGGGCGTGTGGGAAAGAGTTGGGTAAGTAAGATGACAAGAGGAGATGGTTTGTTTTTGATGGAATATAGAATGGAAATGCGAAATTTAATGATATGAAATAGAAATATGGTTTGTGAAATTTGTTTTAATAAAATTATATGAAGTGTAGAAATCTAATTTAGAAATATGAAAAAAAAAATATATAAGAAATGAATTATAAAATATATGGCATGATAAATATAAAAATATTTTTTTTTTTGAAAAAAAAATCATAAAACATGAAGATATAAAATAAATATAAAAATATATTTATATATTTTGTATTTTGTATGTATAGGCAGAAGGATCACTGTTGGCAACTGGTTCATATGATGGCCAAGCTAGGGTTTGGGGCCGAGACGGTAATTTTATTTATTTATTTATCTATCTATTTCTTTTTTTCTTATTTTTTTTGAATAATTTATTTGAACATTTACTTATATTGTTTTAACAAAAAATGAAAAGGGGAATTGAAAAACACGTTGATAAAGCACAAGGGCCCGATTTTCTCACTAAAATGGAACAAAAAAGGCGATTTATTACTGAGTGGAAGCGTCGACAAAACCGCGATTGTTTGGGACACCAAAACTTGGGAATGCAAACAGCAATTCGAATTCCACACAGGTAAAATTAATTAAATAATTAATTAGTTAATTAATTAATTATTGATCAATTAATTAATGATTTAATTAATTGTAGCGCCGACTTTGGATGTGGATTGGAGGAATAATAACACGTTTGCCACTTGCTCTACTGATCATATGATTTATGTGTGTAGAGTTGGGGAATCCAGGCCTGTTAAGGCCTTTTATGGCCATCAGGTTGGTTGAATTTATTTTTTATTATTATTTTAATTAGTTGGTTATGTTTTGTATTATATGTTTGATAAATGAAATGATTGGATATGTTTTTTAATTTTTGAAGGGTGAAGTGAATGCTATAAAGTGGGACCCGAGCGGGACTTATTTGGCGTCTTGCTCTGACGATGGAACTGCAAAGGTTTTATTTATTTATTTACTTATTTATTATTATTATTATTAATTATTGTATCGTTTGTTTGTTTATTTATTATTAATTAATTATCGTATTATTTATTTGTTAATTTATTTCTTATTTGTTGATTATTGTGTGTAGATATGGAGTTTAAAGCAGGACAAATTCTGGTATGATTTCAAGGACCATTCCAAGGTTAAAAAAAATAAATAAATAATTAATTAAGATAAACTACTAAACATATATTATTATTAATATTAGCTAATAAACTAATTTATAAATCAGGAAATATACACAATAAGATGGAGCCCGACCGGTCAAGGATCGAACAACCCAAACAAACAATTAATTCTAGCCAGGCAAGTCATCAAAAACCCAAATTATATATATATATATATATATATATATATATATATATTCCTAATTAAGTTACTTACTAAATTATATAATATAATTCCAGCGCATCATTTGACTCTACTATCAAGCTTTGGGACATCGAAGAAGGCCGTCTTCTCTACAGCCTGGGCGGCCACAGGTAAAAAATTGAATAAAAAATAAACAAAAATAATAGTATTGAGGGAAATTTTCAAAATACCCCCTAGCTTTTCTGAATATTAAAAAAAATAACCTCACTTTTTAGATTTCTCAAATATAATGCCCTACAAGTGAATTTAACTAATAAACAGTATATAATTAAACATAAAGTCATTTCAAACTAAACATTTATAAAGAGGGGTATTTTGGTCAATAAAAAAATTTAACCCCATAAAATGTTAACTCTAACACCGTAGGGTGGGTATATGAAAATTAAATTCACTTTTAGGGGGCTATTTGAGAAATCTAAAAAGCTAGGGTTTTCATGATTTTCTTGGTTTAACAGGATCTTATGATTTTCATGATTTAACAGAATTTTATGATTTTCTTGGTTTAACAAGATCTTATTATTTTCTTGATTTTCTTGGTCTAACAGAATCTCATGATTGATCTAACAGAATCTCATGATTTTCTTGGTTTTCTTGATCTAACAGGATTTTATGATTTTCTTAGTCTAACAGGATCTTGTGATTTTCTTGGTCTAACAGAATCTCATGATTTTCTTGGTTTTCTTGATCTAACAGGATTTTATGATTTTCTTAGTTTAACAGGATCTTGTGATTTTCTTGATTTTCAGAAGCTTACAGTTTTCTTGGTCTAACATGATCTTCTAATTTTGTTGGTGTAACAAACAGGCAGCCGGTGTATTCGGTTGCGTTCAGTCCTTCGGGGGAGTACTTGGCCAGCGGATCCCTGGACCAGTGCCTGCACATCTGGTCGGTGAAAGAGGGGAGGATCCTGCGCACGTACCGCGGCGGCGGCGGCATCTTCGAGGTCTGCTGGAACAAGGAGGGCGACAAGATCGCCGCCTGCTTTTCTAACAACACCGTCTGCGTCATCGACTTCAGGATGTGATGTCAAGGAAAGAAATGAATGTCCGTTGGGTTGTAGGATTTCTTTAGTTGGATTGTAGGATTTAGTTGGATTGTAGGATTTGTTTTGCGGGTTTGGGGATTGGATGTGTGTTATTTATTATGGTGGAGAGATGGATTGATTCTACTTGGGGTAGTGTTAAATTAGAGATTAGTTGACTTATTAGTTATTATTATGGTGGTTTTGGTTTGGAGTGTGGCTTAGTTCGTTAGGTGTGTTGTTATTGTGGAGATTGGTTGTGTGTTTGTGTTGGTAATGTTGGATTAGAGATTGGTTAACTTATTATTATGCTGATTTATTGAACTTGCTTTGCGATAATGTGAAGATTAGAGAAGCCCAAATTGAGCAATTTTTCTTTATTTCTTACAAATATTCCTCATTTGAGGACACTTCAAATTAAGCATTTTTCCTATATTTCTTACAAATATCCTCATTTGAGGACTTCAAATTGAGCAATTTTCCTTTATTTCTTACGAATATTCCTCGTTTGAGGACTTAAAAAGAAAAAAATAATGATTACAAAAGCCAGTTCTGATTTCCTTAGAAATCCTGAAGATGAATTCCCGAGTTTAACTTTCCATAGGATCGTTGTAAAAAAGTCAGCAATACGGGTTTCTCCTTTTCCTTGAATTTTTTTTCTTGTTAGGATAAGGAGAGAGAGAGAAGACTCAAATATTTCGCCATGGCGCAAGCTCTGTTCTTAACACCATCTCTCGCCATCTCTTCCTCTCCATCTCTAAACCCAGACCAAGCCTTGAATCTCCTCTCTCAACACACTTCGCCACGTCACCTCTCGGAGATCCACGCCGCCGTGCTCCGCGCTAAACTGCACCAGCACACCATCGTCAACTTCCGCCTGCAGAAGTCCTACGCGAACCTAGCTCAAGTCGACAAGTCGCTTATCCTGTTCCGACAGACACCCGACCCCACCGTCTTCTTCTGGACGAACATTATTCATTCTCACGCTTATCATGGTTTTCATGTCGCTGCTCTTTCTCTCTTCTCTGAAATGCTCTGTTCTGGCTCCGCCACCCCAAACAGTTAGTTTATTTACTTCACCATTTTGGGTTTTTTGAATGAATGTGTTTACTTATGTTTGTAATCTTGAATAGGTTTTACGCTTTCTTCTACGCTTAAAGCTTGTCCATTATCAATGGGCAAGGTTTTGCATGGCTATGCACTCAAACAAACCCTAAATTCGCACCCTTATGTTTCAACATCATTGCTTGATATGTACGCACGAGGTGGCGATACACAATCAGCTCGTTATCTTTTTAATGAAATGCCTGAAAGAAGACTCGTTTCAACAACAGCCATGATTACTTGTTACGCAAAACAGGGTGATTTGAGTAATGCGCGTAAACTGTTCGATGAAACGTCAGAGAGAGAAAGAGATTCGGTCTGTTGGAACGCTATAATGGATGGTTATAGTCAACATAATAAACCAAATGAAGCTGTGAAATTATTTCGCGAAATGTTGAGATCTGAGTGTAAACCAACTGAAGTTACTGTGGTTTCAGTTCTTTCAGCCGTGGCTCAAATTGGCTGTATTGTTTCAGGCAAGTGGGTTCATTCTTATATAAAAAATAAATTTAATAAGATAAAATTAAATGTGAGAGTTGTAAATGCGTTGATTGATATGTATTGTAAATGCGGTAGTTTAGATGATGCGTGTAAAGTGTTCGATGAAATGCGTGAGAAAGATATAGTTGTTTATAACTCTATGATAGCTGGTTTTGCAATGCATGGTGAGTCTCAAAATGCACTCAAATTGTTCGATGAATTGGTTGAGAGAAAATTATTTCCTACCGATATTACATTCATTAGCGTATTAAATGCTTGTAGTCACTCTGGGTTGGTTGATGAAGGGCGAAAATATTTTGATAAAATGGAAAGAGATTATAAAATCGAGCCTAAAATCGAGCATTTTGGTTGTATGGTTGATTTGTTAGGTCGGACCGGATTAATAGAAGAAGCGTATGAAATTATTTTAAATATGAAAAAAATTAAACCAGATTCAGTAATGTGGGGCTCGCTTTTGGCCTCTTGTACTTTACATAAAAACATGATATTAGGAGAAAAAATCGCGAATTATTTAGTTAGTAATAATTTAGAAAATTCGGGCACTTATATACTTTTATCGAATATTTACGCTGCGGCGGGAAATTGGGAGAAAGTTAATAAAATAAGAAATTTAATGAAATTAAATGGCGTGCAAAAAGAAGTTGGTTGCAGTGCAATAGATATAGGAAATAAAGTTTATGAGTTTAAAGCGGGCGATAAAAGTAACCCTAAAAGCGAAGAAATATACAAAAAACTATATGAATTAAATGATTTGATTAAATCACATGGATATGTGCCAAATTTGGACTTAGTTTTGCGCGATTTAGAGGAAAATGAGAAGGAGAGAGCTTTGGCCGTTCATAGTGAGAGATTAGCGGTTTCTTTTGGGCTTATTTGCACAAAACCAGGGACTGAAATTAAAATTGTGAAGAATTTGAGGGTTTGTTTGGATTGTCACAACGCGTTTAAGTTTATTGCGAAAGTTACGGAAAGGAAGATTGTAGTGAGAGATAGAAATAGGTTTCATCATTTTTGTGAGGGAAAGTGCTCTTGTGGCGATTTTTGGTGATTTTATTACGATTTTGTATTTATTTTGTATTTTTATACAATGAAATATGTTTTTTTGTGAAGGGGGAAGTGCTCTTGTGGCGATTTTTGGTGATTTTTGTATTTATTTTGTAGTTTTATACAATGAAATATGTATTTTTTTTGTTAGATTGTATGTCATTTTTCGAATGTTTATAGAGCGTTCTTATTTTTTTTTTTGCATATTTATGAATAAAGCTTAAGCATGTCATAAAAAGGGAATAAACATGAGGCTTGGTTTTGAGGAAATCTAATAATAGATAAAAGTAAATATTTGGTAAATTCGAAGAGTATACATACTACATGCAACGTAAATAGTACATCAAAAATATAAAGAAAGCATATCTCATGAGATAATTATAACAAAACAATAAAACTAAGTGGACTTAATTATTTAATTAATCTTCAATTTCTGATTTTTGTGCATGACAATAGGCAGCTTGTCTTGTATCACATTTGGATCTCCATATGCAATTGAATCAGATATTTGCCCTTTCTGTGAAATTAATAATATAAATAATATAAATATATAATATATTAAAAAAATAAGAATAATACTGACAACTTTGAATTTTTGCGAGGGCTAATTTGAGAATTTTTTTGAAGAAAATTAAACTTACAGCGGATAAATTGCGAAATGAAGATTCTCTCCAGCATATTTCTCTAATAATATTTGGCTTTGAATTTTCATTATTTTCATTAAATGAACAATAAACTCTTGTATCTCTTAATCGCATTAACACACCATCCACTCTTAGCTGTTAATTCAAAAGTAATATTCCAAATTAAATTTAAAAAAAAAATAGAATTATTTTTTTGAAAACTTACCCAAAAACGTAATAAAAGAAACCAACAACTTGGCATCACTCTCTGAAATAATACAACTCATCAAAATTATATTATATGGTAAAAGAATTTAATTGATCAATTAAAAAAAATAAAAAAAAATAACAAACGAACCACTTTGACAGTTAAAAGAGAAGATCCACTATCTGCCAGCTCATCTTCATACAAAACCACCTAAATTTTAAAAAAATGCAAATTAAAAAAGAAAAAAAGGGTTTAATTGTGAATTTTAATTTTGTTTAGGTTGAATGAGAAATATTAAGTAACCTCATCATAAAAGAGAATAGGTTCCTCCTTTGAAGAAAGTGATGCGAGATTTATTTTCTCATTTGTTTCCTCCCAATTTAAATTATTAATTCCATCTTCTACTTTATTCTGCATAAAAATAAAATAATAATAACAATTACAAAATGAATAAAAATCCATAAAAATTAAATGGCAAAAAGAAGAAATATCAAACCTTTTCTATAGTCTCACTTCCACAATAAGGCGTGGTAAACGTATAATCATAATCCAAAATCACTTGCTCCGAAGGTTTACTACAAAAAAAAAATCACAAAATTCACAAACACAATTACACAAACATCAAAAAACAGACAACAAAAACATCAAAAATTAATTAAAAAAACCTTCTGAATTTCCATTGAGCAGCAGCTGGAACTTCAACCGGAGGCAAAGCTTCCTCTTTCCACCCTTTAAGAGCATCCAATGCATTGAAACAGAGTTTCGTACCAGTCGATTCGTGTACCAGTACTAATTTACTCTCTCCAAACACCATTTCTGGCAAATGCGAAGTTTTCAGCACTTCTTCCCATCTAAACGCACAAACCCATGAAATAAAATGTTAATAAAATCATATTTTTGAACCTTGATTGACCAAAAAAGAGAAAAACATCCATTAATTCGTACTGGAGGCGAGAGGAAGAATTGAGGATGGAGCGATTGAAGGTCTCGATTTGCCATCCGTTGATTCGCAGACCGGTTCTGCCCGCCGGAAGAAGCTCCGCCCCCGCCGCTTGAAGATCGGTCGCCGTCGCGCCTTCCCAACCCGCCATTGATGCAAACTTCAACACTTTCTTTGAGAAGAGAAGAAAGAAAAAAGATGGTTTAGTCAGTTTCAATCAATTGGGCCGAGAGTTTATTTTTGGGCCGTATAAGTATTTCATGATATGTTGTTTTTTTGTGTAATTTTTGCATGAAATGGATGGCATATGATTGAAGCAATTATATGATTATGGTTATTTTATACACAAAAAATAATATTTTGAGTATATTGTTGAGTGTTGAAAGTAGGTAATGAGTGACTGGCGACTGCATAGTATCCCTTAGTATATAGAGAAGGTTTTACATTAAGATAAGATTATGAAAAAGTAATTATGAAGAAATTTACTGGTGTTAGGTAAGAAAAAAGTTTTAGTATGACGAACATGTAATATGCATGAGGATTTGAGCTATATAATATAATGTCGCTATGAGGTAATATCACCTCTTGTTTTATGTGATTAAGCCTTTCATGTCATGAATTTTCTTGTATCTAATTACATAACTAAGATATTAGAGAAAACTAAAATTTTATTATATTACTTAAAGGTAATAGAAGTTCAATGCTAAAGGCTATTAGTAGTTCTCTGGACTCCATGTAATGACTAAGGCATTGAATGTACGAACAAATTTATATATTGTCTGCATAATAGATGTCAATTAGCAGACATGCGAGAAGATTATTAGATCGTTAAATTGAAATTGATGATTAAGAAAATAAGTCTTAAAATTAGATGTGGCTTATTTGAATCTGTTTGAATAAGGATTTAAAATTATAAAGAATAAAATAATACATCGAAGAAATACATACTATCAATTTCCCATGTAATATTTAATAAAAATACTCCCCATTTTTGTTGATAAAGTATGTTCTTAAAAAAATTATATATTGTGTTCATAAATCTTATAAATAGTATGTGCATACGACTTAGATAGATACCAAATTATTCACATACATGCTGGTTTAACTCTTACTTAATAGTAAATATATGACATGAAATGTAATATGCTATTTTTGTGTTTAGTATAAACTAATCACATTTCTTCCCAAATTGAAAGAATTGTTAGTTAGGCTGGTGCGACATCTCCAAGTCCTAACAACCAGTTTTCAGATTATCACATATTAACAAAAATGCCACATGTACTCTTCTTCCTTAATGAACGCGAACAAACCCATTAATTAGCTCGAGTCCTCGTTCCATTTCTCGCATTGATTTGTGGCATGTGATGTAATTCTCACCTTTATTTCTTGATGGCATGAAGCTATTTTAACCAATTTCAACGAATTGGGACAATCCGCTCTATTATCATGATTATTTAAAAAAAATGGCATGTTCACATATTTGGCTTGAAATAATGGATTTTCAGAAAGTTGAAAAATGAGTTGCATTGCATGTATTAGTCTCCAAATGATAGAATTATCAGAAATATTAAAGAAAATTATACATTTTGCAAGAATTTAATATAAAATAATAAGGTTTTAATAAAAGTTGAGAACTACACATTTTACTTCTATTAACTATCGAATAAAGCAAGTTTCAAAGAATAATAGTAAATTTGAGTATTTTGTATCTATAGTCTTTAAACAATGTGGCTATGAGAAAAACTAAAATTTGAGACTTCTGCATGTGTTGATCTTCTAATGATGAGATTAAGAGAAAAATTGGAAAATTGAGTATTTCATATTTTTTGGAAATAGAAAAAATTCATGCCCTTGATGTTCAAGTCCTGGTTTTTAATTTTCATGAAGAGTTCAGGTACTTAATCATACTTTTCCAGGGTAACATGTCATAAATCACTACAAAGTCCAATTACAAAAAATTAAAAATTAACAAAAATGAGAGGGTATGCTTGTGATTCTAAGTTGTACAGGGATAGAACTGAAAAATGATCCGTTCATTGAAATGTTACGAGGGTGGTAGTTTCAATGAAGTTTTTATGTGATTAACTTACTTTCATTTCATGTAACATTCATGAATATATGAGCTATATAATGTTGCTATGCAGTAATATCATCTCCAATATGATTGAGCGCCCTCTCATGTCTCATGTCATGATTTTTCATATAATTAATATTACATGAGTAAGATATTCGAGAAAACTAAATTTTTATTATGTTACTATAACCTATCGAAAGATCAATAGCGAAGCAAGTTTTGGATGATGGCTAATGATGGAGAAATTTCCATGTACGAGAAATTTCCATGATGGAGAAATTTCCATGTACGAGAAATTTGTACATTGTTTAAATAACACAGGTCGGGTTGGCATTGACATGTGAGACTAGGAAAAGATATAAAAAAAGATGAGATCATTAAATAGTCGACACCAATTGCCGTAAATAAAATTTTGAAATAGGGCGTGATTCAGGAAGAGACTTGTGAAAGTGAAGTGTGAACAAAACAATAGAGTGGATAAGCAACGAGGGTCAAGGCAGTTATTAACAAAAAAAATATTTTTGTTGATCATGTCAACTATTAGAAAAATGAAAAGATTTTTAAATAATAAAATTATGCAGAAAAGAAAAATTGACTATTTAACATGTATCAGCTCTCCGGCAAATGATGACAAAATGAAAGAATGAGAATAGAATTTTCAGAAAAAATAAGAACTTAATTTTTTTTATGTATTAGCCTTTAAATAAAAAAATTTCCGTTCTACATTGATCATTTATGCACAAGATCCACATTAGTTTCTAATTATACTATTTGTACTGTATTACATGATATATTATTTTTGTGTTTATTGTAACTAATCACATTTATCTTCTTTTCAAATTGAAAGAATGGTAGTTAGGCACCACATCTCCTACCAACCGGTGTCTTCAAATTATCACTCTTACCAAATTTTCTCAAATTCAAATTATTTCAACTCCTGAAATTTTGTCTTCACATTTTTCTTTTCCAAAATCAGTTAATGATAACATGCCACGTATCCTTCTTCCCTCTCAAGTGCCGACTCTCCGAGCTCTCGTTCCATTTCTTCCATGGATTTGTGTTACGTAATTATTTCTTACTAATTTCTCTTTCTTTTCTCTTAATAGCATCTCTCTGTTTTCATTTAATATTACAGTCTTACGAATATACTGATTTAATAATCAAATGGGTACTAAAAAAGCATTTGTATTATGATCTAACAACAAATGTGATGTCATTTTTCTTTCTTCTTTCTTTTTCTTTTTTTTTTTGGAAAAATGAAGTGCAGTTGCATTGAGCATAAAATACAGATATTACGGTGATCATAAGATCACAATAGGCCCAAGTTCATCGCGATTAATCGTATTAAGCTCGGTTTTAAGCAAACAAATTCAAGTTAAAGGTGGTTCTAATCAGGGTTTATTATTGTACGAGTTCAAAGAGATTCCTCTTCTCAGCTTAGAGACTAATTTCACTGTCTCCAATCGTTATTTGATCGATATATATGAAAAAAAGGTAATCAAGAAATAAATTTTCTCTTTTTTAATGGAATTTGCGAAATTTGATGATTTGAAATTTGAATTTTTTTTGTAAATAGGGATTTCATATGTGGTTGAACAAAGGATCAAGAATACAAATATATTTGGATCTGGAAAGGGGTAATCATAAATATCGAAACATGCTAATTGTTTTTATTAAGGGTAATCAACATTTTAGTCTCATGCCTTCTAATACATTTTTCTATAATTTTATCTTTATATTATGAAATTGTTTTTTTTTCCTTCTCAAAAAGGCAAGAGGAATGCAGAAGAACCACAACAATTTTACCGTTTTAATGGTAAATCTATTTCTTTTAATATCAAGATGAACTATTGTTTCAATTAATTAACATGTTCAAATTTATTAGGCGGTAAAATGATGGAATATACCGTACCGGATCATGATAGTTACTATTTCGGGGTCGTTAACTTGAGCCCTCGGATCATTATAGCAAAAATGAAGATTAATATCACCTCCAAAATTTATAACACGAGCGACGCAACGCACATTTGTTCTACAAATATCGAGCCATGCAAGATTGATCTTTCTTTCCCTTCAACTCAATATTTTGTTCTCACAACAAACGATAATATTAATAATACTAATGTAAGTTACTAAGATATGATATTTCAAGCACAAAGTGATTTTTGATATTTTGAAAATTCGCAATAATCTTAGTTTCATTTTGATAATTATTTCAGGTTACGAACGATGAACCGAATGTCGAGATTCTCTTCATTGCTAGACTGATTGCTTATCTCTTAATCACAGGTGCTAATTTAAAATAATAATATAATAAATACATGAAAAAAAATATAACTTCAATCAAATACATAATAGTTTTTTTCATTTTCTAACAGGATTTGTAGGATTAGTCATATATTACATACTGAAGAATCTAGGAGTGTGCAATTCTGATTCCTCACCAGTTCAACTGGAGAATCCAGTTACAAATCACAGAGAAACTGACCCAATATTACCAACAAAAGATAAATGTTGTAATTACGGTTCGACAGAACAAACGGCTGAGTCAAGTTTTTGTTCTTCTTCAGACGATTTATACGACGGAAAAATATGCATAATATGTTACGATAAATTGCGCGATTGTTTCTTTATCCCCTGTGGCCATAGTGCCACTTGTGTCTCTTGCGGCCAAAGGTACGTATATATTTATTAGAACATAGTTTATTTGAATGATAATGTGAATTATTAATCTGACATTTAAGCAAGTTTTGTTGTGAAATATAATTTATTTTCGTTTCTTTTTTGAAGGATAATGGAGGAAGAAAATAAAGTTTGCCCAATTTGTAGGCGGCTTATTCACAAGCTAAGAAGATTAATCAACCCTTGAATTTTGGAATTTACATTTGTAAAAAATGTAAATTATTATTCTCTTTTTTTTGCACTTCTTTATTAGTAATTAAAAAAACATACTGTAATAACAAATCCCGCTTTTAGAAACCGAGAATTCAAATCTTAGTTTTTATTAAACAGCAGATAACATTTTAATTAAACAAATAAGTCTTTCACAGGATACAACCAAAAACCCAACAAAAACTAAGAAATAAAACAAATAAATACCATAAATAAACATCAAAATTCCACTAACTATTATTATTATTATCATATGCCACGTCAGCAGATGAGGTGTCCATTTGATTCAATCCCAGCTCTTCATTCTGCTCCCAGCTTCTCTCATACTCCTCAACTAAAAAACCAAAATAATCAATTTCATTAATTCATAATTCATAAAAACATACATAATAGTTAAACATAAATAATAATTAATTAATTGATTAATTAACTGATTAGTTGAGTATCATCTTGAATTGAATCGGTAATTGGAGAAATAAAAGAAGCAGCCAATGCATCATCCATTATCAAAGTCCATTCTTCCTCCAAACCTAATAACTGTTTTAATTTCAAAAAAATAAAAATTAGCAAAATTCAAAAATATTGCAATATTTATTTATTTATTTTTACCTTCGATAATCTTAATTGAAAATCATCCCACTTTTTCTTCTTCCAATCGAGCGTACTATCCCCCAAATTAAATCCATTCACTCTCTCCAAACCTGTAAAATAAAAACCAAAATTATATATTTCTTAATTTAACTCTTAAAATATACAAAAATTAATTATATAACTAAAAAGAGGGGTAAAAACGTACCTTCACATATTTTGGTAATTAAGCCTTCAACTGTAGTGACCATTCCGCCTAATGTACCGCTCGATAATTCCAAGTCTAATTCTGGAACTTCCACACTTGCTGAATCAGACTAAAAAATAAAAATAATAATTACATTAAATAAATAACATAAATAAGTTTATAAATCTAAAATATAATTATTATTACCTTAATTACATCACGGCTAAGGTCTTGAATATTCTTCACTTTCAGTGTTGTCTTTTTCCCTTTCTTTGGAATCTCACCTCCAGCTTTCAGCTGTAATTAAAAATATATATCATTTAAAAAAATATATTAAAAAAAATGGTAAAATAAATAAAATAAAAAGTCAAAGTCAAACCTCAGAATTACGATATCCACAAATATCGCAACTGGACGCCATTACAATCACCTCTCTAAAATACGGAATCTCTATTCATTAAAAAAAAAAATAACAAATTAATTCTCCAACAATATTTTATATAAAAAAAATCTCAAAAAAAAAAAAAAAAATACTTGTAGCGAAAAATCGCGTAACGCACGCAGCTCCACACGCCCCACATGTCGACGGCAACGTATCCACCTAAAAAATCAACAAAAAATTATTAAATTTATTCAAGGCCCCTTTTGCAAAATAATAAAAAATATAGGGACTGTTCTGCAAAATAATACAAAAATATGGACTATTTTCCAAAATAATAAAAAAATATATAAAGACCTTTCGCAAAAATAATAAAAAAATATATAAACACCTTTTTACCAAACAATAAAAAATAATTCGACATCTTTTCGCAATTTAACCAAAACACAGGGACCTTTTTGCAAAATTACCTCTTCAGGTGCGGAGTATCTGCACAGAGCAGCGGCCACCTCGTCGGTATTTCCCTCGGCTATCGCTCTTCTTCCGGCCACCGCTCCCACTGATCCGTGGGCCCCACCACTCAGATCTGAATTAATATTATTGTCTGTGGGGCCCGCTGGCTCTTCCGAGAGGAAGCCCAAGGCGGATTGCTGAGCTGGCGTTCTCGTGTAGAAGCTGATTGAGAGCAAAGGGTCTGTTGATGGCGCGTTCCTGTTAAAACATTAATTGTTTGTTTAATTAACTAATTAGTTACACTATATACTAAGTAATTAGTTATGATATTTATTAAGTATTTAGTTCTAATATTTATTGTTTAATTAGTTATAATATTAATTATTTATTGATTAATTAATTTTCATTGGTGGTGTAAGTTAGCTATGTAATTAATTAATGAGAAAAGTCTATTTTTGGCCCCTCAACTATTCAATTAGTCCTTTTTTGGCCCCTCAACTTTTTATTGGTCCCTTTTTGACCCCCTAACTATTGAATTAGTCTCTTTTTGGCCCTTCCATCCGTTAAATGCTTACGTGTCCGTTAACTCGACACGTAAGCGATGATTAGGTATGTAATTATGACGTGGCAATTGTGACATGGTAATTATTTTAAAAAAAAATAAAAAATTCTTAATCCCCTCATTTTTTTCCCTCGTATTCTTTCTATCTTATATTTTTCTAAAATTGCCCCTTAAGTTTGATTCGATATGAATTTTCTTCATTAATTAAATTTTTTTTAGAAAAATATAAGATAAAAAAAATACGAGTGAAATAAAGAAGGGATTAATTTTTTTTTTTTTTTCAATTAATTGTCATATCACAATTGTCACATCATAAATACATGCCAAATCATGGCTTACATGTCAAGTTAACGGACACATAAGCATTAAAGGATGGAAGGGTAAAAAATGGATTAATTCAATAGTTGAGGGGTCAAAAAGGGACCAATAAAAAGTTGAGGGGCCAAAAAGGGACCAATTGAATAGTTGAGGGGCTAAAAATGGACTTTTCTCTTAATTAATTATGTTTAAATAATTGATTGATTATTATTTATATGCTTACGGGTTTTCGATGAAGCTGTTGCCAGATGGATCGTCAAGAATGAAAGTGAAGGATTGGTTTAGTGATAAGAGCGATTTTAATTTGCTTAAGAATTGGTCTATTGCTTCTGCTTTTTCTGGATCTATTTTCTGAAATTAAAAAAAAAACAATAATAAACGAAATATATATATTACAAAATCAAAGGAAATTATAATTATAAGGCAAGAGATGAGTTTTTGAATTTTGAAATTTACCTTTCTTTCGTCTTGAAGAGCTTGTAATTCAGCATGAGCACGAGTTATTACTCCTTCCACCTATTATATTATGGTGATTTCAAAAATTAGAAAATGAAATATAATTAAAAATTATTTTTTTAAGAAAACAAAAAAATAAAATGAAAAGAAAAATGGGATTACTGTGGAGAGGGAACCGCGCTGAGCTTCTGGCGGAATCTCAAAATTCAATTCTGGAATCTAATAAAAATTAGAAAAATAAAATAAAAAATAATGTCAGTTTTCCAGTAATTAAATATTTTTTAATTAATTAAATGATTTATGAAATAAATGTATTACCTTGATGGTTGCGGATTCAGATTTGACAACTTGACGATTCAATATCTGCACAGAAAAGGAAAAAAAAAAGAAATATCTTTTAAATCCATTCATGAATTTCAAAACAAATTATAAAAATTGAAAAATAATAAAAATGAAATAATACCTCAGTTTGGCCTGATGGAACGTGTAATTTGTAACAGCATCCTTTTGGTTGAAGCTGACCAGCAAATTGAACCTCATTATTCCTAAATAACAAAACAAAAAAAATACAAAATAGTATATTAGCACTGAAAAAGGTATATTGACACTCAAAAATGTTAATCATGAAATTTATACATAGTTAGATTCAGTACCTCTCGTTGCAGTGTGGGCATTCAAAAGCCATTAGCACCACCTACATAACAATAACAAAAATCACAACTATTATAATCCAAAAAAAGCTGAACCTCTCATTGTTTTACATTTCATAAATGCTAAATTACCTCTCTGAAATGAGGAATCCGAGTCAGAAGGATCCTCGTCATCCCCTAAACCAATAACAAAATGCAACAATTAAATCTCAGTAATTTCCAACAATAAAATTAAGCGCGATAACTAAACAAACATTACATTTTCTCCACAGCGCATGCAGAGCGACTCAATCTCGTGCAGCGGCGTCGCCGTGAACTCATCCCCCTCCGCCGTCGCCGCCTCAGCCGCCGCTCGGATATCCACCACCGGACCCTCACTCTCCATTTCAATCCCTTCCCTTCCCTTCCCTTCTTCTCTCCTTTTCCTTTTCCTTTTCCTTCTAGTTTTTTCTTCGTTGAAAGCTAGTCTTTTCACTTGGCGTTTGTTTTGTGTTGGAGTTTTGGCGGCGAGTAGTAGTAATAACCAATAACCTAACTCAACTTCCAAGTTCCAGCTGGTTCTCGAAACGCTGGAGATTTCTCCAGAGAGAAGGACTTCATTTCCCGGTTGTATTCAAAATCGGGAATTGAAATCCAAGATCTTCGGCCCACAACCTCAGCCCACAGGCCTAAACTGAAAGAATCTTTAAAACTCAAATGAATAAGTTCCACCGAACAGAACCAATCAGATCACGGCACTGATGATGTGCCTCTAACTGATTGGTGAATTTATTGTAGACCGTGAACCAGTGTCAACTTGTTTTTGCAAATCAAATCAAAATCCAACTCGTCTTTTTCCTGTCATACATTACTGAGTCAGCATCATCATCTAAACCCCTGTTATTATACTATACTATACTATTATCACTAAACCCTTAATTCCGCTGTCTATACTTCTCTCTATACACAATGTACTCCGCCGCCGCCGTCACTAGGCAGAGCCTCTTCTCTCTCCCGCCGGCGATCTCCGCCCGGCGCCGCCGCCGCGCGTCAACCGTAACCATGGCGCTTCGCGACGACGGCCCAACCGTTGCCGTCGTCGGCGTGACCGGCGCCGTCGGGCAAGAGTTCCTGCAAGTGCTGTCCCAGCGCGACTTCCCTTACAAATCGATTAAAATGCTGGCCAGTCGCAGATCCGCCGGAAAAGTTATAAACTTCGAAGATCGAGCTTACACGATCGAAGAGCTCGTGCCTGAGAGCTTTGATGGAGTCGACATAGCGTTGTTCAGCGCGGGCGGAGGGATCAGTAGGGAATTCGGCCCGATTGCGGCGGAGAAAGGGGCGATTGTGGTGGATAACAGCTCGGCGTTCAGGATGGATCCAGCGGTGCCGCTTGTGATACCGGAAGTGAATCCGGAGGCCATGGAGGGTATCAGATTGAAGGGGAGGAATGGAAAGGGGGCAATTGTTGCTAACCCTAATTGCTCCACGATTATTTGCTTGATGGGGGTTACTCCTCTTCATCGTCAAGCCAAGGTCCGTTCTTGATTTCATTTGATTTGAAATTTTTTGAATTTTGAATTTTGAATTTCGAATTTTGAATTTTGGTATTTCAATTTGATATTTTGATTGTTGTTTGATGATTAGTGATGTTGTAGTATCGATTGTGCTATTTCAAACCTTATAATGAATTGAATAATTGTTTGATTGAACTATCATATGATTTTTAGTTAATTTTTTTCTTTAATTTTGTGAGATTTATAGTTAATTTGTTCTTTAATTAGGTGGTGAGAATGGTGGTTAGTACGTATCAAGCAGCAAGTGGAGCTGGAGCAGCAGCCATGGAAGAGCTTGAGCTTCAGACTCGCGAAGTAATTTTGCATAAAAGCCCTTAAAATTAATTTATTTGCATATAAACCCCTGAAATTTGCTAAACCCTTTGTTTTCTTTCTAGGTTTTGGATGGCAAAGAACCGACTTGTAAAATCTTCAGTCAACAGGTCTCTCTCTCATATATTTAAATATGTAATTAATTATAACTAATGCTAACTTAATCACATTTTGTATAGTATGCATTTAATGTGTTCTCACATAATTCACAAGTCCTTTCAAACGGATATAACGAGGAAGAGATGAAACTCGTCAAAGAAACTCGCAAAATTTGGGTACTTTATCATTATAATTATTATCATTATAATTATTATCATTTCCATAATCATTTTTTATTTACTATGTTTAAATATATTAATTAAATGAAAATATTGTACAGAATAATCAAGACGTGAAAGTAACAGCAACTTGTATAAGAGTGGCTTCAATGAGAGCTCATGGAGAGAGTGTTAATCTCCAGTTCGAAAATCCACTGGACGAGGCCAGTTATTTAAAAAGAATGTTTTAATAAATATTTATATTTTTTATTTCTGATTTTTATTATTTTTTTAATTTGAGAAGGAAACGGCGAGGGAGATTTTGCGGAAAGCCCCTGGAGTTGTTATTATTGACGATAGAGAGGCAAATAATTTCCCTACTCCACTTGGGGTAATTATTTTCTCTCTCTAAATCACTTTCTCTCTCTAGAATTTGTGTATTGATTTTTGAAATGAGTTATATATGAATTTATTATTTTTGTGAAATTTATTTCCCTACTCCTCTTGGGGTATTATTTTCTCTCTCTCGAATTTATATGTTAATTTTTACATTGAGTTATAATATATGGATTTATTATTTTTATGAAATTTAGGTTTCGCATAAAGATGATGTGGCGGTAGGAAGGATTCGTCAGGATATATCTAGAGATGATAAAAGAGGGTAAAATATTATAAAAAATCATATTTTTTTCATGTTTTTAATAATATAGATTAAATTTTGATGAAATATTGTATTTAAATGGGTATTTTTGAAAAATTGGTAGGTTGGATTTATGGCTTTGTGGCGATCAAATACGTAAAGGAGCTGCTCTTAATGCGGTTCAAATTGCTGAATTGTTGCTCTAAAAATAAAATCATTAATTTGATCAGATTTATTATTTAAAAAAAATAATAATGATTTGATCGGATTTTTGTTGTTAGTTTTATGATTTATTGGTAATAAGGCGGATGTTTGAGATTAATAATTTGGTTTTAGATGAGTAGAAATTTTGTATTATTAGTAGCACTTTTATATTATTTATTATGTTTCTCTAATTTGTTGTAATAAATTTTGAAACGATTTTTGTGTTGCAATTTGTGTGTTTTGATTAATGTTTTGATGTTGTTTTAAATAAAATTGAAATGTGCTTGATTTGATTAAGAACATTGAATTGTGCTAAAATTATTGTGTTAAAATGATCATTGAATTGCAAAAAATATAGTACAGCTTGTGTAAATAACTGGTGTACATTCAATTTAGATGAAATGGACATTTGATAGAGATAGAATATTCATGATCATAACTCATTTTGGTGCTTTGAATATGTGAAAAAATTATTCAATGCATGTTCTTGTGGAAATAGAATATTCATGATCTTGTGGAAACAGTAACTGTTTTGATTTTTTTTATTAAAAGCTGAACGGCATTAATCAGTAAACACTTTATGCTGGTCATTCAATATTCTCTTACTTTTCTAATCAATTAATTAAAAGTGGAAAAAGGATAAATGCACTTCTTTTTGAAGGAATTCAATTCTAATTGTTAGTTCAATTAAACTTTTGACGAAAGGCATAGAGAATATGTAATAAAGTAAAAAAAAACATAATGAGTCTCTTGTGATAGTAATAATAACAATATAAACATCAAAAAACAAAATAACGACACAATATATATATATATATATATATATATATATATATATATATATATATATATCTCAATATACCATTCATAATTCATAATTTACTCAGTCTAAAACACCTCAAAGCCTCAACTCAAAACAAAACACAACCATCCATACATAAACGCACAGTAAACTAAAACATCTCAATAACATACTATTTCACCCTCTCAATACACTATTTCACCGACTCAATATACCATTTCAGCCACTCAGGGGCATTTTGGTCTTCTCTTCTTGCCCTCGCCAGTGTACTTGTCTCTGTAACAAGGGCACTCATCTTTGTTTCCGTACGTACCAGACGGAACGCAATTGCACTCTTGACAGCACAAATTACAGTATTTCAAACATCTGTCTTGCATACCAGCTTTTGAGCATCTCACCTTGCATTTTCCATCACAAAACCCTACAAATTAACCCAAAAAGAAGCGGAAAAGATGAAGAGACATTACGGTTTGAAGTATTTTTTTTTGAAGTAATATATATTCTGTTCTTTTTGTTGAATATGCTGTTTAGAGAGAGTACCTGAATCAGCAGAGATGGAATTGAGAGAGAAGGAGATTAAGAGGAGAAATAGAAGAAGGAAAGAAAAGGTGGTGGCGTTTTGGCGTTTCATCTTCTTTCTCTTGTTCTTTGTTTTTTTTAGTCTTCTTTTTATCTTTTGTTTCTTTGTTTTGACAAGTGTGAAGGATTATTCTTGAGTGGAGTGATGATTTAAAGGCCAGTGGGAAGTGTTGCTGAGTTTGGCGTTATTTATAGGAGAAAATGATGGAGAAAAGATGAATGAATTATTCTTCAAATTTTGTGGCCTTTTATCTTTGTGACCATTTGTACACTTAACATAATTAAACTGGTTCAAGTTATCACTCCAACTTCACATTTACCATATAACAAATTTTTAAGTTGTAACAAGTCTGATTTACTTACTACTCATCAAACAAACAACATTTTTCTAAACAATGAAATTCAGACTGAAACTTTACAAGTAAATTTCAAATACAACAAACTAAATATACTGAAACATTCTTATCAACAATGGCTAACACATATTATGCATATTAAAGACTGATAAATAACAGAACATTCAGTTCTCTCTTTTTCGTAACTTAATCACATATTAATCACAGAAGATCCAAACTACAAAGAGGTGGTTGGGAAGAGAGAATTGAGTGTTGTAATGAATGATGGACTGGCACTCGAAAGGAAGTCATTAATCAGGATCCAACGGCCAGGATTTAGTTTAAGAAAAGCAATATTTGAATGGGACCTCTCACGCATGCAACACTGTACTACACTAATACTACAGTAAACTGGGCTTTTTTAAGTATATATTATGTAGGGCCAATGTGGCCCAATAGCCTTAAAGAGATAATCTATGCAATATTTCGATGCAATTTGGTGGGATGTTTTGGAAATGTGATGCAATGTTACAAACATTGCAGATGAAGGGGAAATGGAGGTTGTTGGCTGCATTGTTTTGGTTTAGATTGTAATAAATCGGGCACCGACCAACTAAGCCTTTTTTCATGTTGGGCGGTTCTGGAATTTTAAGAAAATTAGTTGAAAATATTATAATATAACATTGATAAATGTTTATGTAGAAGAGTCGACATGAACAATGTTTACAAGTTTTTGTTTTGTTAGATAAGACATTGAATGTATTATATGCTCGTGATCCTATATACTATTTGTCATCTCCATCTATTCAATGATCTCATTCAATGGTTTATTATGCTCGTGAGACGCGCTATCTTTTCCCTTCTCTCCTATCAATTCTTCTGTATCCGAGTCTATTGTGTGTTCATGCAGATCTTGATTAGTGAGGCCTAAGTATTTGAAGAGTGGGTTTTTCTTTAAAAAGTTGAATAGTCTTGAACTTGATTGCTCTATTGATTAAGTATTATTTGAATGAACAAAAATTATGTGATCGAAATGCACGTTTAATCTTATAACAGACATGTTAATAACCAAATGATATATCATACTACAATCCATTCACTATATTATATTACATTGTGGTCGTCATTGGACATATGACAAACATATATGGCCTATAAAGTAAAAAGAATTGACTTCATTAAATTCTGTGGGTGGAGATAGCAATAGAATAGATAATAGGAGAAAGCTCTAGAATAGACAGTGCCTCCCCCGCTTGTTGCTCTTCAGTCTTCAGTTCTTAAAAGACGAACCAGAAGTGCAATCATCACTTTGAACGAGTTACTTCAATGCAAAGTGTACTTTATGATCAACATAAATTCTTTTATTATGTTCAACAGTAGTTTTCTTCTCATTCTTCCTTTTCATATGAAAAAAGTAAGATATATTATCATTACTGGAAAAAATGACATTTAATTACATAACATCAAAAACATTTTTTATATATAAACATTTATTTACTACTAATAATAAACAAATAGCTGTTGATTGAATAAAACATGCATCAAAGCCTAGGCCCTTGACATCAATTATACCCACTTTTAAAGCCTTCAGATTAAAATTTCAAAACCCACAAAATTCGTCAAACAAGGCCTTCAAGAAATCTTAAATTTCTCAAGTCTCAGGACTCTGAATCAAGCCCATATATTATATTCAATATAGGCCTAGTCACTGAACAAGGCCCGCTCGCATAATATTACCACATTGCATGCAAGCATAGTGCATAAAACAAGAATATAATAATAATCAGAGATATAACGATAAATGTTAACACAAATTTAAGCAATTAAAATGACATCACCATAAAAATCTCACAAAAAACATCCCAAAATGAGTGAGAGAAACCCTAGATAGTAGATACATCATCAAAACTCGAAACTCAAGAGGCAAATACTAAAGCATAATGCTACTACCAACCTAAAGCCAAATACTAAAGACTTAGTTTTTTTTATGCAAGAAAGTCCTTCGATTTATTTGGAGAAATGAGGACTGATAAGCTTAGCAATCTCAAGAAATCCAACTCTCTCTTTTCCAAAAATCTTCAACAGCTTCTCATCACAAACTATTACCTTCTTGTCTTGCGGATCCTGTCAAAAAACAACATAGAATGAAAATTAGGGTTAGAAATGTAAAATTATACAAATATATATCTTGAAATATTACGTAGACAAGTATAAATAAGTTTACATTATCCAAAAAATCAAGGAATAATTAATTGCTCCGATTTCAAATAAACTTTTAGAAACATCATCAAACCTTTACTAATTAAATGCAAAATTACAGATAAAATGATAAATTAAAATCTAGAAACAAAGGGTGAAAGAGTACACAAATAGAAAGAAAATTAGGGTTAGAAATGTAAAATTATACAAACATATATCTTGAAATATTACATAGATATGTATAAATAAGTAAACATTATCCAAAAATCCAGGAAACTAATTGCTCCGATTTCAAATTAACCTTTCCTAATTAAATGCAAAATTAGGGACAAAAAATGCAACAAATCTAGAAACGAAGAGTGAAAGAGTAGAAAAATGACAGAATAGAAAGACCTGGAGTTGGTGTTCCTTAATGTGAGCCCAGATGAGTTTCAGAGCCTGAGTCCTGGCAATCTCAGGCACTCCACAAATGGCCTGAAGCTCCGGCGAGATAGGCTTGGGCTTCATTATCCCCCTCGGCTCCCTCGGCGCCGACGCCGCCTCTTTCTTCGCCGACACGGCGGCTATAACCGCCGGACGGCCGAACCGGACCGAGCGGGCCGGAGTGAGGCTCGAAGGAGGAGCGCTGGTGAGAGAGAAGGCGGAGGAGAAGCAGAGAGTGTTGAGAGCCGCCATTGTTAGGGTTTGAAGGAGAGATTGAGATTGAGAGAGAGAGAGAGAGAGAGGATAGTGAGAGTGAGGGTTTTGGGAATTTTGAGGGTTCTGTGAAAGGATGAGGAATTTTGGATTGATTAGCAGCTTGGTTTCTCACTGTTTGTTCGTCACTGGAGATGTCCTTTTTCTATAAGGCCCGGCCCAATTTGGCCTTATATAAAAGTGACATCACTAAATCCTAAATATCATTTTGAGATCAAGTGAAATAATAAGATTAGAGATGTTTAGTTACTTACTTTATGGTATTTTCTTCGGACATCATTCTTTTAAAATTTATTTTCGGAGCCAGTTTACAATACTTAATAATGTAGGGGGGTTTTGCAATTTAAATTTTGAGATATGATATAGCACGGCAGATTTTTTCATCGTGCGATACAACAACATATATAGAAAATAAATAATATAGAAAATTAAAATTTATTTTTTAGAGAGTAAAACAATATATACTGTAAAATAAAATAAAAATATATTGAAAAGAGGAAGAAACAGTATAAGATCGTGTTTAAGCGTGCTCAACCCCATCGCACTTTCGGATTTCCCATTTTATAATTAGTTATTACTTATTAGTAAAATTGATTTAATAATATTCATAGTTTCTTCGAAATATCAAGAGAACCAATTGTATTAAACAATTTCAAAATTAATCTGGCCCATTAAAACTGAAGCCCAAATACCCATCAATAAAATCCTCAAAAAACTAAAACTAAAAAAAAAAATTAATTCACTCCCGCTAAAAAACTAAAACCTCTCCAAAAATGGCGGCGCCGGAGCAACCACCACTATCCACGGCGGAGGAACAACTCTGCGCCGCCGCAAAGTCCGGTGACACCGCCGTCGTATCCTCCCTCCTCTCCGGCGGCGCCGATGCTTCCTACTTCGACTCTTCTTCCATGACTCCTCTCATGCACGCGGCTTCACGAGGCCACACGGATGCCGTGCGGATGCTTTTGGAAGCCGGAGCGCCGTGGAACGCGCTCACGCCGGATGGGCTCTGCGCCGGCGATTTGGCCATGGAGGGTGAGCATCAGGAAACGACGGATCTGTTGATTGATTTCGCTGTGAAAGCCGAGCTGATTCTTGGATCAGCTTTCAGAACTAAGAAAAATGAATCTAATCTAGATTCAAATGATTCGAACTTAAATTCTTCCTATCTTGAAGATCGAGTTGCATTTGGTGAAGACAGGTACTAATCAAAACAACAAATCATCTCCATTTCTCTCCAAAAAATCTGAATCTTACACCATAAATTCACTTTTTTTTTGACAGAATAATGGATAAAGAGAGTAAGGCAGTAATGATGCAATGGGAAAAACCATTAATGGAGGCTCACGCAAGAGCGGTTTGCTCTAACGGAGGCAAGATTTTAAACATTGGATTTGGAATGGGGATTATAGATGAGGCGATTCAAAAGTACGGAATTGCGGAGCATACAATTGTAGAGGCTCATCCTGATGTTTATCAACGGATGATTGAATCAGGATGGAATGAGAAGGAAAATGTTAAGGTCGTTTTTGGAAAATGGCAGGATGTTTTGGATAAACTCGATACTTATGATGGTACTACAAAAAATATATAAAAGGATTATACATGAAATTTTGATGTTTTATAAGGTTATACATGAAATTATTCCTAATTGAGTTACCATGTGATAACTAATAATGTAAAAATGATTATTGAATTAGGTATATTTTTCGACACATATGGCGAATATTATGAAGACATGAGGGAATTTCATGAAAATTTGCCGAAATTGCTGAAAAAAGGAGGAATATATTCTTATTTTAACGGATTATGTGGCGATAATGCGTTTTTTCATGTGGTTTATTGCCAATTGGTCTCTTTGGAGCTCACGAATTTAGGGTTTTCAACTCAGTTTATCTCTCTACCTGTTAAGGATTGTCTGGCGAAGGATGTGTGGGACGGTGTTAAACAGAAATATTGGCAGTTGGATACGTATTATTTGCCCGTTTGTCAAGCAGATTCAGATTCTGAGTGATTTTTCATTTTTGTAATTTTTATTTTGTTTTGGTTTGGTTTTATTTAGTGGGATTTGGTTAAAAGGACTTTTTTGACAAGTGCTGTGGAATTTTTGATTGATGGTTTGGACTTTTTTGAAGAAAGATGTTAGAGGCATAATTAGTAATAGTACCTAATTAGGTAAAATGATCAAGTTAAGTGCTTTAGTGGGTTAATTAGGTAAAAAAAGATATGATCTGTTGTATTGTACTGTACTTATTATCCATTTAGTTAGTTAATTTAGGTTATGTCTAAGATTGTCTCAAAAAAAAAATTAGGTTATTGTCATGCAATTTTGGGATTGTATTGTACTGTTGCTTTTATATGTTCAGTTAATTTAGGTAGTTGTCATGCAATTTATGGGATTGTATTACGCTATTCTTTTTTATCTGTTTAGTAAATTTAGGTTAATTCTATGCAATATTTGTATTGCGCTCTTTTATATATCTGTTTAGTAAATTTAGTAATTTCCATGCAATAATAAATAGGATTGCGTTGCACTTTCGTTTATCTATGTAGTAAATTTAGGTAATTTCCATCCAATTAGTCGGATTTGTATTGTACTAATTTTTTATCTACTATTTGGTAAATTTAGGCAATTTCCATGCAATTAGCAATGTTGATAGATATAATATAACTATGTAAATGGTTTTATTACTCTGTTTACCAAATTGTGCGCTTTCATGGTCAATTGGCATTTGATTTTATGCACTAATGAAGTGCTTTCAAGTCAACATCAACAGTGGATTAATGGTTTGCTTTTATGAAACATCAGGAAAAGTCTAGGAAGGATCTGATAAAACCATCAAAGATTCAAAATATCTTTCATCAATTATTTTATGTTTGGGGTAAATATGCCAAGTACATGTCTTGTCGGTGATATCATCTTATCATATTTTGACTTTAGTGTTTTAAGTTTGTGTTTACATCCCGAAAGTTGATAGTGTGAAAATTGAAAATTATGAAGTGGATATATTGAAAAACGTATATAAAGAAAATATTATCCGTAAGTTTGAGCAATTATGAAGGATTAGATCGAGTCACTTCGTCGTTAATATTGTAATATATGATGTATGATTTCAAACGCACAAATCAAGTTGACTACATTTATTTATTGATTATTTTATTTTGTAAGGATAAGGTTCGTTACAAATCCATATGTAACACGTTGGCAGAGTTTCTTAATTTATGACCTTAAATTTATATACAGGACATACATATCTAATATACATATTGTAGATGTATATTTATAAATTTCTCATCATATAATATGCATAAAAACCAATTGAAATTTTAAATAACAAAAAGTTGATATAATACAAATAATACCCTGAAATTTTTTTTTACTGAAAAACCATTTTTGATTTTAGTGAAGCCGGCCAGATACAACAAAAAAGTAGTGGTTAATGGTTATCACATCCTACTGATATGCGGTTTTTCAAAACCAAAACCAAACCTTTAATTTTTCTAGTTTTTGATTGTGACTATACCACCAACCCTAAAATAAATAACATCATTAACTTTGTAGACATAAATAAAGAGAACCACTAATTTGTTGTCAAACTACTTAGCCGCCAGCCACCTCATGTTATTAATTAAGCATGCCTTTGATGGTTTTCTTGTATGCCTTTGTGTGCAAATGCACTGTCTCTTTCTGAAATGTATTCAATGTTTTTCTTGAAAAAGAGAAAAGAAATGTATTCAATGTAGTTGTTTCGGCTGGACCAATGATTAGTCAATCTATCTAGTTTACTTATTATAGAAATTTCATAATATCATTCAAGCTTTTTCATATGACTTTCCGTCGTAATACTATTTCCCAGTTAATTTACAGGCCGTCTTAATGCATAATTAGTTTGGAGAATTGGGTTCCAGAAATAATTCATATTCATTTCAATTTCAAAAAAGAAAAAGAGAAATATATACGGATGCACCCTAAAAATAAACAACTTATCATATTTAAATTATTGGAAAGAATACTGAGATGCCTCTATGACTATGTCACTAACGTGGCGCCTCATCAAAGCATCTAGAAACACATGTTTACTTTTCCTTTTTCCTTTCTTATTTTTCTCAAATAGAAGTTCACATGCTCCTTTTCTAGCTGCTGTCAAACCCAATTCAGAAACTCTCAGCATAATTGGACATGACCTAATTCTGACTAAACAATCTGAAATTTGATTAAATTGATGTCAAATCCAAATTCATCATATAAACAGTAATCCAACTAGACTGAAGCTAAATCAAACCTTAAGCATAATTATTAATATGATATCAATGGGCATTGCCTTTTCCTTTGAAAAGGTTTTGATTGACCTTTGTTAGTTATTGGTTCCAACTTTCCTTTGGACAGAAGTTTCCAGACCAACTTAACAGCTAAGAAATATCTATCGCTGTGTTTCAGAGTCAAAACTTTTCGTGACCTTTCTATTTAGCTACTAACTTAGCATTAAATAATAAAGCAGAATATAACATAGGAAGATCCAATGCCCAAAGAAAGTTCTAACTATAAAATTTACATATATAAATAATAAGGAAAACTTTTGTTCAAAAAGGAATTAAATTAATAAGGAAGAAAAGTAAACAGCGCGTTTATTTAGCTGTTGCTGTTTATGAAAAACTGTTGAATATTTGCACTTTGATTAGTACCATGTATACAAAGGAAGGAACAAATTTCCTTGTCCTTCCAAACTGAAATATCAAATTTGACCCTTGCAAAATTTAAAATTTGATAGATTTATATTCTAAGAATGAGTAAATATACAAATAAAAAATGTTAATTAGATTAATTGATATTGATAAATTCAAGCAGTCCTCGTGTGAAACATGATGGATTTTAATTAGTCTTCTTAATTGAATCAACTCTAATTTATCTTTATTTTACATTGATTTGATATCAATCCTGTTTAAATTATAAAATACATCAAATTGCAATTACATCCGCGTCTAAATTCACCGAAAGCAATGTCAAATACCCTTAATTCTTACGCAAATTAAGCTCACCTTGACCCCTGAAAGTTTATGATAATACTAAATATTGATCGAATATTTATTTTAATCATAATTTTTAAAATACATTCATCATTAATTTATAAGATATTATACTTATTACAGTAAATTATTGTTGGACGGTCTCAATCTATGTCATCCGTCCTTATTGTCTGTCTCGATGAAACCAGAGTTGACATTGAAATGTCCTCTCTTTTACCCAATTTATTGGAATTCTAATTACATGTTTAATTTTATTTTTTCATGAATAGTGAAATAAAATACTTTTTAAGTTGTACTGATAGAAGATAAGATCATTGCTTAAGATATTATCTCATGCTAAGATACACATCATCACATATTTGACTTTGTCTATCCATCTACATAAAATATATAACTTAGTTATCATCTGATTTTTTTTTTGAAGTTAACCATTTACAAGTTCGAACACGTCTAGTATTAAAACAGTAAGATAACGAAATGATAAAATAACTGCAACTATCTATCAGTTAAAGATTTATCTATATCGATTTGTTGGAGACCTTATCAATTTAAGTTATTATCTCTACGGTAAATGTTTCTTCCACGTTATATCAACTGTATATTTTAACAAAATTCATGAAAGACGCTGCTAAAGTTTAGACTTTCTTAGTGATAACTACGGGAGTCTTAAATTTATCTTTTATTTATCTTGTGAGAATGTATTATTTTTTAGCAAAGTCCGAAGAGCCATGTTGTAGAATAAAATAAGACTTAAGCAACTATAATACTTTTATTTTATTATGTTATAATTGTTTATATCTTGCAACAAAAAAATATAAAGCAGTTTAGTTGAACATAAAATGAGGAATACTCATATAGTAAAAAAAAAAAAAAACCAAATATTATTATATAACGTACAAAAATATTTTTCGACTGTTAAGACGTATGAGTAGTTATATCAAAACAACATATCATTCTTAAGAATAAATTCAAACATATAACACTTGTAAGAAACAATCACTCAACGCGTATTAACGGAGCTATAAAACACTCATCAATTGTTAGTGACTTTTAAAAGTTCAAACTTATTGTTTACATCTTCCAATAACCATATTATCTTTTAACACAAGACTAATTCAAAAACATTTGAAAATATGTTGGCACCACAACAAAGCAAGAGTTACTGTGTAAATTTTGGGGAAGCGAAGCATAGTTTTAATATGACTATACCGAATCTCAGCCGTCCAATTATTCTCTTGCTTAAACATGAACCGTCCATAACTGACCATTTTAAATTACTTGCTCTGATTTCTTCTTTATTCAATCAAAATCTGACTTAAGAGTTTATTTTATTACACCTTTAGACCCAATAAACAATATATAAAAAAAAAAAATAATACATAAGATTTATTTTGTGTAAACAATATATAAAATAAATAAATATTATATACATAAAATAGTAAAAATAATATATAGAAAAAACAGTACATTGAAAAACGAAAAAGACAACATATACCAAATCCGTCACGTTTTGAACGTAATCTAGCCCGTCGAACGTAAACTCACAAACTGGAGAGACCGTTTCTTATTTTGTGCCGAAGCAATTTATAAAGCGCCGGCCAAAACAGGTTGAGATTTCGCTTTCATCATTTCACAATTTACAAGGACAATTCCGCAAAAGTCTCGGCCCCTGTCCCAAGTAACAAAACAAATTGTTTCCTCTTCTTTTCTTCATTCCGTTCCGTTTCCACATATTTGGTAATTACGCCCGAACTTCTGGACCCATCCGCATAACTACAGAAGGCAAAAAGATATTCCGCACTCACTCCTCCCCATCTCCACTCCATAGCCTCTCATATAACAAATCGAAACAAAGTCTCTCTCAACCCGCCACACAAAACACTACAAATATTAAAATTGAGGTCGCTTTCCTCGCTTCTTTCTACGCTTTTTATTCCTTCCTTCCTTCCATTTCTCCTCTTTCCCATAATTCTGCCCCTCAAAGAAGAGCGAAACAATCGAGAAAAAAGAGGAGGAGAGAAAATCGAAGAAGAAGAAGAAGAAGAGTGAGGAATCGAAGGATAGGAGAGACAAAATCGAAGGAGGAATTCAGTTGAAGTGGAACGATGTTGCTGAGAAGTCTAGCGAGGCCTTTCGAGAGGTGTTTGGGGATGAGGCTGACGGGCGGCGACGTGCTGATGTGGCAGGCGGAGCTGAAGCCGCACGCCACCGGGGATTTTTCCATAGCCGTGGTTCAGGCGAACCACTCGATGGAGGATCAGGGCCAGGTGGTGACCTCGCCGTCGGCCACTTTTGTCGGGGTTTATGACGGGCATGGCGGGCCTGAGGCGTCGAGATTTGTATCCAATCGGCTTTTTCCTCATCTGCACAGTATGTGTTTGGAAATTTGGAGTGGATCAGATTCTTTTTGTTTTGATTTGATTGATTGAGATTGGGTTTTTTTGGGGCGAAATTGGATTCAAATTTTGGGGTTTTTTCTTTGGGGCGTTGAATTTGTTGGATTGTGGATCTGATTGGATTGTTCAATTTTCTTTCTTTTTTCAATTTCTGAGATTTATTTCTTTCCAATTTCTTATAGAATTCGCATCAGAGCAAGGCGGGGTCTCAACGGACGCGATCAAGCGAGCCGTGGCCTCAACTGAAGAGGAATTCCTGCAGATCGTGAAGCACTCATGGCTGACCCGGCCCAAAATCGCCTCGGTCGGCTCCTGCTGCCTGATCGGCGCAATTACAGAGGATACTTTGTACATCGCCAATTTGGGGGATTCAAGAGCGGTTCTTGGGAAGCGGGACGGAAGGAGGGAAGTTGCGGAAAGATTGTCGAGCGATCATAATGCGGCCAGAGAGGAAGTGAGAAGGGAGTTGAAGGAGTTGCATCCTGACGATAATCAGATTGTTGTACACGCTAGAGGCGTCTGGAGAGTTAAAGGCATTATTCAGGTAATTATTTGGTTAATTTTATTCATTTTGTTTTGTTTTTTGAGAGATTTTTGATGGATTTGTGAGAGATTTTATTTCTGTGTAGTTTGTTGTTTCTCTTTGGTATGCGCTGTTAAAAATAATAATTATTAGAAACACGTATTCGATATTGAGATTTTTCAAAAGTGATGATGTGGAGAGCATGCTTTCAAAGCATATTCTTTGTAAATCAATTATTCATGCAACTTGCATAGTCGCACTATGTAAATTACAGAAACCTTCTTCATAATATCTTTTCAACTTGATTATTCTCCACATGGCCAAGTTGCTACTTCAATATCTTCACTTTAATTTTGTCACTGTTCTCTCATACATCAAAGTCTATACAGGACTTATTCACAAAAAGAAAAACAGAGCTAACTTAAACCCAAAACATACACATGCTTCTTAAAATCATACCCAGTCTCATCGACTAATTTCCTTGTTAACTTTCTTCATTATTTCTAATTAATTAATTAATTAATCTATTTTTCCCAGGTGTCTAGATCGATAGGCGACGTGTATTTAAAAAAACCTGAGTACAGCAGGGATCCGCTGTTCCAGCAATACGTCTCCCCTGTCTCCTTAAAAAGGCCTGTGATGACGGCCGAGCCTCAGATGACTGTAAGGAAGCTCAGGCCGCATGATCGATTCGTTATTTTCGCTTCTGATGGATTGTGGGAGCATTTGTCTGATGAAGATGCTGTTGAGATTGTGTTTAAGAACCCCAGATCTGTATGTTTTGTTACTCTCTAGCACTCTCTCTCTCTCTCTCTCTAAAACTCTCTTCTCTTTGGAAATCTCTCTCTCGAAAAATGAAAAGCTCTATGTCTAGTACTCTCTCTCTGTAGAAATCTTTCTCTTACTTATGCATATAGGTATATGAAAAATGTTAAATATCATGGCGATAAATCATGATGACAGCATGATAGGGTGTATAGTGGAAATATATATATATATTTTAATTAGATATACGGTGTTGTAATATTTGCACTATAAACCTTGTCGTTCTGCCGTCATGCTCTATTGTCATGTTGTTTTATTGTCGCTGTGTAGTAGCCTTTTTGTTAATATATATGGAAGGATTTCACGTGTAACTACAAATTATAAGAAGCTCCTTTTTTTCAACATAAAAATGCTAAAATTATTTCTAATCTAATTTATCATCGGTAAATTTTGCAGGGAATAGCAAAGAGGCTAGTAAAAGCCGCTCTCAGCGAAGCCGCCAAAAAGCGCGAATTAAGATACGACGATCTAAAGCACATTAAAAAAGGGGTGAGAAGATATTTCCACGATGACATAACGGTCATCGTGATATATTTAGACCACCACCAAAAGAAATCGCAACGGAGCAAGGCCAGGCTGGCGGACAGCAAGCACATTTTCACTAATGCGCCTTCTGATATATTCTCTCATCACGCTGACATGGCGAGCGACCCGTCTGACCCGTTTAAGACCAGAGTTGGGACCGATCCTTTGTGGAATTTGGTGCCTGTCCAGTAATATGTTTGGACTGGAGAGGAAAGAGTGATATTTATAGGGGGTTGTGAAGTTGAGCTAACAAAAATGGAATATTGAGTGGGGGAAAAAGAAGAATGATTTTAATTTTTAAGATGTGTGTTGTACATAGGAGAGGTAAGTAGAGAGATTTTTTTGACTTGTGTAACTCTTTTTTTGTTTTGTTTGGAGTTGTGGTTTGATGCGATGTGAGTGTTTATTATTTTTGGAGTTGTATAAAGAAAGCATCATTATAGAGCTTGATTGGTATATTTAGACATGTTACTATATTAGTTCTCTCCCTTTTTTATTTACACAGGATTTATTTAACCATCAGTCTGATTTTTTTGTCTAATGGAACTTCAATTTAGAATTAGAAACCAATTAAAAGAACATTGAAATTGTATGTAACAAATTTGAGTGCACGATTAATAACCTTGTTAGAGCCACAGAGAACAGATATATAACAAAGCCTCGTGAGTAGTCTTAATTAGATAAGCTCATAAGCATATCAGTCTGTATATCAAGAAAGAATTAATCCGAAGATCAAGTTCATTGAACGACAGACCAGGTTGGACGAATGATTGCTTTCATTCGAATTCAGTGCTTTCCTTGACTCGGAGGCAAAGTCCGCATGCTTTTGTGGCTTTCTGTGTTGAATACACAACGCCAACATCCGCCGTTCAATCACCTGATAATGAATGATCGGACGGCTGATAATCTTTCGTCTATTATTCTTAATCCAATTCATTATCACTTGCTTTTCGTGCGAAACTTCGCTCTAGAAACATTTGATTACACCCGGAGCAAGAACTGTATATACCAGTGGGCTCCACTTTCATCGAATATCATAATGAATACCCAGTGCAGCTAAAATTCTCCCAGAAAAAACTATTTCTTCTTCCACAGAAAGCGCATACGTTATTTTACGAACAGAAAATATAGAAGAGCAGAGGGAAGAGGCGTAAATAAAGTCCGTGCGTAGAGTAGAGTAGCTGTAATAAGTGAGAAGGACCCGGCCCCAAATCAAATCCTAATCTTCTCCACAATTTCTCCTCTCTTTCTCCTTCTTCTTCTGAGTTCTGAGGTTTATTGCGATCTCTCTCTCGCTCTCTTCTCAAGTTTCTCGATTTATTAGTGCTCTACACTCATTCTGAGCTCGGGTGAAGGCCATGGCCACGGAGAGGGCTGAGCTCGCCAAGCTCTGCCGCTCGCGCAACTGGTCCAAGGCCATCAGAGTCCTCGACAAGCTGCTCGCCGAGTCCTGCTCGATCCAGGACGTCTGGTTCGTATTAGATCTCTGTTCAAATTTTCGCTTTCTTTTTAGGGTTTGGAAGGAGGGGGTTGAAGAGGTTGACCTGAGTGAATTTGTGGTGATGGATTTGTTGGTGTGTTGTGTTGTGTTGCAGCAATAGAGCGTTTTGTTACAGTCAGCTGGAGCTGCACAAGCATGTGGTTAAGGATTGTGATAAGGCTCTTCAGCTCGATCCCAATCTTCTTCAGGCTTACATACTCAAAGGTTAGTTTGATTTTAATTTGAGTTTTTCTGTATCACTGAATTGAGGCGTCGTTTTTCGAAAGAAATTCAAACCTTCTGTTCACTTCTTTATTTCAATTAGCAGATTAATTCAAAATTTCTATGCATGCAATCAAAAATTACATGCATAATAGATTGCTAATTTTTTTACCACAACTCATGATTTTCTGATAATATAAAAATCAACGGATGAATAATAATCAGGAAATGCTCTGTCTTCTTTGGGAAGAAAGGAAGAATCTCTACTCACCTGGGAAAAAGGCTACGAAATAGCAGTGCACGAATCAACAGATCTGAAACAACTCTTAGAACTAGAAGAATTAGTCTCCAGTTCAAAACCCTCTATAAAAGAAGATCTTATTAAACCCATTACTATAAAAGAAGACACAAAGACAGTCATCTCAGAATCCCAATCAATCGACACAATTACAAAAACAGTCATAGTTGAAGAACCAACTGGAGACAATCTTGTTAAACAA
This sequence comes from Juncus effusus, assembly GCA_027726005.1. Taxonomy (NCBI): domain Eukaryota; kingdom Viridiplantae; phylum Streptophyta; class Magnoliopsida; order Poales; family Juncaceae; genus Juncus; species Juncus effusus. Next base: position 360,913 of record CM050909.1, read on the forward strand.
GAACTCTCTCCTGTTGATATAAACAAAAAGGAAGGAAATAAAGGGGTGACGATTACTATTAAGAAAAAGAAAGGTGATGATGAGGATGAAGAGAGTATTAAGTTTGACAGAAAGATGTTTGTTACTAATTTGTCTTCTAATAATAAGACGAAGAGTATTAGCTTGGATTTACGACTCTCTAGAGGCATTGCACAGGTAAATTAGTGAGTAATACTTATTAAAAATATAATATTCTTTACATTTTATGAAGATATAATATGAGGGTGTGTTATGTTACTGAAATGTTTTGGTATGTTTACAGGTGAATGAAGGAAACTATAACCAAGCCATATCTGTATTTGACCAGGTTTATTTTATAATTTATACCCAATTATAGTTTTTTTTTTTACTCAAAATTCAAATAATTTTGATTAATATTTATTTTATTAAAATGAAAAATTAGATTTTGAAAGAGACTCCATCATATCCAGAAGCACTAATAGGAAGAGGCACAGCTTATGCTTTTCAAAGAGAGCTTGACAATGCTATTGCTGATTTTACTAAGGTAAGTAAATACACAACTTTTTTGGCAAACTTTCATATACACCCTTGTGAAAAAAAATATTAAATTTATCATTATGCCCTTCAATTTATGTTTATTGCAGGCTATACAAGCAAATCCATCGGCGGGAGAAGCATGGAAAAGGCGTGGCCAGGCTAAAGCTGCTTTAGGAGATTTTACTGCGGTAATTTTGCACAAAAGCCCCTCATTATCAAGAACTTACAGAAAAGTCATTTTTAATTTATAATATATATATATTTTAATTATTAGGCGATTGAGGACTTGACTAAAGCACTGGTATACGAGCCGAACTCTCCTGATGTTTTACATGAAAGAGGTACTTAATATGAGCGTTATTTAAAAATAAAAACTTTATACATGCATAAATAGACGATAAATAAATATTTATATATTTTTTTGCAGGAATTGTGAATTTTAAGTTCAAAGATTTCAACTCAGCAGTGGAGGATTTGTCTTCATGTGTCAAGCGCGATAAGAAGAACAGCTCTGCCCACACCTACTTAGTATTTATTATTTTAATATTTTTATTTATTTTATTTCATATTTTTTGAATTATTTATTTTATATTAAATTATTAAATGTTAGGGCTTGTCCTTATCTGCGATTGGGGAATATCAAAGGGCTGAAGTGGAACATTTACTCGCCATTAAATTTGATCAGAGTTTCCTTGATAGCTGGGCCCACCTTGCTCAGGTTAATTTTTATATTTTTAAACATATAGTTTTGTATTATATTTATATATATTTTTCTTTTATTTTTTTAATTGTTTATTTTGTGGGTTGTAGCTTTATCTTGACTTGGCCAATTCGGAAAAAGCGTTTCAGTACCTTGACAAAGTTCTTCAAGTTGACGCGAGGTAAATATTTCACATTATTTTTTATTTATTTGTTTGTTTATTTGTTTATTTTGTCATGCGTAAAAGTTTACTTAATTCCTATTAATAGGTTTGCTAAAGCATATCACTTGCGAGGGTTATTATACCATGGACTTGGTCAACACAGGTTATTTATTTTACTTATATTTCTTTATTTTCCTTATTTTTATAAAATTAAGACATATTATTTTTAATTTTTATTTTAATTTTATAATTAGGACTGCAATTAAAGATCTGTCAGTTGCATTAACTATAGAAAGTTCAAATATTGAGTGTTTATATCTACGCGCTTCATGCTACCATGCTATTGGTGAATATAAATCCGCTGTAAGCTATATCTCTTAACTATTTACTATTTTTATATCTACGTGCTTTATTATAATTTTTAGATATTTTTAATTTACTATTTTTTTATTTTTTAGGCAAAAGATTATGATGCGGTGCTGGATCTGGAACTCGATTCTGTTGATAAGTTTGTTCTTCAATGTTTGGCCTTTTATCAGGTATATAAATACTAAATATTTTCTTCATAAACTATATCTATAATAATACATTTTTTATGCTCTATATGCCAAATTTATCTATTTTGCTAATTAATTCCATATTATTTAATCTTATGCAGAAAGAAATAGCTCTATACACAGCTTCAAAAGTAAATTTCGAATTCTCTCAATTCAACATAGATGATGACATCGACCCCCTCTTCAAGGTAAACATTAATAATATAATATTGGGAAATTGTCAAATAACCCCCTAACTTTTCTGAATATTACAAAGAACCTCCTCACTTTTTAGATTTCTCAAAAAAAAAAAAAAACTAAAAGTGATTGAACCCCATTAAATGGTTAAGTTTAACACCATAGGTTTATTTTCGAGAAATCTAAAAAGTGAGGGGGTTATTTGTAATATTCAGAAAAGTTAGGGGGTTATTTGAAAATTTCCCTAAAACATAACACATCTATAATCAACAAACTTTAAAAATAATAATAATTTATTTATTTATTATTTAACAGGAATATTGGTGTAAAAGGCAGCACCCAAAATACGTATGCGAAAAGGTATACCGCCAGCCTCCTTTGAGAATTTCCTTAAAAGCAGGAAAAATCAACAAGCAAGAATTCAAATTCACAAAACATCAAATCTCGCTTCTTCAAACCGCCGATTCGATCGGCAGGAAAATCCAGTACAACTGCCCCGGGTTTTTACATAACAAACGCCAGGTAATTTTACGTTTATACCCTTTTAAAAATGAAAAAGATTGGTATAAACCTCAGTAAATTTGGATAAGTTTGGTTTTTTTTTCAAATTGTTTCGGTAGATTTTGTGGGTTTTAAGTTTTACGAGGGTGAATATTCAAAATATCGAATTCACCCTCTTAAAAATGAAGAAATAGATTTTGATATGTTTGGTGTTTCTCGATTTTTGTTTTACAAGGTTAAATAATTGTACCTTTTAATTTATGGGAAATTTTTCAGAAACACCCTAACGTTTCTGAATACCATAAAAAAAAACCTAACTTTTTTTATTCCCTCAAAACCCCCTTATCTTTTTTTAATAGGGTTTTTGAGAACATTGGAAGCTAAAAACATAGGTTTTTTTTCTCAGTGAATCTAAAAAGTCAGTTTATTTCTGATAATTAATTCACTTCCCAACAATTCAATCGTCACATTTAATTTCATTTACCAGTACCGCATGGCCGGCTTAGCAGCCATAGAAATCGCGCAGAAGGTCTCCAAACACTGGCGCGTCTTACGCAACGCCAAGAAGAACGGCAAGCCCATCAAGAAAAAAGACAAACTAAGTTTGACCAGTCAAAACCGAGGCGGGCCCACTTGCAGCACGACAGGTGGCAGCACCTCAGCCTCAGGTTCGGGCTCGAGCTCTGTTTATTCCTCGGTGGAGGAGAGGGGCGTTTCGGTCCATTCACTCACCTGGAAGGATGTGTATGCCATTGCCGTCAAGTGGAGGCAGGTTTCGGAGCCTTGCGATCCTGTTGTGTGGATTAATAAGTTGAGGTGTGTATTTTACAAATTAGCCCCTGGGTTTTTGGATATTTACAAATGACCCCCTGACTTTTCTGAATATTACAGATAAACCCCTGTGATGAACTTCTTAAAAAGTATATTTTTTTATGTAGGGGCTTTTTTGGAATATTCAGAAAAGTTAGGGGGTTATTTGTAAATTTTCCTTAAAAAAATATTGTTTTTTTTTTTTGGGTGTAGTGAGGAATTTAATGCTGGATTTGGGTCGCATACGCCGATGATGCTTGGACAGGCGAAAGTGGTGCGATATTACCCTAATTATGAAAGGTTTAATAAATAAAATTCATTTGTTTGTTTAATTATTATTTTCTTGGGTATTTGTGTTGAATATGTTGGATTGAGTTTTTATTTTTTGATTTGGAATGATAGGATGCTTGATAGGGCGAAGAGTATAATTCTCAATACAAAATACGTGAATAATGCAGAAGATCGATTAATTGATCTCTCTGGAAAGTTAGATATGGTAAGTATATTTTCATTTATCATATATATTATTTGGCTACCAATGTATATTTATTAAAATAATAATTATTTTTAATATCTTTTATTGATGAAATGTAGGTAAAAAGCGCGTCGTCCTGTTCTGACCTGTACAAATTAGTCGGCGAGAATTTTTGGGTCGGTACCACTTGCGACAGCTTGGCATATGAAGGGTAAAACAGTAATTTTGCACTTGTATAAATATTTATTAATTTATTATATTTACATTTATTATATATGTTCGATGAATTTGGTTTGCTTGCGTTTTTGCAGGAAGAAACTTGAAGGCACTCGAATTACCACTCAGAAAATGTAAGTAAATAAATCTCCTTATCTAATATATATTTGCTAATTAGTTATTAAGGAAATAATAATTATTTCATATTATTTATTTATTTTGTTAAATTTCCAGAGATAAAATAGGATACGATTTTGCAATTAGAACCCCGTGCACTCCTTCTAGATGGGATGAATATGACGAAGAAATGGCCTTCGCTTGGGAGGTAAACCAAACATATTAATCAATAAAATAAACATATTAATTAATAAAATAAACATATTAATCAATAAACAAATAAATTAATTATATTTTAATTAACAGGCATTATGTGAAGCATACAGTGGAGACCTATTCGCATCACACGACCTCTCTATGCTTACCAGCGTCAAAGACTCAATCCTTCGCTTAACCTACTACTGGTACTTAACCAATCAATCAATTAATTAATTAAGTAAAAAACTATTCTACACAGGTGCAATTAATAACCATTCTACACAGGTACAATTTCATGCCGCTGTCGAGAGGAACCTCAGCTGTGGGCTACACGGTCCTGTTAGGTCTGTTTCTGGCGGCGAACATGGAAGTGACCAATGAGATTCCGCCAGGTGTCCAGGCCGACTGGGAGGCTATTCTGAGCCCCACAGCGGATCGGTTTGTGGATAAGGTGAAGGAGTGGCTGTATAGTTCGATGAGGATGAGTAGGGGATGGAAGGACCATGCTGACGTGGCGGCTGTGTTTAATACCATGGGTTCTGTTGTGGCCGCTTTGAGCTCTTACGGTAATTAGTTGCTTTTTTAGTTTCTTGATTTTCTTTTTTTTTTTGTTATTTTGTTTTATTTTTCTTGGATGTTTTTGTTTGTTTGTTTGTTAGAGTGATTGTTGTAAGCTGAAAGTAAATGAGATTGTTGTTGCTGTGTTTGGCGGCCGATTTAAAGCTCTTTTGATGATTAATTATTTGGTCTCTTGTGTGTGTTTTTTTTTTTTAGGTTTGTGAACTGAAGGTGTTCTGTGTGTTTGGTTTGATATGTATGCTTGTGATGAAATTTGCCAGAAGGAGCCAGAATTTAAATTACAAAATTGTCCCTACATTAATAAATATTGTAAACTTGCTCCTACAAGAAATAATGGTCTCATCAAATACCATTATGTAAATAAAAACTCTTACATAAAAGGAAGCAATTTAGCAAAAACGTAACAAAAATCATAAAGAAGAGAAATTGCTGTCCAACAATTCTACTATTGTTTCTTTTCATTTGCACATTGTTCTCACCGTCTTTTTCTTTTTCCTCATCCTTTTCTTCCTCTTCTTCTCCTTCCTCTTCTGTTTGTTCTTCAATATTCTTCATTTCTTCTATCATTTTCTTCTCAATTTCTGTCATTTTCTCATTAAGCACGTCAATAAGTCCTTGAAGTGCATTTTCAGCGATTTCATTTCTGATAAGTGTCTCGGCTACTTCTGCTGGCGTTATCTCAATCTTCTGTAATAATTCGTCGATTTCACCAAAGAGTTGGTGTTCTGTGAGAGAAAGGTAGTTTAACGCGAGGACTCTAAACCCCGCTGGATCACAATAACCCATGTAGATATGCATGTCCATTCTTCCCGGCCTTAAAAGTGCGGCGTCAAGTCGATCCTTGTAATTGGTCGTGAAAATAACTATCCTAATAACTATCCTTTCATTCTGATAACTCCCAAGTCCATCTATTGTATTCAACAAGCCAGAGAGCGTAATCTTGAAACAACAAACACAACACAATTAATTTTGAAAACATCAAGTTGTACATTAGTAATATAAAATCTTACGTAAGAGCACAAATATTGCATATTTAATTAAAGAAAGAAAGTAGTCAATAGGAGCTTGAACCCACAACCTAATGGTCCATATGCAATGGAACTCTACGAATAGGCTATGAGCCACTAGAGAGTTATATAAATTTTTCAAACATTGAAATTCTTTTAACATATCAAAATATTGAAACATTTCGAAGTACCTTATCTTGATCATCGTCATAATAGGAATCCTTGCTTCCATCTCTCTGGCATTGAGCATCCATGGCACAATCAATGTCTTCTATAACAAGAATTGATCGACTAGTTGTGTTCGTAAGTAACCACCTCAGGTCCGAAATTGACTTAACTCCAGTCAGCTCTAAATCATAAATATCAAATTTAAGATAATTCGCCATTGCAGCTACTAGCGTCGTTTTTCCGGTGCCTGGCGGTCCATACAATAAATACCCTCTCTTCCATGCTCTACCAATTCTCCTGTATTTATTAGGGACATTAATCGCTGACATATTTTGTTTGAAGGAGATTTTTTACTATGTTTGAATAATGCATTACTTTTAGCTAATGTTTCATAATCATAGCCTGTTTGCTATAGAGTGAATTTTAAGTGTGAATTGAGTTGGTAGTTCAAATTATGTTGGGACCAAAAAATGAAAATGGGACAACTATTCAATCAAATGAAAATTTGAACTTTTAAATAATGAACTATTGTAATTTCTATGCCTATAAAACTCTTTTCTCTCGACAAATCGAACCAAATCATCAATCAAAGCCGTTTTCTTTCCCTCATCCATGGCCACATTGGCAAAGTCGGTTTGATGACGCAGTGTGGTCGACTTCCACCTATTCTGTTTGCTATGATAGAGTTTAAGCTTCCTTGATTCTTCCCTGAGGGCCTTAGATCGGTCAATAGATCGATTGACAATATGTGGCAAGTATTTGTTGAAAACAATTTCTTTATATCTCTTGGGGAACGTCAAGTTAAAGGAACGAACTCCAGGAGAGCGTTGTGTCTCACGGCCGCTTAGCTGCCATATGAACTTGATTCCCTCAAACGAATCCGCGACCTTCTCTCCTGACTCGAAAGTCAACTGTAATGGGTTCGAACCATCCTCGCCCGCTCTCCTTTCAAATGTCTCATCATCACGAATATCGAAATCCCCATACACGCCGAACTTCCGAGCACTGGATGAAGCATCTGACATAGCATAAGCAGACAAGTAGATTTCTATGGCCTTATACATGCCGTTTGGACTGCGGTTTCCGTCTGATTCTTCTTTCACAAGGAAGGTGAGTTCAGAAGAGATCAAGTAATCTTGGAGGTAGCTGCTGGAGAAGTAGATTTTTGAGCGGAAATAGTCTCGATATTCGCGCAGCATGCATTCTTGAAGGACAAGGCCGCCCGCCAATATTAATGCCTGCCTTGCTTTAGTCGAGGTAAACATTGTTAGACAGAAAGAGAGAGGAAGAAAGAGAGGGGCGGAGGGGTGGGTCTTTTATGGAATGAGGGATTAAACCTTAACCCTTTTTTTTTTTTTTGACAAAGAGTATTATTTTTTTTGACAAAGAGTTGAATAACCCAACCTAAATATATAGAGATGAGGGTATTTATTGGAAACAACAAATTTCATGGAGACATATCTGAGTACTTTGGGGTCTACCCGCATCTATATAAAATTGATTTGAGCTATAATCAATTTTCAGGTCAGCTTTCATCCAGTTGGGGTCAATGTTCAAACTTAACATACCTAAATATCGGTGGAAATAACATTAGTGGAGCCATCCCACGTGAAATTGGGAACTTGAATAGATTGGTAGAGCTGGATTTATCATCAAATTATCTAACTGGGGCAATACCAAAGGAGTTTGGGAAATTAGAAAGTCTATATAAATTAAATTTAAGCGACAACAATCTCATAGGAGATGTTCCTAGTGAAATAGGAATGTTATCTCGCTTACAGAGTTTAGATCTATCATCAAACCGTTTGAACCTGGTGCCACAAGAATTAGGTAATTGTGTCGAGCTTCAAAATTTAAATCTTAGAAAAAATAACTTGAGTGGAAGCATTCATTTTCAATTTGGTAATTTAATTCACTTATTAGACCTCCTAGATTTAAGTTCTAATTCTCTAACTGGAAAAATACCATCGGCATTTGCTAATTTAGTCATGTTACAAAATCTTAATTTATCCCACAATAATCTAACCGGTCAAATCCCATCTTCTTTAATTGACATGGAAAGCTTGTCGGTTATAGACCTCTCATACAATGAACTAGAAGGTCCACTACCTGGCAACCGCTTTTTCCGAAATGCCCCAGTAAAGTGGTTTATTCATAATAAAGATCTTTGTGGGACGGTGAAAGGTTTGGCCCCATGTAATGCAAACATATTTCGCAAAAATAGCTCGACAAACAAAATAAAGTTGCTAGTTCCTATCACTTGTTTTGGTACTTTATTTGCCATTTTCCTTCTTTGGATAGCCTATAAGATTTATTTAAAGAGAAGAAAAGTAAATTCACAACCTACTTCCGACACTGAAACAAGAAAGGGTGTTTTTTCAGTATGGAATTTAGATGGCAAAGATGCATATGATGATATTATTAGAGTAACAGATAACTTTGACGAGAAATATTGCATAGGTTATGGAGGAAATGGGAGGGTTTATAAGGCAATCTTACAACGTGATATAACCGTAGCTGTTAAGAAACTACAATTTGCTAGTGATGAAAGCACCCCCCATATTCAAGCATTTGAAAACGAGATTTCCACATTAACCCAAATTAGGCATAGAAATATAGTGAAGTTGTACGGTTATTGTTACTTAACCCAACATAAATTTCTTGTGTGCGAATATATAGCGAGGGGGGATTTATATACAACTTTGATGAATAGTGAATTAGCAGTTGAGCTGGATTGGGAAAAAAGGATAAATATAGTGAGAGATGTTGCTTTTGCTATATCATATATGCACCATGATTGTTTTCCACCAATAGTACACCGAGATATAACAAGTAAAAATATATTACTCGATTCTGAGTTCAAAGCAAAGGTCTCAGATTTCGGTATTGCGAAGTTTCTCAAGCCTGATTCGTCAAATTGGAGCATGCTTGCTGGAACATTTGGTTATATGGCGCCAGGTACAATTGTTAATATTAACAAATACACTACATATTACGTTTATTTCTACATAATAATATTTTTTTTTTACTTGATTTCTTGCAGAGTTGGCTTATACATCAAGGGTGACAGAGAAATGTGATGTGTATAGTTGTGGAGTTGTAGTGATGGAGCTGTTTATGGGAAAACATCCCGGAGATGTGAATCAAATGATTAATATTAAATCTCAAAATATTGGAGACAATGCATGGCTTCTTGATATTGCGGATCAGCGTCTTCCAATACCAACAGATAAAGAAATGAAAGAAGTTGAAAGGATCACAAAAATAGCATTTAAGTGCTTGGATAGTAACCCAATTTCACGGCCGTCAATGCAGCAAGTAGTGAAATGCTTTGAGCTCCAATAATTATTAAATAATATATACAATGGTGTGTTTTGTTATTTGAATTTAAGGGTGTTCTATTATTGTAATATACAGATGTAGTGTACGTATATCAGAATTATCAATGTACTATGTAATAAGACTCAATCGAAGGCCAGAACTTTTTTTCAATCTCATTTCTTCCTTCAAGAAATTAAAAAAAAGGAGAGAGGAATGAAGGGGCAAGAGACTAGGGTGTGTTTCCGAGTTTTGATTTTCTTTTATCCTCTACAAAATTTGGTACTTCTGAATTCTAACAGCTCTTTCTCTATCTGTCAACATTCTTCTAATTTAATTTACAAGAGTTAAAATTTACCTCCCTCTCCATTTCTGCCCTTCCCTTTTCTCCCTTCATTGGAGCACACCATTAGAGCAGAATCAAAACAGAACTCAAATTTAGATCCGACCTAGCATCAAGATCACGTCTAGCCCCTTAATCAGATCGCAATCCAAACCCAACCTTATCTATCACGAAATCAAAACAAGAGAATGTTTTAGAACGGAGAGTAATCAAGAAATGAAATAAAGAAGAGCAAGTCAGCAAAATCAATAAATTAGATCAATCGGAAGGTTTTGAGGATTCCACGAACGAGTAACTAACAACTGCAAAAGAGGGCGAAATGGGAATTGGGCTCCACAGAACTGAATAAATAGATCTGAATAACCCAGAACTGAATAAATTTCAACTAAGCAAATACATTCAAGCTTGCATTCAAAAAGAAAAATAAGCAAATATATTTTACAAGTGAACCAATTAGCCCAATTTGGCCTAATAACTGACGGTGGAGCCACATTTCAACAGAGAGAGAATACAAGATATTATGATTAGGCATGCACGTGCATGTCATTATCAACTTCTAATTTTATCTTTTGTCTGTCTAATGGGCTTATATAAAAAGGTAGACTAAAAATGACTCTAGGCCTAGAATAAAATGGGCTGGACTCAGTTATCCAAATTCGGACGTATGCTCATAACATTGCAAGACTAGTCAATCAGCATTTCATTTTAAATTCGTCATGATGCTTGCAACTTGGTGAATTTATTTTCTTGATTTCAGCAACTAGTCTTCTTGAGTCCAAAGACTTGAGAAGTCCTTGGGGGTTTTTGGCAAGTGAAATTAGTAGAATGAAATTGAATTTTAAGGTGAAGAAATAAAAAATTTTGAATTAATTATTTTAAAGTTTGATTGGACGTCAGAAGTATAAAATTCTAAAAAAACTTAATTTCTTGTTTGGTTGTTTATAAAATTCTGGAATTATGTTATGATTATATAATTAGTAATATAAAATATGGAATAATATAATATATAAAATAACATAAAATAAAATATATAACATAAATAATAAGGAATAAAACATATAAAATAAATAATATATAATAAAACAAATTAATATAATATAATATAAACTAAAATAATATAACATAAGTAATAGAAATAAAAATATAATAGAAAATAATAATATAATATAATATAATATAATATAATATAATATATAATATAATATAATATAATATAATAATATAACCTAAGTAATATAATATAATATAATATAAGTGCCACGTGGAGATGTCATACTTTGGCATTCCAACTTTGAGATGGAATTATATCTTACTAGGTTTACATATGGGAGAAATTCCAAGATTTATGTAATTTTTTTTCATGATGCCTACTAAACAAAGAACTTGTATGGAGCGGAGATTTAAAATACAAATTCCACTCAAAATTTCTTCCTCCAAACGCCCCTTAGAGAAATAACTAAATTATTTTTGGATGTATCACAAAACTAATTGCGGGTAAGCTATTTTGTCTTTGAGCCACAAATACATGGCTAATGAAACTGCTAAAATTGGTATAACGCATTTAATTGGAGGAATTTTTATCTTTTTTGCAATTTTCATAATTTCTCAATGGTATGGAATTACTGGTACCACTGTTACGAATTCGTCTGAGTTCTTCTCCATTTTTTCGGCACTCAAATCAGGTTAGGAAATTCTTTTATTTTTGTATTAATTTATCAAGAAGGAAATATTTTATTACCCTAAATTTGGTTCTTTACTCGAGCGTATTTGTAATTTTACTGGAGTATAAAAAAAATATATATTTGACTTTATGCCCCAGTTTTCTCACTCCATATCAGCCAACTTTGACTCCTGACTTCCGTCTTCAATTCATTCAGTGATTATGTCGAATCAAATTAAATTTATCAAAAAATATACATTTAAATTCATTTTATTTTATACTTGTAAGAAGTAGAGGTGAAGAGAGAGATTTGAATATTGTGATTAGAACGATTGATGTAAATTGATTGAATGATTAGCCTATACATAGACACTCTATTTGTAGAATTGAGCACCTATCTAATCTATTCTATAATTAGTCTATACACCTTACAATCTATCCTCTACAATCCTATACAAGATACATATGAACTCCTTATATACACTACACTAACACCACCCCAACTCTAGCCGGGTCTGGACACGGTGAGCTTATTACGTAGTCGAGTAAAATGAGGTGTTGTGAGTCCGTTTGTGAGAATATCCGTAATCTGGTCTTTGGTGCTAAACGAACTTGAAGAGTTTTAAGTTCGATCAATTCGCATACGAAATGATAATCAATCTTGATGTGTTTTGTGCGAGCGTGAAACATGAGATTGATAGCGAGATATGTTGCACCAATGTTATCACATCATAGGATTATGACTTCCTTTTGAAAAATGTGGAGTTTACGCAGTAGGAATTGGATCCACACCAGTTCCGCGGTAGCTATTGCTACGCTGCAATATTCCACTTCGGTGCTTTATCGAGTTATCGTTGCCTGCTTCTTTGCTCTCCACGAAACGAGGTTAGGACCAAGTAAGATACAGTATCTAGTCGTGGACCGTCTGTCATCTGGACAGTCAGCCCAATCTGCATCAGAGAAGGCTTAGAGCCGTAGGGATGGGGAAGAGCGAAGTAAGAGACCGTGTGTTATTGTGCCTTCGAGGTATCACAAGATGCGCTTCAACGCTCCCCAATGAGTGTCAGTCGGTGATTGCATGAATTATGAGACTTTGTTTACCGCAAAGACGATTCCAGGTCGAGTTATTGTTGCATACTGAAGCGCACCAACCGTACTTCGATAGAATTTCGGATCCTCCATTGGGTTTCCACTTAACCTTGAGAGTTGTTCACCGGCCACCATGGGAGATGAACTCGGTTTGGCACCATCCATCTTGGTCTATTTTAGAAGATTCAAGATGTATTGAGGTTGGGATAAGAGAACTTCATCCAACACCTTTTTGCCTCAATGCCAAGAAAATAGTGTAGAGAACCAAGATCCTTCAAAGAGAATTACGCGTTTAGGTTGATGATAAGATGTTCAACTGAGGCAGGATTGCTCCCGTTACAATGATATCATTGACATAAACTAGAAGTACGAGAAGTTCGTTATTTTGAAAATGAATAAAGAGAGAGGTATCGGTTCGAGAGCCAACAAAACCAAGGTTGATGAGAGCACTCTTGAGTTTTGTGAACCAATCACGTGATGCTTGTTTGAGACCATAAAGAACCTTTTTGAGAAGACATACATGATTTGGTCGCGCGTCATCTACAAAGCCAAGGGGTTATTGCATAAATATTGTTTCTTCAAGTTTCTCATTGAGAAAGACATTGTTAACGTCAAGTTGTCGCACCGGCCACCCTTTTGATAAGGCTAGTGTGAGAACCACACGAATGGTTGTGGGTTTGTCTATCAGACTAAAGGTCTCTGTATAGTTAATCCCTTTCTCATGGTGATAATTTTTTGTTATAAGTCGCGTTTTGTATCTTCGACTGAACCATTCAGATTTCTTTTTATCTTGAACACCCAATTGCAACCAGTTATGCAAATTCGGACGTACTCATAACTTTGCAAGACTAGTCTATGCTTGCAACTTTGGTGAATTTATTTGCTTAATTTCAGCAACTAGTCTTCTCGACCCAAAGACTTTTGATTCCTGACTTTCATCTTCAATTCATTCGAGTAGGTAGGTACAACTACTTGAGCTATTGGAACAAGACTGATCAGTCATTCTCCTTCCCAGAATCTGCAGTGGGGTTGGGTTTAGGTAATTCCTAGACCCATTACGGGCATGTTTGATTTGGTATATTTCAATCTACATGGATCATCAATGTACATAAATTATCAAATACACGTCATCAAATTCCTGTTGAGTTGTATTAAAAATCATGGATTTAAAATACTATTATTTGATTTTTGTTAAAAAAAATTTAAATTTTATGTTTAGTTGAGTAATTAATTTTATTTATGTACAAATTATGTCGAATTAAATTAAATTTATCAAAAATTATACATTTAATTTAATTTAATTTTATACTAATTATTAAATTAGTGTATTTTGTAATACTAAAATTTTGAGTATATTACAAAATTCTTGAATTTGACCCCAATTCTAAGATTTCACAAAATCAAACAAAATTTTTTGTTTGAAGTCCTGTATATACAAATACAATCTACCCAAATACACCAAATCAAACATGCCGGCAAATACATCTATGACTACAAGTCAAAACAAGTCAGTTGTCACTTTAGCGTGCTTATAAGGGCACTCGTATCTCTCTCATTATAATGTTAAGTTGCGTGATAGTAAGAAATAGAGCCGATAATATCCAGTAAAACTGTTGCAATGAAGTACATCCTCATCTCTCTCTTCATTTTTATACTTCCATTAGCACAAACAACTTCTCTCACATCTCAATCTAAAACTCTACTCCGCTGGAAATCCACTTTAGAGAACCAAAACTCTCTTCAGTCTTGGAATATTGATGCCAGCCCGTGCAACTGGACGGGTATCACATGCCGCACCACAAAACGACATAGTCAAGTTATCACTAAAATTTCTCTTCCCGATATGGGACTTGTCGGTACGTTGGATGGTCTCAATTTCTCTGCATTTCCATCAGTTAGAAGTCTCAATCTCAGTTCCAATCAACTCAGTGGAGCCATTCCTTCGACTGCTGGTCTACTCTCAAAGCTTACTCATCTTGATCTTTCTGTTAACCAATTTACCGACTTGATTCCCCTTCAAATGGGTTTTTGATCAAAACTTTCATACATGGATCTCAGCCAAAATCAATTAACTGGCCCCATTCCCAAATTTATTGGCAACCTTACTAACTTAGAAGTATTTTATCTCTACAGAAATAAGATTACAGGTTCCATTTCTGAGGAACTAGGAAAGCTCATGAAACTTGTCGATTTGGGACTTTCTTTTAATAATTTATCTGGTTTCATCCCTTCCGGTGTTGGAAATTTGACAAATTTGAACACGTTATATCTTGGTGCTAACCAATTATCTGGTTTGATCCCTCCGGAGATCGGAAGACTAACAAAGATGCGTGATTTAGAATTATCTCACAATCTCTTAAGTGGACCAATTCCTTCAAGCCTAGGAAATTTGACAAATCTTAACACTTTATATCTTCATTCGAACCAATTATCTGGTTCGATCCCTCCGGAAATCGGAAGACTAACAAAGATGCGCATTTTAGGACTTGCTGTTAATCTCTTAAGTGGACCAATTCCTTCAAGCCTAGGCAATCTAACTAGCATTGCCACATTGGGATTGTTTTCAAACTACCTAACGGGATCCATACCTTCTAGCATAGGCAGCTTGACCAAACTCAATAATTTGATTTCATACGAAAACAAACTTTCTGGATCAATCCCTCAATCATTTGGTAATTTGATTAGCCTAACAGAGCTGAGCATATTCAACAATAGGTTGTCCGGCTCTGTACCCCAGGAAATAAGCAATTTAAGGAGTTTAACTTTACTTGATATAAGCTATAATAATCTTTCCGGACTTCTGCCAGAAGATTTATGCAAAGGGGGAGTCCTTTGGTTGCTTGATATTAGTGATAACAACTTTGAAGGCCTCACCCCTACTAGTTTGAAGAACTGCAAGAGTTTAATAAGAGTATTTCTTGAAAATAATCAACTTCATGGAGACATATCTGAGTTTTTCGGGGTCTACCCACATCTAGAATATATTCAATTGAGCAACAATCAACTTTCAGGTCAGCTTTCATCCAGTTGGGGTCAATGTTCAAACTTAACATATCTAAATATCGGTGGAAATAACATTAGTGGAGTCATCCCGCAAGAAATTGGGAACTTGAATAGATTGGTAGAGTTGGATTTATCATCAAATTATCTAACAGACATGATACCATCAGAGATAGGCAAAATAAAAGGGCTAAATAAATTAAATTTAAGTCACAATAATCTTATAGAAGATGTTCCTAAAGTAATTGGATTGTTAACTCATATTCAGAGTTTAGACCTATCATCGAACAATTTGAATCGAGTGCCAGAGGAATTAGGCAATTGTGTCGAACTTGAGCTATTAAATATTAGCAAAAATAACTTGAGTGGAAGCATTCCTTTTCAATTTAGTAATTTGGTTAACTTATTATACCTCCTAGATTTAAGTTCCAACTTTTTAATGGGAGAAATACCCTCGGCATTAGCTAAGTTAGTTATGTTACAAAATCTTAATTTATCCCACAATAACTTAAGGGGTCAAATTCCATCTTCTTTAGCTGATATGCAAGGCTTGTCAGTTCTAGATCTCTCATACAATGAACTGGAGGGTCCATTACCCGAGAATCCAATTTTATGGGAAGCACCAATTACATGGTTCATTCACAATAAAAACCTTTGTGGGATAGTGCAAGGTTTGCCCCCATGTAATACGTACATAGTTGGCAAAAATAGCTCGACAAACAAAACTAAGTTGATAGTTCCTATCGCTTGTTTTGGTACTTTATTGGCCATGTTCATTCTTTGGGTAGCCTATAAGATTTATTTAAAGGGAAGAAAAATAAATTCACAACCTACACGTGACACTGACACAACAAGGGGCGTTTTTTCAGTATGGAATTTCGATGGCAAAGATGCATATGATGATATTATTATGGCAACTGATAACTTCGACGAGAAATATTGCATAGGATATGGAGGAAATGGGAGGGTTTATAAAGCAGTCTTACAACCTGATATAACTGTAGCTGTTAAGAAATTACAATTTGCTAGTAATGAAAGCACCCCCGCTATTCAAGCATTTGAAAACGAGATTTCCACACTGACCCAAATTAGGCATAGAAATATAGTGAAGTTGTACGGTTATTGTTCCTCAACCCAACATAAATTTCTTGTGTACGAATACATAGTGAGGGGAGATTTATATACAACTTTGATGAATAGTGAATTAGCAGTTGAGCTGGATTGGAAAAAGAGGATTAATATAGTGGGAGACGTTGCTTTTGCTATATCATATATGCACCATGATTGCTCTCCACCAATAGTACACCGTGATATAACTAGTAAAAATATATTACTCAATTTTGAGTTTAAAGCAAGCGTATCGGATTTCGGTACCGCCAAGATTCTCAAACCTGATTCTTCAAATTGGAGCATGCTTGCTGGAACATTTGGTTATATGGCACCAGGTACAATTGTTAATATTAAACAAATACACTTACATATTACATTTATTTCTGCGTATTAATATATTTTTTCACTTGATTTCTTGCAGAGTTGGCTTATACATCTAGGGTGACAGAGAAATGTGATGTATATAGTTACGGAGTTGTAGTGATGGAGTTGCTTATGGGAAAGCATCCTGGAGATGTGAATCAAATGAATAATATCCAATCGGAAAATAATGGAAACAATGCGTGGCTTCTTGATATTCTGGATCAGCGTCTTCCGGTACCAACAGATCAAGAAATGAAAGAAATAGAAAGGATTATACAACTAGCATTTAAGTGCTTGGATTATAACTCAATTCCACGCCCGTCAATGCAGCAAGTGGTGAAATGCTTGGAGCTCCAATCAGTCGAGATATGATAAATATTAAATAATTATATAATAATGGTTTGTTTTGTTATTTGAAATTAAGGGTGTTCTATTATTATAATCTATCAGAATTATCAATCTACTATGTAATAAGAATCTATCTTAGGCCAGAATTTCAATCTCATTTCTTCCTTCAAGAAACTAAAAAAAGGAGAGAGAGAAATGAAATAAAGAGGGTAAGAGACTAGGGTGTGTTTCCTAGTTTTGTTTTCTTTCTTTTATCCTCCACAAAATTTGGTGCTTTTAATAGCAGATAAAACCTTCTTTCTCTATCCTTGAACATTCTCCTAATTAAATTTAGAAGAGTTAAAACTTAAATTTTACCTCCCTCTCCATTTTCTTCCCTTCCCTCATCTCCCCTCATTGGACCAAACCATTATAGTAGAATCAGAACAGAACTCAAAATTAGATCCGACCTGGCATCAAGATAACGTCTGGTCCCTTAATTAGAACGCATCCAAATCCAACCTCGACTATCACAAAATAAAAACAAGAGTGTTCTACAATGGAGAGGAATCAAGAAATCAAAAGAATGAAGAGTGGGTCAACAAAATCAATAAATTTCATCAATCTGAAGGGTTTTGTTCACCAATGATGATAGAAATCTGGAAAGACTGTTATTGGCTAGCTCAAGCATAGTTAAACTTGTTAAATTGCTTATTTCATGGGGTATAGAGCCCGACAGCCTATTGTCGAATATGCTGAGCATTCTTCAAATTACCAAGTGATCGAGGGATTGGCCCATGTAAGAGATTGTCAGAAAAGTCTAAATCACGCATCTTTGTTAGTCTTACGATTTCCGGAGGGATCAAACCAGATAATTGTTCAGAAGAAAGATATAATGTGTCAAGATTTAAATTTCCTATGCTTGAAGGAATCGATCCACTTAAGAGATTGCCATCAAATTCCAAATCATGCATCTTTGTTAGTCTTCCAATCTCCGTAGATATCGATCCAGATAATTGGTTAGAATAAAGATATAATGTGTTTAGATTTGTGAAATTTCCAACACTGGAAGGGATGAAACCAGATAAATTATTACAAAAAAGTCCCAAATCGACAAGTTTCACGAGCTTTCCTAGTTCCTCGGGAATGCAACCTGTAATCTTATTTCTGTAGTGATAACAGACTTCTTATTTGGTAAGATTTCCAAGAAAGGTGGGGATAGGACCAGTTAATTGATTTTGGCTGAGATCCATGTATAAAAGTTTTGACAAAGAGCATATAGCTGAAATTTATTCATTATTGGGCCTATTTAGGTCTATTTATTTAGTTCCACGGGGCCCATTCCCATTTCGCCCTCTCTTGCAGTTGCAGTTCTTTCCTTTCGTTCTAAACTTAGTTTGTTGTGAATTCTGTATTTTGTCTGGTTCCTTTACTTCTATCTTATGCTTGGAAACATATAATTTTTGTTCCGGAATAATAAGGAATATTCATTTTGTAGGTTAAAGCCTACGGGTTTTTGCGACAAAAAAAAATTGAAGTTATGAATATAATTAATGTGGATGTTTATTATTTGACTCCTAAGTAACGACAAATTAGAAAATGCTTATAAAAATAGAAAGAGATGTGACAGGATATTTATTACTGTATTTTTTTATTGTATTTAGGTTATATTTTCTTATGATTGTTTCTATAATTGTAATTCAAAATCAGGCAGAGATTTCTTGTCCGCCACTCAACCCTCTAGTATATAAAGAGCGCAATTTCCAATTCTTTGTTTTATTGTTCTTATGTTCTTTATTTTATAATAAAGTCGGAATTCAAAGTCGGGATTCGATTTCCGGGAATTGTGTTATTAGTAGAATTGGGCCGTGATGGTGATCAGATTATATGGAATGGATATTTGGGCTATAATTTCAATGGGCCAGATCAAGTTTGAAATGCTTCGCTACAATTGGCACTTTTTATTTTTAAATAACCTTTTAAAAAAGATTATTTCAGAAAATAATATTTGACCAATTTTATTTACAAAACTAACGTTTTGGCTAAATAAGCGTGCGAAAGTTCTATACGCCAGATGGATTGGTGAAAAGTTTGAAAAGATAAATTTGGAATCTGAAAACGTTTAAACAATCAGGACTAGCCTGATATTAAAAATGAAAAAAATATGTTCTTATTTTCGCCCTATCATGGGGCCAAACTTACTGTAGCAATATTAATAAAAAAAATCTTGCTCTTTTTAATTTATTTTTTGTTTTTTTGCATTTTCGGCCGGTGGCAAAAATACTTTTATCATTCCTTTAACTTTAATTAATCAGATTAACAACTCTAGCTAGGGGCGGAATGTTATTTTCAAACTTTCGCCAGCTTGTATGGCGAGCATTATGTATTTTCGGCCAACCAAAGAGCAGAAACGTTAGTTTTACAAATAAAGTTGATCAAACTTATTTGCTGAAATTATATATTTTTGGACGCTATTTAAAAAAACGTGCTACAATTGGTATTCTTGATATTTTTGAAGAAGCTATGAATGAATATTACTAAATCAATATACTAGTAACTAATTAAAAAATGTATATCTTACTAATAATTTATCAAAAATAATATCCTACTGACAGATCAACTTTCACACACTCTCTTAGAAAAACCTCTTACATAAATAGAACAAAAATGAAGCAAAAACCAGAAACGAGAAAAATGGTCGTCCAGCAGTACTGCTTCTTGTACATTTTTCTCACCATCTTTTTCCTCGTCCTTTTCTTCTTCTTCAATATTCTTCACCTCCATCATTTTCTTCGTAGGTTCCTTCTTTTTCAGATTAAGAACGTCAATAAGTCCTTGAATTTCAGCGATTCCATTTCTTTCAAGTGTCTTAGCCATTTTTCCTGAATTTATCTCATTCCCATCTTGATCACAATAGTCCATGACGTGGATATGCATGCCTGTTCTTCCCAGCCTTAAAAGTGCGGCATCAAGTCGATTCTTGTAATTGGTCGTGAAAATAATTATTCTTTCATTCTGATGATTCGTCTCTAGTCTGTCTATTGTATTCAGCAAGCCAGATAGGGTAACCTTGCAAAAAAAACAAGCACAACATAATCAATATGAGAACATTTAAGTTCTACATTAGTCAATGTAAGAACATTGAGTTCTAAATTAATCAATATGAGAACATCAAGTTTGAAGTTAATTATATAAATTGAAAAAATTGAAAAAATTCAGAAGTACCTTATCATGATCATAATCATCGTCGGAATTGGAATCTTTGCTACGATCTCTCTGGAATTGAGCATCCATGGCACAATCGATATCTTCTATAACAAGAATTGATCGACTAGTTGTAGTATTAAGTAAGGATCTTAGCACTGCATTTGACTTAACTTTAGTCAGGTCCAAATCGTAAATATCAAACCTAAGAAACTTTGCCATTGCAGCTATTAAAATCGATATTCCGGTCCCTCGCGATCCATACAATAAATACCATCTGTTCCATGCTTTACCAACTCCCCTAAAATATTTAATAGAGACACATATATCAAAATTAAAAATTATTAGGGACATTAGTCACTAATATTTTGATCTAATACTTTATACTCGTGTTGGTTGAGCGCGCTAAATATGAATCACTAAATTGTTTGTTCAAATTCTTTTGGCACAAAGTGGTACAACAAAATTTTTCTCTATGCAAATCAAAAGAAAATTAAAATTTAATTGTATTATTTCTATACCTTTTTCCCTTGGCAAATCTTTTCAAATCATCAACCAAAGCCGTTTTCTTGCCATCATCCATGACAACATTGGCAAAGGTGGCAAGATCACGCAGTCGCAGTGGGGTTGATCTCCACCACTTCGTTTTGTTAGTATAGTGTATAAGTGTCCTTGATTCCTCATGCTCTTCCTCTTCCTCTCTCTCTTCCTCATACTCTCTCACTTCCGCTTCTTTTTTTATTTCAATATTCTTCGCCTCTTCTATCATTTTCTTCTCAATTTGTATCTTTACTTTCTCATTAAGCACATCAATAAGCCTCTGAAGCGCATTATCGACAATTTCATCTCTCATAAGTGTTTCAGCTACTTCTGCTAGAGTTACCTCAATCTTCTGTAATAAACCGTCGATTTCACCAAAGAGTTGATGTTCTGTGATAGAAAGGTAGTTTAACGTGAGGACTCTAAACCCCGCTGGATCACAATAACCCATGTCGATATGTATGTCCATTCTTCCTGGTCTTAAAAGGGCGGCGTCAAGTCGATCCTTGTAATTTGTTGTGAAAACAATAATTCTTTCGTTCTGATGACTCGAGGCGAGCCCATCAATTGTGTTCAGCAAGCCAGACAACGTAACCTTGGATAAACAAACACAACATTGTCAGCATTGAGAATATAAAATTCTATAATGATTATAATAAATTTCAAATATTGGAACATTTAGAAGTACCTTAGTCGTCATTGCTACGATCTCTCTGGTATTGAGCATCCATGGCACAATCAATGTCTTCTATGACAAGAATTGATCGACTAGTTGTACTCGTAAGTAACATTCTTAGCTCTAAATTTGAGGTAACTTCGCTCAGCACTAAATCATAAATATCAAACATAAGATAATTCGCCATTGCACCTAGCTATTATAGTTGATTTTCCGGTCCCTGGTGGTCCATACAATAAATACCCTCTCTTCCATGCTCTACCTATTTTCCTGTATTATATCGAGGACAATAATCACTCATATATTGATCTAATATTGCTTCATAGTCCTTGTTGCTTGAGTTCAGAAATACTTGTTGTGGTACAAATAATTTTTGGGCATCAAATACTTGTTGTCGTAAAAATATTTTTTTCTCTATTCCAAATCAAAAGGAAAAAATTGATATTAAATAATTAACTATTATTTACATACCTATAATATTCTTTTCTCTCGACAAATCGATCCAAATCATCAATCAAAGCCGTTTTCTTGCTATCTTCCATGGCCACATTGGCAAAGATGGCAGGGTGGCGCAGGGTGGTGCAGCTCCACCTCACATCTTCATTGTTATTATAGAGTTTAAGTGTCCTTGATTCCTCTCTGAGGCCCTTAGATCGATTAACAATATACGGCAAGTATTTATTGAAAACGTTTTCTTTGTAGCTCTTGTGGAATGTCAAGATAAAGGAACAGACATCAGTCGAGCCGGAAGTGTAGTAATATATATTCATTACTATTATTATTTTTTTTGCGGCGTTAGGCAGAGGCTGTATACATTTTAAGTTTTACTTGATTAAATGAATATCACATAAGTACCATAGATACAAAGGAATATCAAAAACAAAAGATGTGATTCTTTTAAAAGAAATTATCCTAAGGTGCAATTATAGGAAGAAAACCTCTTAAAAAAAAATTAGAGCAAAAAAAATACATACCTGGAGAGCGTTGTGTCCCACGAACAACCTTCTGATCTCCAGGCTCGATAGTCAACTGTAAAGAGTTAGAAACGTCGTCATCCCCACTCGTCTGATCATCTGTCTCATCCTCAATATCAAAATCCGCAAACACACTGAATTTACGAGCAGTAGAAGCAGCAGAAGCAGTAACAGCAGCAAAGAAAGCAGAGGAGGCGAGGTAGATTTCTAATTTCTATAGCCTTATACATGCCATTCAGATTGTTGTTGCCGTCTGATTCGTTCACCACGAATGTGAGTTCAGAGGAGAAGTAATTTTGAAGTTCGTTGTAGATTTTTGAGCGGAGGTAACATCGATTTTCGATCGACATGCATTCACGAAGGAGAAAGCCTCCTGCTAACATCAATGCCTGCCTTGTTTTGGGCGAAGTAAACATGTTTGAGAGAGAGAGAGCCTCCCTTGTTTTGGTCGATAACATGGTTGAGAGAGAGAGAGAGGAGGGGTTTATTTTCTCTTATGAATTAAACCCTAAGCCTAAATATATATAAATGAGGGTTGCTTGGTCGCCACACCTCTTAGTTTCCAAACTAACGAGCGAAAAGTATCTTTCCTCTGATGTGCTTTCTATATTTGTATATTTTCATCTTTTTTTTAAAAATTATATATTCTCATCTTTTGTGTTACTTGTTTGAATCACGTATTTGCTTTATTTCTACGCTTATTTAGTCGTGAGTTGATTCTTTTCCATATATTCCTTGTTGGACACTTGGACTGCCTTCCATTTTGTATTTTGTCAGTTTCCTTTACTTCTATTAAAGCCTACGGGCTCTTTTCCATATATTCCTTTTTGAACTGCCTTCCATAGTTCCATTCTTGTGGAACCCTAACAATGAATATTCATTTCCTACGTTAAAAGCCTACGGGCTCTTTGCAACAAAAAAATTGAAGTTGGAATTGTGTATTAGTAGAATTGGGCTGTGGGTACTACTTAAAAAACGAATTGGGCTGTGAATTACTACTTAAAAACAATTGGGCTGTGAATGGTGATTGGATTTTACTTGGAAATATGCAATGCCTCTGTTAGGTCCATATAGAAACCTTCCATAATTCTTTTAAGAGAAATACTGAAAATATATAAATAATAAATCATTTTCATCAAAATCTGAACACAAAATAAGGTGGATCTATCAATGTATGAATTAATGTCCCACGGTAGCACTATATCATTTTTGAGTTTTGAACCAAGAGAGCATATTCAGTAACTGCACATTTTCCTGTGTAACAAAAGTTAATAGAAGAGTACATTATTAACAGAAATCAAGGCGACTCTTAAATTGGACCATTGCATTCATAGAATTTTGAATTCAATGCACCCTTTGCCCTCACGAGGAAGCAATATGTGAATAAATACCTCACCAGCTTTTGCTGGATTTGGGAAAAATATCTGAATTGTGAATTGTGAATCTGAATCTGAACTTCCTTTATAGTAGCCTTTTCTTTTCACAATATGGTTTAGTATCTTTTTTCTTAGAATATACCCAATTTCAATATTCT
This sequence comes from Juncus effusus, assembly GCA_027726005.1. NCBI lineage: Eukaryota > Viridiplantae > Streptophyta > Magnoliopsida > Poales > Juncaceae > Juncus > Juncus effusus. The sequence continues at coordinate 385,256 of CM050909.1, forward strand.
ATGATCCCATTAATTGGAAATGGATCAATTTTAAGTAGGCATAATTTCCTTTTGTTTTTATAATTGAGAAGTTCAAAGCTTTTAAGAGAAGTGGTGCATGGGTTATTACTTGTTGTTTTATTAATTTACTGAATCAATTAATTCTGTCATGCCATAATGAAACAGATTACTACTCATAATCCGTCAAGGTCATGTTAAGTTGACAAGCTCATATTAAAAAGTCATACTAAATAAATACAATTATCACATTTGCCACATAATTTTATCTGTAATCTCCATTTGATTAAACCTTCACATGCTCATGCTATTGTGACAACGAATGTACATGTTTATGGAAACCAAACATGCATTCATTATCCCTTTCCCCTAACTTTTCCACCTAAATATTATGATTATAAAACAATGTTCATACAAAATGAGACCACAAATAACATGTGCATGTGCTCATGGGTGCCCAAACGGCTCTTTTTGGAGCCCTCATTTCTAGATTCCTTTTAATGAAGCTACCAACTAATATAATTACCTAGGACCATGTTATTGCAATCGGGCTCGCAACCACATGCTTCCCATCCGACCAGACTAACCGTCCAAATCCAGTCGAACCGGCTGGCATAGTCGAACCGGAAAAACTAACTGTATAACTCTTCTGCTCTCCAACCTTGTCAAAACTCAATTCTGATGGATCGACCGTCACCTTCACTGATTCTGATGCCATCACGACATTTGCCTTGTACGTACCAGCCTCACCTACGTTTGTAACGGTACGGGTATGCTTAACGGAAGTTAATCCATTTTTAAACACCACCGAGAAAGAAGGGTAGTTAAGTGATGAAACTTCGTATGTTTTTTTACTATCGCAAGTGTAGTTTGGACGCTTGGCAACCGCCGCAATCATGAATGACGTGTAGTTAAGCGCGCAAAGGAAGTCCACATAATCATCTGCTGTTATATCATAAACCAAGCCCGGATCAATGGCTCGTGGAGGGTCAACATGTCCGGCTCCTAGATCGAACGGTGTGGCGCCTTTACCCGTTGCTACGTCTAACACTTCCCCACCATTCGGGTAACTCGAATAAGATGTGGTCATGAGAGCTGAACGAATGGCAGCTGGGCTCCAATCCGGGTGTACCCCTTTGAGCAGCGCTGCAAGACCACTGATATGCGGACAAGACATAGAAGTACCCGATATAATGTTGAACTCGACTCGGCGCGAGTCATCCGGTAACCCAGTGGGACCAACCGCCCCGGTCCATCCGGCCAATATATTCACTCCCGGCGCAATCAAATCAGGTTTCAGAATCCCAGGCGTGACCACATTAGGCCCACGCGAAGAAAAAGCCGCCACAACGGGAGAAGGCATGACACCGAGTTGGGTGCCGCTAAAAACAATCGTGGCCGTCGGATTGGGGTCTGACGAAACGTACGACCTGATCGAGTCACCGGCCTTCTGCCCTACGGCCGTGGCCGAAAGAAGATGTGCATCAGCCACTAACTCTTCTCCGTTTGCAGCCGTATTAGCAAGTACCATACCGACCCCACCAGCGTCTCTTACCACCAACCCCTTTTGAACTCTAGCGTTAGTACCTCTATCACACATCACTATCTTACCCGCCACCTTTTCGGCCAAAAGTGTACCAGGCATGCAAAGATTCCCATTACTAGCATTTGAAACCTTGCCCGCGTAAACGAACGAAAGCGTAGAGTTAGGCAACGGGTTGCCGCTATACAAAGACACGCCAGGATATTTCTGACCGTTGCCTAACAACACGTAAGCAGGAAAATCCCGATCTATCGTGCCCGCCCCAACAGTAGTAATCCACGGCGCACCGTTAGAAAGCGTGGACGCGCTCGGGCCCGAATTCCCGGCCGAGCACGACACGAGTACCCCTTTCTCCATTGCATTAAACGCACCAATGGCCACACTATCGCGGAAATAATCAGCCGAGCCACCTCCTAACGACAACGACAAAACCCCACAACCGTCCGAGACGGCTGAGTCCATCGCAGCTAATATATCAGAACTAAAACAACCTCCAGCCCAACAAACCTTGTAAACTGCCAAGCGGGCCCCAACCGCCATGCCACGTGCAGTGCCAGAAGCGTAGCCCAACAAACTGGCACTAGATACTGGAGATCCGCCAGCTGTTGTTGAAGTGTGTGTCCCGTGTCCGTCATTATCACGTGGAGATCTCGACTCCTTTGAAACATCTACTGGCCCTTTACTAGCCTCATACCCTTTTGAAAAAAACCGCGCTCCAATCAACTTTTTGTTACAACTCGACGCGTTAAAATCGGATCCGGTTTCACATGTGCCCTTCCAGTTTGACGGAACGGGTCCGAACCCGGTATCCGAATAACTTTTGTGCTCTGGCCATGCACCCGTGTCTAAGACTCCGATTACCACGTCAGATTCTGACGTGGCAGTTGGAAACGCGTTTATGACATTGCTCGTGAATTTGTCGAGGCCCAAAAATTGCGGTGTTCGGGTCGTATGAAGCTCGTAACGGGTTTCGAGGTTTACAAGAATTACGCCTGGCTGGGTCGATAAAGCTTCGGCCTCGGAACGGGTCAAACGGGTCGAGTATCCCTGAACAACTGTGTTGTATGAATAGAGTATTTCCGCTGATTCAGACACCGATTGAAGCGACAGACCATACCTGTTCAAAAAGAAGAAGAAAATAAACTTGGTTGAATTACAATTTCTGAATTTTGAGAGGTGAAAATGTGAAATTAGAACTAGGAGTCTGATTGAACAATTGAATTTCAGAGACTGAATAAAAAATTAGAAAATTTTATAAATTTATATGGGTTAGATTAATGTGAAATTACCAGTCGTTGTGGTGAGTGAACTCAAGTGGCATCTCGGATTTGGCCATGTGGACGATGTAGGTGCGCCTCTGCTCAGCCGCACTTGACTGGCAAGTGAGAGAGAGGAGGGAGAGAAAAAGAAGCACCACCATTATTCTCTGTTTTGATGCTTCAGATCCCACCATTGTTCTCTCTCTCTCTCTCTCTTTTTCTGCGTACCAGTGTGAGTGGTACCACAGTGGAGTGATATTATAGCGGAAAACAATATGGGTAATGATTAACTAGAAAGAAGGAGAGAAAGAGAGAGTGAGAGAGGCTCACATGGGAGGTGTGTATGGAGAGGAGAGGCAAGCTTTATAAAGACTGTTCCTCTGTCTCCACTCGAACTCCTTTGAAGTAGAAGCCTGTATAACTCCTCTACAATATTTCATGTACAGTTACTACTAACGTTTGTTATGTGGGAATATTTAGGGGATTTTGAGTGTGATGGATTGTGGAGAAATGAGAAGGCATGGGAGCTTAACTTAATCACATGAAACTTGTTTTGGTGTGAGAGAGAATCTCTGGCTCTGCTGTTCTCACATGCAAGCGCGTTTTCTTAAGATTTTAATCTTTTGTGTACTTAATAGTTAATAACCAGATAAGATTTTAATCTTTGGTATAATTAACAATTAGAGAAAAGTCCAATTTTACCCCCTCAACTATTGAATTAGTTCATTTTTAGTCCCTCAACTTTTTTATGGTGCAATTTTAGTCCCTCAACTATTTAATAAGTGGATTTTTGGTCCTTCAATCCGTTAAGTGTTTAAGTGTCCGTTAAATATGACACGTAATCAATGATGTGGCATATATTCTTAACACATATACAATAACGTGTTAATTTTTATTTGACAAATAAACATGCATAAAAAATATGCATTTTTTAATAAAAATAATATTTTAAGAAAAGAAGAGAATTAATAATTTTTTTATTTTTTTCAAACATTTGTCACATTACTAATGCCACGTCACTGCTTACGTGTCAAATTTAACGGACACATATGCACTTAACAGATGGAAGGACCAAAAATGCACTTATTGAATAATTGAGGGACTAAAATTGGACCAATAAAAAGTTGAGGGACCAAAAATGAGCTAGTTCAATAGTTGAGGGGGCAAAAATAGACTTTTCTCTAACAATTAATAACAAGATAAGATTTTATGTTTTTGTTTATTAGCAATTAATTAATGACCAGATATGATTTGCGGCTTGTATAAATAAGAGTTAATAACAAGATAAGATTTTATGTATGTATAATTAACAATTAATAACTAGGAAAGGAAGGTTTTATGTTCTTGTATAACTAACAATTAATAACATGATAAGATTTTATTTCATGTAGAAACCTAATTGTTTCAGCGTTTGCATTTATGACAAGAGAAAGTGAAGTGTGAATGGGTGTAAAAAAATGAGCAAGATATCAAAAATGAACAACATAACAAAATAAACCAGAATATCCTGATTGGGTTATTTCACTTATAAAGGAAATTAAATAATTATGACACTTAAGAATTACAGTAAAACGTGAATGAATAGTAAAATTCCAAAAGTATATGAGCCTATGCTATGATGAGGGTCTACTTGTTAGTGATTGATGGAGATGGAAATAGACACATACCAAGGTGATGCTCATACTGTCATACATAATATGAGTTATATTAGTATGATAGTAAAATTAGAATGTATTATTTATACAGAAGGTTGGATTTTATATCTACTTTGTAGTCAAAATATATGCATGTCTATATATTCGATCACCTTATATTTTTGTACAATGATGACCAGCGAATTTTCTAAAGATATGTCACTGTTTATATATATCATCACAAGTAACAAGGATGAATGATTAGCAAAACAAAACTTGTGCATAGAAGCCCCACATGTCAGTGAATGGTGGAGATACAAACAAGGTAGAACCATAGAATGCACATAATGAAATGTATAGAAAAAACAGATGAAAGGCAATAGGTGTGGGCGGTCATGGAGATGAGAGCAGGAGTCAGAGATGTCGGGCATGAATGAAGGCAAAGAAAGTTGAGCAGTGAGGCCGCACTCAGCGCCGAGCGAAACGAGACGCACGGTCATTACATTATTTTATTATCATAGTATTATCTACTATATAATACTGACGAAATTATATAATACTGACGAAATTATAAGCAAAGGAAACAGAACAAATCTTCCCTCTTTTCTGACCAATGCAAGCCTCACTTTTCTAGGCTTCATAGTTCTCAACACTATTGTGTCTTATGCAGGGCAGCCGACTACTGAGGTGAGAAAAATAGACTATTTTTCTGCTAGTGAAGTGTTTATTTTAAGATATTGTTTGTTGTATTTTTTTTTCATTTGTACGACACAGATTATGCATCAAAATGACACAAATAATTCTTAATTTGGAGTTAGGCCTGGATGCTGGTTAATTGGGCAGACAAAGTCTACCGCATTTCGCAAATGGTGGAGGAGTAAATGGCTTTAGGCATAAAAATGATGACACGTGTGGCTTTATTCCCTTTCTTTTGGCACATTTTAGCTATTGAATACAAAACAATTTTGATTCTGATCTAGACTCAATACGAATCACTTCGAAAAAGTTAATGACGACTGAACCAATTTTTTTTTTTTTTTTTTTTTTTTTTTTTTTTTGAGACAACCCATTAGATTAGTGGACTTTGCTAAATATTAGACTAAATGTGTTCGGCGTGATTCGAACTTGAGTCTCTATTATAGTTGACAATATGTCTTATCACTTGAGCTAGCAAGTTTTGGCGAATCAAGTTTTTTGTTAAACTGGTGCATCAAGTTTTGGGTGTATTCATTAATTGAGGTTTGTTGGAGGCAAATCCAAACTTAATGGACGAGACGAACTTGATAGCATCACTTGGTTGTCATATTGAACGGAAATGTGGCGGCTTAACTTGTTCTTTACCTCTTTATTTATCTCGTATATATGAGTTAGGATAATTTCCCATTTAATTAAAAGAAAATCATCATAACTGTCAATCTTAAATTTCGGTGCCAGATAGGGCTGTTAGATCCTAATTTTTCTTCTTATCTCAATTTTTTTTCTTGACATATTAAATAGAGCGATCTCCATATATAGTTTGGCCAACAAACCGCCTCATGTTATCTAAAAAAAATGTTTTCTGTATTTTGAGAAGTTGTTTTGGAAAATAATATGCTTGATGTAATTAATCTGATTTGAAGTTTTAAATCCTGTCTCAAGCAAAGAAAGTAAAATTTTAAATGTTATTGTTCTGTGCAATTCATTTGATATTATTTGTGAATTTTTTCTGCCAAGTAGTGATATGATACTAGTCACATATTTTCATAGGTGAATGATTCGAAACCCAGGTCTCGCCAGATTTTAAAAATATAAGTGATGATGATGATATATGAGCCCATCTTAATAAGAAAATTAAGTAAGTGATTACTTATAGTTCTCTCTCATTTTGTTATTTGTAAAGTTTTTTAACTCTAGAGTAGGCTCATATATTTGCATCTATTTACAGAAAAATATGGTATCTGTTTTAACTCAAACTTTTTTTTTGCTTAGGCCAAATAATGTGCATATGGAACATATTCAAAAGATCAGTTACTAATTTAGTTAACTTTGGAACTAATGTGAAGATGCAAAACTATGGAATATTAGGAAATTTTCAGAGATTTCTATGTCTAAGCAAGTTCCATGACCAATTAATATTTCAATTGCCATATTCTTTTGCTAGAATACACAAAATATATAAGTATAACATTTGTGATTGACACCTTATTTTAAATATTTTGTAGAAGCAAATTTTTAGGAAGATGAGTTGAGCAAAAATTTGATATTTGAAGAAAAAGGAATGTTTTTTGAGGCAAATGTCTGAAGAAACTATTTTATTTTTCTTAAATAAAACAACTTCTGGGTTATATATCTAATTAGTATTTAAAATTCTCATTATAATTGTGAAAGATAAACCAGTAACAGTTCTTTCAACGTGGAAAATATATGAAGTTTACTGCTATTAGTTTCATGAATCTAATTGTTTTGAGTTTCGGTCGGAGACAGTTCTCTCTGGCGGCAATTGTCTTGGAAATTCGAGATCGAATTTCTTCTCGTTCGACTCTTTTTTGACAAGAGAGTATATCTTGTGAGCGAAAATCACAAATAAAACTAGAAGATTCAAAGGTGTCGTGATCAGCAGATAAAATATAATCCTCTTCTCCATCTTCGCCTGATCTATGGCAAGCAGAACCGGGCAAACTACCAGGACTACTCCGCCAAGATCAGTACTGGCTAAGAGACTCCCTGACACCCTCTAAAGTGTACATTTTATCATCCTCTATAAATTTGCCCGTTTTACCCCTTTTCCATATAAAAATTTAATCCTCTAATTTTAAATAAATTTCACTGTCATTATCCAATAAGCAATTGCGAATAATATATAACATTGATATTTGATAGCAAGATGCAAACAGATTCTTTACATCATCTCATGTCTCAATACACTTATACATTGTCAATTTCCTTTTGTTCAAACCAACCCTTATTCAATTTTATAGAGCTTATATAATATCATGGGCCACAAACAATAGGCCTTTAGATGAAGAAAGAAAGAAAATCAAAACATTGAAGCCCATTTTTAAGTTCATTAATACCATATCTTCTCTTCTTTCGTTCTCTAATGAATCAATCTCATCCGCTCGCTCCTCCATGAATCAATCTCCTCCCTCCATTACCTCACTCTCTCTTTAATCGACTCAAAAGCCAAAACTAAGCACGAGCGACGATTGGGAGAGTTTCAGAACGAAGAGCGCTTATGAGGTGCTAGGCGTGACTCAATCGAGCTCCTTTTCCGAGATCAAATCTTCCTCCAGAAAACTCGCCAAGGAAACTCATCCAGACATGGTCACAAATTTAGATAATAATGGCGATGATGTTGTTCATAATACAGCTGCTTCAAATCGATTTCTTCAAATTCTCGCCACTTATGAGGTAAAAAATTACGGCGTCTGTTGTAACTCAATTTTTTTTTTGGTTAGGCCAAATAATGTGCATATGAAACATATTAAAATTAGTGCTTACTACTTAGTTAATTTGGAACTAATGAGTCAGTGACAAAAGGTTAGACTAAATTAATATTACGAAATTTCAGGGATCTCTCTGTTTAAGCAAGAACTAATATTTCAACTGCCATATTCTTTTGCTCGAATACACAAAATATATAAATTTAACATTTGTGGTTGACACCTTTCTTTATATATTTTGTAGAAGTAATCTTTTATGAAGATTGTTGAGCAAGAATTTGATATTCAAAAAAAGGAGAAAATAAACTTTTTTGAGACAATGTCTAAAAGAAATATTTATTATTCATAAATAAAGCAACCTTTGAGATACAAAGCTAATTAGTGTTTACAAATTATTATTATATTTGTAACTTTTTTCATCCTTTTCTTTTTCTCTACCTTTTTGTAAAAAAAAAAAATCTGATTAATATATTCGACGTAGGACTTAGAATCTACTCCAGTTCATCAAAAAAAAAAAAATCTTATTATAATTGTGAAAGATAAACATGTAACGGTTCTTTCAACATGGACGAAATACTAGCGGAGATAGCTCAGCAGACTATTAATTGGAGAACTTTCTGCTAGAAGCTGATTTTTACATTTCATGAGTTCTTCTTTTTTCTTCCATGAGATGTGGATTGTAATTATTCTTTTTCTGAAGCTTTACTTCTTGTAACCTCAAAATCTTTTTAAATTCAATTAATAGAATCTCAATGAGGCATTTCGCCTCCGGCAGCTACAAAATACAACAACATGGATACATGATACATGACTGATATATAATTTATTACTTTCATGAATCGAATTAAGGCTCAAAAGTGTGTATTTTGTATCCTCCATGAATATACTCGTTTTTATCATTTTCCATTTATAAATTTAACCCGCTAATATTTAAAGAAATTTCATTGTCAATCCCAAATAACTGAATAAGTAATGATGAATAATATATAACAAACATTGATAGTACGACACATGGTTATTTTTGTATCATCTCATGTCTCATTACAATATACTTAGATTTTGTCAATTTCCTGCACCATCTAATGGGAGAGTGGAGACCTCAATAGATGATTCATATTTTGCCTTATCTTTTTTAACTACTCTTTCAGTCTATAAAGACAACAAAAAATGTTAAAAACATGATACTCATACTCTTAGTATTCTATATCTATATGTTTATATAGATTATAAAAAATGTTAAAAACATCTATACTGGCATCATATCATTCATGTCATATTTCACATTTTTAAGCCTTGAAATATAGAAATGCAATTTTTGTCTCTAAATATCCTTAGTTCAAACCAGTCCTTGTGCAATTTTTTTTTTTGAAGGAGAGTTGTAGGCGATGGCCTACCTCTCGAAAAAGCTTGTGCAATTTTATAGGGGTTCATTAAAATTATGGGCCAAATAATGAGTTGATTTTTAGCTGATTCTTGTATTTCATCATTTTCTTCAATATCTTATCAAGTAAATTATGATATTTATACAGTTTTTATATATGTTGAACTACAAAATGTTTTATTTATATAGAGCATAAAAATGCTAAAATCATGACTCAAATCATACTGTTAGAGAAACTCAACTATTTGTGCATCAGTTATGTGAAAATATTTTTCTTTTCAATTGTCGTATTCTTTTTTAGAGTTTAACAAAGTATATATACATTTATTATTACTGAACAAAACACTCTCTGAAAAAGTGACTATTTAATAAATCTCGGTTTAATTATAAATGATAAACCAATAACTATTCTTTCAACAAGAAAAAATAGATAAGACTAAGTATATATTAATTTCGTAAATCCAATGAGTCTGGAATATTTGCATTGTCCCCCCCCCCCCCCCCCCCACCTTAATTAAATTACCTTTCCATGTATAAAATTGCATTAAAGTATAGTATCAAAGGTTTTTTCATTAGTTTAAATTAAGTAGAATAGCATAGCATTAACAAATAACAACATTAATGAGGGCTGACCATAACTTCCCTTGTGTGGTGTTATATCTTCTTATGAGAGTTATATTTTGTCAATTTCCTACAATATCTCATTAGAGACCTAAAAGAGATGATACATTTTTTCCATATCGTTTTAACTAACCTATATGTTTATATATAGTCATACACTAAGAAGATGCTACAAATATGATAGTCATATTTTTAGCATTTTATACTGCCAATGCAAGCATATCATCCATGTGACCTAAACATAATCCACTTCTTTAAATATATTTTTTAATATGAGGGGAAAAATGAGATCATGATAAAGGTTTATTTTTTTCCTAAACCCTTGGAATACAAATTGAACTTTCAAAGTAACAGAAATGGCGGAGGTTAATTATTTATTAGTTTCATGAATCTATTTAAGCCTCAAATGTATGCATTTTGCCATCCTCCACGAATTTGCTTGTTTTTCTTTTTTTCCATTTATAAAATTTATCCTCTATTATTTAGAGAAATTTCATTGTCAATCCCCAATGCAATTGTGAATAACATATAACAACATTAATAGTGTGACATACCGTTATTTTTTATATCATCTTACAACATATAACAGCATTAATAGTGCGACATTCCGTTATTTTTTATATCATCTCATGTCTCATTACAATATACTTATATTTTGTCAATTTCCTACAATATCTCATTGGAGATTTTAGAGAGATGATTCGTATTTCGCATCTATCGTTTTTACTCTTTCCGTTTATATAGACTACCAACAATGTTAAAAAACATGATACACATACTTTTATTATTCCATGACAAAGAATTCTTAATTGGAATTAGGCTTGGATGCTGGGTCAATTAGGCAGACAAACTGAACATCATTTCGTAAATGGTGGTGTAAAAAGGCTTTAGGCATAGAAAAATGATGACATGCATATTTTTGCATCTGAATCCAAAACAATTCTGATTCGAATCAATTCGAAAAAGTTAATGATACGACTGAACCAAAATTTATTAGACGGGTGCATGTTCATCATTTTTTGGGTGTATTCATTAATTCAGTTTGTTGGAGACAAATCCAAGTTTATTGGACGAACTTGACATCATCACTTGGTTGTTACAGTGAACGGAAATGTGGCGGCCTAACTTGTTCTGTACCTCTTTTATTTATTTAGTTTGTATGAGTTAGGATAATTTAATACACAAAAAATATGTAAATTTAACAATGTAAATTTAACAGATTTATAGTTGACACCTTTCTTTATATTTGAGGCAATATCTAAATGAAATTTTTGATTATTCTTAAATAAAACAACCTAAGATACAAAGTTAATTAGTGTTTACAAATTCTCATTATAAATTATAATTGTAAAAGATAAACATGTAACAATTTTTTTTAAAGCTAGTTTTATTTATTTAATGAATCTAATTAATCCTCAAAAGTGTGCAATTTGTCATCCTACATGCATAAACTTATTTTTCCCTTTTTCCATTTATAAATTCAATCCTCTAATATTTAGACAAATTTCAATATGTCAATCCCCAATAAGCAATTGGGAATAACATGATGACAACATTGATAGTAAGACACATCATTTTCTTTTATACCACCACTTCATATCTCATTACAAAACACTCATATTTTATCAATTTCCTACAATATCCCATCCGAGAGTGGTGACATATGATTCATATTTCGCCTTACAATTTTAACTCCTCTTTGCACTTATATAAACTACAAAAAAATGTTATAAACATGATACTCATACTTATAGTATTCCATATCTACACTGGCATCATATCATTCATGTGATACTTCACATTATTAACCCTTAAACATAGAATTTCACTTCTGGTCTCCAAACTTCCTTCCTTCAATTCAAACCAGCTCTTATTCAATTTCATATAGGGTCATAAGAAACTACGATAGTGACAGAACAGTGTTTTTTAGTCTAATTAAGATTTTTTTAAGAAAAATTAAAAAATATATCATGTTCCGCCACTATCAGTGACAATCTGTTCCGCCAGAGATAGTGGCGGAAATTGTAATTTCTTAATTATTTTCAAAAGGATGGTATTTGTTTAATTATTTTCCAAAATAGTTGTATTTAAAAAAAAATTCTCATATAAACTTATAAGCCTAATAAGTAATAATGGGCCTTTAGATGATTAAAAAACCAAAACCAAAACAATTCAAGCCCAATTTTAAGCTCACTCTTCTTCTCACAACCACGTACATTTCTCTCCTCCCCTTCCTTCTCTAATGGCGATCCGAACCATGAATCAATATCCGCTCCAATCCATCCGCTCTCTCCTCTCTTTAATCCACTCCAAGCGAAATCTAAGCACAGGCTTTAATGGTTCTGATTTTTGTTTTTTGTTTTTTTTAACTTATAGAAAGCTTGTTATGATTTAATTATTCTATAATTTACAATTCACTTAAAATATTAAAAATATAATATATAGGTAACTAAATTTTTTTAATAATAATGTGAAGTTAGTAAAAATTTATAATTGAATAAATGAATTATATTTAATTAATTTGTCATACTAGTATCAAGGGCAAAATAACTATTTCATATTTAAAAATAATGCAAATAAATAACATTTTCATGAATCAAAATTTATGAGGTAAAATAAAAAAAACTTCTTGACATGATAATGTGATTCCTAGCATGTTTTGCCCTAGAAAGAAATGGTTCTTAGACACCCGGCTGATTCCCCGCATTTTGTCTCGGTCGAGAGCTTGGTCTAGTACAAGCTTATCAATCAAATTTCAAAAAAAAAGATTCTCATAATAATATAATATTACCGTAAAGTAAATGCTCCCAAAACTCCGTCACTGCACTTGAGTTGGGATACAGAGAGCATTCCATATTTATCCTGTGAATTCACAAGATACGAAGAGATGTAGCCCAGTTTCGAACTCATTTTGTGAGCAAAGAACACAGGCAGGAATGTGGGGCCATCCTTGTTTGGCTAGGTTCTATCGAGTGAGAAGCTTATTGTGCGCCAATATTACTATATGCCACAAAAGAACCAGATTCTTTGTTAATGCCCCATCATCAGTCAAACAAACATTCAAAATTGTCAAATCATTCAACCATACCTAAAATATTATTATTATTATTATTTTTTTTTTCTTATACTTAGAATATTATTATTATCTCATTCATTTTCCTGATCAAACCCAACGTTTAGTCAAAGAAGGCCGAATTTGCACACTGTCCATTTCGTCTTTGCATGGATTATGACGCATCTATCTACTATATATACATTCCAAATCTATCATCTCGCTCACACAAAAACATATACCTAATAAGTTCATTTCTTCTTAAAACCACTAGATAAGGCATGGCTACCTTTTCTCTGAAGTTTGGTACATTTGTACTATTCTCTCTTCTCATTTTATCTGTTAATGCGCAATTATCAATAAATTTCTACCAAAAAACATGCCCTAATTTGCAAACCATTGTAAGATCCGTGATGTCCCAGGCAATTACAAAAGAGGCTAGGATGGGTGCATCAATCCTTCGTCTCTTCTTTCATGATTGCTTTGTCAATGTACATAATTTTACAGATTATCTTCCTGCCACTTTTTGAACATTTCATAATTTTAGTTTAGAACGAAAATTGAATGATTCTTTGTCTATAGGGATGCGATGGAGGAATTCTGTTGGATGATACCCCAACCTTCACCGGCGAGAAGGGCGCTGGACCCAATGTGAACTCGGCTCGTGGATTTGAAGTCATTGACGCGATTAAAACTCAAGTAGAAGCCTCTTGTAAAGCAACTGTTTCATGTGCTGACATCCTAGCTCTAGCTACTCGTGATGGTGTCAACTTGGTACGGATTAAAATATTCTAAAATTATAATGAATAAGTTTAACTTCTAAGTATGATTAGCATAACTGACAAATGAATATAGCTTTTAATGAATAATAAGTATTACATGTAAAGCAACTTATTCAATATTTTGGTCAAGATAATAAGTTGGGGTTCAAATCACATATGCACCAATGTGTGGGATATAAGTTTTCTTTTCATTCCTTTCTTTCAAGTATTCCTCTCACTTGAAGAATTTCAAAAAAATAAATAAAGTGCCATGCTATTTTTAAAGTTGGATTGTTGATTAGATCGATATATAATTAGTTGTATTGGACCATTATATATAACTTAAATTTATTATCAATGAACAGCTAGGAGGACCCACATGGAATGTGCCCCTAGGAAAGAGGGATGCGCGAACTTCTAGTTTAAGTGGAGCCAACTCAAACCTGCCCGGACCGGGATCAAGCCTCTCAACCCTAATCTCAATGTTCTCTGCAAAAGGCCTGAATGCTCGAGAAATGACAGTTCTCTCTGGGGCCCACACAATCGGCCAGGCACAGTGTCTATTCTTCCGTGATCGAATCTTCAATGAAAAGAATGTCAACACCAGCTTTGCTACCCTAAGGAAGCAGACCTGCCCTCAGACAGGCGGTGATAGTAACCTCGCGCCTTTAGACGTACAAAGTCCAACAACTTTTGACAACGCATATTATGTGGATTTGGTGAACAAAAAGGGTTTATTTCATTCAGATCAAGAACTTTTTAACGGCGGATCTCAAGATCAATTGGTCCACCAATATAGCACGAATTCAGCTTTATTTGCGTCGGACTTTGCGAAGGCAATGGTGAAGCTCGGGAGTATTACTCCGTTAACCGGGAAAAATGGGGAGATTAGGTTGAATTGCAGGAAGATAAATTAAATTCATTTAGTTGTCAATCACATAGTTGAATTACATTGTTATCTTTAATTTGGTTTCGAGAAATTCTCCAGGATAAATTGTAACAAGTTGCGCCTATAAATCTGTAACTACCTATCTTCAATCTATTCCCAAACTTCTATATTTGGCTATATATATATATATATATATATATATAATTTTTTTTTTTGAAGAAAATACCAAGGTCAATGATGAGGAAATATTTTATTCTTTCTTTACTAAAACGAGTATTATCTGAATAACAAATTATCTTGATACGTATCATGGAGCCAAATCGATAACCAAATCCGCATCTGTATCCAAATAAATCTATCTGAATATGTATCTGGATCTGGCCGGATACGGATAATTTTGATTTGGATACAAACTTTTTGCGAATATGGATACGCGTTGATTGGATAATATCATGGGAGCTTACACTCTTATATGTACATTAGTTGAATCTTGATTTTTTTTAAAAGAAAATTTTGATCTTTAGTTGATACGTGGTTAAATTTGAACATTTAGATGATCCAACCTAATGGCCAATATTAAATGCCTACAAAGTAATACATGTGAAAATCCTAATCTAGAGGACAAAAATTATTTGGATACTAATCCAATGGCTCAACAAACTAAGATGATATAGAGCTCTATCATACAAGAAATGTGATACATGTAAAGATCATAATCTAATGGATGAAAATTATTTGGATGGTAATCCTATGGCTCAAACAAAAAAGATGATGTGAAACTCTATCATGCAAGGAATTTTTTTAGGATTAATAACTATTAATAATTTGGACTCTATCAATAATTTTTTGAATTTTATAGACTGAAGTCATATGTTCCTCACATATTTTTAAAAAAAGTTAATTTCGCGGAGTTTCAAATCAACAACCTCTTGAAAATGTAGTGATGTCATAACCACAGAAAAGTCTTAGAAACTCTAACAATAACAAATGGTTAAACTTGATGTAGGGCTTAAAATCTTGGTGCCGCCGTCAGCCGTGCGGTACTAATTAACTAATTAAATAAGTACAAAGTTTGAGAAAGACTAAGCACATTGTGCATTAGTTTGGTTAAGAGATTTTTATCACAGAAAATTTTATGGCAAATTTATCACATTAGTTTTTATTTTATCACATTAATTTTTGGATGCCACTCTTTAGGAACTTTTCTTTTTTTTATTTGTAATTCTCTAACAACAAAAAATAGTCGAAAAATATAATTGAACATTGATCAATAGATTGAATGCGAGAGACACTCAAGTTCTCGGTTTTTCTTATGAAAAATAAAGCTATTACATTATTTGGCCTCTTTTTATGAAAATCTAAGAACATTTAATATCACATTGGTTTTTTAAGAAAATATTATAACAACTTTTTGAAGACAATCTTAGAACAATTTTATTCCGAGCTTTTTTAAAGAAATTCATATAGACAGTACTTTTATTACATTAGTTTTTTTTTTTTTTTTGGGAAAACCTTAGAACAAGCACATTGTTATTTTCTTTTAGGAAAATCTTAGAACAATTTTATGGCACTAATTATTTTTTTAATAGAAACTAAAAGAATTTTATCGCATCGGGCTTCTGAACGACCACACTCACATGCTGTTGGATTGAGAGTTGAGACCATAATAAATTTGGATGGTACTTGTAATCGAAAAAAAATAATAATAATAAATTTGACCAGGCGCAAGAAGCTTCCAAATACTTGCCTCAAAACTCCAAATTCAAAATCAACCCCACTCCCACGTGGTAATAGACCCAGATAGCCTTCTAAATCAAACTTTCATGTGTACCCTAAAAACATCAAGAATAATTAGAATACTATATGAAATATTTGAATTCTCATTCTTAATTGTATAGGAAATTACTACATTCTCTTGATTTAACCAGCCCACACGTGGTAATACGACCTAATCATAAACAGACTATTTTTTTCCTTATTTGTTCATATTTTTTTTTTATTATGAACTTTTAAAGGTTTGATAGCAACCTTAAATATTGTATTTTGAAGTTCTGAAGGGTTAAAAGCAACTAAAAAGATTGTTGATGTAATTAAGTGTATCTAAGAGATTGTATCAAATCAAGGAAAGGAATAACTTTTTGACCAATGATATCATGCTATATCCAAACTGAAATTACAATTTAATATACAAATGTGTCATATCGTATATTGTAATTTTTTTTGTCTACATCATAAACAACTAGCGGCGCCCATTGGTGATTTTTTACATACAAGAAATAGACAAATTGGCTGCTATTCTAGATTATCATTAGACCTCTTCCACCTCAGCCTATCTTATCTCATTTTTAGGAGAGTAAAAAGTTTGAGTCCTTATATAGCGCCCGACCCCCTTTTTTTAATTTAATGATGGATTAAATCTAGACCTTCAATTCAAAGAGATATTTTGGTTATTTTCCAATTAATAACGCAATAGCTCGTTTCCTTCTTTTCTTATCCCCATATGTGTGTTGTGACACTCCATTTCATCGCCTCCATTTTACCCCATCCTATATTTTTCACGAAAATAGCTTCCATCTCTTATTTCTTTTTTCCAAGAACTTTGTCCGATTTACAGAAACAATATATTAACACATAAAATATATTAACACATAAAATATAATATTTATATTAAAATTGACACAAATAAATATATATTAGCATTCACAAATTATGTGAAAGCAATATAAAAATAGTATATTAAAACTCATAAATATATAATATGGCTTGAAAACATACACTATCGCTAAAGCATATGTACCGCGGCCAAACAAAATAGATATTTAGACATAATTTCAAAAAAGAATAACATCCTCAACATCTAAAAATCTTATTAAATAACCATAAAGTACTAAAATATTTGAAAAACTTAATTATAGAAAATTGTGTATTAACACTGTGGGCATATTGACAATATCACACTTGTACAAAACAATGTGTTGGCATTAAATATATATAAACACTTAGGAATCTTTGTCGATAATAAAAAAAGAATATATTAGAAATTAGAGAGATAATTTGAAGATGATTGAGTGCAGAAACATAGGAATTTATCTTTTTCTAAAAAGAACGTGAGAAAGCTTAGGAATTTGGAGATGAAGGAAGAGAGAGGAGAGTGAAAGAGAGAGGAATTACTGGAGAGGGACGAAGGATCCATCAGGAAAGAAAGGAATGACAATTGACCAAATTACTAATTTACCCTTATTATTCATTTTGGGAACAAATTAAAATGGTAGGATTTAATGCTGATTACTCCTCCAAATTCATCCTAGCCATCCGATCAATAAAATCACTTTGAATATTAGCTGTCTATTTTTAACTCGGGCAACATATAAAAATCCAAAAAGTTTATATACGACGAGGGAAAATTTTCATGGATGAGATTATTGTAGCCATTGGCAAAGCTAATCTATATACCTACAACCTATGACTATGTTAGATGGATACTTTAAAAACCAAGCCCCTATATCGGATACGTATCGAATCCATATGATACTTATCTGATGTTATCCGATATTCTATATGGCAGTCGAATATTTATTTACATCTTATAATGGATATTTCTCGGATATATTTCAGATACCTCCATTTTTGAAAAAAGGGATGAATATTTATTATTATAGATGAAATCAATATAACAATGATATATCTAAATATATAATCGATGATAATAAAACTTTAGTTTGCAGTATGACATATCGTTGATAACAAATTTCTTTGCAATGAACACATAATGTATAAAATATATACAAAATAATTTCAAATATAAATTACTATTATAAAAATTAATAAATATTATATGTAATAATGTGCCATATCCTAAGTTTTTTTTCAAGATTGACTTATCCGAATGCTTTAGATATGATACTCCTGCCCATATCCATACAAGATAGGAAATTATAGTGCTCTAAAAGTTATGCTTAGGTACCGACAATAAGTATCATTTTTTCTAACTTATTCCCAATTTTCTGACTAATTCAAAAGTTTTATGACTAAGTTCTGATTTTTTCTAATTCCTGAATTTTCTATATAGTTCATAATATGACGCATAACTCTGATTTTTCTGATTAATTTCACCTAATTTTCAAAATTTTCTTCATAGTTTCTTAATTTTCTAATCTCTTTTGTATATGTGTATGTTGGCATCTTAATATGGACAATAAATTCCTAGACGCTCTGGCGCTAATCATGCCTTGCCGTTGAGTGATGTCTTCAACACTAATCGTTTTGAAAAAAAAATTATCCAGCTAAATATATTATATTTTTAAAGATAAATTTGCAATGAACTCCCTACTACCAAAATTGCAAAAACAAAGCCCCTACATTCTTGTGGAAATTGGAAAAAAGCCCATACCGTTAGTTGGGAGCTAACACCCCAAATTTCATAGTTTAAACCTAAAAAAATATGTTTTAATATCATTAACATTTTTCTCTCTCAGAGTTTTTAGAAGTTAATTAACAATTCTTAAAATTAATAATGAGAGATTAATTAACTTAATTAATATTTCTTAATTAAAGTTTGAAAAATATTATTTAATTTTACAATCTTATTAAAAACATATTATGAAAGAGAAAAATGTTAATTTATATTAAAAACATATTTGTAAGGTAAACTATAAAAATTAGAGTTTTTTTTTTTTGCAATTTGCAATAATCTAGAGACTTTTTTTGCAAATTTGTCTTTATTTAAACCTACAAATAATCAAACATTTTTTTAACAAAAGAATATAATTATTTAAATAAATAATTTTCAATGTTATTATATGGTATTACTACCATTTTTTCATAGTCCTTATTATGGGAAAAAAATTATTTGTTCTACCAAAGGTATGGGGTCTTTATTTTTTTAAACAGTAAGCTACATCAGCCTATTAAATTTTAATTTGAAAATGACAATAATCATGATATCAGATTGAGCATTTTCATACTGATCCAGGCAATTTAACCAGAAAATGGATAAAAAGATAGAATAAAAATTCTTTTTTAGGATTGGATCTAGGACTTGAGAGCCTACTCCATTTATTAAAAAAAAAACTAATATATTTTTTTTGAAGAAAAAATAATTAAATTTTTTTTTATATCTAGGCAATTTAACTACTTAGACTTCCAAAAATTGATTTGAACTAATATCTTAAAATATGTATGAATAATCTCTTTTGAGTTGTCTACGTTATTTTCAACATAATGGTTAAAGCATTTCTACGTTTTGTAAGAAAGGGAAGATATTGACTCTCTCTTCCCCCTTCTAGGATCTATTTTCAAATCACCCCTTTCTCTTCTAATCTACTTCAATATACAACTGATTTTTTTTTTCAGAAACAAATAGTAAGATCCAACACAAGTCAAACAATTCCGCGTTAAAATTCTGGAGCCCATTCAAATCCAGCCATGTGCCTTTGCATGCATAACAACGCGTCTATACCCCTCGTAACTCCTCTATATATAATCATATACAATACAAACCCCCAAAGTAAGCCATCCCTATCAAAATAATCCCTTGAAATAAAAGCAAAACACACACACGCAAAAGAACACTCTGTTCTAGCTTTGGAGTGACCATGGCTATACACTTCTCAAGAGGTTTCTTTTTTCTTCTCTTCTCTCTACTATTAGCTCTCACTGTTCAAGGCCAATTATCAAACAACTTTTACAAAAAGACTTGCCCTAATCTCCAAACAATCGTTCGATCCGTCATGACTCAACAAGTCTCAAAGGAACCGCGAATGGGCGCCTCCATTCTCCGCCTTTTCTTCCATGATTGTTTCGTTCAGGTAAGAGACAATAAATTTACTTGTGTTTTGTATCCATTCATAATATTGTTGCTTCTTTCCTTTGGTTTTACTGATTTTTCTTTCATTCTTTTATCAGGGATGTGATGGTTCGATTTTGTTAGATGACAACTCGACATTTACAGGGGAGAAAAATGCAGGTCCAAATGCGAACTCGGCTCGTGGATATGACGTCATTGATGCCATTAAAACTCAAGTCGAAGCATCGTGTAATGCAACTGTCTCTTGTGCTGACATTCTCGCTCTAGCTGCTCGTGATGGAGTCAACTTGGTAATTATTCTCAAAAACATTAATTATTAAGTATGTTTAATGATACGAAGCTTAATTATTGTAACTAATTATTAATTATTAAATTGATACATTGGCACTAATTTATCTAAACATTGACCAATGTAGCTTATGTAGCAATAATAAACTACAGTTCACAATTTTTTTTTTCCTTTTTTCTAATTTTCTATATCTTTCTTCAAGCATTTTAGTCCAATTTATGCAGCACAAATGCCCAATATCTCCTCCAAATATATCCATAAATACAATGCAATATTCTGTTATCGTGACATATAGCCATACCATAATTATAACAACAATCACTAATGATCCTGCACAACTACACGCAGCTTGGAGGACCAACATGGAACGTACAGCTAGGTCGAAAAGACTCGACAACAGCAAGTCAAAGTGCGGCCAATTCGAACCTGCCTGGACCCGGTTCAAGCCTCGCAACACTAATGTCAATGTTTGGTGCAAAAGGATTCATCGCTCGTGAATTGACTGCTCTGTCAGGAGCGCATACAATAGGACAGGCGCGATGTTCATTATTCCGTGATCGCATCTTCAAAGAAAGTAATATAAACTCAAGTTTTGCTGCCCTGCGTCAGCAAACCTGTCCTCAAACCGGAGGAGATAATAATCTCGGACCGATGGATGTACAAACACCGATGACTTTTGACAACGCGTATTATGTAAATTTGGTTAATCAGAAGGGCTTGTTCCATTCCGATCAGGAGTTGTTTAATGGAGGGTCGCAGGATAAGACGGTGCAGCAGTACAGCAAAAATGCAGATTTGTTTGCCAAGGATTTTGCTAAGGCGATGATAAAGATGGGGAGATTGAGTTCAGGGAATAATGGGGAGATTAGATTAAACTGTAGAAGGGTTAATTAATTAAGAAACATTGTTGTGAATTATATATAGTAGGATAGAAGATAAATATGTTCATCGATTGATTTCATTCTTTTAACTAGTAAAGATTGTATTAATTGAAGAAATTATGGTTTCTTCGGATCACAATGCTCTTTTGGTATGTCGTCTGTTTGATCACGATGCTGTTTTCGGTATGTAAAAAATGAAAATCTCGGTATGTTTGACCAAGATTTCTTGACAGGCCAAGGACCTAACAGTTTGTTGATCTGAATAGTAGAAAGTTCGCCTACTGGTCTATAAAATGCAGTATGGGGAGCTTAAATGTAACATGTTTTGTCAGGTTCAAATAAACTGTATATATAATATTCAGTATTATAATATATAATAATAAATAATACATGACATGTGTGGGAATAACTACAAATGCCCTGAATTGGTTTGCTCTCAAAGCACTAAATAGGCGTTAGTGGAGAGAAGACTATTATATTTTATTCCAATAATATTTTCTAAATTGACAGAATTAAATTTTTTTTTGAAGTTCTGAAGTGAGGAATACTTAGGAGAAAGAAGATCTTGTACCAGAATTGTTAACTAATAGAGTCAAATAGTAGAATAATGGAATAAACCCTTAAACTAAAATTAGTTTATTCAAATAAAGGAAAGATTTATTTATTTATTTCATCTTATTTCTAAATTATCCTTCCATGGAGTGATATAACTATTGACTATATCACTATTGTATCACATTATTCCTTTTTCTTTAAAGAGATAATAAAATTTATTTCTAGTGCAGAGCATTCCTCCATGCTTCCATCTTATTCCACCCATATCCGAAGAGGCCTGAAAAACTGTTTCCTCGAAATAGAATATGATAGATACTCTTACTGATCAATTAATGGATTTGTTATTTTAAAATGGTACTATTATCAAAAATAATTCATCAAATAGCACTGTTTTGAAAATAATTCAGCAACTAATATTTCCGTCAATTCTTCTAGCGGAACAGAGGTGGTTCCGCCAGAGACTCTGACGAAACTGATCTTTTTTTCATTTTTGTTGACCCGGCCATTTGAATGTCTTAAACACGATTAATTAGGCAAAAAAGATAGTTCCGTCAGGGTCTTTGGCAGAACTGCTTAAAAATTATTTTTTTCAGTCTAAATTCCAAATTTAGAAGGGGAGTTAGCATAAAAATTACGAATTTCATGGTTCCGCCACTTCTCCGGCGGAACTAGCATTATTTCACTTTTGAGGTTGGTTGCATTAGTAAGAAGATTTAGCAAAAAAAAAAAAAAAATTAGTATTCAATGTTTTGCCAAACCCTCTGGCAAAACATTGATTTTTTTTTTGGCTAAATTTTCATGGCTGTTTAGAGGTGAGGGCCTGGCGGAACTGCTGAATTAGTAATTTTTGGGCTAATTTCCTTCTAAATTTAGAGTTTAGACAGAAAAAATAATTTTTAAGCAGTTCCGCCAAAGGCTCTGACGGAGCTGTATTTTTTGCCTAATTAAGCGTATTTAAGACTGCCAAATGGCCGGAATCAACAAAAATGAAAACAAAAAACCAGTTCCGCCAGAGCCTCTGGCGGAATCACCTCTGTTTTGCTAGAAGGACTGGCGGAAATGTTAGTTGCTGAATTATTTTCAAATCAGTACTATTTGATGAATTATTTCTATAAAAGTGCTATTTAAAAAAAAAATCCAATTAATGCAAATCAAATTAGGAGAAGCACTGTGACTCTCTGAATGTGATTGCTGGAAATGGGAAGTCGTATTCAATTACTATTTTGTATTAAAAGAAATGGAGACAGGATTGAGAAATGAATGACAAGTACTAGAACAACAAGGCGGCGTTAAGATCTAAGAGGAAGATGACACGGTTTCAAGGCGCATCACGGGATGATAATGGCTGGAACCCATACAATACCAAATGATGCGTCCCTGACAAGCACTCAGTCTAATCATAGGACCCACCAACCTCTACTTTAACCCACTTAAGATTCATTTTTTTATTATTTAAGGATTTTTTTAAGTAGCATTATTTTGAAAAACTTTTCAGCAATTAGTATTGATTTAAAAATATTTTAAGAACCAGGACTTCTGTCAACATTTCTGAGCCTAGTAGAACATAACCTGTTATATCAAGAATCCTGATGGAATATAACATTTTTTAATTTTCTTATATCCAACCATTTAGTAACCTTAAACACACTTAATTATGTGAAAAATAATCTTCCGCCAACTTACTTGACATAACTGGTTTAAAATATAATTTTCTGTGTTTACTACAAATTTAGCAAAAAAATTACAAAATATATTGTTCTGCCAATAGCTCTGACAAAATATTACATTTACGAGCCGGCGAAACAGCAGATTCAGATAAAATTTGGAAAATACTATATTCCGCCAGATATCTTGGCGGAATAGGCTATTCCGCCATAATCATTGGCAAAACAGACTCTTTCGTCCCAGCATTAAAACCAAATTTTGTTTATTTCCCATCCACAAAAAAAAGCGAAAAATAGGTGATTTTTTAGCCAAAAAAAAGGAAAAAGAAGAGGAAAATAAAGGAGAAAAATAAAGGAAAAGAAGATAGGAAGAAGATAAGAATTTTTGGTTTATTTGTTGACTTATTTGATTTGTTTGAAATTAGTTTAAATTGATTGAAATTAGTTTAAATTTAATTTTAAAATCTTTTTAATTAGTTTAATTTATTATTATTATAGATTTATTATAAATTTTTTATTAATTAGTTGAATTTAGTATAAATTTGTTGTTGATTTGTTTAAATATGATTGAAATTAGGAAGAAGAAGAAGAAGAAGAAGAAGAAGAAGAAGAAGATATAGTAGATTTTTGAAAGAAAATGGCACAAAATTCAACAATTTTTCTATATTACGATGGTGAAATTGTTCGAGCACCCAACGGATGCAGTTACGAACCATCAGAACCGGGTTATCTCTCATAAAGTAAAAGTGAAAATAGAGATTACAACCGATTGTATATAAAAATTTATGATAATATCGGTTGGCCGTATATTGATATAATTTCAATTTTAGGGTAATGAAAATTTCGAATGATACATAATTCGCTAGATTTGATTCATAACGAAATAAGAGCTACAATCAGCCGTAAGATGTGTCATGCAGCACCCAAAAATTATAGTCGACCACTCAAGCAAAACAATATATAGTGTGTCTTGCAAGCTTAAACAAGATTTGTTTCAGATTCAAACATTTAAATAACCAAACACATGTATTAATCAGAAACCTAGAAAGGACCACAAACAATAACAAGTGGATTTGGGCCTGATTCTAGATATCGTTAGAGCGGATTTAACAATTAAATAACCACAATAGAAACCGTTAAATTGAAGTTTGAAGATACCATATCGTATTGGAAGACTTGGCACGCAATGCAGCACGCGATTAGATTCTTATTTGGGGGTTGGAAAGATGCTTATAGTTTGCTCCCTGAATTGATGATGGCAATAGAAGGAACAAATCATAATACTCGGTATTTTTTAAAAAGAAGGGCTACAAATCATCCTCGTGAGACCAAGTTCGAAGATTATTTTTTGGGCATTTTGCCCATCATTCCATGGTTTTCAGTTTTGCAAACCCGTCATAACAGCAGATGAAACATTTCTAATAAGAAAAATACCAAGGATGTTTACTAATGGCGGTCGCTACCGACGCAAATGATAGGTTGTTTCCTCTAGCTTTTGCTTTAGTTGAGAGGGAGAAGAATGAGACGTGGCAATTTTTTTTAGTTGTTTGCGTGATGCGATATGAAATCCCAGTGGTTTGTGTGTGATTTCGGATAGACATGCTGAAATAATTCATGTAATGAGGTACAACGAGTACGGATAGAATGAACCTTACAGCTATCATCATTATTGGATGCGGCATTTTCAAACAAATTTTAGTACCCATGCAAAAGACAAAATATTGGTCTCAATGTTTGTAAGATTGATAAAGGCGCACAACATATATAAATTTGATAAGATTAACAAAGAAATGAATGAAATAAGTAAGGAATCGATGAAATGGTTAGCGGATAAAAATAAATCAAAATGGACGCTTATACGATGCGGAAGGTCGCCGGTGGGACAGTGTTAATAGTAATAATGCCGAAGTGACGAATTATATTTTCATAGGTTTGAGAAAACTGCATGTTACGACAATTGCGATGGAGACATTTTACAAGTTAAATTGTTATTTCGTGAGATATCGAGAGAAGACTGATATTAGAGAAAGTAACCATAAAATGTGGTCGGATGAAGTGATAGAAAAAATTGAACAGAGAACAATTAAGGATGGTACTCATTGAATCATTCCCTTCAGTTATAACAAATGTGCTTAAGAGGTAATTACATGAACTTGGCATACGACGAGTGGTATCAGAAGAGGGGGAAAGACTTTCCGAATGGATTTCAACAACGGCAATTGTAGTTATCAGAAACCGATGCTATATCACTATTCTTGTTCACACGTCATAGATGTTCGCATACACGAGAAAGATATTCTTTCATAATTCAACAGATTGGAAGAGTTTCAGAACGAAGAGCGCTTATGAAGTTTTAGGTGTGTCTCAGTTCGAGCTCCTTCTCTGAGATTAAATCTTCCTTCAGAAAACTCGCCAAGGAAACTATCCTGATATGGTCACTAATTCAGATAATAATCTTCATAATTCAGCTGCTTCACATCAATTTCTTCAAATTCTCGCTGCTTATGAGGTACAAACATTGTAATTTTGCGATTATATAGATAAATTCATAATTAAGAAAATTTTTCAGTGATTTGATTTTTAATGTTTAAGATATGCTTTGATTTTTATGCATAGATTCTTTCGGTTTCGAAGAAACGAGCTCATTACGACACCTTTCTCTATTCTCAAATCAAAATCAAACCAAAATCTGATTACAAAACCTATAATTCTTCCTCAAATCCGTCCATTAATCTCACGAAGGAAAGCAATGTGGTCGAATGGCTGAAATGGTACAGACTCACCATTGATGACATCATATCACGCACAAACGAATCTCCAACAGCTCAACTTATTTGGAACAGCTAGAAAGTGAATTACACACAGCGATTTGATCCGCTTATTCTTTTGCTAGAATACACAAAATGTATAAATTTACCATTTATTGTTGAAACCATTCTTTATATATATCGTAGAAGTAACATTTTAGGAAGATGAGTTGAGCAAGAATTTGATATTTGAAAAAAGAAAAAGAATTTTTTTGAGGCAATGTCTAAAGGAAATATTTTTATTATTCTAAAATAAAACAACTTTTGAGATACAAAGCTACATTTCAAAAGAAAATGATACAAAGGTAATCAGTATAATTGTGAAAAGATGAACTAGTAACAGTTTCTTCGAGCTTCTTCAACGTGGAAACGTGACTAATTTTCCATATATAAATTCAATCTTCTAATATTTAAATGAATTTCACTGTCATTATCCAATAAGCAATTGCGAATAACATATAACAACATGGATAGTATGACAGAGAAGATGCTTTTCGATGAACTCATCTCTCTGGACATTACACTTTTATTTTATCAATTTCCTACAATATCTCATCGGAGAGTGGAGATGGATGAATCATATTCGCCTTTTATCATTTTAACTACTCTTCCCCATATATAAACTACAAAAAAAATGTTAAAACCATGACAACTCATACTTTCAGCATTCTAAACTACAGCTACACCGCATCATATCATTTATGTGACAATTTTGTCATATACGAAAGAAATTAAGATTTACAAGGTTTAATTTTCCTTTTTAACCCTTGAAATATACGATGGCACTTTTGGTCTAAATTATTGCACTTCCTTTGATCAAACTTTATAGGGATTATATAAATTATGGGCCAAAATATTGGACCTTTAGGTGAAGAAAGAAATAAAATGAATTGAAGCCCAATTTTAAGTTTCATCTTCATGTCCACGTGTATCTCTCTTTCCTTCTCTAATGGCGATCCGAGCAAGAGAGCTCCAATCCATCCGCTCGCTCCTCTATTCCCACCTCACTCTCTCTTTAATCAACTCCAAGAGGAATTTAAGCACAGGCCATAATCATAATTCATCAGATTGGGAGAGTTTCAGGACGAAGAGCGCTTATGAAGTGCTGGGCGTGTCTCAGTCGAGCTCCTTCTCTGAAATCAAGTCTTCGTTCAGAAAACTCGCCAAGGAAACCCATCCTGATATGGCCACTAATTCAGATTGTTATAATAATAATGGGGATGATGTTGTTGGTAATCGTAATTCAGACAGTAATAATCGATTTCTTCAAATTCTGGCTGCTTATGAGGTACTAACTTCGTAATTTTGTGATTGTATAGATAAATTGACGATTAAGCAGATTTTTCAATGATTTGGTTTTTATGGGTTAATAAATGCTTTGATTTTTATGCGTAGATTCTTTCGGATTCTAAGAAAAGAGCTCATTACGACTCCTTTCTCTATTCTCAAATCAAAATCAATCCAAAATCTGATTACAAAATGTATAATTCTTGCTCAAATCCGTCGATTACTCTCACGAAGGAAAGCAATGTGGTTGAATGGCTGAAATGGTACCGACTCACCATTGATGACATCATCATGCACAATCGAATTTCCAACAACTCAACTTATTTAGAAAAATTAGAAAGTGAATTATACACTGCGATTCGATCCGCTTATTTTGGGCCTCAAATTGAATCTATGAATTTCTTGCCGGATTGTTTTGAAGCAGAAGAAAGATCGAGTCTTGAAACACCGGAATTATTGCACCTCGTTTCTGGCAGAGATTTATTCGGCATAGTTTATGTAGGGAATAATAATAATGGTATTCCAAAATTACCTCATACTTGTGAGGATAATTCAATTATTTTAGAAAATGAGGAAAATGTGAATGTTTGTGAAAATTTGGATCTTGAGTTGCATATATGTGGAAAAGTGGTTGCAACTGCAAACAGAAAGAGAAAATGTGATTGTATAAATACCGGTACAGATACTGATACGGAAATTGAAGATCATATACATGTATTTTTGGTACCAGATGAACTTGATGGAAATGGAAAGGGGAGAGAGAGATTTTTATTGGGTATAATTAGTGGTTTAGAGAGTAGCGGTGAAGAAGGGTTGTGCACGGTTTTCAATGCACGAGGTGTGAAGACTCATGTTATTATGAAGCATAGAACTTTATTGGTACGGAAAATTCCCCTCTCTCTCTTTTAATTATCTGATTTATCATAATTTGAATATTATTGGTAATGGTACCAATCAAATAGGTGAAACACATGCACTGGTACCAAGTTGGAAATGAAGTATCAATTTGTGAATGCAGGTCTAGGAGGGCTCGATTGCCTCCTAGCAGGTCTTCTCTCTCTCTAAAATATGTTATATAACAGATAGGATTTTGATATATTTATTTGTTATTTTTTTAATTGTTTGTAGATATTGGTTGTTTGAGCCGAGGTGTTATATGCATGATATAGGAGGGTGGTACGTTGAGACGTTTGGAAGAGACACAAAGGGCAAAAATGTCCTTTCTCCCAGGCAATGGGATTCTTTCCCTGAACTCACTGAAAGGTAATTTTAGAATATTCTGTTTAATTTGGAAATATATGTGTTTGGAACTTAATTGTTTATGTTTGGGGGGATTGTAGGAGATTGCATCCTGCGATGTATTTAATGGCGCTTGCGTATCGATCTTTAGATCTTGAAGAAGCAAAAAGACGAAAATGGAGCGTGCCTAAATTTGATTTTGATTTTGTTGATAATTGGTACAAGAGATACTTTAAATGGGGTTAAGAGAAAATGATGATACAAAATTATATCTGCTGACCGTTGCCCTGTATCATGCTAAGGAAGAGCGAAATAGATGGTATGTAAATGAAAAAATGTTGGTATGTAAATGATATAAAATTCTTTTTAAATGAAAAGATGTTCTTTCTTTTGTTTTTCAATTATGATGCAATTTTTATTTTATTTTTAAGGTTACTAGGCTAAGCTTGAGTGAATGTGCATTATTTTCAGGTAAAAGGATATTTTTTTCTTCGCTTGTATTTTAAAATGTTAATTTTGGTTGCAATTCATTGTCCTCCTTTGTCAAGTCATATTTGAAATTGCAAGAAACAACAAATATTGTAAAGTAGAAGACATTATCAGTAAAAACATGTGAAAATTATTTTCTTCTTGCAATAAAAAAAAGAAAACTATTTTCTTCTTAATTCGGTTACAATTGAATGATTTTGCGTACATGGATTCTTGGAAAATGTATTGAATCAATTTTATTACTAAAGAACTAAAAATATCGTCAATAGAAATGTATGAATTAACATATTTCCATCATTAATCCTAATATAAATTTGGTCTATTGTATGCACAACGGTTTGGTAACATGTAAATATACATTTTTTAGGTAATTATTTTGACTATTGTTGGAACTGGGGAAGTGTTCTGGTTACTTGTTGTGTTTCATTAATTTCCTTCAATATCTTATCAAACAAACTATAGTAACTACACATTTTATATATATTAAACCGAAATTTTATTATTTATATATAGCATGGAAATGCCAAATTCATGACTGTATCATACATTTACAGAAACTCAACAACTTAGTGCATCATTCATGTGGCGTTGTTTTTCCTTTTAATTTTTTTAATTACTTGATAAACAATTTTATTGGCCCATTGCTATCTAATGATCAAACAGAGTATAATATCTACTTCTCAGCGTGAAAGCTGCTATCACCAAATATCTAATTATAATTTCATGAATCTAAATTGCGGGCCTATTTAATCTTTATGTTGCCCTCAAATGATATTATACTCTTCCAAGATCAAATATTGTAAAATAGGAAACACTATGAATACACAAAAGGAGAAGATAATCTCTTGTTTATTTGGTGACTACTTGATTTTTTTAATTGTAGTACATGAATCTTTAGAAAATTTTGCTAGATACATAGAGGTCAGAAATCATTTTCTATAACTAAAAGAGCATATTGGCTGATAATAGATGCAGAAGTTGGATGATGACTATATGCATTTTTAATAACCTCTATTTAGGTTGAATTTATCTAATTTATTTATTTGTGTATTTTCATTTCCTTACAATATATTATTGAAAAAATTAGAAGGAATAACATATTCTCATTTTATTAAATTCAAGTATTTTCTATTTATATTTTTTCTCGAAAGATAATTTTCTATTTATATAAATTCTGTAAATGACAAAATCATGACAATAAATTTTTAACGGTAATTCACAACTACTGTATGTGTACCCCAAATGACGATGTAAAATTTGTTGTCATATTTGCATAAAATAAACGCACATGAATGAGCAATTTATAATCATGATCCTCTACACTTTTGGTAGCAATGTCACATGTTGATATTTTGTGTTGTGCTTCTCCACCAAAAGCTGACTTATATACATATATATTCTTTCTTTACTAATTCTCTGTATTTCATGGTTCAATTTTCTTCAAAGAAATAAAATAAATGATACATTTTCATTTCATATGGGCCAGACAACTGTTTATTTATATGAGCTAAAATATGCAAAAGGTGTGATGCTCACACTTTTTGAATATTCGAACTATAATTAGTATCATCAATGTTACTTTTTTTTGTTATTATAATAGTTTTCCTAATTAAATCTTTCAAGGTAATAATCGTTTGGGCTTAATTTGATCTATTTTTTAAGCATGCGGGCCCAATAGGCATTGATCAAGGCCTAGCATCGTCAATTAGTTGTATGTATTAATTTTTTTTTTTAACGTGTCTCAAGTGAGGATGTTTATTTGAAAAATATCATTCTTGACGAGTATCGAATCCATAATTTCTTGATTGATGAATGATATCTTTATCACTTAAGTTAGCAAGATTTGATTGTACATATTAATTTATCAGTTAGCAAGTTAAATTCTCATGTCTTTTATTTCCCTTTTATTTCGAAACAATAATCTCATCTATTTTCAAAAAGTCCCATATATTATTTCTTTAATTGAAATGTTTTGCACCTGTTTGTAATTATGAATCCATCATTCTTCTAGCTGGCCATTTTTTCCAGAAAAAGTTGTCTAGCTATTGTACTCTTAACATATTCTTAAATTCATCTAAGGATGATCTTCTATGTGGTTCTATAATGTTATGTTTCTTTTTTAATTATTTTCCTTATTAATTAGGTGACTGCTGACTTATGTTTTAGTACATGATTATTTAGAATAAGAATTTGGTCTCAAATTAAAATCCAGAAATTTATTTACTCAAGGGAAAAGTTTTGGTCTCACTTAAAGCTCAAATATTCATCTATAAGTACAGAAAAAGATAGTTGAAAAGGTGCCTAAATTCAATCATCATAGATCCATAGTTAAATAAAGCATGTTTGATCATATACTTGAACGCTTCTATCTGTAGACAAATTGCCTAAATATGTATAGACCGTAGTTGTTCATAGTTGTTCAATTCGTGAAATAATTCACGTATAAACATGTATTTTCCAAATAAAAAAAAAATGTGAAGTTCACGTTTCCATTTCAATAATATGCATTCCTTCGTGAATTTTCGACAAGACAAAAATTTAGTCTGTATTTTCTGATTTTTTTTACCAAGTAATAATATATCCCAATTATTTTGAATAAAAAGTTTATATTTACATAGTTTCATATACCAAGATATTCCTAACTATGAGCTGAATTGATAAATTGTTATCGTCTTTGTTTTATTTGACCGACTTATAAAACATTCTATACAAATTATTCACAAACATATCCCGCACCGTAGTTCATTAAATTCCAAGTGCAAAATACAATAGTTTAGTACAAACTGATTGTACCAAATATTAAATTAATAACAAAGAACGGAAATAAATAAACAAAGAAAATGAAGAACAATAAGATGCCATTTTTCTCTTTTCTAATTTATTATTTTGCTCGATGGAAAAAATCTCGTTGGCTAAAAAGTGAGTTGTAAACTAGTTATTGTAAAAATTGGGTTTCGAATAAATTATATGAACAAAATTAAAATATTTAAACAAAATGATCAAACAGACATAACGTTATGCTTGTGTCTTTTATTTGCATCTATCATGAATTACTTCCACTTAATATTCAAATGCAACACAAAATTATGATATTTTAGTTTAATATTACGAGAAAAATTATACTCAATTACATTCATTAACAATTTTGACACTGATTACATTCATGAAAATTAGTTTTGTTGTTAATTTCTATTGCAATCCTTCTCAAAGAATCTCGAGAGTAATGCTCGTGTCCATGCAAATTGCTACTGGATATGACATGATGGCAACGAGAATGTCAACCATACATCAAGGAGGCTAGGGGACTGCTAGGACTTCATAGATTGTTTTCCACTCTACTATTGTATCATGACATACTGGAATCACATTAATTTTACTATAAGTATCTAATATAGACATGCGATATTCTGTAATTCATTTGTTATATTTTATCAATTTACTCCAATATCTCATAGAAAAAAAAAACAATAGGGTAAATGATACATTTTTTTTATATCCTTTGATCCAAACAATACTTTATTTATATGAACTACAGAAATGCAAAAAACATGATAATCATACCATTTGAATGTTGTACTCTACAACTAAATCATTCATATTACACTACTATTTTTCTCCTAATCATCTTTCATTGAGACTTCAGCTAATAAAATGAATGGGCTCACTACTGATTTCAAACATATTATTAGCCCACCTAGACTTTTCAAAGCCCATCGTAAAACCATCCAAGTCAAGAAGTCAATAATAAAGCTTCCCAATCAGACAAGAAGACCATCCAGTTGTTAATAAATGTCCAAAGATTCACACTACTTAGAACTAAAAATCCACAATAAACAAACAAACATCCATTATTAATCATTCACAAGTCATCTTATTCTTAGTTCTTACAAAAATGAAGGGCAATTACAAATCTCGATCGACTCTCTTACGAACCAAAATCAGCTTCCCACTCGTCTTTCTCTCTTGCTCTCTCTTCTTCTTCGCCGGCTTCTTCTCCTCCTCGCTCTTCACTCAGGTCTGCAACATAATTCACTATAATCGTTTTAATTTTGAGTTGTTTTGAGTTTTCTGATTTTGAGTTTTGAATTTGAGAAAAGGATTTTGATGGAGTGAGGAATGGGAGGAGAATGGAAGAGGGAGCTTCTGATTGGCCGGCCATGCCACGTGGCGATACGGGAGAGGCTCAGATTGCTTCAATTCCGTTTCAGGTTTGGTAATTTTGAGATTGTTAGTTACGTTTTTTCTTCTTTTGAAATTACAGTGTTAAAAAGTGATAATTGGACCAAATCATGAATACTGAGGCGTAATTAAGCACTGATTCAACTTGAAAACTTACCAAAGTTATACAAATTACACTAATTAAGGAATAATTGAGCTTCAAGTGCAAAAACATTGTAACTAAGCAACAATAAATATAAAAAAAAAAGTAGGTTAATGCATAATTGACCTTAATTTTTATATATATTTTTGTAATTAGGTTTTGAGCTGGAAACCAAGAGCTTTATATTTTCCAAATTTCGCAAATTCTGATCAATGTGAGAAAATAATAAAACTCGCTAAATCGAGACTGAGACCTTCTACACTCGCTTTAAGGAAAGGAGAAACTGAAGAAAGCACAAAAGGAATTAGAACAAGGTAAAAAGATTTTTTTTTTTTTGAGTGAATTGAGGGAACAAGGTAAAAAGATTATTCTCAATTTTTCATTTACACCCTTCCAAATACTCAAAATATCAAATTCACCCATCCAGAAACTCAAAAAGTAGCAAATCAAATCTACCCTTTATAAAAAATGAAACTTTTGGATTTTTGACGGGTAAATTTGATAACTCATGTTTTGGAAGGTTGAATCTGGTATTTTTATCTTTTGTAGTTACCAAAAATATGAAATGTTATTTTTTTTAATTATTTTGATTATTAAATTATTATTATTTTACAGTTCGGGTACATTTTTGAGTGCAAGAGAAGATGAAACTGGTACACTAGCTTGGGTTGAAGATAAAATCGCTAAGATTACCATGATTCCAAGAATTCATGGCGAGGTATTATTTTTTTATATTTTTTACATTAATACAAATAAAATAATTGTATTTTATTTTTTTCCTAATAAAATATGAGTGAATTTGTAGGCATTTAATGTGCTAAGATATGAGTTAGGCCAAAGATATGCATCACATTATGATGCTTTTAATCCGTCTGAATATGGTCCACAAAAAAGTCAAAGGGTATGCAATAAAATATTAAAATTACCATTTTACCCTTGAGAGAGTAATTGTTATTTAAAATTTTTATTCTTATGAGAACAATTTGTTTTGTGATTATTTTTAGGTTGCTTCATTTCTACTTTATCTCTCAGATGTAGAAGAAGGGGGCGAAACAATGTTTCCTTTTGAGGTTTATTTAATTAATTTATTTTAATTTTATAAATTTTGGAAAGTTTCATATATATCCCTGTAAATCCTTAAATATCATGTTTATCCTTAAAAAAAAATATAAATCATATTAGAATTGCATTGTTATATATGATATTTTTGAGGTTTTAAGGGTATAGATGAAACTTCTTCCTATCTATTTTAAATTCTTTGTTTCTATAAATATATGTAAATAATATAGTTATATACGATACTTTTTATTTTATAGAATGGTGAGAATATGGAAATTGGATATGATTATGAGAAATGTCTCGGTTTGAAAGTGAAGCCAAGACAAGGAGACGGCCTTTTATTTTATTCTCTCATGATTAATGGTACAATCGATCCGGTACGATTTATTCATTCATTTATTTATTTATTATATTTTATTTTCTTTGGAATTAATGAATTATTATATTTATTTATTTTGTTTGTTTTGAAATTAGACGTCGTTGCACGGAAGTTGTCCGGTGATAAAAGGGGAGAAATGGGTGGCGACAAAATGGATTCGCGATAGAGCACATGGTTGAATTATGTGAATTGGAGTAAATTATTTGTGTAGCTTTAACATTTTTGACTTGTTTTTATAATATTTATTTACTTGTTCATCTATTTATTTGGTGTTCATTATTAGTTTGTTTGAGTTAATGATTTCTCATTATGGCTGTTTTTAGTGGAAATATGTTATTTTTCATTATGATTATAAAAAGAAAATATATTATGTTGTTTTTTGTTCAAGTCATGAGCCATATAATTTGTATTAATTGTATTTAGTTAACATAAATAATATAAAAGTATAATTCACATTCATATTCATAGCAGATTAACTTCAATTCTGCCGGCGCATACCAGTCAAAAGATGAAAATTAAATATTTTTATTACTCTACTGTGAACTTTATTATGTTGATTTTGACTAATTTGGACCTCAATTTGATCCAAATTTTGACTTGGTGGTGTGCCTCTAGTGGATCACAACCAAGAACAAAAGGTCCACTTGTACAGCTGTCACTTTGTTGCACCACCAATCTTCCTCTCAACTAAACCTCTTAAATTGAGTTTGACAGAATAATAGGATAATTAATAATAGCTTAGTTCACAATTCAAAAAAAAAAGTTAATAGTTTAGTCCAATTTACTGACTTTTATTTATTGTTTATTTAAAAAAAAAATTCCACAAGAGCCTGTAGGATTAATTTTTTTAGTTCATATCATAGAAAAGCAATAGTATCTAGGGAGAACCATGATATCAAATGTGAGAGTTTAACCCCATAGGGGCTTATAAAAAAATTCAAGTCAAATTATAGGGGCTTTTTGAAGAATAAAAAAAGATGGGGGGTTTTTGATAATATTGAGAAAAGTTAGGGGGTTTTTGAAGAATTTCCCTAATATTAAATCCAGTAGACTGTGGAAAATTCTAGACTTTCTAATAAATAATATTAATTCCCGCAGACTCAAACGAATAAAGAAATAGATAAATAAACAATGGAAACAAAGGGCTTCTTTCCTTTGATGCTTCTTTACCTACCTTTGACAAACACTTCAAAACAACCAATGAAAACCTGACACGCCATTCGTCTACAAATCCGTAAACAATTCGTGTTTCCATCGCCTCACGCCTTTAAAGACCATTTTACTCTCATTTCTTTCTTGCCTTTTTATTTCCTTTTTTCTTTCACGTTCAGAAGGAAACGCGAGAGAAACCCTAGGTTCCGATTTTGAGAGGAAAAGAATGGGAGGCGGAAATGGACAGAAAGCTAAGATGGCGCGCGAGAAGGCAGCTGAGAAGAATAAAGCCTCCAAAGGTAGATCTGTCTATCTGTAGATCTGTTGATTTCATCTGTTATTTTTGAGATTTTGGCTTATTTGAGTGTCGGATCTGGGTGCAGGGAGCCAATTGGAGGCGAACAAGAAGGCCATGAGCATCCAGGTGAGTTTTTACTCTTGATTTTCTGAAATTTTGTTATTATTGGATTTATTTTTGTGAATATGCTATTTTATGGTTTAATATCTTGTCGATTGTTAAATCTGATAAGAGATTTGAACGATTAGTTAAGTATTTTTTTGTTAAATTCAGAAGAAGTTTGATTTTTGTAAAAATTAAGTGCTGAATTAGGTTTTACACTTGAGGATTTATATAATCACATATTCTGTGACAAATCTAAACATATGCCATGTATTTTCAAACAACATATGTAAGATAAGATTATAGGTATATTATTATTTGTGTGAATAATACTTGTGAGGAATACATGTGGTGTTAGTGTTAGACAATCCTATGTTTTCGAGCATTACTTTTGATAAAAAAGACTAATTAGAGAAGAATATTCCCTTTTTGTCAAATTCTGATATTCTTTAGATAACAGTTTTTTGAACTTCTTCCTAATTAATTTGCTCATTCTAATTGTTTATTACACAATATTTCAAATATTTTTATATTAAAAAATATATATATTTTCAAATAAATCTACCATATCATATTTCTTATATAATTTTTCTTTATTTTTTGTGAATTTGTAGTGCAAGGTTTGTATGCAGACATTTATATGCACAACATCAGAAGTGAAATGCAGGGAGCATGCTGAGGCTAAACATCCAAAGAGTGACGTCACTCAATGCTTCCCCCACCTTAAAAAATAATAATATAATAATATTTCATAATAATAATCTAGAATATAAAACCTACCTAATATCATCCATATTATGCGTCTCTCTGTTATGGTTATTCAGCCATTTCAAATTATATGAATGTGTTGTTTGAACGAACGACTTGCTTGTGTGTGTTTCGTCAGTTTGGTCGATCTGTTTGTGTGGTTCTTGTATGTGCTGCTGATTTTCTATGTTTGTTGTGTGAGCTTGTGTTTTACTTTACTGCTCCCATTGCTTATGGGATTTGTAAAATTTGTACTCTAATTTTTTTTTTTTTTTACTTTTTGGAATGGCTCATAGGGCCGTAAGGCACATTTCATAATATAAAGCCCATTGGCCAAAAATTACAGCCCATGTTTAAGGCTACATTATTCACATTATTCCCAGACGCAGGGTCCAGTTATTCAGATTACGGCCCACATAACAGGCCCAGTTACTCAGATTACGGCCTGCCCACATAACAGGCCCAGTTACTCAGATTACGGCCCACATAACAGGCCCAGTTACTCAGATTACGGCCGACACAACAGGCCCAGTTACTCAGATTACGGCCCACATAACAGGCCCAGCTACTCAGATTACGGCCCACATAACAGGCCCAGCTACTCAGATTACGGCCCATATAACAGGCCCAGTTATTCAGATTACGGCCCATATAACAGGCCCGGTTACTCAGATTACGGCCCATATAAAACATACGGCTCATGACCCAAAATATGGCTTTATGAAGATATTTACAACAAACGGCTCACCGAACCAGGTTTATATTCAAAGAACGGCTTGTAGATCCATTTTTAAATTAAAAAACGGCTTACAATTACAAGGATTAACTAAACGGCTTGAGGGTAAATAAATAGAAAAAGACTACAACATAGGATTGAGTTAAAATCCTGCTGAAATACCAATACAAATATCTCAACAAATCATACAAGCCACAAAAATTACAATACAAATATCTCAAACAAAAATACAAATACCACCCATTATTCAGTACATCACAATTTTTAAGCGTGGGATTTATTATGAATAACAATAATCGTCTGAATAAAGTTTAGGGCGTAGATAAGTATCAAGCTTTAAATAATTCTAGCCACACACGCAAATATCATATCAAACATATAATTTAAAAACTTACCATTTAATTATTATTAATTATTCATTGAGCACGAGTTCTACTCTGCTCTGCTGCACGCACCTGGTGAAAATACGGATGAGCCTGAAAAAAATATTTATTAATAATAATATATTATATCATAACAAGTAACATAATAAGATGACTGGTATAATTATATATTGAAAAAAAATGTAATATTATATATAAAAAATAGTATATTTGAGACTAAAATTACCATAGCCTCACGAGCGGTAACTCTGTCTTGGTGATCATATCGCAGAAGCTTGTCCAGAAAATCTATCGCCTGCAATAATATAAATAATATTATTTCATTATAATACATAAAAATAAAAATAAAGTATTAATTTGATATTATGATATTTTTACGGGGTATATATGAAATTATTCCGTACCTCAGGAGAGACTAAGTGTTGGTTGTCTGCATTTATGAACTTTGACCAAGGTTTCCTGCTATGCCTAAAGAAAAAAATACATATAAATATATTACTAAAATATG
The DNA here is from genome assembly GCA_027726005.1 of Juncus effusus. NCBI lineage: Eukaryota > Viridiplantae > Streptophyta > Magnoliopsida > Poales > Juncaceae > Juncus > Juncus effusus. The sequence goes on from CM050909.1 coordinate 424,517, forward strand.
TAATAACATTAAAAATTAAATAAATACACACAAAATGATAGAATAAAATAATAATTTACCTTCCAACAAGAGCTTCGAGTTGAGGGTCAAGTTCGATCCTGTATTTGTTTAAATATGCATGCAATGCTTCTGTTCCAAGTATCTGTATATTTATACAATATAATTAAAATTAAAAAATTAAAAAATTAAATAATTTCAATGAAATAATTATTTATGAGATAACCTTTGCGATTTTAACCAGCTGGTCTTGGTTGTCGTGTCCATAGAAGAAAGGTTCCTTACGAAATATCTACAAAAATAAAATACAATTACTTACAGAGATGTATAATATAATTAAAAATTACACGATCAAAATCACTAATAAAAGAATACATAATTACAACAATAAAATGAAAAATATAATAATAAGTTACCATGCCAGCAAACATACAACCAAGGCTCCATAAATCGAGCGAATAATCGTAGTCTTGTAAATCCACAAGCAATTCTGGTCCCTTAAAATATCTACACAAAAATAATCAAAAAATGTTAGTGGTCTTTTTGCAATTTACAAAAAAGGAGGGGCTCATTCGACAAAAAATGTTGTAAACATTGCAAACTAGAGATATACTACAAAAAAACTCATATGAAATGCAAAAAATATATATAAAAATGTAAGAAAGTACGAACAACACATTCCTTGCCAATAACACAAAACAAAACCAACAAGGACCTTTTCGCGATTTAATAAAAAACAAAGGGCCTTTTTGTAAATTTAACAAACCTGGAGGCAACTCTAACATTGTATTCCTTGCCAGGATGATAAAACTCAGCCAAACCCCAATCAATCAATCTCAATTTTCTCATTTCATGATCAATCATCACATTATGTGGTTTCACATCTCTGTGCATTATTCCTTGCGAGTGACAATAATCTAACGCCTAAAAAAATAATTAAATTAAATTAGTTCAATGTAATATTATACTAATGACATTAAATGGAGGAAAAAAAGGACTAACCTTAAGACAAAATAAATGATATATTACTTGGGGAGAATTTCATGTATTTTAATTACTATTTTATTACTTAACTTGATAGATAAATTCGATAAATTGGGCAAATTCGAGATTTTCTAAGTTTTAGAAGAGTAAAAATGACATTTGCATGGTTTTGGAAGGGTAAATATGAAAACCCTCCTATTATTTAAGAGCGTTATATACACTATACACAGTAGTAAAGCAAATTAAATAAAAGAAAAAGTTTGTTTTTGCAATGAAAATAATTGGAAGTACTGACCTTAAGAAGCTCATAAATATAATAACGGATATCATAATCAGTCAAAGTCGGATATAAAACTTTGAAATCCGTGTTATTAACGTATTCGAATATTAAACTCGGAGTTTTTGAGTTTTGGTCGCGAACTATGTCGAGCAGTTTTATTATGTTCGGCCCGCCACATAAGTTTTGCAATATTTTAATTTCCCTCTTTATCTGCAAAATGATTAAGAACAAGAATTACCGTGGTATGCATCTAATAAAATATAAATAATAAATAATAAATTATATATATATATATAAAGATAAATAAAAATAAAAATATATATATATATATATATATATATATATATATATATATATACATACATAAGTAAATAAAGAAATACATAGATACATAAATAAATGAAATATAAATAAATAAGTAAATAAATAAATACATACATAATTAAGTAAATAAATACCTAATTATGAAAAAGAATTATTATTAGTTGATTAAGAAATAATTAGTTTGAGGATTATTTAACCTTCTTTTTCTTAACAGGTTTGAGGATTTTAATCACGCATTTTTCGTTTGTGGAAGCATTTACTCCTTCGAAAACTTCGCTGTATTTCCCCCTTCCCACTTTTCTCACTACTTCATAATCATCTTGCTCGCTGAAACAAATCAAAAAAATTACGATTTACAACCCAAAGATCTCAGATCAGAACAAAACCATCAAAAACAATCCAAAAATATCAAAACTAACTAATAAACAACTTCGGACAAGTCAAAACAAAGATCAAATATTCAAAAAAAGGTGAAAATGAACAATAGAGAAAGATGAACAGATCAATACCCCCATTGAACAGCAAGCGATTCATAATCCCAGTACTCCTTCGGCCGAATCACATTCACATCTGAATAAACCCTCGCCTTCGACATATTCCTCTTCAATCCACAAATCCCAGCTCCACAGCTCGAATTCGACGCCAAACCAGACGAATCCAACCAAAATTTCACAAAAACACGCGGCGACAAACAAGGAAGAGCTAAAACAACAATCGATAAAACTACTACTATCAAGGAGAGGAGATTAAGCGCATTTTTCATTCATTAGGGTTAGGGTTTTGACGGAGAGAGGAGATTCCATGGTTGAGGAAAGAGAGCTTCGATTCGATTTGTCGGCTTTAAAAAAGAAAGAAGGATTCTGAATCTCTTATTGATTGGGGGGATAAAATAAAGTGGGGATTATTTGGAGAACTAACCCTGTGAAAATTGTGAATTGGTATAGAGATGGATTTGGGCCGAGTCTTTAATGGGCTGCTATTTGTAGAAAGATCCCTTTAAAAGTCATGAATTGTAGATAAAGTAATTTATGGGCTGAGATTGGGTAATGGTGGTAATGTTCATTGTTTTGTAATGTTTTATGTGAGTTATGGGCCATATTTTGTGCTGGGCCTGAATTTTAGCTTGAATTTAATTTGTATTATTGTTGTTTTGGGGCTATATTTTTTGTTTAAATTCAAAGAAGGATATATTAATGAACTCATGAATCATGAATTCATGATTGGAAGATGAAAAAGATAACTATTTTAAAAAAATGTATCAATAAAATCATTTTTTCTTGTTTATTGTGTTTTTATGTGAATGGTAGGTTGTGAAAAGTACAGAGCAAAATATGACATGAAGAAGTATAAAATTAGTACCATATTATTAGGATTCTTATGTCATACTGTCTTTATTATTGGAACTATTTAGTTTAATAATCTTCAAGCAATACAAGTGTACTGTTTGACTTGGTTGTTTCTTACAGGATTCATCTTCTCTAAAGTATAATAACCATATAAAAATGAAGTCTTCCATTTATCCATTCAACACAAATTTCATTTTATCCCTTTCATATGGAGAAAAATAATCATTTATATAATTATATAAGTTATGATTAATCAAGGTCTAATGTTGACAGTATACCTTACATTACAACCTCTGACTTTCTAATTTTATTTATAAAGCTAGGCAATAATATGTATATAATTAATGTAAAAATGATTGTCTTAAAAGTATAAACTAGGCTAGAAATGACCTAGTACACAAGGCATGCAATTCAATTCAAATATTTCCTTGCAATTACTTGTTCAATCCATTACATTACATTATAAACAAATAAACAAACAATTTTTTACAAGAGCAAGTTAATCACCTCACCTTCTATATATATTTCCTCCTAACGAAATTTCATTCCACAACATTTCTTCTTTGCCTAAAAAAAATGACAACAATGGATAAGAATTTCACAAAATATTTGTTACTAGTTACATTAATGCAATTTTGCGCATTTACTCAGCTTGGCTCAGCGTTGATGCCGAACTACTATAACACAACTTGTCCACTTGTGGAAACCATTGTGAGAGATGCTGTCACGGCGAAGTTCAAGGAGACATTCAATGCCGTTGGAGGCGTTGTTCGCCTTCTTTTCCATGATTGTTTTGTTGAGGTACGTGTGATTAATACCTACAAAAGAGTATATATATTCTTGAAATAGTAATACATGCATGTAAAAATATTGTATTATATATTTTGTAGGGTTGTGATGCATCAGTATTAATTACATCTACGCCAAACAACACGGCTGAGCGAGACAATGATTTCAACCTTTCGTTGAACGATGATGGATTTGATACGATTGTGAGAGCCAAGACGGCTGTAGACTCGGTCCCACAGTGCACAAATCAGGTAACGGATATTCAAATAAATAACTGACCTTTACATAACAATTTATATACTTATTTGTATATTAATCAGCTCAATTGAAATTCAAATTAATTAGTAGCTCTCCCTTTCAATTATCTTATTTATCATTAGGTCTCATGTGCTGATATTATCGTCATGGCTACTCGCGATCTCATTGCATTGGTACACAAATAAAGTCTACTCATCATTTTTTATATAATTTGATTATTTTTATTTTGATTAGTATATATATTTCTTTATCAAAATATAGGCTGGTGGGCCATCTTATTCAGTTGAATTAGGGAGATTAGATGGTTTAGTCTCAAAATCTACAAATGTAGATGGACATTTACCTCCCCCAACTTTCAATTTAGATCAATTGACAAGTTTATTTGCCTCAAATGGGCTCTCTCAATCTGACATGATTGCCCTCTCAGGTACCCAAAATATTTATATTGATATTTTATAACATTATTTTGATATATTCATTTCTTTATTTCTTTTAACTTTAGCTTGTCACACAATTGGATTGGGCCATTGTAGTAAATTCAGAGACCGTTTATACAATACTTCAGACCCATCTCCCAATCCATCTTACAAGGCCCAATTAATGTTCTCTTGCCCTCAAAATGCTATGTCAGACAATGCGGTATTCATGGACCCTGTTACACCGGGTGTATTTGACAATCAGTATTTTATTAATTTACAAAACGGAATGGGCCTTTTCTCCTCCGATGAGGTAACAAAAATCAGAATTATAAAGTTTCAGAAATATTTTTATAACTTTATAGAGATAAGAAATATCATATAATTGTAATGAAATATAATTTACATGAAATTTTACCTTCATGCATGAAATATGGCTTATAATTTTTTGTGTGGACCAGGTTCTGTACACCGACAGTAGATCAAAGGGATTAGTTGATTTGTGGGCACAGAGCTCTTCTTCATTTGAACAGGCATTTGTGGTTGCAATTACAAAAATGGCACGGGTCGGAGTTAAAACAGGGTTAGCAGGTAATATCCGTAAAGATTGTCTTGCATTTAATTAGCTGTATTTATATTGTTTAACTTCAAAATTTGTTACTTGTATATTTGTTGTGTGATGATACAATTTGTGATGTAAATTGCAATGTAATAACTAATAAGTGAGATACATCTATGAAGAAATGTAATTATGTGTTTTCCTACAAGTTTTGCTATATGAATTTAATTTGATATTTTAGGCAAATGTATCTTTAGTCTTTACTATTCAGCCTCTGGTAATGTTATTGTCTATTCAATTTTTTTTTGACATGTTTGGATTTTAGTCTCCTTTTATATAGACAATAACAAGTTAACTGTTTCTTTGATTTCTAATACCGTATGACCCTCTTAATTGATAACTACTTGACTGGTGACAATTTTGACAATCCAACTAACTTAGTATGAATGCACTAATGTTTATGACACTCTAACTAGACATAGATCGAGTCCTTCTGTCGTTTTTCTTTTCCTTATTTAAATCATTTTTTTTCTGTAAGATCTTTTCGCCTTTTTTTGTTTTTTTTTTTGCTCATATTAATGTAAATATCTGATGTAACGCTGTTTAATTTATTATTAATACAACATAAGTAAATACTTATCTTTAAAGAAAATATACTAATGTTAGCTTCAATCAAGTCAAGCAATTAAATTATAAGATTATATATGTGATGGAATTAATCATTTATACTATAAAGTATAAAAATCACACAAATGCATGAAAGTTAGAGTTTTAATGCCTTTGAAGTCAAGCGAATGTGCAACTTTTTATATCCATAGAATAAATCTGTCGTGCACGTTAAGAAGTCTCTACTTAGTTTTGGACCAAGCTTATTTTTAGACAGAAAAATTGATATTTAATTTTCTTTTCTCTTTTGGTAATGCTGATATTACATTTTAATTAATTATATTACTTTATGTTAATTGGTATTGCACGAGTATTTCAATTATTGACTATTGTAGATTGATTCACCATTGCAATATGTCTCTGACAACAAAAGTACAAAATACACCAATATAATACTTCATAATACAATCCAATTCTAACTGCTATGAGAGATCCAAAAAAACAGAGCATGCCTTATTATGAGCTGTAAAACACATGAAATACACCTTTCTAAATATTGAAAGAAAAACGAGAAAAATGAAGTGAAGTCCACATGAACATTTTGCATGCATGTTACCAATTTGATCTCTTCTTACCAACTATTCATTTTTCTTCATGTCGTTTTGTCTCTTAATAAGAATATTTGTTAGGGTTCGACTCGAATAGAGAATTATTCTAATTAAGTTGATTATATATTTAATTAACATACTAAATACTATCCAAATTGTATTGAATATCATTCCTTTGAAAAATTTCCCTTCTTTCTTTTTGGCGTATATCAGACCACATTCCCTCAATTGCCAGTTCTAGATGGCTCCTTTAAAAGCAAATTTGACACTTAAATAAATATTTTCTTTTAAAAATACGTCTTTCCTCTTAAAATTTCATCAATCAGTTCTTTTGTTGAATAAATTCATTAATCAAGTTAAGTGACAAGGTAGAGTTGGACCCACTATAATTGCACCTGAAGAGAAGTTTCCAAAATAATACATGATAAGAACTGACAAGTAGCTTCCATTATGAGTTTGGGCCTTCAAAATTAAGCTCGCTGAAAAACAAATGACTTTCACAAAAAAATATGAATAAAACCCCATAACAAATTTATTGATAAGCAAGAGGAATTTTATTTTGATTTAAATTAAACAAGAGGAATTAATGGTCCTTGTAACCAAACAAGAAATAATCAAAATATATACATATGATCTCAACTCTCCATTAAGCTCTTTATTTATCAAAGAAAAATTACTCTCCACATAATTACATATTTAATTAATGCATAGTACACTATTTTCTTCAGATTCTATCACTATTGAGAAATAATTAGAAGAAAAAAATTATGAAATATCGACTAGATTTAGATCTAATCTGAATGAACAAGCCATGTGATCAATTATTTTCTGCTTGAAAATGAAAAGAGAGACAATTAGACCGACTTGTGTTCTGCCGTGGTTGACTCCAATTCCCTCATGCCTTAATCCTTCTATCTCATCTCATCTCAACGGTCAGAATTCAATTCCAGGTAATCAGCACGAATCTTAAAGCAGTATTCACCAGAAAACAATACGTATTAATGGAGGATAACATGATGATAACAGAAAACAATACGTATTAATGGAGGATAGCATGATGATAACATCACTCACACTCACACCCACTCTAATGCTGCACTGAAGAGTATGCAAACACAACTCCTTGTCTAATTATCTTCTCTTTGGTTTCTTTGTTGGAATACTGTATGTGACTAATCATGTGGCCACATGACAAAATCTGTCTCATTTGATAGATTGGTAATACATTATTGAGTTAGTTTATATCAGTAGTTATTCATGCTTATAAAAACTGTTACCACAAACTAGTTTCTCATTAATTTGTAATTAATGTAACGAAATAATAGTCTTGATTTTTAACTATATTATATCCAACAAATAAATAATATAATTCTCATTTTAATATATAAAAGAGAAAGCTATAATGCAATATTCAGACTAAGTATCACAAAAGAAGTTACCAAATCACTATAAAATTATAGACTCGCTATACATTTGGTCACAAACAAATTACTAAAATTAAAAGTCTTCTTTTAAATTCTTGACCACCTCTTTCATTCACAACTCCTCTCTCCTTATCACTCAACCTCTCCTCATTATCTTCCATTCCATTCCATTAACAATTCCCCATGAACTGGATTCTATTCTTCCTTGCCATTACCCTCTCCTTATTCCCATTCTCCTATTCGCAACTGAGGCAGAATTACTATTCCGCCACCTGCCCGAATGTAGAAAACATCGTTCGAGCCGCCGTAACAAAGAAATTCCAAGAAACTCCAATCACGGTCGGCGCCACAATCCGTCTCTTCTTCCACGATTGTTTCGTCGAGGTAATTTTCCACTTACACCCCCTCAAATTGTCATAATTCTACTTTCGACCCTTGTAATTGATTAACTTTGTGTAATTTTGTTTTTACAGGGGTGTGATGCGTCGGTAATTATCGTGTCGAGCGGGAATAACACGGCGGAAAAAGACAATCCGATTAATTTATCGCTTGCTGGAGACGGATTCGATACGGTGATCAGGGCCAAAATGGCGGTGGATTCTTCACCGGGTTGTACTAATCAAGTCTCTTGTGCTGATATTCTTACCATGGCCACTCGTGATGTCATTGCACTGGTACGTATTGTTATTTTTATTTATTTTGAGGTGGTCGTACGTGTAATGTAATATTGATTCATTTAATGTTAGAAATTGAGTTTTGAGTTAGTTATGATTTATGAAGCACCGACGAGTAATAATTAATAGAATAATTGGTGGACATGTGTCTGGCATGTGAATTAGGTTTTGTTAACTAATTAATTGTGTTATGTACTGAAATAAATTTATTCTTTTATGAATTTTATTAAAAAAAAAATTTGTTTTCTTATAAGTTAATGTGGCCTAAAATTCTGTTTTCATTTTTAATATTCTTTCAATTGAGAGACTTTAAGCCGTGTCTACCGTTTGAGCTAGCAAATTTTGTTATTTAATTTTTATTATTAATAATTTTCGTATATACTGTCATATAAAATTTAATTATTTTTTTTTGTTTTTAATTTGTAAGGCGGGAGGGCCGTCTTATGCGGTGGAGTTGGGACGACTGGATGGACTCGTGTCGAGTTCAAGCGAAGTGAATGGAAAGTTGCCTGGACCAGGTTCATCGCTAGACCAACTTACCAACATGTTCGCTATTAATGGACTCTCTATGTCTGACATGATCGCTCTTTCTGGTAATTATATATTTTTGCAATAAATTTAGGAATAAAGAAATTAGATTTAGATTTATTTTAATAATAGAGAAATTAGATTTAGAATTAACAATGAAATTAAAATGAAAAAGAATTACTTGTCTTCCTTATTTTTATTTTAGAATTGATTCTGTTGGGTTCCAAGTAGTTTGATATTTTGGTATTTTAGTGACGAAAATATTGGAAGGGAAATATTTGACATGTATTATTTTAATAAGGTTATAAGATTTTTTGTGAATAATTTATGTGCAAAAATAGAGAAAAAAATGAGAGGATATGGAGAATTTTGATTACATGATTCCATATAGTGGGCCAAATTTAGGTCATTTTGTTAGAAAAGGGCCCACAATTTAGGTGTTAGATCTAGAAAGTGCAATACCTTTTTCTTCTAAACGAGACATAAAAGCCATTGCACTTTGCATGGTGTTTAAGATACCAAGATTAAAAGTGAAAAAGACTCTTAACTTTTAATACAATAATTCAAGTTCAACCTTGCTTAAAGTTTCATGCATAATTGTAAATGGTATATAACCAAGTTGTATAATACAGTGCTTATAACTTTAGGGCCCGTTTAGCAAGTGGAATTAAGTGGAATTAGAGAGTGAAATTGAATCTCAAAATTTCATTTCCTACAAATTCTTTGTTTGATAAACCATAGGAATAAGAATTAAGTAATTCTTGGAATTTTCTCTCTATACAATTTCACCCAAATGTAATTCTCTCTAAAAACTAGAAGTCCAAAATTCTATCATCTCTTTATTATATTATATTATATTATATTATATTATATTATATTATATTATATTATATTATATCTTTTTATTATATATTATTATTTTATATTACTTATGTTATATTATATTATATTATTTTATATTATATTACTTATGCTATATTATAATATATTTTATTATTTTATATTATTTTATATTATCTTATATTATATTATATTATTTATTTTATATTATATTTTTATTTTATTTTATATTATATTTATATTTTATGTTATATTATATTATATTATATTATATTACTCATATTATATTATATTATATTCAATTTCATTCTACATAATTCCAGATTTTTACAAACAACCAAACAAAGAATTATGTTTTTCAGAATTTTATACTTCTCCATCTTAAAATTCAATTCCATTCTACTAATTCCACTTGCCAAACGGGCCCTAGAGGTTATGAATTTGAATTTCATTAGTATCATCTTTCTTTTTTAAAAAAAGTTTTATGAAAAATTCTTTGAAGGGCGTAAACTATAGAATCATATAAAATTTTCTTTTACTAACTGATGTTAATCTTTAACACTAAATATAACATTTAATTCTTAACACTAAATATAACATAGCTAATCTGTATAAAACTCGTGATTGTGTTAACTTTGAAGGACGAAATTATAATATCTAGTGACGGAGCTTTACTGAATTAACTGGGGGGCAAAACAAATTCTCATCACTAATTAGCACTATGCAAATTTTGGGCAGGAGAGGGAGACAAATACATAAAAATACATGTATTTAAAAAAAAATCTCACCGAATCACTTTTGATATACGACACTACTCTCTCTCAAAAAAAAAAATGGTCCGGGGTGGGGGCATGCCTCCCAGTCTCTATAAAGCTCCGTCACGAATAATTATGTACCGATTTTTTTTACTAATTGATGGTAATTTTTAACATTAAATATATCGTAGCTAATCTGTATAAAACGTGATTATGTGAAATTTGTCTTACTCTTATATATATCACTGTCATTTGAACTTAGATAATATTCTTTAAACTAAAAAACAAAAATTGATTTTCTTGAATTTGATATATCAACGGCCACTAGAAAGTAAGGTCTATTTTTGCCCCAAAAAAAAAAAAACAAAGATTTTCTAAACATTGACAAAATAAATTCATGGTCCATTAAACCTTATCTTTTCTCATCTCTTTTGAGCATTGAACATTGCACCAAATCCAAATTTCGCCACATTAATCAATCACTATCAAACCATCAAAACCAATCAACCAATACTTTTGAAGTTTTTAACCAACAAATTTTCCACAAATAAACACCATTTTCATTCATTAACCCCATAAAATTAATTTCCCCCGCAGGGGCTCACACGGTTGGATTCGCCCATTGCAGTACATTCTCCAACCGCATCGGGTCCAACGTGGACCCATCCATGAACCCGGCTTATGCAGCTCGACTCCAAGCGGCCTGTCCGCCCAACGCGAATCCAAATTTAGCCGTTGTTTTTGATCCATCGACTCCTCTAGCTTTTGACAATCAGTATTACAGGAATCTACAACAAGGAATGGGTTTATTAGCGTCGGATCAAATTTTGTATACTGATTCTCGATCCAGACCCTTCGTAAATTCATGGGCCAAAAGTAGCGTAGCGTTTCAACGGTCGTTTGTAACAGCTATGACTAAATTGGGACGGGTTGGGGTTAAAACAGGGGTAAATGGAAATATTAGACGCAATTGCGCGGTTTTTAATTGAGGGGTGAAAGAAAATTTGATTTTGGTGGTTAGAAATTTTTTTTGAGATGATTATTCTAATTTTAATTCCAAGTGTAAATTAATTGTGTGCGTTGTTATTTTCAATATTTTTTATTGGGGAACATGCGAGAACATGTGATTATAGTTTTATTTATTTTTATAGTTTGGTTTTAATAAGTTTGGTCTGTTGATTATGTTTCCTCAAAAAGATTGTGTTTGAAGTAATTGATTACATTAATTGGGTGTAATTTAGGTCTTATTTTGTATGGGAAAAGGAATTTTATTGCGAAAAAAAGATATATATTTTTTGTATTTTGGTGTTATGAGATGTAAAAAAAATTTAATTAATATATTTAATTTTAATATGATTTCAACATTTAAGCAGAGCAATAATATTGCTAGCTTATACAAAGATAAATACTTGGAGGTCAAGGAGAGAATGTGATGTTAATGAAAGGGAAATGCACCGCCAAATAAGTGATTTTGACATTTGTTTTTTGTTTTAGTTTTTTTTATGAATCAAATCACTACCAGTGTTAAATAATAGTGCAATACTCTCAAATCTCAAAAAAATGGATTATATGAGATCTCTTTAAATGAATCATATCAAATTTTATTAAAATGGTTTGTGGAGTATATGCTTCTTGAACTATAAAATATAACAGTAAGAAAGTAACGTTCACCAACAAATATAGATAAATAGTAAACCATGTTTTTCATATTTCTTTTTCTATTATTCAGAAAGTTATAATATGAGAGCAGGGTCTCTAAATTATTTTTTTTTTCCGAATTAGTAGGCGAGATCCTACTATAAATTTCATTAAAAATAAGAAAAAGGTGCTACAAGTTTGCTTTTACAAATTGATTCGCAATAATTCCCCTTAAATCTCAGTTGACCCTACCCATAATATACTAGAAGACTAAAAAAGAAATTGCCAATTGTCCAAAGTTGGATGTATTGCATCCACCAAATTGCCTCTGCTGACCATCATCCCTGATCCCACACATAGAAAAGGAGAAGGAAGAAGTTGCAAAGTCACTCCTTTGGCTCTCTATTCCACAGCTAATATTCTCGCCATAAGGAAAACGTGTTCAGAGTTGTGAGAGGGTCTCTAAACTGTTGAAACTAAAAGAGTTAGATTCAAACTAAAAAAGAATTGTGGAGTAAGTCTCTAACATTTATGCTAAATTTTTAGAACAATAATAATTTGATATTGCATTGACATTTTAACTTATATCAAATGGTTAATAATTGATTTATATATTATTTATGGGTGATAGCATCATTTTCCGTAGAGTAAGTACAAATGTATTTTTCATATATTACAAAAAAATAACCTTTCTTTCATATCTTGTCATACAATTGTGACTGAATTTGCAAATTATGAATTCTTTTATATATTGAAAATGAACTTAGATTTTAGTTGAATTTTTATAGAGAACTTAATTTTTTATTACATATTTCCATGTCGAATTAACTAATTTTGGAGACATGAATGAACGGATATACTGTGGAATTGAACTTTTCAATGTCTCTCATTTAATAAACAAATAACTCAAATACATGATTAATTATAGTTAAGTTAAAACACGAATTGACATCTAATTAAAAAATGATGCACGAGCAGACCAAAAAAAAAAACAATTTCATAAACAAATGAATCACGAGCCAGCAAAAATAATATTGAAACAATAATTGGTACAATTTCAATGGAGGAACTTGTATACCAAGCTTCTCATTCCAACAACAACAAAAAAAATAACATTCTTCTGCCACCAACCAACCAATCTTACTCCAAAAATAAATAAAACATTAACAACATATACCATATATAAACAGTTTAATATTTAATGTGTCATACCACATAATAACATAACATGACATAATATATATACATACAAATATACTGTGAAAAGATATCCTAAAAATTAAAAAAATTAAAATTAAAGTAGCCTACGGCAGCCGGCAAAAGCAAGCTCGTGATTATTTCTATTTTTTCCAAATTAAACTTCTATAATTATCGTGAAATTCTGTCTCTTAATCTGAGCCGTCCGATTCTGAATATTTTTACTTCCAGCCGTGCGATGACACGCGGCATGGCCGCATTAATTAATTTCCTTTTCATAGTGCCGGCATCTCACCGCAGTGTCCATTTGAACATGGTTTATTCATACACAGTTTGATTTGAACATAGTTTAGTTTATTTTCATACACCATAACCTAATTGGAAATTTACTTCAAATATTGTGTTCCTCATAATGATTTATTTCATAAATATTATGTAATTTTTTTAGGTGTTATATTATATATTACTTTATTAAAAAATAAAAAAAAATTACGATAATAATAAGTAATGACATAAACAATTAGTGTTATGAAAATAAGAGATTATAGACGAAAAAATTTAATAATGAAAAGAAAAGTAAATTCAGTAAACAGACCAAAAAAATAATATTCTCTACTCTTAATATAAACTTATTATTATTGCACAAAATATTACGATCAAAATATACATAATATATTTAGAACAGAACATTATAAAACGGGTGTATGTAAAGTTTATGATTGTGGAAAGGAAATAGGAAGTCTACACGTGGACGACTAAAAGGTTTCTATAATAAAGTCTGCGTAACGCGTAGTGAAGTCCATCGTTTTCAACATGATGTTAGAGAGAGACTCGCAACCAAAACAGAGCCCTCTGTTCTTCCTCTCCCCTCACTATATAAAACAGACCGAATAGTGTCTCCTCTCACAAGATATCACAGCAAAAAAAAAATACCCAACAAAAAGATAAAAAGAGAAACAACTTTCGAGATATTTTTTTTTGAGATATTAATTTGTTGGTTTTTTGAAAGAGAAGGAAGGAAATATGGACTGTTGGTGCCATGGAATGAGGCGGTTTTGGTACAATCTTGCTGCTCGTCTTGGTCTTCGCCGTACCGGTTCTGGTAAGTTAGAACTTCTTTTGAAATCTTTTTGTTTCTTGAATTAAGTTTAGTTCTCTTTTTGTATGAAATTGCGTAGAAAATCTGATTTTGATTTTGAATTTGAAATTTTCTTGGTTTAGGTTTGGGAAAGCTGAAGAAGGAGGTGAGGACTTGTGAGTACAGAGACGTGCAAGTGATGTGGGAGATGCTCAGAAAGAATGAGTTGCAAATTACAGAAGTTAATGGACAAACAGCGATTCAAATCTAGAGTGTTTTAGATAGAGAAGAAGGATGGTTTGATTTCTCTCTTGATCTTGAATAAGAAAAGTCAAAGCCAAAGAATTGAGTATTCAGTTCTTTTCTTCGAATAAAGATCAGTGCAAAGATAAACCATGATTAAATCAGGAAAAAATAGTACAGAAAAGGGTAGATTTAGAACAGTTTTCCAAGGATTTTGTGAGATGTTAAGTATCTGAGGCTTTTTTTGTATGTGAAAACTGAAAAGTTAATTCAGGTGTAAATAAATATTAGTGAAAATTTTATTTTTGCACAATATTTGAAGGTTTTATGGTTATGCTGGTAATATTTCTTCTTTTGCAGGGGTATATGTGATAATTTCATTAGTCAAAGAAAAGGAAATTTCATAGCAGTATATCAAGCCCAATCATACTTTGAGAAATATTTCATTTTTGTGAAACTTCCTTTCAAAACTGCAACAATCCAGATTTGAAGCTTTGTTGTGATTCTATGATAATAAAGAAAATTGTAATAAAATAAAAGTTCCAAAAATTATAAAAAAAAATCCTTACTAGTTATTAAGGACTATTTTTATTTATTTTTTGATGTTCAACCTATTGAGTTGAGAATCTTTGTTAAATATATGTTATATTGCGTTTGTCGGGAATTGATCCCATGATTTCCTGATATACATAAAAATATTTTAACTAAATAGACTACAAGCCACATGCATTAAGTAGTATTATTAGAGATTGGTTCTCTTTATCTTCACACCAATCCCTTTAATTGTTAGTTTTTTGCCTTTTGTTATTTTTATTAGCCATTTACTTCTGTTTATTTTTATTTTTCCAGAGTTGTCACAGATTGTAGTTCTCTGTTCTATTTATTATATTTGCTTAAGCGAGCAGCCTGTTGATAATAAAAAAACAAGAATTCTCAACTAAATAAAAAACGAGTCCGGATGTGGAGCGCTCCGCCGTCCATCCAACCAGAGCACGCCACGTCGCGCAATAGCGCACCCCAAATACGCCTCTCCAAAAAAATATCACCCACGCGCACGTTCTAAAATTGTTCCAGCAGCACTCAGACCCCACGTTGCACGCTGCTTTTATTTTTATTTTTTTCCTTTTTCCACTTTACAACCCCATGATACAAAAAAACATATCATTCTACTAAAAGATATACAAAGTAACTAAAAAGTCATAGAAGTACAACTAAAAGACATATCAATCTAAAATAATACACAAATAACATAACAATTCACTAAAAATATACTCAGTAACAAAAAAAATATAGAAACATAATTAAAAGACATATGAATTCAACACAATACAAAATGCATAATATTTCACTAAAAAGACATATCAATCCAACACATTAGAAAATTTATAACATTCCACTAAAAATACATAACCAGAAACTAAAAAGTCACATCAAATACAACTAAAAAAGATACCCAGTAACTAAAAAGTCATATAAATACAACTAAAAAAAATATCAATCTGATATAATATAAAAGACATATTCAATACCTAAAAATCATAACAATACAACTAAAAAAATATATCAATCCAACACAATACAATAAACATAACAATCCAAAAAGATATATCAATCAAAATAAAAGGAATAATAGTACTTACAAAATCACAACAGAGTACAACGGAGTAGAGCGGAGTGAAGCGAGCATGAATTGAGCCGCGAACGTGGTTAACTTGTGCCGTTGGCTTAAGTTAAACTCGCGCATTGACTAGGCCGCACTTTTAAATGAGCCGGGCATTATTTAGGCGCTAAATAAGGGAGTGTGAATATATTCTCATAAAAAAAATAGAAAACAAAATAAATACCATTCTTTTGCATACCACGTAATTTGATTAGTCATTAAACCAAGTCTCAGAATAATTTCATAAACTTTTCATCCCACTACCAGTTACATAATATTCCTCTTCATTTTAAAAATAAATTGGAATCTCTTTATCAAAAATAAAAATATATATATAAATGTTGTTGTTTGATATGAATAAAATTTATTGAACATTAATTTCACTTTAATACATAAATAAACAATAACAACAAAATATTTCTATTTTCTTAATAATCAAATTGCTAATTACATTATCTCCAAAGAAATTAGAATTAAGCACATTACTTCATTACAATTCTAATTACTTACTATAATTCCATTTCAATTGTAACAAAAAATCATTAGGGTTTATTGTTGAAAGTTTGTCCAATTTCTAGTCCTCAAACCCCATATAATTCATATTAAATAATCAGAGTTAATCATTTTGATTTTCTCTGACATTGCATAATAAAACTTTTTGATTCGATCAATTTTGTCAATTGAACAATTATTTTTAGAAAGCTTTTTTTCCTTTGTTTATGTTGTGCATATATATATATATATATATATATATATATATATATATATATATATATATATATATATATATATACGAGATTCCACTTTATGTGAAAGTGAAAATGATAAATACATGATTTGAAAGGCTTTTTGCATGATTGGACTACAAGAGCCAGATTTGAAATGTGTCCAATGGTGATGAGAGTTGAGAAGAGTATTTGGACTAATTTCATCAGTAAATAATATGGAAGATTTTGCAATTGATTTTCTCTGATTTCTCATAGTATATTCTTAGACTAATCAAATATTTATTCATTAATCAATCAGTATTACTTCGTGAAAGCATCTTGTTCATTCATGTAATATATATATTTTAAGGAAATAAAGTTATTGTGAATAAAAATGAAAACTACATGTTCTCAAAGTTTGTTTTTGCAATGTTATCAGAACCGGACCAGACGTCGATTAGGAGGAGAATTGGGTCACCGTTTCACCGGTCGAACCAGTGGGTCGACCGGTTCAATCACTGTTTTTTTGAAATATAATTTATAAATAAATAAAATAATAAACATAAAACAATAAGTTATCAAATTATACTGGCAAATCTTCTCATTGAGTCTCAAATTTCTTGATTATTTCCATTGACAAACCAAAAGATAAGGAAAGAATCTAAGAGAGAAAAGGAAAGAATCGAATTAGAGGAAGAAGAAAAGAAAAAAAAAACTTGATTATGCAAAAAATCGGGTTCAAGAGTCGGTCTGATTTTCAATTTTCTCAAAAAACGATCAGTTCTATTAAAATAAATCGGGTTGTATCCATATCCGATCTAATTATCAAACCGAACCGGAAATGATTCTTGGTCCGGTTTTTCCGGTTCAACCACTGAACCAGGTCGGTTCTAATAACACTATTCTGCATGATTTAATTAGTACTACAATACAAACAAAAAAGTAAACAAAGTAATTTGCACATAAATAACTAAATAATCAAAAAATATATATACAAAATATCTGTATACTAACTAAATTAATTGTCCCAATTTTTTTGGCATAATATTTGAAGGTTTTATGGGTATGTTGGTAATATTTCTCCTTTTTGCAGGGGTATATGTGATAATTTCGCTAGTCAAGGCAAAGGAAGTTTCAAAGCAGTATCGAGCCCAATCATATTTTGAGAAATATTTTATTTTTCTGCAACTTCCTTTCAAAACTGCAAGCAATCCGGAATATCAAATAAGATGAGAGAGAGGTGATATGCACCACAACGCCAGGAGGGAAAGACTACTGAGAAGGAAACCGAGTCTTCACTGCTGCCGTTTCGTATTTAACTTGCATTGATCTAAAAGCTTATCGGACGGTCTAAAATCTACATATAAAAAACTGTAATTTACATGTACTGTACATGGAAGATAGCATTCCTCGGAGTAGGAATAGGAATATAAATTTTTATTTTGTGAAATTATTTATACAGCGTGAATATTTTTATTGGGCGTGAATATTTTTATTGGGTGTCAGTTACCTATGTGGCGAAATATAAACTTATTTATTAATAGCATGGTATCTACTTTCGTATGAATATAGTTCTAACAGGGATTAAATTGGAAAAATTAATAAAATAAAGGGCTATCCTGAAATGATGCTTCATAGTTTAGAGGTGGGTTATTACAAAGACTTAAGACTACCAGTTCATGTAATCTTGTAACTTCACGATCCAATTCGCGTTGAGCTTCCATTGATTCAACATAAACCCAAGCCCCACATCACTATTCCTAATATTGGGGTTTGGATTAGATAAGAGGTTGGTTACTTGTCGACCCTTCGTCTCCCTCATATAGGCTGTTATAGCACGATCCGGCGTCAAGAGAACTCCGCGATCTTTTGCGAGACGGGTCAGGAGTCAACCCGATCGGGCCCGTTAGAGGATTGCCAATTTGCGGTCCGGTACCTGAAAGATTATAAAATTGGATTAAAACCTGTTTGCTTGCATAACACACAAGATTAGAAAGATTAGTATATAGATTAACACCAGTTTGTATGTAATATAAAATTGGAAAGGTAATTATTTTGATTAACACCAGTTGGCAATACAGAATTAAAAAATAATTAAAAAGATAATTATTTTGATCAAAGCCAGTTTGCACTATAGACTAAAGAATTAGAAAGATGAGTATTTTAACTAAAACCAGATTGCACTACATAAATGGAAAAATATTTATTTGAATTTAAAACAAGTTTGCTTACCAGAAATGGAAGCCTAATTGGCCGAACTAACAAATTAACAAACTTGATTTTCTCTGACATTTCATGATAATAGTTTTAGAACCAATCATTGTTTAGGCAAACAATTTTTTTGAGACATATTTTCTTTCCTTGTTTCGGTAATATACAGATAATTATATATATTGTATGGTCCAGAATCCAGATGGCCTGCTAATTTTTTGAAGTAAAAACCTTTTGCATGATTAAAATACAATTGGCATGTTTGAACTACTAGTTTCTGAAAGTAAAAATCTTTGCATATTGAAATACAACTGACATGTTTGAAATACAACTGGAATGTTTGACCTACTGCTTTCCGAACGACCTTTTGCATGATTGAATCATAATGTTATATCCTTTTGCATGACCTATTACGTTGATGATTCATAATGTTATATGGTTGATTTGGTATATTTTAGAATCATGTAATTCAAAAAAATATTATTTGAGTTTTGTATTAAAAACATTAATTTAGTTGTAGATGTATCAAAAAAACAGGAATTTATTTAGTTAAAATTTATCAAAACCACACATTAATTTCATTTTACCTTAATTAAGTTATAGTTCAAACTTTTCAAGTGTAAATCCTCAAATCCAGTATTTCATTTTTCATACAATCAAACAACAGATTAGATGTACGAAACGAATCACTCTAATCAAATAATATTTCCGGTGGCTGATATTAATATTCTTTCACAGCCCAAAAACTTCACGCAATACTTTACATATATTGTTTCCTGACACTTAAAATAGGCAGGCCTTATTACTGGGCCTCCTTGTTAATTAGTTTGTATATTTGAACCCAACATATCAAAAGGATAGTATTAATAAATAAAATACACATTTGTGATGATTTTTGGTCACTGTAGTCTGTATATAGTAGGAATATGAATTTTTATTTTGTGACAAAATATTATATAATGTGAATTTTTTTTTTTGAGGAATAATGTGAATATTTTTAATTCGTGCCAGTTACTTTTGTGTCGAACCGAAATATATAGATTATTTATTATTCATGCTATCTACTATTTGTGTGAACATAGTTCTAGTAGAATAAATAAATTCTGCAGAAGTTGAATATAAAGTTTTAACATGTCAATATATATTTAAGATGATTAATAAAACTTTTAATTGAATGCCAATATTTTTTGAGAAGATATGATAAATTAGAACATTAATTGTTGGCTATTGTAATTGAGGAAATAATTATAGTATTATTATCTTGTTTTCCATGAATATAAAAAATATAACAAAATAAACAAACAAACAAACAAATAAATAAACATGCTAAAATAATAATAATAACAATTATTTTTCATAATAAAAACATAAACCAATATCTGTTTCCCTCAACACAATTCACCTCTATATAATAAAACAAAAATAAATTAAAGTTTCCTCTCCAAAATCTCAAAAGATATATACATTTTCAGGTGGCCCTCCATTTTCTAATTTTTTTCACTCAATCCCTAAACCAATTTCATTTCACCAATCCAACCTTATAACTATTTTAATTCACTAATAAGAAATATGGGGCAATTTTATTCTCATTACCTAATTTCCACTTCCACATTTAAATCCACGAAAAACCCACAAAATTCCACAAATTACCACAAAAAACCACAAAAATCCCACATTATTAAATAATAAGACCTAATTGCCCCTTAAATCTCTTACTAGATTTTAAAATACTTATACGATTAACCGGTAAAACTATATCAAGTTTATGGATTAAATTAAAAAATTAAAAATAAGGGCTGACCTGAAAATGCGAAGTATATAACCAGGAGGGATCTCTCTCAGTCTATTTTCTGAAATAAATAACCAAAATAAAATAAATTAATTAAATCCTACAACTACAAAGAATCGAACCAATTTTTGAACTCCTTCCTCGAATTAGGTCTTTGATTCTGTTGTAATTGTATTGCGACATTAATATCTATAGTGGTTATTAAGTTAGGGTTTCTCTCATTTCCAGCCCCTTCCGCACCCAAATTGATTGTATCATTATTAGGGTTTCGCGCAAAATTAGGGTTCGGGTTTGACGCGCCACATGTAGATGGACCCTGCCCATTTCTACCTCTAGATCCCATTACCAAGTTAGGGTTTGCAGAAGCAAAATTAGGGTTATTCCGTAATTTAGGGTTTGCAAACTTAGGGTTGAGTGACTGGTTACTCGTCGAGGGGCCTGCCTCGCCTTCATCTCCCTCATCTGTCAGGTCAATCACCTCTACCATCAAATTAGGGTTAGGGTTAGGATTAAGGTTAGGATTAGGGTTTGGATCAGAGTTTCCATTCCTTGCCCTCACAAGCTCCACAGCAGGCCTAATCACCCGCATTAATTGTTCATTTAATCCTTGATTAATCGCTTCAGCCGCTTCAACAGTCAAACTCATTCCTTGCTTTCTCAAGCGTTTGTTAAGCCTGTTAAATAGGCTGTTCGTATCGGGTAATTCTCGGCGGTTATAACACGATTCGCTGTCCAGATAACTCCGCGGCCGTTTGCGAGACGGGTCAGAAGGCAACCCGATTGGCGCTGCGATTTGCGGGCCGGTCCTTTGAAGGTTGCAGAACTGCGCCGCAGCCCTTGAGAGATCATCGCTGATTGGATTGGTGGCTTGCGTACCTGTGAAGATTATTTAAATCGGGTTGTTATAGAATTAATTGGAAAGATAATTAGAGAGACTAAAATGAGTTTGTGTTGCGGATTATGGAATCGGAATTAGTTGGATTTAAATTGGTTTGGTTTGCACTACTACGGAATTAGAAAGATAATTGTTTGAATTAAATCAGTTTGGTTTGCACTACTACGGAATTAGAAAGATAATTGTTTGAATTAAATCGGTTAGAATTGGGAAGCTAATTATTCTGATCAAAACCAGTTTGTCATACATACAAAATTAGAAAGATAACTGTTTTGAGTTAAATCTGTTTTCGTTACAGAATTAGAAATATAACTAGTTTGACTATAACTATTTTGCACTACATAATTAAAAAGATAAATATTTGAATTTAAAACACGTTTTCTTACCAGAAACAGAAGCGTAAATACTCGGATTAAAGCCACCTTGAATATCAAAAATCTGATTAAGGCCGCCTTGCACACCACTACCTGAAAAATCACAAACTTAATCAATTAAATCTTTGCATAACATAATTAGAGAGAGAATTATTTTGATTTTAAAAATCAAAACCAGTTTACTTACCAGAACTGGAGGCATAATTTGTTTGCAATCCAGCCCTTGAAAGTTCATTAAGTGGATTGCGTATTTGCGGACTGTTACCTGAAAGATTATAAAATTGGATTGGATTAAAACCTGTTTGCTTCCATAACATATACGATTAGAAAGATTATTATGGAGATTTAAAGTAGTTTGTGATATAGAAATGGAAAGATGGTTATTTTGATTAAAAGCAGATTGAAATGCAGAATTGGAAAGGTAATTATTTTGATTAAGATTAATTTGCGTTACAGAATTAAAAAGCTAATTATTTTGACTAAAACCAGTTTGCTTACCAGCAACAGAAGCGAAATTTGTCTGATTAAACCCGCCAGTCCTCGAGAAATCACTAATCGCATTAAGGCGACCTTGCACTCCAGTCCCTGAAAAATAAACACAAACTTAATTAACTAAACCTTTGCACTACAGAAATGGAAATAATAACTAATTTATTAAAAATCAATTTCGCTTACCAGAACTGGAGCCAATCCCTCTTCGCGATCCGGATCCTGAACCGTAATACACTGGATTATAACCGGTCCTCAAAAGATTATTATTTTCATTTATTGTGCTCAACGGACCGTAATTAATTGGGTAATTGATCGCATTAAACCCGGTTTGCGGTCCGGAAACGAATGGATTTAGATTCAATCCAATTTGCGACCCAATCCCCGCAATATTATTATTCGGTTTACCACCCGTTTTAACCCCAGTAATCACCACATCATCATCATCATCATCCTCAGTCTGATTAAACCCGCTTTGATCACGTGCATTTTGCGGCTCAGTCCCTTTAATATCATTAATCACATTAATCGCATTACCGCCAGCTGGCACTCCATCATTACTCACATTGCCATCTTGCATTACAACGCCCAAAAGCTCGTTAACAAGGTCAATCCCGCTTTGCATCCCCTTTTGCGCTTGGGTCCTCGTAATTTTCGCATTCTGCTCCACCTCCTCCCCTTCTTCAACCAACTTTCCCAAAGCAGCATTCTTACCATTATCATTATTACCATTCTTAACAGGCGGGGAATTTAAAGCTTCCCCAAAATGCCCGCTCGGCGTCTTCCCCGAATTACCGGGCTTCATATTCGGATCCGAACCCGACCCGTTAAGCATTTTCTCCTTCAAAATATCATTCTCTATCGGGTCCAAACCTGACCCGATAAGACCTTTTCCTTTCGGGTCCGAACCCGACCCGTTATAAGCATTATCATCCTCTGTTTCTTTCGGGTTTTCTGAACTCGACCCGTTAACAGCATTATCATCCTCAGTTTCTTTCAGGTTTTCTGAACCCGACCCGTTAAGAGTATTATTAACGTCTTTGGTTTTGGAGCCAATACGGGCGTTGCTCAGAATGGAACCAATCAGACGGTTGTGGAGTACAATGTTGTCCTTGCCGACTGTTGTGACTGCCATCCTGGCGAATTTGGTCTTGGTGAGCCGGGTGCGCAGGAAGAGTTCGAGGTATTGGAAGTATTGCTTGGTCTTTGGCGCACCGAGTGTACGGATGAAATGGGATTTGAATTGGGAGAGGTCGAGGCGGGACGGTTTCGGTTGGGGAGTTTCCATTTTGGGAAAGTTTTGGATGTTTGGGAGATCTGATTCGCTGATTGAAAAAGGAAAGAATTCTACTTTAGTATTAAATAAGCAAGTTAAAAGAATGCGGTTTATTAAGGAAGCGAGTTCAAAGAATGCGGTTGTAAATAAAAAGGTTGAGTGATAATTAGAGAATATTGAAATACGAGTCTGATGTTGTAAGCAAAAACTGACAAGTATATTTTCAAAAATAAAGAAATACATGAATAATAAATATATAAATATGAATATAATTGAATATATAAATAAATATATAAATAATTCATAAAAAAAAATATATTAATGAAAATATATTAATGAAAATAAAAAATTCAAAAATAAATAAATTAATGAAAATAAAAAATTCAAATTAAATAAGGTGGATTGAAACAGATAAATTGAGCAATAATTAATGAAAATAAAAAATTCAAAAATAAATAAATTAATAAATTAATAAATAAATAAAATCAAAAAATCAAAATTAAAGTCACATATTGCAATAGAGAAATCAAAGGTAAAATTCAAAAAGTAAATAAAAATAAACTAAATAAACGTGAAATACCTGATCCAAATGCAGGTTCTTTGAAACCCTAGCAAGAGATTAAATTGCTGAGAAATCACAAACTGTGCGCTTCCATTGCTGGATTACAGAAAAAAAGATCAAATAAATGAACAATGCAATTTGATCATTAAATCAATTAACAAGAAACCAAATATTTTAGATTCCCAAACAACAGGATTGAGCAAAACGTAATTCAAGATAATCAGGTAAACGATTAAATCAATAACTAAAAACTAGATTGAAAATTCCGAAAAAATTACCTGAATCAAAATTGCTGAGAAATTGTTCGTCAACTCGAATATCTCGCTTTGGCAAAACAGACAGACCTCTCGAAAATTCGTTAATTTATTTACCTTCCTCTCTCTTAAAATAGGTTAATCTCTAAAAATAGGTCTACGAATTTCAGATTAAACGCAAAAATCGCTGTTGATCATCCCTAATTAGAGTTTCTTTCCTTCTTTACCCTGGTTTTTGGTTCCCGAATTATATTTTGATTACACCCGGTCCACGCGTAAACCAGCAAAACATTCATTTCTATATTCTCTGGGACCCACCAGTCATCGAGAGGTTTACAATTAACAAAAATAGTCTGTGTCTAATCAAGAAAATACCTTCAGTAAATGGGTAAGCCGATGGACAATGTAGTTTACATATGAACTAGGTGCATAAAATTTTTATTATTTTGATTAATGCGGGACCCATTCTGGTGGGAATTAGCTTATATTGGAGAGTTTGGACCAGGTTCAGATAAGTATTGAATAGATTGGTTATCTTAGTGTGACGTGGCAGTTAGAAGCAGTACTTGCCCGGACTACAACTGATCATCTGAGTATTTTACAGAATGAACCTGGTGTACAAGAATATTTCCTTTTGTATCTGTTCTATATATGGAAATGAGATGAGTTGTATATGGACTGAGCGTATTTAGAGTTCTGAGTAGGGAATGTGGGTTCGATTCAGGTTCCTATGACTACTGAAGTGGTTGGGTCAACGGCACGTGTTGTCTTTTCTTAAATGACATGAAACAAATAAAGTACAAAACATGAGCAAGTAAGTTCAGTATGATTAGTTTGTATAATCCATATATATAGTTAAATATAGTTTTATATATGGAAACTTGGAAGAGAAGGAATGGGCCGAAAGCCCAAAAATTGATCGTTTATATAGGCGGTTATATCTTGCATATATTTCCCTAAACACAATTTTTTTTTAATCAAATGCCCCTTTTTACTCTGCAGAAAAGAAATGCCTCAGAATGAAACTGGAATTACAGTTCTGGAGCCCAAATAGGTATTTTATCTTCTTTTGACTAAAAAATATCTTAAATGAAGAATATAATAATTATAATTACAATACAAAAATTAGTATCATTTCTAGAGTTTCGAAAAATAGTTTTTCGAAATCTGTTTTGGAAACGGAACTAAAACTAAAGGAAATACGAATTTCCAGCACGTCTCCGTTCCCAACGGAATAGTTCCGTTGAGAACGGAGTAACGCAGGAAATTCATGAATTTTTCAGTGCATGTTCCGTTGAGAACAGAATAGTTCCATTCCCAACGGAATAAGACTAAATTTTGCGGAAACCCTAATTTTTGTTATACATGGAATTTATATGTACAAATATGGTATGAGCTTTAGATCTGTGATTGTTCTGTGATGTAATCTTGTGTGTGAATGCTTGTAATTTTATTTAATATCTATGGCAACCAGTGAGTTGTCCAAAGTTGTAATTATGGCAACCTGTGTGTTATCCAAAATTGTAAATTACTTTTTCTAGCAATAAGATAGTTGTTAGGGTAGATATTATATGAAAACTACAAGACAAGGATCTTGACGCAATCTTCGGAAGATGGCATTGGATCTTCGCACACACACAACGAAGAGTTCGTTGAAGATTACTCCTGCAATCTAAAGATAGATCTAGGATTAGGAACCTCATGATCGCTCATGAGGAATAGGCTCATACCATATTTAACTTAGTTTTTGTGATGTTTATATTTATAAATCTAAAACAAAATCCTTCAGAATGTTAAGTAAGGAAGTACCCCCCATGTTACTGAAGCCCTTAGTATTTAGACAGTCTTCCATGTGGGTCATGCCAAAGCTGAGCATATGGGGGATTGTCTTTGTAAAGGAGGGTATGCGGGAAATGGCATTGATGTGTTTTGACAATATTATTGTATTTTTCAGTTTCCGGATAAACCGTCAAAACGTCACAAATTAGATGCGAGAAATTTGATATATATTTCATTTAATATAGCAGAAAATTCATTAAAAATTAATAAAAACTTAATACTCAAAAAAGTAATAACAAAAAATTATATAAACTAACTATATTATATGTGCAGATATGCACATAATTTCTCGTATCTAACCTTGTAAAGAATGAGCGGATCATTTCAAGGAATTTTTAAAGTAAATTTTCTTATTTTTTCAATCCTTTTTAATAATTAACTAATATTAATTTTTTGTTGTAATATTATGAGAATTTTCTGAATTTAGGGAAAATCCAGTAAAAGCAGGATCAAAGGAAGAATTTCAACAGTGGCTGTGTCATGTTCATAATGTAGTAAACAAAAGGTATATAAATATAAACACCAATATAGGTTCTGTTTCTAAACTTGTTAATAAAATTTATTTTTACTATGTATTTTCATTTTTATAGTCTTGGTAAAGAGACTTTTGCTTGTGAAAAAGTGAGAGATGTGGGTGGTCTGGGTGCAAAGCGGGTAAATGCGATGAAGCAGATCATGATGAATGAATGACTAAAGTTCAAAGTATATTAAAATGTTAAAAGTACAAGTTAATCATGATATATCAATGCTATGCACAATTTTGTACTGTAAAAAAAGTGCATTGCATGCATGCAAAATTTTAGATAATAATGTAAAATTTGACTAGTTTTCTATTTCTCCTTTTTTGTTGTACAAGAAATGTGTGTATTTTTTTTGTTTGTATGAAAGAAATCTGTTTACGGTTTATTATTATTTTGTCTACTAATATCATGCAGGTGTACATTATTTAATATATCCAATAACCATTATTGATATTACATCGTAGTATTGTACCTTTACTTGTAAGCATGCCATGACTATGATCAATGATCCTCTAGAATTCATTAAAACCTCAATAGAATAGTTTTACACATAGAATTGCAGGGTACGTAAAAATATAACATTAATAAGTTAATAACTTTATTAATAAGCTTGGTCCCAATATATTCTGAGATATGATGTATGATATAAAAATAGGACGTAGTTAAAACATGGAGCCCATCACCTCATGATATTAATATATCTCACCTTCCTTCAATTCAGCCGACCATTTCTCAAGTCTTAATCACATATATTGACTCTTTAATATATAATGTCACAATTTATCCTTTTCAATGAATTGAGGATCATGACACAAATTTATTTGTTTGTTTTTACGATACTTATAACTTGGTCATTGTCAAAGTATTTTTTGTATGAAACTCCAGTTCTGTAAGATGGAGTCCACACACTAAGATAATTTAATAGTGAAAGTATTTTTTGTAATTTAATGGATACATTGTCAAAGTATGAATCATGATGTATATCAGATTTATTATAAATCCTAAATATGACATCTCAAATATTAATTCAATAAATCATTTTATATTTTCTCTAAAAGTTTTTTCCTATTGAATATATCTTCTTTTTGAATTATTAAATGTATCTATTTCATGACTATTTTTTTCACACTAGTATGTCTATAGTTTTTACTATACCAATATTTCTCATAGGATTCCCTTTTTTACTATTGGCGATGAAGTGCTTTATCCTCATATTTTCTTCACAAAAAATATTTTCCCATTTAGTAGTCACAAAAAATATTTCATAACAATTTTTTCCACCCTAGTATGTTCTTACCATACCAACATTTCTCATAGGATTCTCTTTATTTACTATTTGTACTATTAATACGAGGAAGATATTTATCTTATATAATAATAAAAAGTGAAAAAAGGATGAAACCGTAATAATGAAACTGGAGAGTGGAGCCCACAGGTCAGTAGCTAGAGCTGTAAAGCACCATTCTCTCTCGATTCCGTTACCTCTTTACAAAATCGTATCATCTGTGACTCAATTGATACAGCAATATGTGTGGCTGGTCAGCAACATCTTTAAAACTACGTTTATATTAAATATATACTAATTTGCATTAAATAATTTGTCTAACACTAATTATTAAATAATCAGATAGAGATGGCACCAAAAGCTAAAAAAACAGAGATGACTCCAAAAAATAAAAAAATAAAGCTCGCACCAAAAAAGACCAAAATGTGTTGTTCAAAAAGCAAAGAAACTGAACAATTGGTAAACCCGACCAAACCGAAAAAACCTACTAAACTGAAAAAACTTACTAATCTATTTAAACCCACAAGAGTTTTTGAATTTTTGAAAAATTATTGGCATCTAATAAGAAACGAGCACCGACATCATCTACGACTGAGGCCTTTTTGGCATTTGTTTTGGGAGTTCCCTTGGATGAATTCATCGCAGTCCAGTACTCTAGAGTTTCTTAAATTATGGGATGTTAAAAAAGGTTATTTTGTTTTAGAAAAAGGGAAATTTAGAAGAAAAATCGATTTTACAGCATATTATGATGTGTGTTGTGCAATTGGATTGAGGGGAACTTGTAGGATAATAAAAATCGCCTCAAGTAAAGCACCTCAATCAATTATTTGGGATAAGTATTTTCTGGGAAATCATAAGATTGTGTATGAAGAGTTTGAAATGAAACTCCGTGAAGTTTTGGAAGGTAAAGAAGAACAAGAAATCAAAGATGTTGTTTTCTTATTGGTAATGTATTTAATTTCACTTTTTCTCTTGCCTCAAATAAATAATTGCATAACGCCAAAATATTTCCGTGCCTACAAACTATAAGAACTAAACAAATACAATTGGGGCGGGGCAGTATATAATGTCCTGAGTAAAGATATTGATCGTGTTTCTATATGCGTCAAACAAGATGAACCTGTATATTTGAATGGTTGCGCGGCCGCACTTGTGGTACGTTTTTCCAAATTTTTATTCTTTGTCATGTATCTTTTTTTATTATAAGTTTATGATTTTAATTAATTTATATATATCAATACATCTTTTTATCCTCAAATATGTGTTTTCAATTGTAAATCAGATTTCATTCCTAGAGCGGACTTCTCTCCACCCTCACAGACGTTGTACTGGTGGTTTTCCAAATTATTACAACTGGGATTTCGAAACACGTCGTACGAGAGAGCAAGTGCAAGAAGATTTGCAAGAGATAAATTTCGGCGAGGTAATTACCGAAGTGCAATTCGATGGTATGAAAATTATATCTGATGGGATGACCGTTGATTTATTGCGAAAGCCCGAGAGGCCGAAATTCACTATGAAGGAGGATGACCTACTACGAATTACCATTGGAAGTTTCTCTAAAGGCCGAAAAGTGAGAAAACATGACCATCACAAGGTTTCGGAAAGAGAAGAAGAAGAAGAGAACTTTTGGCCATTCATAAGTCAAGAATTTGAGAAATTTCAGGCCGAAAATGCAATAAAAACATCATACTCTTTTCATTCGCGAGAAAAACCATTGTTATTGATGAACAAGGCTAAATTTGGGAATGATGGTTCTCTGAAAAGAGATCAGGTTGATTGGCAGGTTTACCTTCGTGCTGATTGTGGCTTTACAATTCGTGACCTGAGAATATAAATATAAACTTGTGTCCTATATATGTTACCACCGAACTTTATTTAAGCCGTAATATGAATTATTCGTGAAATATGTAGTTTATGAATTATTTGTGAAATATATAGTTTTTTTTTCAATTTTTTTTAAATATGTTCAAGCCAAATCTTGTCAGCTCAAACGGTAAGACAATCCCATCAACTTTCAGAGAGGTCCAAATTGAAGCTACAGCAAATACATTTTGCTCTATATTTAGCAAGTCTAATTACCCAATGAGTTATCTCAAAAAAAAAATATATATTCAGTAAAATATTGTGAACCGACTCATCAAGTGAAAGAAGTATTAATAAGATAAAATACTTCACTTAAAATATATTTATTAATAATACATAATTTGAATAAATAAGCATGTTCACTAATAATATAAAATAAGAAAATTATAATTTAATATTATTTAGAAACGCTACGGTATATGATATACTGTTTTTTTCGTTTTTCAATATAATTTTTGTTTTCTATATATTGTTTTCATTTCTTTTACATATATATAATATATTATTTATTATATCTCTATATACTGTTCAGAAAGAATAAATGTTATATTGCCTCTATGCATGCAACATCATGTCCCAACATAAAAATACAACTCGTTGTTTAGTGAGTGCACAAATAATGTTCACAAAAGAACTTATCCTTCTTCCCCACTCCACTCCCCTTCCCCTCACTTTTTCCTCTCCTTCACTTTTTCTCTCTTTCCATCTCATCACCATTGCTGCAAATCTCTTCTCCCTCCCACAAGATCTCTCTCCCGAACTTCCTTCAACAATGGTGGCTGGACCGAGCCCGGCTGGTCCAGCCAAACCCTCCGCCTCAACCACCATCCGCCACCCTTCTCCGCCGGAGAGATCCATCCCCGCGCGTTACCTCTCCCCTTCCAAATCCCGCTCCGCCTCCGCCAGTCGAACCCGACCGACCAACAACCCTCCTTCGTCCCTCACCACTCGCAGCCTCTCTGTTTCCTTCCAAGGCGAGTCATTCGTGTACCAATCCACCAAGTCCATCGATTCCACTCCTCCGGCTCGCAAACCCTCTCCTAAACGGGTTCCAAGTTCAACCCACAATGCAGTACCAAGTTCAGCGCCGGTTAAGCACGCAGCGCATTATCCATGGCCGTCGGCCAAAACACACTTCTCAAATCCATTAACAAAGAGCTTGGATTGCTCTGTCACAAAAAGAACGCCCGCATTGGCTTCCACCATCAACTCGCTCCGCCGGTCGATGATGTTCGGCGATGACGTGGCACGACGCAACTCCTTCGACGCCGGCGAGATTCTCCTCTCCTCCGACACCGACAGCACCTCCTCCGGCTCACTGGAGACCTCCATTGCGCCGAGAACACGTGGCATCACAAGAACAAGCTTCAACACTCTTCCTTCCTACCCCACCAACCGGGTCAAGCGGGTTGCAGAACCCGTTAACCCGTTAAGAAAACCTTCAACAAACAACGCTTCTTCCCCTCTTAACGGATCTAACAGAGTAACTGGTAGGATGGTGAGTCCGGCCAGGGGCCGAAACGCGAATTTCTCAAACGTGAGGGGGGTTTTTGCTAAAACGGAAGGGAAAAGGAAGAAGAAAGGCGAAGGGAAAATCGAAGAAGAGCATCTGCTGAGGATTCTGCATTCCAGGCATTTGCAATGGTGGTGTGTTAACGCTCAGGCTGAGGAAATTAACATTTCGCAGAAAGAAATTGCAGAGGTGAGTTTTTGGTTTTGAATTTTGAATCTTTTATTCGCATGAGTTTGTGATTCGATTTTTTGGGCCTCTTTGTGCAATTAATGATGGATTGATTTTTTTGATTTGTTTGGGCATTATAGCTCAAATTGAACAAAAGATGGATTGGTTTTTTTTATTTCTGAAAGAAACTGATATATTTTTTTATTTTTTATTTTACAATTTTCTTTTTTTAGAAATATTTATATGGGGAAATTATAATGTTCATAGTCTTTTTCTCTAATAATTATGTAATTATCTATATGGTAATTTGTACTTGTAGTTCAATCATGCAAAAATTCACTCCTAAGGCCTAAGTCATGTAATTCACATTTTAGCTTGATATAAAGTAATAGGGTCATGAGGGCCATAGATTATAGAATTATATAAATAAATTATTTTTTTTACTGAAGTTAACTGTTTGAGTATTAAGAAGTCCAAAATATATTGGATATGGATCTTAAAGTTACTGTGAGACTCGAGAGAAAATCAATATGCAAAATATATATGGTTAATAGTTTGTATGGTTGGATTAATAAAATAAAACCAAACTAGTTTAAGATCTACAATGAAAACAATGATAGTCAACTCTTTTGTTGTACAATTTTCATTTTGTTTTTTGCTCTTTGGAAGAAAAATAGAGTTAGTAATGAAAATTTGTTGATCTTTTGTCTTATTTATTTATTATTTATATCAAAGCAAGATAATATTGTTTGCAATTATCGACCAATATTTCCTCCTAGACAATAGTCAATGATTAAAATTCAGAATTTATTGACACTCAACTGGAACTATATAGACATACATAAAATAGATAGTATCTTAACAATCAAGAGTATATAATTCGCCAGAAAAGTAAATTGCCACAGGACAAAAAAATATTCAAATATATTATATACTTCTTTTGAGAAAAATATTCACATCATATGTATTGTGAACTTTGAATTTGCTGCCACTAATTGTTATTATTTTGACTTCTTTTATTCAATCATTGCTTTAAATTCACTTCAATTCAACAAAAATGTATCGATTATTTCTATTTCTGAAGTAAGCTGATATATTTTTTTGGTTCTTTTAATTTTTTTAGAAATATTTATATGATGCATGGATTGCTCTATCAGAAAAGCTTGATTCAGTGATGCTTAGAAGGCTGAAAGTGCATTTATTAACTCATAATTTAAAGCTCTTGACAGTTTTCAAAGGCCAGGTAATTTATTTAATAATTGAAATTAATACTTCATTTTCCTTCAAAATATAATAAATAATTTGTTTTGTGAATTTCAGATGAGATATTTGGAGCAATTTTCTTTATTAGATAAAGAATATTATAATTCATTAAATGGACTTATTGACTCATTAAAATCAGTCACACTTTCTCTCCCTCTTACTGGCGATTTAAAGGTGAGAAATTAAATTTGCTAATATTTGAATAAAAGTATTTATTGCAAATAGGCCCCTGATTAACAAATTATTATTATTATTTTTTTTAATTTTCAGGCTGATACACAAGAAGTGAAAAATGCAATTGGCTCAGCTGTTGATGTGATGCAAACTTTAAGTAGATCGATTTATTCCTTGCTTTATAAGGTTAGAAAAATTAATTAAAAATTATTATATTTTCATTTTTTTTAAATGTATTTTGTTGTGTTTATTTTATTTTTATTTTAGGTTGAAGAAACTAAAATACTTATGTCAGAATTAGCAAGCGTTACGAGTCAAGAAAAAGATTTAATGCACCAATCAAGAGAGCTTTTATCCACATTAGCCTCATTAAATGTAAGTTAAAAATTTAAAAGTAATTTCAATCAAAATATTTTCATTTCTTTTTTGTAATAATTGTATATTTTTGCAACATTGTATGACAGGTTAAATATTGTAGCATGGAAGGGCAGAAATTACAGCTAACCAACATTAGAAAAATCAATTAATTGTCAAATTAAGTTATTAGAATTTTGGAGGTAACCCTAATTTGATAGCCTGGTAAATGGATATGTACTGATGGTAATTGGTAACCCTAATTTAGTATAATATAAATTAGTGGTGGTTAGTGATTGAGTAGCTGGATGTGTATATTTTTTTATTATTTCTTATTTTTTTTTTGTGTTGTGAGTGGTGTGGTTTTGATGGTTTGGTTTGGTTTGGTTTTCAACCTTTTAGGTTTAGATGAGTTTTATTTTGCTAATGAGGGTTAGTTTGTATAATATCTATAATGTTGTATTGTTGAGGTTTGTATAGTGTGTTTGGTTTTGTGTGTTTAGTAAAGAACATGTTAGTTTTCTTTGATTCATATGAAATATTTAATTATGATCAGTAAGTATCTGTTAATCATCTTAAATATGATACCTAAGAAAATATTTTCCATTGTGAGTTAACCAAAATATATACTAAACAGTTAGGATTTCGCAAGTAAAAGCATTGAAGGGACCACAAATTACTTTGATAGGTTATAATAATATACTTATAATTCCTCAAATCAAATAAGAAACTTAAATTACATCTAAATTCAATAAATCCATCAAATTATTTCTCTCAAATCAAACTCTCCCTAATTAGCATTCTCAAAAAAACAGAACACAATCCCTAATTAGATCAGAAAAGGTTCAATTCAAATTACGAAACAATACTCCAACACAGGCTACAACACAACTAGCAACAAAGAAAAGTCACATCAAATCAAGAATATAAAAATCTCTTTTCCACCTGACCCCACACGTCAGAGTCACAATCAAAACAAAAAAAAGAAAAAGAAAGGGCGGTGATATTCTAAGAGTATATTTCTTATTCTGAGAGCGTATTCTCAACCAAACGATGTTTATTTCTTATTCTCTCAGCTCTCAGAATAAGAAATTTGCTCTCAAAGTATCATTCCCCAAAAGAAAAAGAAAAAAAAACCTAAAGGAAAAAGAGATAAAGATGAACTTTGCCGTCCTTCTTCCTTTCTTCCATTAATAACCTCGCACTTTCTCAAATTCATGGCCTTAGGCCCTCTCCGTCTTTTCTCCGCCCAACTCCTCCGCCCTCGCCTCTCAACGCCGGCGCCGGCGCCGTCAATCGTGCTGCTCCGCCTGTTCCAGACCCGGCCGCCGTGTAACAGCCCGAGTAAGCTCCGGTCAGTCCTCGCCTCGATCGCCGAGCCGATGTCGCAGCGGATCGGGAAGGCCTTGCGCCAGCCTGGGGCAGGATCGAAGGCTAGGGTTCATGCTGACGTCAATGTCGTCAGGCCGAAGGATTACTGGGATTACGAAACCATTTCCGTCACTTGGGGGTAATTAATTTTTCTGATTGGTTTTGTATTTGTACTTACTAACGCTGTTATTTTACAGTAAAGATCAAAATTTTACTCAATATTTCGCTAATTAATCATTCATCAGTATATTTCTTCTGATTGTTGAATTAATTTAGGGATCAAGAAGCATATGAAGTGGTACGCAAAGTGGGCAGAGGAAAATACAGCGAAGTATTCGAAGGATTTCATCGCGCCACCAATCAAAAATGCGTCATCAAAATCCTCAAACCCGTCAAAAAGAAAAAAGTAAATTACATTAATTACCCCCAATATACCGTTTTAATCCAAATTATTCCAAATTATACTCATAACATTCTTTTTTTTATTAATTTGTGTAGATAAAGAGGGAGATTAAAATACTGCAGAATTTATGTGGCGGGCCGAATATAATAAAGTTACTCGATATAGTGAGAGATGAAGAGTCAAAAACTCCGAGTTTGATATTTGAATATGTTAATAACACGGATTTCAAAGTTTTATATCCAACTTTATCAGACTATGATATCCGTTATTACATTTACGAATTATTAAAGGTGAGTGCACAACTCTTCTCGGTGAATTTACGAAAGACCCTTGTATAACTCAAAATTACACAAAAGCCCCTGAATAATTAATCTAAGTAACTAGTTCTTATTTTCGGAAAAAATATCTGTTTCTTTTTTTCAATTTTTGAACAATGCAATGTGCAAATTTATCATTTTTTTTCTTTTATTCCTGTAGAAAAATGGATATATCACATATAGATTATTATTTTTATTATTTTATTTTATATCATTATTATGTTGTATAGGCGTTGGAATATTAATCAATCAAAGGAACTAGTTTTTTAATTCCTTAAAAATCGGATGTTTCTATTTTGCAATATTTCACTTGTCATTATTTTAATTTTTGTTATTATTTTGTATAGCCGTTGGATTCAAGTTGATAGTTATTTAATTTTGTAAAAATTAAATGTTTCTTTTTTCTCTTTTTTTTTTTAATAATGCAATTTGAAAACTTTCTTTTATAACTTTTGTTATTATTTTTCTTTTTATTTATTTTATTCAGGCGTTGAAATACTGTCATTCGCAAGGAATAATGCACAGAGATGTGAAACCGCATAATGTGATGATTGATCATGAACAGAGAAAATTAAGATTAATTGATTGGGGTTTAGCCGAGTTTTATCATCCTGGCAAAGAGTACAACGTCCGTGTCGCCTCCAGGTTCGTTCATTTTACAATTAGGTCCCTTATATTTGTTCCGTATTTTACAATTAGGTCCCTTATGTCTTGGCGCCCGCTAACCAAGTTATATTTATTGTAAGACAATTTTATCCCTTTCCCACGGTTTTGATTGTGGTCAATTTTAACAAAAGACTTTTCAAAAAATAAGGAATTTCCTATAAACCCTTGTAAAATTCAAAAATATGATATTTATTTTGCACTGGTTTTCGGTCAAACCCAGTCAATTTCTCAAATCAGGACTTTTTCTCAAGTTTGCAAAACTTTGAGTTGACTGGATTTTTTTGGCTGGGATCTCAAGTTTAGAGAATAATATTTTCTCCCCTAAAATTGTAAACCATGCAATTAATAAATAAATGTGTTAATTAAGAGCAATAATATTTGTATATATTACAATATAAAAAACTAATGTATTACTACAAAAGATTTTTCTATTTAGATGTATATTTCTGAACGAGCATGAAGTATCCGTAAATATAATATGGTATTTGTATAAATATAGACTATATAGTTATGCGATATATTCAAAACATTCCATTATAATATTTAAATATTTATTTCAGATTGCAAAAAATTTCAACTTTTAATAATAATATATAAACATTATGATCTTATAAGTTCTGCATAGCTTCCTGTGTTTCGATCAAACACTTCTTTAGCTTCCTACATCTATGATTTCATATCTCTGTGATGTTATAGCTTTTAGAAGGGTAAATATGATATTTTGAGTTTTTACAAGGGTAAATAGCATTTGTTTTATTTTTCAAAGGGAAAATATGATGTTTTGGAATTTTCACAAAAGGTCCCTGATGTTTTTATTAATTTTCTTTATATTTTTGTATAGATATTTTAAGGGACCAGAATTGCTTGTGGACTTACAAGACTATGATTATTCACTCGATTTATGGAGTCTCGGTTGCATGTTTGCTGGCATGGTAAATATATTATTTTTTGAATATTTGGTATTTCATTATATTTTCAAATACATAAATATTAATTTGTATTTTAACGTGTTTTTCATATTTTTTTTGTAGATATTTCGTAGAGAGCCATTCTTTCATGGGGCGGACAATTATGACCAGCTAGTTAAAATCGCCAAGGTAATTTTTACTTTCATTATTGGAATAAATAAAGGGAAAAATAATTGATAATATTATGTTAATTTAATGAATAATGTGTTTTGTTTTAGATTCTTGGTACTGAAGAGTTATATAGTTATCTTAATAAATATCGCATTGAGCTCGATCCTCAACTGGAGGCTATGGTTGGCAGGTATTTTTCATTTAAATTAATTTTATTAATTTTTGTTTTTTTATTATTTATTTGTTAATTATTTTATTTTTTATGTTCTTTAATGTAAAAGGCATAATAGGAAACCATGGACGAAATTCATCAATTCAGAAAACCAGCATCTCGCTAGTCCTGAGGTAATTAATTAAAAAAAAAATTAATGTATAAAATTATTAGTTAATTAATCTAGTTTTAATAATGTTTAAAATTTTTAATATTGTGTTATAATTAGGCAATTGATTTTGTGGATAAACTACTTCGTTATGATCACCAAGAGAGACCAACTGCTAAAGAAGCAATGGTAAAAATATATTTTATTTGTTTGTTTATTTATTTTTCAAAATGGTATATTATTATTCAAAAATGTTATATTACTATAATTAACTTATATAAAATGGTATATTGGTAACTTTATAAATATACAAGATGTTAAATTACCAACCTAAAATGTTTTGTTAGTAATGTAACCATGTACAAAATGTTACAACATGTCCATACATAATGATATTCTTTCTGAAATGTTATATTAGTAATTTAATTAGTTAATTAAATAATAAAATTATTTCAGATGCATCCATATTTCGATGTGTTGAGAAATGCTCCGACGAGTCGCCGCCCCAGGTAGTTTTATTTTATTTTATTTGTTTTCTTTTTCTTTTCTTTTTGTTGACTTTTTTTGTTTTATTTATGAGTGAGTGTAATTTAATCATGTTTTGTTGAATATTTGGCTGAGTCGTGATGATATTATTTATTTTTCATTTTTCATTGAATCTGTTATTATATTGTGCAATTCCTTCTGTTTTTATTAATTTGGCCCTTTCTTTTTTCTGAATGAATAAAATATTCTGAAATATTCCTAAAAATTAAGAGATGTTTTCTTCTTATTAATTCAAAATTATAATTTTTCTATGGACTGTTTTACTTAGTCAGTTTATTTGACTAGTTTGTGGTTAATTTCTGATTTGAATTTTTAAAAAACAATGTAGAAAGAACAAAAGAAAAAGGGTCAGGACTGAAAGGACAAGATGAGAAAAAAAAAACAGAGAGAATATTTTTAAATAAATGAATTTCTTTTAATTGTGAATTTTGAAAATCAGTTCTGTTTAGTCCTTAATTAGTTTAAGGAACTGTTGGAATAAAATTATTTGAATAAGAGTGAATATTGAGGGGACCAGAAAAATACAATTCTGCCTCTTTATGAATGATTTGTGGTTTTTATAACAAAGTAATCAATTAAATATATTATTTTTGAAATGTTGGATTTACTTTCCTGCACCTATTACTCTTTTTACTTGCTGGTTATACCTTTTATATGTAACTTTTTAAAAAAGAAATATTTGCGTGTGCTTGTAAAGTCAATCCAACCTATTTTTGTCTCAGAATATTTTCTTTTAAGTTCATTGTTTGTACTCATTCGTGAAAAGAGAGAAAATGACAGTTTAGTTAAGATCGAAACATGAAAGAAATCAAATTTCAAATGATCCAAAATTTTGGACCAATCAAAATCGTGAGGATTAGAGAATCAAGCGCTGTCAATTTTGGAAATTTTTCCACAATAAACTGTACCAATTTGATTGTGACATTGATTCACATCTTTTCTCATGGAATAAACTCAGTGATTCTTTCTTGCCACTCATACTCACTGAAACAAAACAAAGTAGAGTAAATATACATAAATAAAAACAAAATACAATTATTAAAGTTGGTACGCTTGTTATCATCATATAATAGGTTTTTTGGTGGGTAAATTTGGATGAAAGATCCGGAATGGGGATTAAGAAGAATGGTTAATTCTTACAATATGAATTGTTTTCTCAAGGGTTTGTTTTGTAATGAAGCAGATTCTCCTTTCGAGATCTATGGGGCTCTCTTCCAATTGACATTTTGGGCCTCGCTAAAATACGAACAAAATTGTATCTAAAAAAAGAAATACGACGAAATGATCTTCGTACTTGTGGTGAAAACCGAAGTACAATAAACAAGTTATGAAACAAGAAATACAGCTCATGAGACAAATGGCATCAAAACAACAAAAAGCGACAAAGAAATGATAGATGAAAAATTTCATGAGCTGCTTCCGTATATTTTATTCCCAATTTCACTTGCATCCAATCGACCCTTTGGAGACAAAATGAGGTCCCACATCTGTGTTTTTGGAAACCCTAAATCCTAAATCCTAAACCCTAATTTTCTTTTCTAACAAAGATTTGGACCATTCTTCAAACAAATTATTAAAAATAAAATAAAATGAAAGTCGTAGATTTGGGACCGTTCACATACACTCTATTTTCATGCCAAGTGTAGGTTGGTCTATGGATTTTCTTTTTGAATCTTCATCATCTATTTTATAATTATTTTGTGGTAACTTTTCTGTACCCTGCAAATTTACAAAATATCATGCATGCATGTATGTATAGTCTTGCAAAAAACAAATAATAAAGATACAATAAGTAGGAGATAAGATTAACCATTCTTCTCAAAAATTAAGAAACAAGAGTATATATGATATTTCTACCAAAAGTTGCTAGGTTAAGCGGTAAAAGCACACCCAACCAACTAAGAGGTTGTGATTTCGATACTCGTCAAAAATAATTTTTTTCAAATAATCTTCTTCAGTTGAGGAGTTCATGTATATGATATTTCTTGTAAGACAATCATTGATCGGATCCGGTTTGAATTCAACAATATCCAAATCTAAGTACAATAATAGTTCAAAAGATCTAAAAGGAAAATCCAAATTCACTAGAAAAACTAAGATCCATGTACAGATCCAAATGCATTAACTAAGTAAAAAGATTAACAGCCGAATCAATTCAAATCTGAACTCCTAAGATGCCGATTTGAGTCGGGTTATCATAATTATAAATATCCATTAACAACCCTAATTTGACGTGTATTATTGGGTGCACATATGAAATAAATATTATTCATTATTTTGTCTTTATTTAAAACTGATATAGTGAGATTATGACAGAGGCAATAGTGAATCATGCAACATCTAAATGTTTGTATTATTGTGAAAAAGGAGGGAACATGGGCTGATTTACCGGGCCCACTTTGACACGTTGAGCTCTCTCCTCAGTTCTTCAAAACCTATCATCATTAATGACCAAGTGAGAACATATCCAATGATTTTGATGTGTTTCATGTATCATTTGTGTGAAGATTCTTTTGAATTATATATTTTTTCTTTTAATTTGATTTTGTCATTGAAAATTGAAATAAAAAGTTCAATAATGCATGGTTTGGATTATTTTGGGTTTTAGTTGTTGTACTTTGAATTTGTTAGATTAGGTCAGTCAAGTCATGATTCAAAAATTCAAGAAATTATGCACCAAATATGCCCCATATATACAATTCTCCCGTTCTCTAAAATGAATGAAGTTAATGTATGAGATAAGATCATCTTTCTGCAACCCATATCATCTTTTTTGTCTCATAGAGAGCATAGAAAATCTGACCGGAAACATATGGACCCACATAATAAGTAAGATGATATTATTATATATCTGTAGTATTTAGTGTAGTGAGTTAGTTCACCTTTTTGTTAACCCAATAGATATTTTTTTATAAGCTCCATAGAGAATCAAAATTGTAAATGCGTCATGATAATCAAATAAGATGATTTCTTTATATACATTCATATAACGGGCTCATGTTTCATCTATTTTGAAATTATAAATGACTTATTACAAAATTCTTTAAACAATTTTTTTTTTTGAAAGAGATGGGGTGGAGTCCACTCATCTAAAAAAGGAGAAGGTAAGTTCCCATGCTCAAAAAACATTTCTTGCAACAAAATTTCAAGTGCACCCTTCAAATTTTGAAGGTAAGTTCCCATGCTCAAAAAACATTTCTTGCAACAAAATTTCAAGTGCACCCTTCAAATTTTTAAAATTGATATTTACTTCTTAGTTATTTTGATATATAGAAATTATATTTAGTTTATTTTTTAAGTTATTTTGATATATAGAAATTATATTTAGTTTATTTTTTAATATTATATTTAGTAGATTATATTTTAATTTAGTTATTTGTTCTCTAACTATCAATATATTTGACATATATAAATAATTTTAGTTTTTAGTTTTTACTCATAATTTTTTAATATTCTCGAACCATAAAAATCAAAGTATTTTTTTCATTGAGAATATAGTTCTTACGAAATTTATCCATATTTTTTATACTTGACAAAATATATTTTTATTTATCCTAGATATATAGTAATTTCTAAAAATTAACGAATTGAAAGAAATACCA
Organism: Juncus effusus; assembly: GCA_027726005.1. Classification (NCBI taxonomy): domain Eukaryota; kingdom Viridiplantae; phylum Streptophyta; class Magnoliopsida; order Poales; family Juncaceae; genus Juncus; species Juncus effusus. The sequence continues at coordinate 466,565 of CM050909.1, forward strand.
GGAAGTCACTTGACCTTCGGATCGTCAAGTACCGAATAAGTCGGCACTTCGAAATGCGCAATGATGGATGTTGAGAATTGTATTTATTGTTATAATATGATTACAATATTTATAAAATTAGAGTGATATTATAGAAGTATTTAGTAACATGATTATATATAATTTTTACATGTCAAAATAAAGTGGAAGTAAAATATTTAATGTATGTCTTTTGAAATTATAAATACATTAAAATTTTGGGGTTTATGTGCATTTCCTTCATTGTTGGTAAGAGTTTATGGAAGTTGTGCATTGCAACTTGTCAAATTATTTATTGGTTTTGTTCCATAGGTGGCTCAACGTCAGCCGCTACTAAACTATTTCTTACAAAAAAATGCAGTGGGTTTGCAAAAATGTGATCGGACCGATGATAAGTATAAGATAATTTTTGAGTTATTCCTAAAATTTATAAATATTTAAATAGACAAAATTTTAGAATTTTTTGGGTCTTAAACAAATTAGATGAACTTATTTTTAACCAACCACTTGAATTATCTATAACATTTCATCTATTTTTTGTGACAAAAAACTTCCCATCAAAAATTAAAAATTTATGAATATTTTAAAAAAACAATATTTAGATTTAGAATCTTTTTAGTTTCTACAAAAATATATGAATTTATATATAAAAGATTTTAAACTCTAAATACTATACATATCCCTACAAATATAAAAAAAACTCAAATGATCTAAAAGTATTAAAATATTATCTATTTCCTTATAAAAAGAACAAAGTCGTTTAAAGATGTAGATAACTAATATGCAAAAATAATCATTTTATGAACAATTCCAAGAGTAAAAATAATGGGTGGTTTTTCCAATATTCTTATTTCCACTTCCTTTGTTTTTATTTTTGAAACTAGTTTGAGATGAGGGTGCATGATTTCTAAAAAATTTAGTCATGTTTTTGATGTGAATATTAAATTTTGATTTTGATCAAGCTTTAAATTTGAGATTGTTTTGAGTTTCGATTTGTTAGGATTGAGTTTGAATCCTAATTTCGGATGAAACAAATATCTTTCTCTCTCTAACTTTAAGCTGTTTCTCTCTCATTTGTCATTTTGTACACGGCTAGGGTGAGTTTAGGGTTCGAGGTGAGCTCAAGAACAAGGACAAAAATGAGCCCCATAAAAAGGAATAACAATATTAATGGATGGTGTTTGGTTGTTTCGACACGTTTTGGGTTTATATGATCAAGTTTTTTGTGATATTTTATTTTTATATTCCTCCTCATCATTCTTATCTACTCACTATCTTTCTTTTAGAAAGAGACATCATAGATAGATGCGTTGTACTTTCATGAAAAACAGAGAAGTTTTGTAAGGGAGAACAAGCTTTTCATTTAAGAATAGAGAGGAGATACTGTGCGAGGGTACTGTAACAATTCTGCAGTGATAATATATAAAAATTGAAAATAATATATATAAATATATGAACTGAAAATAAACAGTATATAAAAATTCATTTGATAAATCAGTATATATTTAAAAAAAAAATAAAAACAATATATACAAATATATAAACTGAAAATAAACAATATATAAAAATTCATTCGGTAATTTCCAATTTCCCTTAAGAATATTCTGAAAAATAAGAGTTTTTTTTTTTTTTAAGTTTTGTTATTTGAAGTATTCAATAATTTAATTATCTCTTATATGTTTTTCAATTATTTTGATGTGTCTGAGCTAACAAATAGCCTCTCATTTGCTAAAAGAATATTATTTATTAATAAATAACATTTTTGTTTGTTACTATGGTTAAATTTTGGGCTTTTTCATAGATTGAAAACAATAAATGGATAGTAAACATTTTTCCAAGAAGTCAATTATAACATTATATATTTCTTCACGTAATGAAAACAATATTTTTTTAAATAATGAAAACAATAATAAGAAAAAATAAATGATAACAGAGACTAACACTAATATATTAAAATTCTTCAATTATTTACTTACATTTTTTTAATATCTATCCAATCCAACCTTGTACTATTTTTTCAACAATTAATTCTCGAGCCACTCCCTCCACCACTCCATCTTTCAAGGCTATTTGAGTCAACTTTACCTCTTTAGTCACCAATTATTTTTCTAAACCCTAATTTCAAAACCCTAAACCACAATTACCAAAGCTTCTCTAGCCTTCTTGTCGAATTATAATTGGTTCTTCTCTAGCTTTATTATCTTATAACATCATTAACATGTGACATAATCTTGGTTATTTGAGAAAGATGTCACTTAACTAGCTTGACACTTGTGCATTAGCCAAAAATTAAGGCTATTTTGATTTTGATCAGCTGTCACGACAAACCCTTGTTAACTATATTAGCTAAGTTATTATATAATAAATCGAGGAATTAATTATAATATGTATGAAATCTGGATGGTGGTTGTGATTTCATTCGACGATATAATATTTGCATGATCTGTCGTTTGACAGTTGGTTTTGCTTATCAAAGAATCGTATATTGCTACCAGAAGCAAAATAACCAACTATATATATATATATTTTTTGATTGTCGGACTGTCTCGGTGAGTTACACATTTACAATACAAGAATTCTGATATTTTGATAGTTTGCTGATATAACATTCAGCATATCATATATAGTATATGTAATGATGTACAATTTTGATTTGATAGCTGTTTTCCTTCCTAACAAATCTGCTGAAAGTTGATACGACTGTTTAATTGTAAAAAGATACTATAATTCAAGTTACATAAGATGGCATATAATAGTGTTTACAGTAGATGAGGTACAAATTTATAATAAACAAGCTTTTTGTAATTTTGGTAGTTATCTCTTTGGTTTGGAAACCCAAAAATATGTCAAATTTCTTTAGAGGCTTAATTAATTAATTAACCATCTCTATGATTCCAAATCCTCTGTTATTTCATTTCGGGAATTCTGATATCACAATGGTATCGTAGCACGTCCAATCACGACGGACTGTATATATTATGTTTTTTCATTTTTTAATATACCCGTTTTTTCCTATGTACTATTTTTACTGTTTTAGATATATTTTTATTCGGGTGGCACCCTTCTTATTTTCTTTCGTTTTAGTTATTTTACTCTATTAACAATTACGGACTGTAAAACTGGACATTGATCAATAGATTTACGCGAGAGACATTCAAGCTCTCCGTAATTTTAAAAAAGAAAAGAAAAAAAAAGATATATTTTTATTCTTTATGTATTTTTTACTTTATATATATTGTTTTAATATACTATTTTATTTTTTATATATTCTTTTCATTTTTTGTGTATATATTGTTACAAAAAATAAATTGTATATATTGTTATTTCACTATTAGTTAGCTATATATATTGTTGTCGTAATTTCGACGTATTAGAATGTGTCTAGATCAATGTTATCAGAACCAACCCCGTTCAGTGGTTGAACCTGAAAAAATCGTACCCAGAATCATATTCGCCCCGGTTCTGATAACATTGGTCTTGATATATCATGTCACTTTCATTTCAATCAAGACTTACAAACAGTGTTTAAGAAAATGTTAGACGTTCATCGGACGGTCAGGCAGTGCCTAGGCATTTTACTCTTTTTTTCTTTTTTTACATTCATTTATGTCATAATTTGAAATTGGGCCATGTTTGTAGGAACTTTTTTGGCATGAATATCCTGATTATGTACATTATACATTAAAAAAATTACTATAAATAACTATTTTAATCCATTCACACATAAATTATCTCAAATTAATTCGACAAACCATAACAATTAATGCGCACACAAGAATAATATACCAAAATATGTCAAATTTTCAAACGAGTCAAAAAGTTCAAATATAACAAAGTTACAAAATAATCAATCCATAATTCTAAACTTGATTCCATTTTCTAAGTCAAAATATAGCAAGTTAACATAACATAGTTCAAAGTTCATAATATAACAAAATAATCAGTACATAATATCCTAAAACTGATTTTAAGCAAAATATAAGATATTTGATTAGATAGTTACAAAATAGCAATAATCATAAATAATCCCTAAGACTCATCTCCATCATGCACTATCGTTAATTAGACAGAAAATCTGGAAATAGACAACAAATCAGGAAATAGGCAGAGAATCGGAATTAGGAGGGCAAATCGCTAATTAGGCGGAAAATTCGCTAATTAGGTTGGAAAATCATTAATTAGGCGGAAAATTCGTCAACCTAGACGACAAACCCGATTTTATTGAACGAGTAGCTCAAAATTCAGCGGTAGATGACCGCCTAGCGTCTAGGCGGGCGCCTAGAGCGATTTTTAGAACACTGCTTACAAATGTACGAGCTTATGAATTTCATGATTTGTATTTGGGGAAATAACAGAGGAGAAAGCAACATATCTCCTAATTTGGGGGCAAATTCATTGGAGAAATCAAGGGCCACTAGACAAATAAATAATTAACTAAAACTGTCGTGTTAACTACTGTCTTCTAGAATTTTGTTACATGCAAATAGAAATTCATTGATATAATATACATTGGATAATTTTGACATTGTTACAACAAATATGTGTATAATATGATTACATTCACATGCTATGTTGGATCATGTATATATCCATTATAACTATATTTATATCAATTAAAATTTTAGGGCTCGAAACCCCTTATATTTTGTGAATATTTTTGTAAAAAAAAACCCTACATTTTAGGAAATTTATGTAACGATTATTAATTTTGAATTGTTAATGTGGAAGATATAATTAACTAAAAATTGAAAATTATATTTTCTAGGCTTATCATGAACTTCTATTAAATATTCTTCTCAATTTAGTTGGAGCATTTAATCCCTTTTCCCCAATAATTCAGGGAAGATAAGATTCTATATACTACGGATTACATAAGCAGACATATTTTTTTGTTTGATGAAAACATAAGCAATCACACACACACACACACACACACATATATATATATATATATATATATATATATATATATATATATATATATACATGTACCTAAATGATTGTTGATTGGAACAAAAAATATATTAGATTATAAAAATGTATCAAAGTTTTAAAAATTTGGAACTCATCATATGAATATTTCGAGATTAAAAATAAAAAAGAAGAGTACAAAAAAGAATATTTTTTTTACTTATTTTAATTCTGAGGTATTATTGCAGATTATTAATAAATATATTATCACAAAATGTAACATTATTGGAGATTATTATAATATTTAAATTATTATCACCTCCCAAAAAAAGTAAAATAAAAACAAAAAATAATGAGAGAGGGTCAAAATCAATTACCAAAAAATTAAACGGATTAAAGGCCATAATAATTAAGTAATTCATGCAAATCTCTCCGTCTCTCCATCCCTTTTCTTTCCACCTTTACTAACCGTTTTGATTTTGAAAGCCTTCCTCCCCATTTATTATGTCATAATTAAATGACTCATCATTTTTTGTTAATGACCTTTTCTTTGGATCCCATATGGCACCTCACATTAAAAAATCTTATTAGCTTGTAAAAATAAAGCATACTAATACTTTTCTGAATAATCTCATTTTTCCAGTTATTTAAACTCTACCTTTCTACCTTTTTAGTGTAATTTCAAGTCACAATTTTTTTTTATTCGGTAAATAATATATACAACACAAAAAAAAATTGATATTACATTCATTTCGGTCGTTCTGCCATACACGACGTTAAATCATAAATATTTGAGTTCATGATTTTGTATTGTATTGTATTGTATCTAAAGCTCAATCTCAAAACGCATTTCCATACGCCAATTCATCACTATTTAAACAACATAAAACAAAATCAAACCATGTCACAACTCATTTATTCAATAACACAATAGTTCAACCCATAAACCAGCAAATCACACCTCTCAAAATCCAAAATGCCACATCATCAGAAAGAGACCATCATGATGATGATGATGATGATGATCATACTGATGCTGACTGTGATAAAACCCAGGCCCCACATTTCCTCCCATCAATCTCTTTAATGATGCGTGACCCTCATCATTAGCACATCATCCTCATGATCATACTTCATCCGCCGTTAACCGCCGCCCATCCGTCACCCCACCCCCTCCATTGACGGCGCTCCTCTCGCCACGTCCCCCCTTTAGTCCTTCCCCTCATAATAACAATAATAATGGGTTTTAATGCATTATTAATGAAGAAATTATCAATGAATGAATTATTAATGAATAAATGATAATCATGTGAGAACGGCCTTTTAACTATCTGCGGTATGTAGACCTGCGCCGTCTGTGTGTAATTATAGTATACTCATTCAATGCCTCCTTCCATCTCCTCCGTGTCAACTCATATAACGGGTCACTATACACTACAAACTAACTCGCTACATTGGTTACACAGGTGATGTAATAGCGGGTGAAACAAGAGTAATGAATGGCCGCAGCCAACGCCGCCATTTTGAAGTGGGACCCGTCTGTCATACTTATCCTCTCCAGTCCGTTCTGTCCATTTCATCTGGACAGAGACCAGAATTAATTTATCGAATTCAAAATATTTTGACTTGTCAATGATTACTGAATTATCAAAATTAACGACTAATAAATAGAGAAAGTATGATAAAAAAGTATTTAATTACAAAATATTACTTTTTTCATTCGGTTTATGAGTAAATATTTAGGCTGGGTTCAGGCAAAAATTTCATACGTCCAAACTGTAGCTCTCATAAAACATTTAAAAAAATATAAATAGTAGAATAGAATCTGAACAAAGAGGACAATCTGAACCGTTGATCCATTCTTGAATAAATCCTGACCGTACAGATTGACAAGTCACTCTCTACTACTCTTCCCTCTATAAATACCTCTTCTCTTTCTCTCCCTCCCCATTAATTCCTCTCTCAACCTTCACAAACTACTTCTCACTCACCTAATCAAATCAATTCAATCAATCTCACACCAGAACAAGAACTACCTCTCATTCAATCAATCTCATTGTCGTGACAATGGAGGATCATGAAGATTCGAGCGTAATGGTGAGGAATTTCGATCCGGAAAGGGATTCGGAGAGGGTGGAATCTGTAGAGCGAATGTGTGAAGTGGGTCCCAGCGGTAAGATCTCTCTCTTCACTGACTTGCTTGGAGATCCTCTCTGCAGAATCCGAAATTCCCCTTCGTTTCTCATGCTGGTATGTAATGTTTATCTGAAAATTTCTTCTCCATTTTTGATTCATTGATGTTTTCCTTGTGATGAAATTGATGGGTGGGCGTGAATTGTTTCAGGTGGCGGAGGAGACGAGTGGGCCGGTGAGGGAGATCGTAGGCCTGGTGCGCGGCTGTGTGAAGACCGTGACTTGTGGAAAGAAGACGAATTTCACTGCGGTGCACAACACCAAGTCCATCCCGATAGAAACCAAGGTGGCTTATCTCCTCGGCCTCCGAGTCTCTCCTTCTCACAGGTTTCACTCCACTCTCATCTTTTCACGTCATCCCCTGTTAAACCTTATGTTTGCAAAACAAACCCTGACTGAGAAATTTTAATATTTTATAACAGGAGGAGGGGCATAGGTTTGAAATTGGTGCAACAAATGGAGAAGTGGTTCAAGCAAATGGGGGCTGAGTATTCATACATGGCCACTGACAAAGACAACGAAGCTTCCGTAAAACTCTTCACAGAGAGATGCGGGTACAGCAAGTTCCGTACGCCGGTGGTACTGGTCAACCCGGTGTACCGGCACCACGTACCGGTACGGAGAGGCAAGGTCAACCTTATCCGTCTCTCTCCTCACGAAGCCGAGACTCTGTACCGGAACCAGTTCGGTACCACCGAGTTCTTCCCCAAAGACATCGAAGCGGTTCTCAACAACCCATTAAACCTCGGTACCTTCCTCGCCGTACCGGCACCGTTTCAATGGAACGGTACCGAACACTTCCTCTCTCAGCCTCCTCATTCCTGGGCGGTGCTCAGCGTCTGGAACAGCAAGAACGCGTTCCAGATGGAGGTGCGTGGCGCCTCACGATTGGTCCGCGCCTTGGCGCAAACAAGCCGGTTCATAGACCGAGTCTTGCCATGGCTCAAAATCCCTTCGTTTCCGAACCTCTTCAGGCCGTTCGGGTTCTACTTCCTGTACGGACTCGGCGGAGCCGGACAAGCGGCGCAGCATTTAATGCGTGCGCTGTGCGCTCACGCTCATAACTTAGCGAGAGAAGGAGGGTGTTCGTTGGTCGCTACGGAACTGGCGTCCTGTGAGCCGATTCTAGCCGGAATTCCTCACTGGGAACGATTATCGTTTTCTGATCTGTGGTGCGTGAAAAGACTGAGTGAAGAGTATACGGACACGGAGATCGGTGATTGGACGAAGGCCAAGCCTCCGCCGTCGATTTTCGTTGATCCGAGAGAGGTATGAGGGATGAGATTGATCCGTGAGAAGTTGTAGATTGGGAGAGTGGGGATGGTAAGAGGCGGGTTTTTTGGTCGTAACGGCTCTGTAACGGATTTGGAACTGAAGGATTTAGGATTAGTTTGGGTTTTGTGTGGATAGGATCCTGTGGGAGTTTGTAAGGGTAACACGTGGATGTAGATTGGGTTTTAGATTTTTTTTCGTTTTTGTTTTTTTGTTAGGGTTTTTAGAGAGGATATTCTGTGTTTTAGTTGTAGTGTTTTTATTTTTATTTTTTTTTGGTAAAGGAAGATGATTCTTGAGCTTTTGGAGTTGGTGTGGGAATAAGAATGTGGGGATGGAGATAGATTTGATTTGGAAAATTAGGTTTCAAAATCTCAAATCTAAAATTGGCATATTAAAAAGAAAAATTATTAAGTTGAAAAAGGATATGAAATTGGCATGGGTTGCTTTACATAAAAAAAAATTGGTAGGGCTGTTATTTGGTAGAATTTATTAACACATTTGAAAATTTTGGCCTTTCCTTTTTGGGAAATTGCCAACTTTGTTAGATTTGAATATATGACTAGATAGTGACATGATGTAATGCATGATATGCTAAGCTTTAAGTTGAATAATAATGTTATCTTATTAATTATTTTTAATAACTTGTTTGAACATTGATAAAATATTTTTTAGAAAAAAGACAATGGAGTGTCCATAAGGCTATGTAAGATGATTTGGAGTCCTTTTAGATAGGAAAAGTCATAGATTTTTTTAAAATATATATTAGTTTCTTTATATATATATATATATATATATATATATATATATATATATATATATATATATATATATATATATATATATATATATATATATATTAACTCAAATGAGAAGATTTATTTGAAAGAAATTACTTTGCATTTATATATATTATACAATCAGAAATTTATGAAAGTTCTAATGTCCAACTATTTTCTTAAGAATATAATTTAATTTTCAAAAGAATTTTTTAACTTTTATTCGAGAAAGGAAAGCAAAAGAAAATCGAACTTGCTAAGTCTTTTGATCATTGTACTTTTTTGGTCCTCAAAAGGGGCACAAAAGGGTCTAATTTTCACATTTTGTGCCTGATTTAAATTTACTTTTCAAGGATAATAAATACAAGAAAACTCCAAAATGGCCCCGAAAAAGTTCAAAAGTTGACATATAAAAAGTAGATAAGGCAACAAATAGCTCGTGACTATTTATTTGCATCTAATCCAGAATTATTTATTCTATTTTATTGGGAGAGAGAAGGAAAAATGATTTTGCTTTTATTTCTTTTTTTTTTCATGAACAAAAATATGCAATAAAAAAACAAGAGTATATATTGGCCTATTGCCTAAATAAGTGCCTAATTAAATGCTAGATTAGATACCAATGCAAAGTCATAAGTCTATATAGTTAGGATCGTACTATTAAAGTAAATTAAAGGAGATATGAAAATCCGTCACAGTACTCATTTCAAATTTTGTTATATGATTTATATAGACTTTGTGACCTATGTGATTAATCATTTAATCATTCAAGGGCAAGTAACTTACTAATGACATATTGCACCTTTAAATTTGATCATATAATTTGTACATACTTTGTGACCTATCTAATTAATCGATTCGCAATCTATGACCAACAAATCCATATTTAATTTCATTATAATTTAAGGATCATGAAATTAACTACATAATAACATATTGTATTGGTCACAGAGGAAACAATGTCACTATTTGGGGCATATATACCCTTCAAACAGGTGTTGCTATTTGAGAAATTTAATGTTAAATAAAAAAATTATTATGAAAGATTATCATAATCCAGCCTCTAGACTTTACTCAATCTAAAAGTCATTTTTTAGATAGAAAAATCTCTTGCAATTAAACATTACTATTATCTTCCATCGTTTCGTTTCGGCTAGAATTTTACTCTATTGTCTTGAAGAGAGTTCTTATTGAATAATACTCCATAATGATATGAAATTGTTTTCAAAATTACACATTTTCTGTTTTAAAAGCCTTATGTGAATATACATATAACTCTTATTTTCGCTGAGCTATAATCTATAGATGATATTATGACAAATTATATTTTTTTTAGGGACAACACATTTTTAAAGAGACATGTTTATTGAAAGCCATTATACTGTAATTTCAATTTATTTAAATGACCTTTTGAAATATTATCGGAGTGTAGATGAAAGTATACTTCATAGAATATATTTACTATTTGCACATTAGTATATCTAATGAAAAGAAAAAAAATAATTTCATATTGACTCCTAACTGTTAGGAGGATTAGATATAAGATTAATGAAATTATAATATCCTTATTATTAAGATATAATGTAATAATGCATGTGATGGGTCTTCATGAATAATATTGAGATTTGATAATGAGGCAATGCATGAACTATATACACAAATTTCCACAAATCATCCCAAAATATTGGCTCTTTTGGCCCAACCGTATGAAAAGAGAGAATTAGAAATGTTAGATTTTTTTTTTTTTTCATGCTATTTGGATGGATTGTCTCTCCATTAGATCATAATCCTAAGACCAAAAATTCTCACTAAATCTAATGTTGACACGTGGCAGAGACCAAGGCTAACTTTTATTTATAGTTGATTTTTTTTCATGCTATTTGGATGGTATTGTCTCTCCATTAGATCATGATCCTAAGACCAAAAATTCTCACTAAACCTAATGTTGACACGTGGCAGACACCAAGGCTATTTTTTATTTATAGTATTATATTATATTATAATATAATGTGTGGAGTTTTTTGGAAAATTTGATTAGCAACCCTTCAGAAAATCTCTTGCAATTAAACATTATGTGTGGGTTTTTTTTCGGAAATTTGATTAAAAACCCTCCAGTGAGTCTAAATTACAAAGGTTCTCATAATATTGATTTTTTTTAATAACTCATAATATTGAAAATTATAAAAAAGAAATAGATTTTGGCACTTGATTTATAGTTCTAGTAAGGTAATCTCATCATGTAAGAGATGAACAAAATGTAAGATTTTTTTCAATTTATTTAAAAAGACAGGAGTTTATTTACCTTTTTTTGTTTGCCATTTTCTCATTTTTTTTGGGGTGGTATGAAGTATTGGGCCTATTATTTCCTAAACATATCTAAAAGAGAAACAAACCCTTTTGACATTTAAATTGCGTTTCTTAGCTTAAAATTTGAAATCCCCCTCATTTTTCAAAAGACAAGTCACATCTTTTGATGGTAGCCCTAGCAAAAGCGCTGTGTTTTTGCAAGACAGGAATTCTAATCAAACAAATAAATAGATTGTTTTCTAAGCTATTCTTTTCCATTAACATATAAAAGACAGAACTAGTTATCATTTTCTATTGTGGAAGAAATATTATGCTTTACTAGATTTTAATCCACTATATTAATAATTATCATTTTCTATATATTATTTACTTTCATCCACTTTTACGCACCATAGTAATCATGATTTTTTAGTACGGGATCCATTTAATTTCCAATACTAATAATATCAAACATTAAACTAATAGTACCCTAAGAACTAATTTTTAACTCTCAAAGAAAGGAGAAAAAGAAAGTGATTCAGATCGGGGGGTGGGCGAAATCCTAGCGGCGCTCACCCCCTGGTTGCCGGTGCCGGTTCTCCTCTCTCTCTTTCTCTCGGAGGCTGCTCACTCTCTCTCTATCTGTTCTCTCTCTCTTGTTTCCGCTCCACCTAGTGGCGACCTAGTGATGTATGACGACGGCGGTGTCTCTCTCCTAATGGCACCGATCTTCTTCAAATTTGTAGCAATTTTCTATATGTTTAATGAAAGTCTTAAGTAGTCTTTTCGGCTACAATTCAAAAAAAAAAGAATCATTTTTTAATATTTAAATGGGTCATGCTTGAATTATATTTTTGGGACAATTTAAATTGGGAAATGGGAAATCACGGCGGGGGCACTGTAGCGATCATGTAGCGGCGGATTGAAATTATATACTGTTTTTTCGCATTTCTATATACTCTGTATATTGTTTTCATTTTTTAAAATATATATTGTTTACCGAATGAATTTTTATATACTATTTGTTTTCAGTTTATATGTTTTTATATACTGTTTTTATTTTTTGAAATATATATTGTTTTACCGAATGAATTTTTTATATACTATTTGTTTTCAGTTTATATATTTTTTCAGTTTTTATATACCGTCGTTACAGAGTCGCTACAGTACCATCACACAGTATCAGCTCCCATTTAAATTTGACAAAAAGGTCTTTTTGTAGCCAAGTGGCCTTGTACGGTCACAATTTTGGTCCAATTGGGACCAATTTGGACAAAATTTTGGGTCCACAACTAAATCTTAAAACTACTTTTGTTGGCCCAATATGCTGGGTCTAAATTCTGGGTAGTAGGCCACACATGTCTGCCATTTAGTCAAATTTCAGAGATTTAACATTTAAGTACCTTTTTTCCTTTTTAGGATTTTATACAATCACTAATGGAGCTTTCTCATGATATTTTTCAGATTTTTAATTATTAATAGACAATGTTTAATTAGATAATAGTGGTGGTGGGTCTTTATGTTTCTGAATTATGGCTTTGTAGATACTAGGTTAATGTACTAAAATGTTAATTTAATCATATTTCGTCGGCACGAACTTTGAGTTTTAGTCCATTGATTGTGAAATTTCATCTATAAAATATTCTCGACTTGATATACATGACTATTAAAAACAATTGCACTTGAGCATTTCAAATCATGCATTTGTATCGTGGTCTACATTTGTATATATATTATATTTTTGACATTTCTCCCTAAGTAAAATTTAGTATTTAAATGAAATAGATTATATATTCAAAGCTAAGTTCATACTGCCGCCGAAAAAATAGAACGTGGTCGGTTGTTGGGTCCAGTCCATTTCTCATGGGCCCATTGACCCAAGTCAAATTTCATCTCTGAACCACTCCATCAAAAAGTACATATTAATTATGAAAAAGAAATGTGGTTATGTTCTTACATTCAAAGAGTAAATGCCAATATTTGTGACATTATGTATGTAAACAACACTAAGATTAAAAAAACTGTATATTGAATTATTGATAGTTAAAATTATATTGAAGTACTGGAGCCTGGAGGCTCTTTGGTCTTTCCATTATTGAAAATATTGTTCATATATTATATTACGCTAAAAATAGACATACACTATAAATGTAAAGATATATTGAGCTAAAAAAGTATATTGGAGCACTATGAAAAATCATAAATCTTGTCAAAATAAAATCTCACATGTGGCTCCGAAGACTACTTTGTCTAAAATCTTTGACTAAAAGAAAAGATGTTGACAATCTTCTGATTTTCACATGATGCACTCAGAGATTACAATCAGAATCAATACAAATTGTCTGCTGTTATGCCAATTACAAATATAATTTAGTCACCTTAGTTTTGTATTAGAAAAAAGACCTATTATATTATAATATTTTTTTTATGTTCATCACATTAGATTGAGAGATTTTGTTAAATATGTGTTATATTGTATTTGTTGGGAATTAAATCCATGACATCTTGCTATATGTGATAATTTTTTAACTAACTAGGATACAAGCCATTTATATTATAATATTAGATCTTACATTATAATTTGAATAATTTTTCAAGTTATGTCATGATATATATTTTTGAAGTTGTCATACATTGTTAATTTTCCTTCCCTGCCTTTAAATGTTCTTTAAAAAATGAACAAGAACATTTTAAGAATAACAAAAAGAGAATAAGAAGAGTTTACACCCTACTTGCCGCCCAAATCATTAGGGTTTAAGATTCTATTTTCATGCCATGATCTTTATATTATATAATTTCCCCTAATATATGCCTTTGTATTCTATTTCCATGATCGAAGTTTGGTATACATAATGACTAATATATAGGAAAAAAATAAAGCATGAGATCATGAGTACTTATAATACAAATATTTAACTGTCTTATCTAAGTAGGGACTACAAGTAGCACAATCTCCATATTATTATGCATCTCTTGTACTTGATTATCCTTCTTGTTGTCCATTCAATCCATTCTTAGTCCCACGCCATTTGTTTATTTAATCCATCAATTCTTATTTCTTTAGTACTTATAATAGAAGAGTGGTAATTAATTAACTTAGGAACTTTCTATCAAAAAAGAAATTAACTTAGGAACTTTTATGATAATTACATGACTTTTGTATTGATAATACTATTGCATAAATCTTTCTTACTCAGATGCGCTATATATTATAATACTTATTATATTATCTTTGTCATTTGGAATATAAGAAAGCTTAACAAGTGCTAATAGTTATTTAATTTAATAAGCTTCTTACACTTGCACAACTTCAACTTGTTATATATTATTTGATTATCAACATCTTTAAGTATAGTTTTTAATTTATAAATTCCAAGCATTTGGCATAAGAACACTAAAGGAATTTGCATTTGAAATATAATTATTAGAGCACTATTATAGGAATCATATATTTTGTCATTTTGTGCCCCTTAAGCCATTTAAGTTAGGCTGAGAGAGGCAAAAACATTTGCGAGTATGTTAGTGAATAAATCAAAGGTATTCAGTTCAATAACTTAGCATATAACTAATAACTTGATAAGCCATAAATCTATAATATAAAATATTCAATATTTCATCTCATAGTCAAAAATTGCACTATAATATTCAAGCTTAACTATAATGTAACACTTCACAAGTCTATTTATTTGAACTGATATTGAGATGGAAATACGACAAATACCTAATCTTTGTTACATAGCCTAGGAGAGCATGTTGTACTCTCTAGTTTATTAAAAGTCATAGGGCTTGATGGCCCAATTACCTTATGTTTGATTATATTAATAACAGCAGTTATTTCATTTATAAAGTTATAAAGCCCTTAAGAAACAAAAAAGAAGTCAGAATTTATAAAAAGTCTTAGGGCTGTATGGCCCAATTACCTTATATAGTCTTAGTAATCATAGCCCTTATATAAGTT
Source organism: Juncus effusus (assembly GCA_027726005.1). NCBI lineage: Eukaryota > Viridiplantae > Streptophyta > Magnoliopsida > Poales > Juncaceae > Juncus > Juncus effusus. Next base: position 481,982 of record CM050909.1, read on the forward strand.
ATGTAGCTGCTTATTAATGGCCTAGTCTTTTTGGATCAAATTTATTACTCATAGGCTTAAAAGTCCCAAAACTGTATAATTAACAAGTTATATATTGGGCTTAAAGTTACATTCTCAGCTTTTAGGTCATATTGTAATCAACCCAACTCCTTATTTTTCATCTATTTTTTAGCATTTTCAAAACCCACATCATCTATCTCGATTGTTCGGTCAAACATTTTGTCAAATCTTAACTATTCATTTTCAGTTTATTGATATTTTATGGCAACATTTATATGGTTATTAAAACATAATTATATAATTAGTTGAATTTGTGTTTTGTGTTCCATCCCCGATTTGGTGAGAACCGTTGAATTTGTTTCTGGCAATCAGATCTTAATCAGATGGTTTCAATGAATTATAATTCAAAGTTATGTTCAATTATTAATACCAATAGTTAATGAAGAGTTCAGTCATTAAAATATAAATAATTTTATTTCTTCTTTAAAAAATTATAATTCTTAATGAATATTTTATTTCTCATATTAAAATCATCAAATATAAATTTGTTGAAATTTTCTCTTTATTTTGAGTTCCATATTGTTGTAGTTTAAATTTATTTATTTTTTGCTAAAATATGTGAATATAGACTATATAAAATAATATGTACAAAAATGATACGCTCATTAACTCATATCTTATTTTTCATCTCTCTTTGAGCATTCTCAAGAGACTTATTCTCAATTTTATCTCAGCCGTTGGATCAATTTTTTTGCGAATCTTAGGTTCGTTTGGCATCATTTCCGTTTTTCTGTTTTTCTGTTTTTGTTTTCAAAAAAACTGTTTTTTGTTTTCAAAACCGATAATATTTTTCCTAGTTATTATTTTATCAAATGTATATATATAACATTTTCAGCGGCAATATATTAAGTTTTCAGCGCTAATATGCCGTTTATAGTATCAACATAATATTTTCAGCGTTAATATACCGTTTTAAATACCAATATATAATTTCCAATATCAATGTACCGTTTATAATATTGATTTATCATTATTGAGTATTAATATCCTATTTTCAGGAATCATTTTTAGAGTTAATATGATGTTTTCAATGCCAATATATTGAGCATTTAGTGTCAATGTACCGTTTACAATATCAATGTATCATTTTCCGTGTCAATATACTATTTTCAGTGAAAATATATTGTTTTTAATGTATCAAAATACTGTTTTTTAGTATCAATATAACACTTTCAATGTCAATATATCATTTTTAATATCAGCATATATTTTTTCTAGTGTCAATATACCATTTCAGTGTGAATATAAAGATTTCAGTATTAATAAACTTTTTTCGGTATCATTATATTATTTTCAGTGGTAAGTTATTTTATTTTTACTGCAATATAAAGTTTCATGGTCAATATTTTTAATTAGTGTCAGCTTACCTTTTTTAGTGGATATAAAGTTTTACAGTCAAAATTCCTTTTTAATATGAATATACTATTTTTCACGCCAGCTTAGCTTTTTTAGCGCAATACAATATTTCAAGGTCAATATTCTTTTTTAGTGTTATCATATTATTTTCGTGTGGTTTCAGACATTTATATGTTTGGCAGTGAAAAACAGAAAAGAAGAAACAATTTTTTTTTGTTTCCAAAATCCTGTTTATCTTTTGCCATTTGGATAGAAAAAAATGAAAACAGAGGCATTTTGCCAAACACGTTTTATTTTTTTTCTGGAGAAAAAAAAACAGAAAACAGAAAACGACAACGATACCGAACGAGGCCTTAGCTTTTCATTTAAATTATTATCACAACATCACATGATCAATTAGATTAATGTTTCATGTAATATATCTAATTACTTGAGAACTGTCATATCAAATAAAATTTTAGAGTATTAAGAACTATAATGTATTAGGGATTTAAAAAAAAAAATATGTGATCAATTTTTACATAATCTGTATCATTTTAACAACTAAAAAAATGAATAAGAAAAATAGTGGTGATATTTTTTTTTTAAGAAAATGAGTCATATTAGATTTTCTTATTTATGTATACATACATTTTCCTTAAATATAATATAATATTTATTTTTTATAAATCATGTTAAATATGATTATTATTTTTATCTTTTTAAAGTTAATTATCTACAATTAAATCTTATTTGATTTCAACTAAAATCTATGAAATAAATTATCTTGCCTGATTAATACTTGATTTTTTTTCTAATATAATATGTCAAGATATAACGACATAAGAAACCAAAGAAAATGAAAAAAAAAGATGACATTTTAATCTTAAAAATCTTAATGCAAACATAAATTGAGATTATAAATTATTATCCAAATTATTTAGTCAGTTATTATTTTTTATGAATTTATTATTTATGTTATTTTATTTCTTATATGTAAATTTATTGGTATAGAATTATCCATCCTTACAAAATTAGATGTGATTAAAAAATATTTTTGAATGCATAATAAATGGATGGAATATCTTATGATGTAATTCAAAATGATTTTAAACATAGACAACATACTTAACATAATTATTATATATTGTTTATGTATTACGAATATATTTGAAACTTTTATTTTGAATTTTCATAATTGTAATTTATACATAGATTAAAATGAATAATGAAATTGAAATATTCGTAGCGAAGTGCGAGTATTATCCTAGTTAGTGCTAAAAAATGCAAATGGTTAATAATATGACATCATTCTATTAATAGCTTCGTATATTAATTTAATATTTTATATTAAGTATCCGAAGATACAGATATGATTGGGTGGCCTAATAACTCTTTCTAAACCATGTGAACTAAGAATCTATCTCATTAACTCAATTTAGGTTTCTTTCAATTCCATCTAGTTGCTACTTGATAGACACCACACCACACCCACATACATACTCACTCACACACTGTTTATTTTTAGAAAAAAGAAGAAGAAACACTTTAAAGAGTTTGTGGTTAGTATTAAGCCTCAAGCTCATAGAGTGGCCCATTTGTATAATTAAGCCCCGAATTATTAGAGATCACCATCCATTATGTATTTATTATCTTAATTTTGATTATTAATATAAATAAACAGTGAAGTTGTTACAAGACCTAATCTACACGAAATTGTACCAGGTCAAAGAAAGACAAAGCCCTCAAAGTAATAGTATTCTCCGAAAGAAAAATAAACACTCTTTCAAACTTGATCAAACTTAATTACTTTTCAATGAGAAATAGTTCTCAAACTAATCATAAAATACAAATGTAAAATATTCCACAAAACATATAAGAATGATTCAAATTTCATATCAATACGCAATTATTACAAAGAATGAAATAATAATTCTCTTTACACAAACCGAAAATCATGTAACACTAAACACCCCCAAAAAACAAAACATATCTCTACTAATTAACTAACAAATGAATCCATTTAACTATCATAAAAATAAACCAATCAATCAAATCCAATCTAAGCAGCAATAAGCAACTTAGGTTTCTTCAAAGCGAGCGGACTTTGCACCTCCTCTTCCTCCCATCGCCGGCCAAACCGGTCAAAATCCGGTACGGCCGGTATGTTCAGGTCAAACCCACGTTGACCGGTACTGGCTGCATCTGACGTGCCGGCTCCACCATCATAATGCCTTCTTTTATGCCCGCCAAGTGCTTGACCAGTTGGAAACTCCTTAAAACAGATCATACACTTGTGCACCCTTCCCGTACCGGCCGTACCCGTACCGGTCGAGCCGGAGCCGGAAAGAGCCGGCTCGTTGTCTCCTTGAGTTGGTTTTCTGTGACTCGCTTTGTGGCCGCCTAAAGCTTGTGGTGAAGAGAAGGATTTGCCACAAACAGAGCATTTGTACTCGGAAATTTGAGCTTGTGCCGGTACGGGTGCAGGTAGAAGAACGGGTACGGATGCTGATCTGTCGCGAGAGAGCATGAGGAGACAGATGGCGAGGTATTCTTCTTCGGTTGCTGTTGCTCTGTTGTTTCTCTTGGAGCGCTTTCTCTTTGTTATGAGGCCTTGTGATTTTGGAAGTAGCGAGTCTTCAGTGGTGGTGATACTGGTGCTTGTTTCGTTTACTGGAGAGAGAAGAGGGATGATTGAGGTTGCTAGAGTTTCTACTGCCATGTTTGAGCTCTTGAGAAGACTGAAAGGATCAGAGAGAGAGAAAGTTGAATGGTTGGAACTGCGTAGTGAAGAGAGAAGGAAGAAAGTAGGGTTATGGAGAAAGATGGATGGTTGGAACTGAGAAGTGAAGAGAGAAGGGAGAGAGTAGGGTTATAAGAAGGGAAGAGAAATTGACTGGAGACTAGAGAGAGGAAGGTGCGAGGGAAACGGAGGGTAGAATAAGAAGAAGGGGTCAAAACAAAGGGGGGAATTGGAACAGAATAGGTGGATGGATGGAGGGAGGGAATAGAGAGGATACAGCGAGGAATTGATGGAGTGGGGAGAGTGAGTGACTGACTAGTGGAAGTTGGAGGTGAGTTTCAATACAATAAAAAGACTTGAGACTTGTTCCTTCTTTCTTCGAGTCAATCATGTTCATATGAAGATCTCTTTTGGTTACACTGATCCACTCGTTTTGGGATCTCTTGTCTCTTGGAATACGTATATCATATGTGTTGCGAATATTTTGTATGTGTAGGTTAGTTACTTTAGAATATATTTTTATTAATATTATGTCATGTTTATAAATTAATATGATGGTTTATAATTTAGATATTATATAAATTATTCATAGTTGCGAGAAAGGATCATCTCACTTCCATACCTCATTTTCGGTCACTCCATATCAGGACGCGAGTCGTACGTACGTCTTCACATTCTAAGCAAATCTCATACCGAAATACCGTACAATCCAGTCATACTCTCACAGTACCGTGTACTAGAGAATATAACATACCGCGTAAATGTACCTCTTTATTAAACAAAATTTATTTATTTTCTTTATCAATTTTCAAGAACTTATTTTATTCCTTTTATTACTTTCAAGATATGTTCTCCGATTTCCAAGATGTATTTGCATATGTGTGTCCAATTACAAAGTTATCTTTGAAAAATTATACTAGAATCCATCAAAAAAAAATCTCCAAATTACTTTTGCATAAAAATTAACCCCGCAATGATATAAATTTCCACCTAACTACTTGATATGTGAGACACATACCGACTGATCACATCTCATCAAAAATACACACCACAATGATGCGGCACCATGACATCAAGCATGATGCCAAGTGTTTCATTAAGCTACTCAAGCAGGGCAACGCACCGCCGTTCCTTAACGCAAGCTCAGTCAGTCAGAAATGAAACGCGGCGGCGTTTCAACATCTCCGTTGACTTTTCCATTACGGAGGCTTCTTCAACAAACCCTCTCCTCTTCTCTCACCTTATTCATCACCCTACACTTGGCTTATGATATATATCGGCCAATGGGAAATGGTGGTTAGTGTTTTGGTCTTGTGAAACGGGGTTTAGGGAAAGTGGACGGCATGAAAGGCGGGGAGAACCACGTGTTTATTAATTTAGTGATGCCTAATTATTATTGAATGAACTTTATTTTAGATTAGTTAGAGACTAGTAGTCTCTTATTGGTTCATATTGTTGTGCATCTACTCTCTCTCCAGTTCATATTGGTTCATATCCTTTTTTTTTTATTAATTAGTAAATCATATCCATTTTTTGAGTCAGTGAGATAGGATATTGATTGTTTTCCAGTTTTGTTTGAACTGGAGTGGAGTGGAATGAGAATTAGAAGTGTGGCTGTTGCTTGTTAGGAGAACTTTCAGTTGCTTCCCCACCAAACTTTACAAGTAAAGATTGCTATTATGCTGCTTCTCACCAAACTTTACAAGTGAAGATAGCATTATTTGCATTGATACACTCATAAATCGTTACAATTGAAGAATGTGTAAAATTTTCCTTTGATTAAGGACATAAATATGCCTAAATTTGCTAAAAAAAACTGGCGGTGGCATGTGGATTTAATTGTCTGACAGGTAGATGTCCACTCTAGTGTTGACTTTTATAGTGTACAATACACAGAGACCACAGTATTTTTATTAAGAAAATTTTAGTTAAATTATTCAATTTTCACATGTCAACTACTTGAACTTAAATTTAGGATCTAAATTTGTATAGCTCACTGAAGATAATATAATGTAACCGCTATTTGTTAGTTGGATAATGGCATTTATAAAATTTTGAGGCATTTGTCAATGAAGAAGATTTTTTTAATATAATAAATAAAATGTAGGTATTTACAAGCTTGTTCTTCCTTTTTTACAAAGCCTTTGTAATGACTCGTGGTAATTTGATTATTTATTAAATAAATGATATTGTAATTAGGCCTCAAGATTGCCTTAAGAAAATGTAATTGTAATTAGATGAAAGTGTGGGTACTAATGGGCCGGATTGGATTTTGGTAAGATTTTACTTCAGCCCATAACCATTTAAATTTTAAAATTAATAAGGCCTTGATCATGATGACTGGATCTGGAAATTAAATTTTGAAAGAAATCAAGTAGTAAAACATTGATATTTTCTATGATTGTATTAGAGATGGTTTACCAGAGAGAGGAAGTTATATTTAAATATTAAATGAAAAATCATGATACATTTACTAGATAGAGTTACTTTCGAAAGATTCCAATAAACAAATTTAACGATGCATCATAGTAAAGATCAAACATAAATTATAAAGAATGTTCTTGGTTGAATCGGACATTTTTTTCTTGGATTTTAAATTGAATGTTTTAATTAGGTCAAAAGATTTTTCTAGATTACAAACTAATCACATCTAGCCAAAGTTATTGCCCCGAATTGCATTGTTAGAAAACAAATGGCTTGAGATGGCAAGCCATTTCATTCAACCCGGGAGATCTTAATACATATTACGTTCAACACCAGTCTGCCTCCTAGGCTAACATGGCTAGTAACAGATAATATAGAACTTAACGGTAGTTCTCGACACAAATGGAGTTCTATGAGTGAGTTAAATTTAATTTTTATTATGTCAAATGCATTTCTGATATTATTTTGATTCTCTCTGATATTCTATTCTTAATCTTTTTATAAAGATTTTATCGCAATACATAACACTGAGAGAATCATATTGCTCTTCTTATTTTAATCACTTTCATATATACACAAATATGCAATTACGTCTCACACTTTGTATCATGAATAAAGTCATGAATAAACTACATGAACCCAATTATTGTGTGAATTAAAAGAGCAAAAGTTTCATGACAAATAGTTTCTTTGTCATCAAACTAACAAACGACGTAATTTTCATTTGTGCCCCTACAAAACGTCAATATAGTATATACTCCTGCAAATGTGGAAATATGAGGATGTGCAGTCATACCCAAATATTTCATGACAAGAAATCTTAAATAGTAAAAACCTCATGCTTTTTTTATGAATGGTGAAAACTTAATATTACTACCAATCAGTTTTGGCATGTTAAAACGTTAACCAGTTTTCCGTGTCAGGTAACAGGTTGCTGGTTTGGAATGACAGTTATGCGGTATAGATATGACGACTGGCCGTGAAAAGAATGTTAACAAGATGAATTATCATTAAAAGTTCTGTAACAGAGATCAAGTGAATCTTTCCAAAAAGTTAAGCATACAACAATGATATTGATAATTCAAATTTGTTAAATTATTCAATTTCCACATGTCAACTACTTGAACTTAAATTTAGGATCTAAATTTGTACAGTTCACTGAAAAATGGCACTACCATTTGTTAGTTAGGTAATGATATTTATGTATTTTTTTGAGACGGTTATCAGTGTAAAATACTTTTTTTGGTTGGCTAATGATATTTCTGCATATCATGAAAATGTAACGTATATATTAAGCTTTTTTTTTTTTACCAAGTCTTTGTAATGACTTATGGTAAATTAATTATTTCTTTAATAAATGAAGGGTAGTTGCATGAAATTGTGGGTACAAATGGGCTGGAATTGGAATAGGAATTGGTGAAATTATGTTTCAGCCCATAACCATTTTAATTTAAGAAATATAATAAGGCCTTAATAACTGGATTGTACTGTAGTTCTTTTTGAAAGAAATCAAGTATAATAAGACTTTTTTTTTTATAGTAGTATAATAAGACATTTTAATTTGATATGATTGTATTAATTAGAGATAGTTAAAAAAACAACATTGAATCATAGAATCGTTTTGCATCTGCCTTTTACCGAATCAAACAATAATCACAAAAAATGAATCCTAATAAGATCAGACATAAATTAAAGAATACTCTTACGGAATCAGAATGACGGCAGCTCCTCTATGCAAAGGTAGTTTGACGAGTGATTGAGAATTTGATTTGTATAACATCACTTGGAAATTGAGTGTCTGATATATTATGATTTTGATACACTTTGATATCTCATGATTCTCCTCTCAGTATTTTTTTTATTAAGATTTTATCACAGAACATAACATTGAGAGAATCATATTGCTTGATCTTATTTTAATCACCGTCATATCAGGATTCACAAATATATACAGAGTATCACATTTGTTTCATGATTTATCGTAAACTAACCTGCACTCAATTACTGCATGAATTAAAAGAACAAAATTTGCACGACAATTTCTTTGTGATCAAACTGACAATAGACATAATTTCATATATACCCTACAAAACATGAATAAATAATCGTTTACGTCCCTTGTATTTATGTTGAAATTTCAAGATGTGCTTGCATGAGTCGTACCAACTAGTTTATGTCAAGAAATTTTATATAGTAAACTAATATTTACTACCAATATATTTTATTTCGGAATTTAAGATTGCTAATCGCTGTCATATATTCATATATGTACAAACTTAATAGGGATGCATATATTCTGCTTTATTAGCGAGTACCGCACTTGTTTCGTGAATACAGTCATAAAATACATGAACTCACGAGTTCAAAGAACAAATTTGCATGCCAACTAATTTCTTTATGATTAAAAAGAAAAAAGTGGATAATTGCTCTTTACCCTAAACAACATCAATATATTATATATCATGTAATATTTGATATCACATTATTTAGTTTGGAATTATAGTTCGATGGGGTGTTAAATATTTTGATTTGGTTGTGAACAAAATTTTCATAAAAAACTTTAAAAAAAAAATGCAATTGCATGTTCTGATGGTCAAAATTTAGGTACGGTTCCATTGAAGCAACAGGGGCTGAGATGAAATGAATAGATGAACAATTGAACCAGCAAAACTAGTATTTGTTTTTCGAATTAAGTTTAAAAACCAACGCTCAATAGTATTGTATTTTTCTTCTTCATTTTTTATTACAACCTAAAGTTGCCGCAAATGACTAGTTAGTGAATGACTAAGAGTTAATTTCAGCCATTCACTAACTAGCCGTTAGACTAAATCTAACCATCAATTACCCTAGAGTACAAGTCTTGATTGTTTTCTTAAAGTTTCTGTTATATTAGTCTACAATCTAATACTCTATCACATTTGATATTAAATATTAATTATTCCAGAAATTGGACATCTCATTTGGCAAATAATAATGAAAATGGTACTTCGGATGCAAAAGAAAATTTTATCTTTAAAAAGTAGTGATTTTTAATTTTCTCTGATTTCTCACCAACCTTTCATCTGGGCAATCTTTGATAAACATATCATTACAAGATTTAGCATTACATTGCTTATTCTTACTATTTCTTTTTTGCCTGGTGTTATGCATTAATTGCATTGTCATATATATATACAAAATGGAGTATCACACTTTTATGATGAAAAATGAAGTCATATATACATGATAACAGTTACTGCATGAGTTTAAAGAGCAAACTTTGCATGACAACTAATTTCTTTATGATTAAAAAAGCAAATGCGTAATTTCATTTTTACCTGTACATAAACATCAATATATCATGTATATAATATCCCTAAAAAAATGAAAATATCAATTATAATATAGTTCTTCTGAATATGAATAAATTATTTTTGATAAATTGTTACAATATGATCAATGACCCTACAAAACCAGTAATTGAATTTGTAATTTTCAAATTTCCGAACCAGCATTGTAGTGCTTGTGTTTATATATTTTTTTCTTTATTGAACCTATTTTTTACATGAAAGTTTTCTTTTCATTTTCCTTTTCTTTTTTGTTTCCTTGTACAGTTGAATACAGATTTGTTGGAGAAAAGCGACATCTCAATTACTGTCCCCTTTGAAATTTTGAATTTTCAAAAAGAAAATCTCTTTATTTAGTCAAACAACGCGGTTCTACCAGCTCGAAAGAGAGCAATTTTATTTTTTAATATTTTTTTTTCTTTTTCCTATAATTATTATTTTCAAATTAGAGTCTGGATTTGTTAGTTTTAGGGTTCATTGACTTTGGTGTTTTTTTTGCATATAATTGAATATGTTCTTACTTTTTTTGGGTTGAATGGTCACTTCTTGACTTTCCTTTATTTTGTTTTCTTTGTTGAGGAAACTTCTTTTATTTTTTTAGAAAAATAAATATTACATTATTAAAGAAAATATTAATCACCAATTTACACAACAAATTAAGTTATCTAGCTGAGAAATTAATATTGGAAAATAAGATAGCTATCAATCATTTTTTTCAAGTTAATTTCTTCGTAATATTCTTAACTAAAATTTGTTACATTACATATATATACGTAGGTTAAGAATATTTTATTTTTTATAATCTTGATATGTAGAGAAATAAATTATTGCAATACTTTATCACTAATCTAACTAAATGAGAGTGAATCAATCACGATGAGAATATGGTAAACAAATGAGAATACCAACTAATTTTGAGAAATTGCATAGAGAAGTGATTAAGTTACTATAGAGAAGTAATATAATCAATGTAATTAGGTCAATGGAATTAATATAATGATTTTATGCAAGCTAGAGAAATAATACGTGCGAGGCAAACATCTTGTATTAATTATACAAATATTCCAATTTACAAAGAAAAATGAAATTTATGAAAATAAAATCAAAATTCAAAACCCATTTTCCTCTTCCTTGCATTGTAAATGGCACTTCGCTATCATTTAAAGTCAAATATTTTCTTCAAAAAAACATCAATGTGTTCTTTTTTTGGCAAAAATATCTATATTTTTTAAGTATTTGTACTTTCTTCAAGATAGATAAATGAATTTATGAGAGAGAATTTAAATGTATGTTTAAAAGTCACTTAACCAAATGAGTTGAATATCAGAAAAAAAATGTATGTCTAAAAGATAGAATTTTATAACTGTAAGGGAGCTCGCCTGTCAAAAAGATGAATTCCTTGTGAACAGTTACTATATTGTCAAAATGCTGGAATGCACATGATATCAGTTCAAAGTTGATATCTTATATATCAACACACTAGTACTTGTTTAAAAGATAAAGTATTAATTGTACTTGAAGTTTAATATGTTCAGTAATATCATCTTAAAGTATTCAGTAAATACTTGAACTACTATAGAACTAGAATGGTCTAATAATAACATTAGAACTTGAGCCTTCTTCGTTTAATAAAAAAAACATTACAACTTTACTTGATTGAACATTATGGGATATGTTGGTTATGCTTATGCATGACTGTTTTTTTTAAGCTCTGCATGACTGACTTTTATCGAGCAGTATCCACATAAGCTTCAAAAAAAATATGTTCACTAATTATAGTGTGATATATGTATATTTGTATGATTTAACTTAAAATGCTGATGACAAAGTGTGAATAATTTCAAAATTACTTATTTTCAATCGACCCATTGTTTTGAAAAGTTCCCAAAGGTCGAATTGAGGCCGGCAGGGCATATACTTTAATCCAACTCACTGCAAAAAACACTATAATGGAATATATGATTATAATATGTTTATATCATTAAATATCCTTATAATATATTAAAAATATATTAAATGTATTATTTTAAATGGGGGCGATATCAATATGAAATATCAAACTAACAGCTAGTTCTTTGTAGCTGTTTATGTATTTATATCAAGTACAATTTTATATCAATTACACTTTGTCACGTCTTTGTGCTTTTTGTCTTTATTCGCATAACATATTATATATATTTTTTAATTATTGTAACATAAATTTATTTTTATTTTTCATATCACACTGATCATAAGGAGAAAATAATTTAGTGGTTTCTTTCCTTACTAAATCTCTATCTCATTCTTAATTATCAAAACAAATGATAACTAACATCCAAAATTTGATGTCTTATGAGGTATTATATGATGTTTACTATTTAGGTTCCTTCTAGTTTCTTTTACATCTGGTGGCAATTCAATTTCCTTAATGTGTATTTTTTTCTAGAAAAATATTTTATTAATGAATTATAAAAGAATGACTTTTGAGTTTTGAGTCTACTTTATTTCCTAGAAGATGTTAAATCTTTATGTGAAATTTGCAAAAGGGACAATAATTATGTACATTTCAATCATACAAAAGAGACAATATATCAAGGCTACTAATTGAATTTTCAGCAAAACATTCATCGTTTAATTGATATAACATTGACTTCATGCACATAGTAATAAGGACATAATACTATCATTATGATAATTGATATCAATATATATTCATGACCAAAAAAACTCATAACAAAATATATTCATGACTATCATTTCACAATATTCAGAAAATAAAGGTACAAATTGGGTTTTGAAAGAGCCTCCCAAAAAATCACTAGAACCAAATCTCCATGTTATTCTGCACCATCATTAATTATCCCTAGACTCGACCTACTAATTTATTACAGCTGTATATATTATATCTTATATTAATGATTAAACCCCACAAACCCTAATTCTTTAATCACATTCAATCAAACAAATCTCTAACTGTGAGTATGAGGTAAATAAGTCAACTCATCAAAAACATTCTTTCTAAGGTACTTGTATAAATATCCAAACAAACTTACCACAATTCTAAACAAGTTAAGCAACTACTCTTCACACTTCAAAGTATATCTCTCTCTTCGTTCTTTCTATCTCTAAATGGCTCAGCCCGCTATGGAATCCGGCTCTGCTGTACCGGATTCCAACTGGGGCTCGTACCAATCACAGATGCAGAACGAAGAGTCTGAAATTGTCGCGCAATTTCTCACTCCATATCCTCCTTACCAAAACGAACAAGATAACCAAGATCTCGGTCTAAGTCGGCCCTCTTCAATGTTTTGGTCAGATCAACAAACTAGCTCGTATTACTTAAACGGAAGCTCAAACAACTTAAACATATATGGTTGGTCTCAAGGAAACAGCAACAACAGCAGTAGCAGCAGCAATTATCTGGCACCTCATCCAGATAATTATGAGAATTATTATCTTAATGAACCGAATGTGGCTCTCGAGATGAACACGATTTCTGCGTCGGTTGATATTAATTTGGTCGATGAACAGAATAAGATCAAATCGATCCATTTGGTTCCAAATCCTAATTTTGGTGATCAAGTTATGAATGAGGAAAATTGCGACGAAAATGAGAACTTAAGCCCCAATGAGTCTGATTCAAGTGTGAAAAGGAAGTCCCTTGGCAAGTGTGATGGTGTGAAAAAGAAGGCTCGCTCTTCGACTCAAGTAAGTGTATATTTTTCATTTATCTTTTGAATCTTTTTTAACAGATGATGTTTTCAAATGACCCCAAATCACATTTTCAAGATTTAACATCTATTCCAAATTATGTTCACAAAATGTTTGTTGCATGGATTTCATATGCATTAAAATTTTAAAATAATGTTTTCATGCAAAATATATATTTTTCCACTTAACAACAAAATGTTAACATTTTTTTTTGACAATTATTCACCAAATTTTCAAGAGGAAAACAACTACAATGTTCGGATTTTATAATACTAATATATGTTCAATACTTGCAGGTTCAGAAAACCGAAAACAAATCAAGCTCAAAAAAGGCGAAAAACAACACGAAAATTGGAGAAGAGGAATTAGAAAATAATAACGATGCAATAATTAATAATAAGCAAAGCTCAAGTTGTAATTACAACTCTGATAATGACTCAAACGGGTCGCAAGGAAACAACGTGAGTGGAATTACGAGCAAATCATCGAAAGGAAATTCGGCTCTTAATTTGAACGGAAAAAATCGAGCTGGACGTGGGTCTGCTACTGATCCCCAAAGCCTTTATGCAAGGGTATTTTAGTCTTTTCATATATACTCTTTTTGAATAAAAGGATTTATTTTTTAATTTTCATTGGATGGAAAATCTAATTATTTAAAGTTGTGTTATGCAGAAAAGAAGAGAAAGGATCAATGAGAGGCTAAGGATTTTGCAAAATCTTGTCCCAAATGGAACCAAAGTAAGATATATTTTCATTCACTTTTACTATTTCTTGTCTATTTTTCTCTAAAATATTACTTTTTATTTAATTTTATCTAAATATTATCGTTTTAGACAATTTTTATCAAAGTACTAATTTAGTTGTTTACATAATACAGGTAGATATTAGCACTATGCTTGAAGAAGCAGTCCAGTATGTCAAGTTCCTACAGCTACAAATCAAGGTAATTAATTAATTAATTAAATGTACAATTTTACATCTTATATTCATTTTCCCATTGCTTAATCCATTACAAAAATACTTACATGATTACTTAATCCTTTTAATTCTAAATAATTTTTTTTTTTAATTTAATGCAGCTTTTGAGCTCTGATGAAATGTGGATGTATGCACCAATAGCTTACAACGGAATGAATTTAGGCATTGACTTAAGAATCTCACCACCTCAATAAATAATTATTGAGAAATTTCAATGGATATTAAGTTTTGAATATCCAAATAATTTCATTTATATATATTATACCATTTATTTTTTCAAGCCATAATTAGTAATTTCTTACTAAATGGCTTGTTTCATTTATTTCTTTTTATTTTACTTATTTTTGTACATGAGCTGGTCTATATGCACCAAGTCTACGGGAACTAGAGAAGAAATTTGTCATGAGACATCTTTTAATTAAGAAATATTATAAACATATATCTGTACAATAATCATTCATGAAATGAACATTTATTACTCAAATTATCACTTCCATTTTTTTTGTAAACTATTTTATTTCTTTTGTTATTATTACAATGATCTTGCATGTATTTTGCACCTAATTGGATATGCTTTGAATATTCTCTTTCGCAATAATTTGTTTTATTTTCAGATTCTATTCAGGCAGAGTTCATGCTTAGAACACGATTTTATATAAACTTTAAACTTTATAATATGCTTCATTTTTTATAAGTGCCTAAATTCTCATGAACATACTTCAAATAAGAGTACAAAATTAAAAAAAAAAATGAAAATGCTCAAGCTAGCATTTTCAAAAAAGAAAAAAAAAATTGGGAATGAGAAACACTTCAAGATAAAGGGATTAACTTAATCCGACTGAGGGCCCTAAATGAAAATAACAATTTACCAAAATACATCGATTTTTTTAGGTCCAAAATCCTGGTTAAATCAGCACAAAATGGCATCCTTCAAAACCTGCAAACGAAAATAATTGACAATTTAGTATGAATTAAACAAGAAATGAGCAAATAAAAACTGAAATTGCAAACAAAAACTTCTATAGTTACTTGGATCAGAGGTGACAAGCATAGCGGCACCATCAAAATCGCAATTCCCCCCGTCACTTTTCGCAAATTGCCAGTAACCATTAAACGCAAAACTCGCATGGGATATCACAGTATCAGGATAAAAACAGGGACCTCCTGGTAAAATTTCCTCACAGATCACCTCTCCAGTTGCACACGCATAGTCCATCGCCTCCTGTACTTTATCAGCTTCTGCGTTCGGTTTCGCAATGCACCAAACTGGAGAGGAAACTGGAGAGGGAAACGGAGAGGAAACTGGAGAGGAACTGAACGGAGATTGTGAAGGTGAGTTTGAGTTTGAGGGGATTTCTGAAGGGGAGGCGGTGGGGATGAGGGTAATGGAGGCGTCCGGTGCTGGAGCGAACTGGAGAGGAAGGAGATTTCTCATTCTATGAGGTTGAGAGGAAACAGAGCATACTGAGAGAAGAAGAAGATAGATTGAGACAATGAAAATGTTAAGTTTCATCTTTTTCTTCTGCTTTCTCTTCACTTTTCAAGATGAAAAATGGGAGAAAATGAAACGAAAAAGAGAAAGAGATGAGATGAAAAATGAAAAATGAAAGAGAATCCGGTATGGAATAAAGAGCTGGTAGAAAACAAGGACGCATTTTTGTCTGTTTTATAAACAGGCGGGAATAAATAAATTTCAAATTACGAAACTCTGAAGCTACCACGTCATACTGAAGACCAATGAACGGTTGAGATACGGCCCTAGTGGGAAGATATTCACAGCTAATAATTTTGTAGGGACAGAATTAATATACTGGGCTCAGTCTATAACTTTTGCTACGTCCTTTTAAAATTAGGCCTGTTAAAATATCACTAATCCAGCCCAAAGCCCATTTATATTAATCTTTCACAGCCCATTTGTTTTATATTATTATATGGGACCCATATGTAAGTGAACAAACAATTTTAATTGATTAGTAGGTAAAGAAAGGTATCAAATTAACTCTATCAATCCTTTCTTAATCAGATCTAAAAACACTCTTTTGTATATATTACCTCTCTTGTTCTTTATATTAACTCTTTTTTATATTACCTCTCTTCTTTACTCAAAAGCCCATTGTATTAATTTCACAGCCCGTTAAATATTCTAATCAGTGAAAAAACAAGCTTGATTGATTAGTTGGTAAAGAAAGGTATCAACTTGAATTAAATTAAAACTCTCAAAAAATCCATTATCAATCCCTCCTTTATCGGATGCAAAAAACTTCTCTTCTTCTTTACACAAAATATCCGATAACCCGTTAAACTCATCCTAATGGCGACGGAGGTGGAGGCCGGCGAGAGCTCCCGCCGGCCGCCGGAGCGGATTCCGACCCCCCCGCGCCGGAGCAGATCCGACCCGTTGCTGGTGGTTTGCCGCTGCTTCAGCCTCATCACGGCGATAACCGCGCTCCTCTGCGTCGCCGTCAATGCGCTGTCTGCAGTGCGGTGCTTCTCTCAGGCCACCGATGTATGCAATTGGATTTTGTGTTTGTGTTTGATTTCGTTGTTTTAGTTTTGATGTTTTGTTGTTTGGGATGTTGGGAAGATATTTGGGGGGATTTTTAGGTGTTATGCGGTTGTGATTGCGTTCTTTGTGGCTGTGGCTGAGACTGAATGGAGCTTCGTTTTCAAAATTTGGAAGGTAATTCATTTGATTTTAATTCTTTTTGTTGTTATTAATATTGTGTAAATCCCCTGATAATGATTAAATTACGAAATGTTCATTCTTTTATGCTGTTTATGCTCTAATTTGATGTTTTAGAGGCAATGTAGTGTAAAAAATTATGA
The DNA here is from genome assembly GCA_027726005.1 of Juncus effusus. Lineage (NCBI taxonomy): Eukaryota > Viridiplantae > Streptophyta > Magnoliopsida > Poales > Juncaceae > Juncus > Juncus effusus. The sequence goes on from CM050909.1 coordinate 499,364, forward strand.
ACCTGATTATAAATTTTGGAGCTTGCGTGCAATTGCTTGTTTCTTAATAGAGAGCTTTTATTCAAAGTTGTTTTAAAATGCCCCTTGATCGTAATTCAAATTTGAGACCCAATTTTTTTTATTAAATATCAATTTGCGTACAAATTTGGGACTTTTACGCAAATTTGGTTTTATTTTCTAACTTAATATTCAATTTTAATTTCAAAACAAGATACTTGAATACTGGGCCGCAAGAGGAATGCTTCAAATATTGTAAGTAAATTTAATATATTTAGAATAACAAAAAACTTCTCTAATTAATTAATTAATTTGCTCGGTTAATTAAAGTGTTGCAGTGATGACAAGAGCCTTTCCAAATGCGAAAAGACAGGAATTGATTTTACTACAGGAGATCTCCAGTTACCTTCTTCTTAGTTGTGGTTTGGTTTATATCGTCTCGGTAAATTCTTTTCTTTCTTCAAATTGTAAAACTTAGGGTTTCAATTTCAAATTATAGTCAATTCCATTTTTTTATCTTTTTTGTTACTAATATTTGTATTAATTGATATAAATGTGATTTTTAGGGTGTTTTGTGTGTACAAGTACTGAAACGTCAGAGAGAGAAAAAGGAAATTACAAGAGATCAAGCCGCCAAAGATCTTGAGGTAAAAAACTTTTAGTATTTTTGCTTACCATCATAACACAGATCACTTACCACCACAACACATTTTACTTCCTTCTTTTTATTTATTTATTTTTATTTTATATTTACAGGAATTGGAAAGGCGAAGGGAAGAACTTGAGGCTTTATTGCTCGCTGAAACTGCCTAAAAAAATTAATTTATCTCTTAAAGTAATTTTAATTTGCTAATCCCGGTTTTCGATTCTTGGTTTTTGAAATGATGAGATGTTTATTTACCTGATCGGTATTATTTATAATAAAAGATTCATTAGATGAAGGATTCCTTTGATTGTGCAAAACTTTGGTTATCAGATAAATACTTTTATGTGCACATTTCTGTTGATTTTACATAACTCGTGTATTTGAAATGTAAATTAATGGGAGAATAAAGACAGCCACGTAATAAAATGTAATACCTCATTGGCTTAAAAACCGCAGAATAAACAATTCAACTTAATTATTGTCATGATATAAAAATAAAAATACAACACAACAATTAAAGTTGTAGTTTTTCAATTAGTATAAACACCAACATTTTTCAATTTTACAGGTTACAACAAACAATGGTACAATACAACAAAAAGCTCCCTAATAGAAAAACAGAAAAAAGAAAAGAAATAAAAATTGTGTATTACTTGATTTACACAACTCCCCTAACTTCATAAAATCCCACATTACATAGAAAAAAATACAACAAAATTACAAAGACACCCCTACAAACTGTACAAATTCATAAAGTTCACATTGCATGGTCGTTGTTAGTCCTCTACCAATTATATTATTACACCATTACTTTGTAATAATAATAAATATTACTCATGAATGATAATGAATAAAATATTAAAAAGGGTTATGAATTTCCTTTGGCCTAGGCAAGACAGTGGGGTGATAAATTCCAGCCATTGAACCATTCATCATATGTATATTATTATTAATATGATTTGTATTTGATATTATATGATGATGATTTGATGAGCTAATATAATTTGGATGTTGTGGCGAAATATTATACGATATTATTTCAGGGTTCGAATGAGGTCTCGTGTGTGAGGCTGCCTGTATGTTCATCTCACTGTTGAAAAATAAATAAAATTGATATAATTAAATAAGACAATTGAAATTAATAAAAATATATATATTTGAATAGAGGACTTACCACGTAGAATGCTGCTTCCCATTCATCATGTTTGAATGTGAATTTGGATTTGAATGTGAATTTGGATTTGGATTTGAATTAGAAGGGATATAATTAGGGTGTTGAGGCGAAATATTGTAAGATATTATTTCGGGGTTTGAGAGAGGCCTTGTGTGAGATCCACTTGGGCTTGGCTCTTGAGATTTATAGCATGATGAATGTATAAACGTTTCGCTGTTTCAACAAAAGAAAAGATATTATTATTATTATTATTATTATTATTATTATTATTATTATTATTATTATTATTATTATTATTATTATTATTTTCATCATCATATTATTATTATTAGTATTATAATTATTATTACCAGATGGAGTGTTTGCCTTTCTCACTTTTAGAAGGCTTCCTCTCCCTCGGACTATCCTATATTCACCCAAAATAAACATAATTAATAAATTAACTAATTACTAACAAGAAAAATTTCCAAATAACCCCCTAACTTCTCTGAATATTACAAACAAGGGGTATTTTGGCCAATAAAAAATATTCAAAAGAGGGGTCAGTTTTTTTTTCCTTTTTTTGAGAAATCTAAAAAGTGAGTCGTCTTTTTGTAATATTCAAAAAAGTTAGGGGGTTATTTGAAAACGAGCAAGTAACAAAAAGAGTCTGACATTGAATTTGAGCCCGGCAAAGGCTGCCTGAACATGCGGCGAGCTCAACCCGGAACCATTGGAGGCGGCGGAATTGTAGGGGAGGGAATTGCGGAGGAAGGAATGTTCTAGAAGGACTGCAGCGGTGGGGCGCCGTGCCGGGTTTCTGACGAGGCACTGCTGCACGAAGTCCTTCCCTTCGCAGGATAATCCCTCCGGAATCGGGGGGGTTTTGCGCAGCACTTTGAACATCGCCGCCGCGCCTTCCATCCCGCTCCACGGCGGCTTACCTGTTGTTACAAAAAACTGTCCTGTTAAGACTCCTAATGAGCCCAATTTGCACAGAAAGACCTGTCGTTGTGTTGTTTTAGTTCAGTTCTTTGCTCTTTTGGTAATAGTTCCGGAGATGATTTACCTTTTGACGGTTGGAATCAATATTCTATAGATTTTGTTTTAATTTCGGTTTTTTTTTACCTGTGAACATTTCGATAATGGTGCAGCCTAAGCTCCATATGTCCACCGCCAAATCGTACCCAATATTATCTTTTATTAATGTCGCTTGTACTACCTTCATTAATTCAAATATGAATAATATTAATTGAACATTTTATGTATTTATGAAGATTAATTTAAAAGATAAATAATTGATTGATTAAATAATATTTACCTCCGGAGCCATCCAATAAGGAGTTCCTTTTAATGATAGATTCGGCGCTGCTTCACTCAACTAATAACCAAAATTAAATTAAAAAAGAAAAATACACGATTAGACCATGTTTTTATATGATTTTTTGTATTTTTTTTATGTGATTATTTTCTAATTTATCAATATTTTTAATGCTTACACGTTTAGCCATTCCAAAATCGGCCAATTTAACGACCCCTTTTGCATCCACTAGCAAGTTGGCCCCTTTTATATCCCTACAATTATTTTACCAACAATTTACACTCCACTTAATTACCACCTTCAATTCAATAAAGAGAACTCATAATAGTTAATATCGTAAATAAAAAAATATCATGTATATCAAAAGATCATCAAAAATTCTGTCTTATAATTAAAAAGGATGAATGTACCTGTGCATAATTTTTTGGCTATGCAAATAAGCAAGGCCGTTTAAAATATGTCTTGTGAAATTACGTATTACTGATTCACTAATCCGTGAATTTCCCCCATAGTTTTCCCTCACATATTTTGTTAGAGAACCAGGATGCACATATTCCAAATATATATAAAACCTATCTTCCGTCTGAAAAATAAAAATATAAATAAATAATTAAAAATATTAATTTATTAATTAAATATAAAAGAGATAATCTTACTATTTCACTTCCGTAGTACTGCACGATGTTCTGGTGCTGGAACTGACTCAGAAACCGAATTTCCTGCCAAAACAAAAATAAATAAATAAAAACAAAAACATTTCCAAAAATAGAAAATTAACATTATAATTCAAATTAAAAAAAACTAACTTGTTGTAACTGCTTTAAAGACTCGATAGATTTCGCATCTTCCGGAATTATATTCACCTCCTTCATCGCACACAATGCCCCCGTATTCCTTCAAAAAAAAAAAATAACAATTAATTAATATCAAAACCAAATTAAATAACTAACTAAACAAATAATTAAATTTTATTTTTGTACCGATTAGTCGCCACATAAACATTTCCAAAAGTACCGCTTCCAATAAGCCTCCCTTTCAGCCATTGACCAGCCATTGACCCATTATTACCACTCTGACCAGCCGGGCCCACACTGCCAGCTGGCGGCCTTGGCAATGGATGCACATTCCCATTATTCCCATTATTATTTCCATTAATACCCTCACAATTATTATTATTACAATTATTAATTCCCCTGGCGCTGTGATGCAGAGGCGAGGGGGGCCCGCTGGGATTCCTGGACCGCAATCTGGGGCTCCGTTCAGGGCTATTTTGGTAATTTTCCGGCGAGGGCAGAGTTGACCAGGTTTGTTGACCGGAACTGCTTAATCTTGTTGGGGATCTAACAGGGCTTGTGAAGGCGCTGTTAGGGGCGGATTTGGTGGGGATGTTGAGGCGGAAATTCGACGGCTCGGATGAGTTTCGATCGTGGAACGGCTTCTTTTTACGTCGCGGATGTTGGAAAAGATCCAGTCTTTCTGGACTTTTTACTTGATTTGCGGTTTTGCTGGAGAGAAAGAGATGGAATTTTGTTGAGGGAATGGATAAGGGAGAGAAATTGTCTATTTTTGGAAAGTTTGATGTTGAGAAGATAAGATTTTGGAGTGAGAAGTACTTACGAGGGTTTAGGCTCGGCAAAACTGGAGGCGTCCAGTCCATTAGTTAAAACTCCATTATCGTTTGAGGTGGGAGAAGGAAGAGGGCGAGCTCCGTTTGAGTAACCAAAGTCTCGATTAGGCGAAGGCAAGAAGGAACTCGAGCTCGCCTCATCAGGCACGGGCAGCGGCTGAGGAAGGAGCACAGGAGACGAGGACGACCTAGGCGGCGCCTCCTCGAGATTGCTGGGCGATCGGGAGATCGTCGTGGACGCGGGGGAGGAGTAGTCGGCGGAGAAGCGGCGGATTTCGAGGTCGTCGAGGTACCTGAGGTTGCGCTGCCGTGTGAGCCGCGGCTGCGTCGGGTTCGTCACGGCAAGGTCGCCCCGCCTGGCGAACGGGTTGTTACGGCTACTCGTCGTCGTCGTCGTGCGTTGAGGCGATGAAGGAGAAGAACTGGGAGTGGAATTAGAGCTTGACTTCCAGAACCACATGGTGAGAGAAGGACATGGTATGTGGGAATATGCAGCGAGAGCGAGAGAGAGAGATTCAGGGTTTCGAGAGGGAGAGGAAGAGGAAGAGAAACCCTAGATCGGACATTGGAAGCAGAAGAAGAAGAGAGAAGACCTCTTCTCTCTCTCTATAGCTGTTTCTGTGTATTTTGTATTCTCTTTCTTTCTTTAGTTCTTTTCTCTTTCTTTTCTCTTTTTTTTGTACTGTGGGTTTAGATATTTCATTTTTTTTTCTTTTTTGAGCGGGCGAGTAAAATGACACGCGGCAAGAGGAAGAAAGTTATAAACTGGGTTGGCGTTTTGTCTTCTGTAGAAGGTTGAATGTGTTTATATTATGTGCTGGTTTATGTAGCGAGTTATATTATAAGGAACTAATGGCTTGTTGTATGTATAGGTATACGGAGAATGTAAAGAGTGTGGTGAGATTCGTTTCGTTTGCTACGGATAGAAGTCAAGACAGTAAAAAAGTCAGCTTTGTATTCTAAACTGGGTTCAATTTTGGTGTTTTTTAATTCGTTATTAAGATGATAAAATTTGAATGAAAATTATGTTTGGTATTAATTATATTTTCAGTTGATAGCAAGTAAATTTTGGTATTTTAAATATTTTTAGGACAAAGAATTGGAAGTAGTTGTGTTGTGCTTGGACTAGGTAAAAGTTTGGAGAGATTAAATTAATGCATACATTCATTCTTTTTGTAAATGGTATATATTCGAGTCTTCTCTCATTTTGACTCGTTCTCAGCTTCAGATTGATGACGGGGACTCTCGTGGTCTGTAAGAAAAAAAATTGTCTGCTTATATAATCCTTTTGAATAGAAAGCTTTTTGTAAAAATTATTGTCAGAATGTGAAATGAAGTGAATAGAAAATAAAATAAAATAAAATTCTTAAATTTCTGACTCTCGTTCAATTTTTACGCCCCACTTCACTTAAATTATGCGCCCACCTTCTGACACTAATATTATTTCACACGTACGTCGTACTGATGTAGGAAAAAAATAAAGAATGGAAGAAGTTTGCCTGGTAGAATTTGTAGAGGAATTGGATTAGAATTTGTACAGAATCTCAAATCCAATCCAACAACTATCTTTTAATAGAAAAAAAAAACATATTTTCGTTATTTTTTTTTAAGAAGTAGTAGGAAAATAAGAGATGTATATTTAGGATATAATTTGATAATCTTAGAATCTTTCATTACATAATCAGAAACTCTTACAAAATTTAAAGTTTTCAATCAGATATGTAGTTATGTACATAAGAATCATAGATCCATCAAAAAACGTGTTAAAAAATTATGCTATATTTTTCAAGCATATGCTAAATATATAGTTGAAATAAATCTTGATGATAGCAGCATAAAGTATAAGTAGTAATTATGATTAGAAACCAAATTATTCCCTCTCGATCTTTGTAAAGGTCAACCACATCACATTCATTTGCGTGTTTTAATGTCAACAATCAATAATATAAAAGATTTGAATGATTCAATAACTATCTTGTTTGACATAATGTCATGTTCAATGAGATTATGAAAACTTCAAGAATTAGTTAGAAAAGATAATTTGACAATAGCAGTTAAATACTTTTCCATTATGTTTATTCTTTAAAATATTGTTTATCAAATATTTAATAAACATTGTCTTTTATGATAGTTAATTAGTGACATAATATTTAAAGTGTCATAATATATCTTCGGAGACATCGGTTCAATATTTATTTTATAAATAGTTATTCCTTGAAAATAAAGCAAAAAAAAGAATACATGATCTACTTTAAAGTACTTCTGTAATTAATGCCTTTGCATAAATCTCACAATTAAAGCACTTTGAAAACTAGCTCTGGAAACTAGCTCTCACCAATGGACCTTCCTTTTAGCTTTTCTTCTTGTTTGGTTCGCTTTCTTTCTTTTAATTATTTCTCTTTAACTTAAAAATGCGGCCCCCTTGGCCACAAATTATTGTAAATTAATTGCTTATTTTGTAAGAAAACTCATTTTTACTTTTAATATATTGGACGACTTTGAACCTACTCTACTCCAGTTCACTAAAACAAAAAGCACTTTGAAAAGACCATTTCATGAGTCCTGGCTAAGGGGGAAGAACCATGCATCATTTTCAACTTTGTAAGTCAATATAGTTACAAAATTTCTTAAGTAAACTCAACACTTGGCAATTTTATAGGCATGGCATATTGATATAGTCATGTTTGAATTTAATGAGACCCCCAATCAAGAAAATAGAATATTTCTCACGCCAAATCATGTGTTCAATTCTACACATTTTCGCGAAAATTAGGCGTCATTTGTTAATTTTTGATTCCGCATTTATTTTATTTCATTGTGAATAAGAGGTTAACTAAATATGTTTTATAACCTAAAATATAACTATGGCTATTTCAAAAGTGACGCATGTATGATATTTCATTTTTGTATACATTTCCATATATATTGTTTACCTTGTTACTAAAACTCCCTCTCCCTCCATATTCATCTAAGTATATGTATTGTTTTAGGCCCAAATCATGATTCTCAATCTTGGGGCCCAATCTTAGGACCCAATATTTAAAATTTTATCCATTATAATTTTTTTCCCACTTTTGCATGGTACATGAAATTTTGATCTTTTCCCCCATTTTCTCCACTCTAAACTGATAAACAAAATGTGATGTCGGTGAGTGAACATGGCGTGAATTGATAATTTTTCACTTGCCATCACAACAAGTACGACTTACAATCACTATGTAATTCCCTTTATCACATATCCTCTTTAGGGAGGGGAAAATAATGAAAATGAGCAACTCTATCTATATTTTTTATATATCCAATCCAATATTTAATACACACTCACACCCACACACGAAAATAGAGTAGATTCGTTAACCTAACAAAAGAGAGGAGAAAGTAGAGTCAATCAAGTAAAGCAAAGAGAATCTATGAGCATCATTAGCTGTCTTCCAGCCCATGAACAAATTAAAAATAAAAACAACAAACTTTTAATCAAAAGTGGTTATACTTTAATCATTTTGCATTCTCCAAAGTAAATCATATGATTATCATAGATTATCAGTCACATAACAAAAATCACCTTTCAAAAAACATAACACAAGAACCATTTCAAAATTGAAGTTCAATTTAACTTCTTTTTTTTTTTGAGGCAAGCTTAACTTCTTTAAACTTCTTATTTCCACATATAATAATTTATATAATCTATAATTCTCCTCAGAAGAAAAAAAAAAGAAAAATTAATAAACAAACATACTATAACAAACAAAAAGCCACGAGGGGGAAACTCAAATGTCAAAATTGCACCTCTACCCAAAATTTCTCCACATTCTAACAAACTACTCCTTCTCTGCCCCCATCACGACTCTCTAAAAACATTATTCCACTTCTCAAAAACGCCCTCAAATTTAATTTAATTACTTATTTCCAATTATAGCTTTCTGATCTGATATCTTCTTCCTGATCGGTAGAAACAGTTCCGTTGGAGAACTGATGCAGGTCTTGTGGGGACACAGATTGGGAGATGCTTAGCTGTGATGATCCGCCATTTTCGCTAGAGGTCCCCCAAAATAATCCGACCGGTCGCGTCGCATTTGCGTTCCCGCCCCTTCTGTTGTGCAACCTATATTTCTTTCAAAAAAAATAAAATAAAATAATGTTAGTTTGATATACTTTTAGTTTTTCAAGGGCTTATTTCGAAAATTTGATTAAAAATAACATAAGTAAGATATATTTTTGAGTTCTATAAGGGCTTATTTGAAAATATATATTTTATAAGGTTTAATTTAAAAAATGTTCTACCTGAAGATGGCTTTTGACTTCATCGTTTGTAAGGCCATCAACTTTCATTAGCTCTCTGATTTGTTTTGGAGTTGCAACTGCAAAAAAAAAATGATTAAATAAATAATATAATTAATAATTGCTAAAGATTGTATTAATTCTTGTTCTTCTCTGCTATTTTTCTATTTTTGAGGAATAATATAATATATTTTTAATAACGCCACTAAAATAATAATATTCACATTGGCACCTACTATTCTCCACATATAATCAAATAGATTCAGCACATGGTTTTGCTGCCAAATTTCCCAAAAAAGATTCCGACTTTCATGAATCTGAATCTAACTCACAATATACAACTAATCAATCTCCAAAATTATTTCCTAAATTAAACAAAAAAAAGTTACAAAACTTATAACAAATAAATGTAAAAATCAAACCTTGGGCTCCACCGAGTTTATTCAGGGCGGCGACGAACTGCCGGTGGAGCTCCGGCGACCAGCACCGCCTGGCCTTCCTCTGCCCTCCGGCGATCTCTGTATATGCTGCCTCGTGTCCGGCTGGAGGAGGAGGAGGAGGAGGAGGCACCAGGGCGAACTCCGGCAAGCCGATCGAGAGTTTGTCGACTCTCTGTTCCGTCTCCTCTTGTTGTTGGTTTTGGGGTTGCTGTTTCTCTCTTTTGGAATTGATTCCGAGCTCGAATTGGGTTGAAAATGGCTTGAATGGAACTTCCAGTGGTCTCTTTCTCCCTTGTTCTTCTCTCTGGTTAGAAAAACTTGCAAATTTCAGCAAAAGTTTCGGTTTTTGAAGCTTTTGTGATTAAAATGTAAATTACCTCTTGTGGGAAGTTTTGTTGGTTGGCGGTGTTTGAATTGGAGGCGCGATGATCGATCCAGAGCTGAGCAGAGCTCATCCAGTTGATCTTGTTATCAAAGGATTTCTCCTTTTGCTTCTCAGCCGCTGAATCTTCCTCCAATCCGCTTTTAACAGGCATGAACTCTCTCAATTTCTCGCCTCTTCTTCTCTCCATCTCCGCCCTAAATCCCTCCACCACTGAAAAACCAAAACCCAAAAAAAATCAACCAACCTTCAAAGATTCAAACTCTTTCTCCAGAAACAAAAGAAACCCAAAACAGACAGAACTAAACAAACTCACCATCTGATAGAATCTGTCCAGTGAGGGGCAGCTCACGCTTGAACATCTCAATCTTCTCCTTCTCCCCTTTCAACCCCTTCTCCAGCTCCTCCATCTTCCTCTCCTCGTCCCCTCTCTCCCTGATCAAATTCTTCAGACTCCGCATCGCGTACGGCTTCAGATCAAAGCCCTGCGCCAATCCCATCCTTAACTCTCTCTCTTTATCTCTGTATGAAAAGATAAGGCTGAAGGAAGAGGAAGAGGAAGAATAAGAACGAGGGAGGTAGAAGAGAGTAAGTGGGGTTTATATAGAGGAGAGGTTAACCGGGGATAAGCGAGGGCAGAATGGGGAATTGGAAGAAGAGGACAAAAAAGGCAGGGCCGATTCGTCGCGTACGGGATCCGGAAGAGGTATCCTCACCGGAATGGTGGTGAGGATACCTCTTTTTATTTGCTTTTTGTTTTGTGAATGGTGGTGGTATTTTCAGAGCGTATTTCTTATTCTCAGCGCTGTCAGTATGAAATAAACATGTATTCCTGCTCTCAGAATAGGAAATATGCTCTTAAAATATCATTGCTCTTTTGTGAATATTTGAATTTGCATGAGATGCATGCTTTCTTGTGGTGTAGCGACTCGTGTTGCATGGGGTTCTACATTATTCTTTACTTTTTTGTGTATGTACACTCTCACAAATAGATTTATATGTTTTGGTTTATAACTTTACATATTAGTGTGTTTTTTTGACATGCTGTTTATTTTAATTTCTTAATTTATTGGATGGGATTTTAGTTTATGTATTGTTTTTGTTCTTGTTTTTATAGAGTGAGTTTATGTCATGTGTTCCTTGTATATTTTATGAGAAAACTAGATATTAGTGAAATAAAATTTGATGATGAGGAAGTTACGTGAAGAAATTTTGTGTGACTTGGTTCACTTTGCATGCGTTATTGTATTGTTTTCATGCGTGTTTAAGAAAAATTTAATCATTATCTTGCCTATGTTGTTCAATGTGGTCTTTCATTTTCTGTCAAGTCATTTCAATGATTATCTCAAATAAAATCGATGTCATCTTAATATATTTGTATATAATATGATAAAAAATTTATGGTTTATGATTAGATAAACATGAACATATTTGTATAGCATATCACATTGAGGTGCTCTTTCATGAAATACTTTTTTTCCTTGGGGGTAGAATCACAAAATTTATTTCTTAGACAAACAAAACTTTAAATGCACTTGGTTTTTTCCCTTGTTAATAAATTGCGTGTCTCGCTCTACTCGCCAAAACAAGATTCTTCTCATAGAAAGATTGAACACAATTTCACTATAGTTTCTCAACTTTGTAATTATGTGTAATGGGTCATTATTCATTAAATCATCATTTATTTTTAAAATTTATACATATTGTGTCACATAAAATATTTACATTTTGGGGGTTGGTGTAGCGCAGGTATCCTGTAATTAAATTTCCGGTGGTTTTGCTAAGTCCAAAAAATACAAAAAATATTTATAAAAAACAATTCACAAGATGAAAATATGAAATGTTTTCAATTTTAAATATAGGGTGGAATTTGTAGTCTCCCCTTGTGTCCTCCTTATAATTCACACTCCAAAATGGAAAAATTGAAAATTTAACCCTTTCAGTAGGAAATTAAAAATAAAATAATATTGAATATATAATATGCATTGGATAAATCATAAATGGGACTATATAAATGCCAAAATCGTAATATTTAAATTGCTTTTATATACATAATATTATAATTTATTTTTAACCGAGAAGTATCTATAAATAATTATTTGCATAAAGAGTTCAAGGATAAAAATACACGAAGTAATCATTTTTGTTTGTGAAGAGATATGACAGGCTAGCAATAACCACTGATTGATGTTGTTGCCAAAAGATAAAGGTACAGTCTATATCTTTTTCTCTTGTCGGTTCACATATAAAGAGTCTATCCAAATAATAGAGTATGTGATGCATGAATAACCATTGTGTTTAATAGAAAACCGTCTAATCATTATGAGTCATTAATTGGTGGCATAAATGGTAATTGTATATGTGAGAAACTTCTTTTTTATTTTGACCGTGGTTGACCAGTAAAGCCGGGTAAGGTTTATATATTTATTGAGCGAATTTATTGAAATTCATTGGAGATTTGCTGATTTAAAATATACATTACACGCTACCATTACAATTTCCGTTACCAATGACTCAAATGTGATATCGGATTCTTTGAAACAACCTTTTAAACAGTGTTGGTTGTGTCGTAACGGCTTCATTCTCATTGTTAGTTTTCATAATATTTATATTTTCATGACACAACTTACGATAAGTTTTTCAAGCAAAATATATCGCAAGGTATAGGATTTTGGTTGTTTTTATTGTCATAAACAAGTATTGACGTAATTAGAATGAAAGAAATAAATTATACTATAATAAATGCAAATATATACCAATGATATATAGACTAATTAGTTGGTTTATGACATTGCAAAAGAGAAAATGGAAGATTATATATTTGTTTTATTGATATCAAATAATGAAATTCATACTTCTTCATTTAGCTAAAAATTATAAGTAGAAGTTATTCCATAGCAAATCTAAAAAAGTTCAAAAAAGTTGCACATAAGTACACAATATGATAATACTAGGAAATGAACAATTAAACAATTTTCACATCTTGGAGATGCAATATTTGTGTTGCTCACCAAACAATTACCTCTCTCTACTCTTCACAAAAGAAGTACTGGAACTATCCAATCCCACAACAAACAGAGAAAGGAGGATATAAACATCTAACAAAATATAATTGCAAACGGACGGCCAGCGATTCAGATTCTGATGCTCTTCCTTTTCAGAGTATACAAAAATACAAAGCATATTTCCAGGTGCTCAGTTCATATCTTCTGTGCCCTATAACAATATAAAATTTCATAATTTCATATAAATAATAGTATAATACCACATAAAATCATCAAGATTCTATTGAATAGCATATTGGTATTTGAGAGGTTATTGAAGGGTTTTTGGGGAAGTAATAGTCTAATAGACTAGTTTGTATTTGTACGATTTATCTCTCTTTCTAATCCGTCCGTTTAGGACGGGTCGCATTTCATGTCGAATTTTCACCACGTTCCACCTGTCCATTTCAGCCACTCACAATCTAACACGTATTACCTCAGAGAATCTGCATTGTATTTGTTATATTCTAAATTTCTATTATTTTGTATTCTATGAATTTTTGTGTGTTCAATTTTTCTTTTCATAGATGTATTATTAGTTCTTTGTACAAAGGGACCAACTAATTATCTCCCATAAATTATGACTCTCTGATTCCCGTTCTGGAAAAAGTCATCATGTGTCCACATAATTGGGAGTCAGATGAAAATCTTTTGGAGCTCCCAACTCTATGAACTCTCGAGTTCTCATATTTTACTGAAAAGATTAGAACCTCTAAAATGACTCATAAGAAATTTAATCTCTAATTATTTTATTTAATAGTTGTTTATGACTCTCAGTGAATTCCTCATGTAAAGTATATTATTGATAATATAAAGATATAATATTTATAATCTAAAATATATTTTTGTGATATAAATATATATTATCTTTTTTTGACGGAGTAATCTCTTCGTTAGTCTCATCCTGTAGATCTTTATGGTGAGACTTGCATCTCAACTATTTTAGTCTTTCATTTCTCTTGTTTATAATGTAAAGTATATTGTGCTGAATATAAATGTATAATGTTTAGAATGTAAGATATAATGTTAGAAATATAAATGTATAATATTTAGAATTTAAGGTATATTGTTGTAAATATAAAGGTATTAATAGAAATCAAAATAAAATTATGAAACTTTGGGATGAAAAATATGGGAATCCGGGAGCCAACAATATGGACTGATTGAAACTTTGAGCTAAAATATATTGGAACTACTGGGTGCTAATAAAAAATATTCAAGTATATGAGCCGGTTCCTAATTTGGGCTCCCATCTTATTGGAAGTTAATATGAGCTATATAAGATGGGAGTTCCAAATATTTTTTCTTATACAATTTTTTTTAGAAAAACATGAAAGAATATCACATATTAATATCAGTGAAATTAAAATAAACACTAATTAAGTATGGTAAAATGAAGATAAGCACAATAGCCGCATAAGAATACAAAAGCTATGATTATGAGCACACAAGAATCTTCTTTTCTCAATAGTTGTTTAATTGGATATTAGTAATATTTTATAACTTTGAGACTTTGATTGGTAAGGAAGGATGTTTAATATATGTGACCATGATTGGAATCTTCAATATTTTTTTTCTTTGTTAAGTTTATATTCTCTATGTTTTGTGCTAGTCATTGTTACATACGTGTCGCATGCTCATTTCTTATTAATAAAGAAAGAAGTTACTGAAGATTATATTAAAACCTTAATTGTTATATCTTGTGTTTTAAAATCAATTTAAGATATTAATTATCATTTTATTCGTATTAAGTTTTGTTATTTTATAATTTTTTGCTTATTAAGTTCAAGGCATTAGGGCTTGTTTGGATGAGTAAAATTTTCTAGTATATGATTAGGATATTTGTAGGGATTAGAATTTGCAAAATCCAAATACTATACATTTTTTCTAAAGTTTAGGATCTAAAAAATAAGGTTGTTTGGATGCAACCAGGAAAAGAATTGGGATTGAATATTCTTTATTATTTTATTAGTTGGAATTGGATTTCTTCCTACTCAGAAAAAATTTATATGATAATGTTAAATTTATTTATGAGATTATTATTTATATAACTTAGATATATTTTTCTTTATTAGAAATTTATTTTCTTATCATTAAACAGGAAAAACTTATTTTCTGGTTGAATGAAAAAAAAAAAAAATTCTATTCATTACATACACAAGCTTGTTTCTTATACAAAACAGAGTATCTTCAAAACAGAGGCCTCTAGCAAATTATACAAATTTTGTACTCTGAATTGTTGCAAAAAAAAGTTTGTACTGAATTATTGCTAATTATACAAATTAATGGCCTCCATCTTGCTCTCTCTTGAAATTAGTAATATTTACTCCAATCAAATTTCTAATTACCCCTGTTAGAAGAAAATGAAGGGAAAAATTAGTGAAAAAACAGTGAAGTGAAATGGAGAGAGAGAGATAGAGAGAGAGCGAGAGCTGAGTTGGCATTGAAAGAGGGATGGGGCGCACAAAAATCAAAGCGTTTGATTTCCTGAAAAGAAACTGAACAAAAAGCTCAGTTTTTTTTGGGGCAAAGTTTGTATATAAATTTCCTCAAAAATTCTTAAACTGAAAATTTCTTACTATTGATTCCTAAACATCCAAACTTGACTTAATAATAATTTTGTATTTTTTCCCTAAATTAAGAATTTCCTATTACTTCCTGATCATCCAGACAAACCCTTAGTCTTATTCATGTGAACATTATTTACTCTCTTTATTTATTAAAAAAATGAAAAAAAAAGATTATGTAATTTGAAACCTAATATGAAATTATACAATTACTAAAAGAACATGATATTTGCAGAACAGGACAAAAATAACACATGATGATGATTCAACATGACATTGGATTCTAAGAATCTTATCCCACACTTCCATGCACTTGTCATGACAGAATCTTGCATGGAGTGAATGACAATTTTCTTAAACTCTAATTCATAAATCATGGTCAAAACCCAATAATAATATTAAGTTTATTATCTAATAAATTAACAGAAATCAATGATTAATATTCTATGAACACCTCCATTTGTTTATAATGGAGAAAGACCAATTAAGGTGGGCAAAGACTATTCTGTATTGGGTTTCTTAGTTGTCTTGTCAGTGTGATTCCAAATTCCAACATGATTTTTTTGCCAAATCTCAGCCGTCCGATTTCTTTTTTTTTATTATTATTATTGAAAAAAAATGGAATCTAGAATTTTTTATTCAAATAGGATTTAGAAATATAGCCGTATGGTCCAGGGAAGGTATAAGTATAACTTATCTTGCGAAACATATTCTTCTTTTCCTCCTTTTAAGTTATATTTATTCCTTATTTTATATACCGATATAATACACAGCTATCTCAAAAAATTAGGATACAACTTATTTATTTATTACAAAACATGAATGATTTATTATTATATGAATTATTATTATGATGCAAAATACATAGTTTTAGAGGTATAGTGATACAAATGAAAACGGTTATTCCATATTTGAGAAAACATTCAATATCACTCTTTCAACATCACCCAAGTATCCCATCATCATATTTTTATTTCATTAGTTGTCTATTATTTCCTTGTATAGAACATTATATGTTCATTCTATGTTTTCAAAAAATAAATATATTTTTTCATAATTTTGTTATATTTTCATAATTCTATGTTGATGACAAATATTTTTATCTTACTATTTGTAAAAGTATTGCTTTAGGTTTGCTTTCTAAAAAAAATAAAGAGATTCCAAATGGGAAGAACTGAAACCGTTCAAACAGGTGGGACCCTTACTCCACGTGGCACTGTCGGGTTTGTGGATGCTGACGTATCCAAACAAACGGTTCGCCGCATACAAGATTTATTCAGAAGTTCGTTCTCACGAAATTATTTTACGACTCATCACAAAACTCAAATGTTGACGTATGGTATTGGTTTGTTTGTTGTGCGAACCAATTAGAATTCGTCACGTTGTTGAAAGGTAAATTGCTGTAACTATTTTCGTTTTAATGGAACATCATAAGAGTCAAAGAAGTAAAAAGGAACATTTCTTTTTCTGGAAAAAAAAAAGAATATTGTAATGTACAGTATTTTAATTTTTCCAAATTGCGTATGTTATTATGTTGCTTGAAGTTAATTATTTTGGCAATGCATAAATTATTTTGATTCAGACTATTTTTTTATAAAATACTACATTCATTTATTTTTCAGATGATTTTTTTCATATGGTAAATAATAAAGGGCGTGCGAAAATCGTATAGTTGTTGAAAATGGCACGTTTTTCAAAGCAAATGGGGATCTCCTGTGGCAAGTCTAATGGTGAAACAACATTTTTTTCCGGTGCTTTCAATTTTTATTTTATTCTTTTAATCTTTTTAATTAATGTACATATAATTATTGACCTATTGCTCATTACAGAAGTGAAAAACATGGATTCTTTTAAAAAGGAATCGAAAGATATAATAAGGAAGAGTCCGGATTTGCACCGCCGTCCCACTATTTAGCGCTGCGCCGCCTATTCAACCACATCGCGTAATGGCGCGTCTCAGATACGTGTTTCCAAGGAAAATCAGACCCCTACGCGCAGGTTCTAAAATTGTTCATGCGGCGCATCAGACCCCCACGCCGTTCACTGCTTCTAATTTTTTTTTCCGTTTTACAGCCCAACAATACAAAAAGACATAACATTCCACTAAAAGACATACGCAGCAGTTGTCTCAGAAAAAAAAAAACATACGTAATAACTAAAAAGTCATATAAATACAACTAAAAAACATATCAATTCAACACAATACACAAAAAACATAACAATCAACTAAAAGATGTACTCAATAATGAAAAAGCCATAGAAACACAACTAAAAGACTTATAAATCTAAGTTATCTAACACAATACAAAAAACATAATATTCCACTAAGAAAACATATCAATCCAACACAGTAGAGACTGTATAACATTCCACTAAAAAGACATAATCAGTATTTAAAAAAGTCATATCAATACAACTAAAAGACATACGCAGTTACTAAAAAGTCATATAAACACAATTAAAAAACATATTAATGTGAGACAATAGAAAAGATATATTTAATACCTAAAAGACATAACAATATAACTAAAAAGATATATCGATCCAACACAATACAAAAAAACATAACAGGCCAACACAATGACAATAAGATAATAAAGATATATCAAAAAAAAAAAAGTAAAAGAAATACGAAATCACGGCGGAGTGTAGCGGTACGAAGCGAAGCAAAGCGAAACGGCCGTTGATTTAAGTTAAACTCGTACATTAACTGAACCACACTTTTGAATGAGCCGGGCGCTATTTAGACGCTAAATAGCGAGGCGTTGGAGGATAATTTCTCAATAAGGAATCCAAAACATAATGTCACTAGATTTGATATGAGGGGTCCATCCATTAGAATTCTAGAACAGTAGAGGCTTTTCTCATCTCCACTCCAAATTACACTGTATATGTCCATTTCTCTTCCAATATCAAAATAATCTGATGTGCAACTTACGTAAGCTCTCATTTGAAGATATTTTTGGTTTATTTGTATAAGCTCTCATTTGAAGATATTTTTGGATTATTTATTTAAGCTCTGGTTTGAAGATATTTTCGGGTTATTTTAAACAAAATTAGATTTAAGAATAAAAAGTAAAGTGAGTATGGAAGAAAATCTTCACTACGTCTAGGTATTAGTTAGAGGTTCATTCTATAAAACAAACATATTTCTCTTTAGTGAGTCATTAGTTAGAACCAAAATAACTGGATATATGTCATCGTATACATCACTGGAGAGGAAAGTGAAAAGAAGAAACGACATCAAATCGCCACGGCAGGGTTATCCTCTTATCCTAAGCATTCATTTCTTTTGACTTGTCATCATATTATTTTACACTTCTCTAATCAGGGGAAAAAGATAAACATACATCTTTTAACATGCTTGCATTTGACACAATCTTTTACCAAAATTAAATATTACAAACATTATGAAAGGATTGTGATATTTTCACATGTTGCCGTTGAATTTAAATAGTTATTATATGAATCTGGGTTACGAAATGAAAGTGATATTTTCCAAACTACATCAGAGTTTGAGTGTGGGACTTGTAGCGCGACGCACTGAAGCATGACTATTCATGACGGGATCCAATAACAATATATATAATTTATTTTCTAATAACAATATATACATAACAATATATATAATTTATTTTCTAATACCAATATATATATAAAAAGTAAAAACAATATATAAAAATGGAAAAATAGTATATAAAATGGAAAAACAGTATATAAAAGTAAAAAAATAAGAAATATACAAAAAATAAATAACAATATATTAAATGGCAAAACAGTATATAAAATTAGAAAATAGTATTAAAATAAAAAATAACAATATATTTACAGTGCGTCGTGTTACAGTCGTGCTACAGCGGGTCGTGTTTGCACATTTCCCTTATTTAAATTATCAATTATCATAGTCTTTGTTTCTGAATATATAGAAGTGCTTTTAATTTGAGGTATTATAGTAATAATGACTGAACTTTGTATTAAAATCTGACGTGGGGTAAGAGTACTTATTTTTATTTCTATTGAATACATTATACAATACATCATTTTCACAATACAAGACAAAAATATTTCTATTATAGGAGCTATTCTATGAATTTTGGATTCTGCGAAAAGTGGCATGTGTCAACATATACTGATATACAGTGGTACCTCAAATAACTCCAATAGGCAATAATCATATCAATTTTTTACATTTGCATGCCCAGCAAACCTTATATTCCTTCCATAAGCTTATTCTAAAATCTTATTTCAAATTGTGTTGGTAACGTAAGTTTCACTTGTTTTTTTCTCGTTTTTTTACATTCTTTAAAAATAGGAAAAATATGTTTCAACATGTAAAATTTAATATATTGTATTATTTGGCAAAAGTATATTATGAAAGTGTACAACAGCATTACAAAAGCATATCATAGTTTGAACAGCATTACAAAAGCATACCAGAACTGAAAAGATACATATTTCATACACAAAGATATTTTTATCAATAGATTTTTTTTTAATTATTTTTTTTAGAACATTTGGAGAGGACTACCTCAAAAAAAAATTAATAAAATAGAACATTTGGAGGGCTTAGAACCGCCCATCCAAATGGTCACTAGAAAGTTTTTACTTCTATATATTAACACCAAAATAAATATTTATAATTAGTAATTACATAATCATTT
The DNA here is from genome assembly GCA_027726005.1 of Juncus effusus. Classification (NCBI taxonomy): domain Eukaryota; kingdom Viridiplantae; phylum Streptophyta; class Magnoliopsida; order Poales; family Juncaceae; genus Juncus; species Juncus effusus. Next base: position 519,480 of record CM050909.1, read on the forward strand.
TATGTTTTTTCAATTATAAATTTATTTGCTTAACATCAAAATGGAGGCCTTGTGTGGCAATCAAAATCAGCACACTAGTCACACACCAATCCACACACACAATTCACATTTTTCTATCAGAATCTAGCAAATTGCACAGTATATCTCTATCCAGTATGCAGACTTTAATTTATTTGAGGTTCTCAAAAAATAAAAATAAAACTTCAAGAATTTATTTTTTCAAATACTGGCGTGTAAAAATAAAAAACTTAGGCCCCACTTCACATGCGCTTTGGAATCTTTTGGGCCCAAATTTGTATTTTACTTCAATTTTAGAATCTAGAGAATCCAATACTTTCAGCATGAACATAATATTTCATTATCAATCTTTCAAAATACTATCTTGTATTGTATAAACCAAAGTATAAATAATACGAAGGAATAATTCTTTATACCAGAAAAAACGATATATTATTATCTGTCAAAAATAAAAACTAGCACTGCTTTGAGATCCATATAATGCAATCACAAGTGAACTTTTAGGACCACATAGTACAAGAATAATTAGTAACTATATATATATCAGTTTCTTTGATTCAAATAATAATTATGTTCATAATGTTGACATCTCTAGAAAACTTTAGTCATAATTAATTCATTATCCATGTACTACCATTTTTTTAATAAAATAGTACTCTAATAATAAACCAATAAAGACAAGTTAAAAAGTTAAAACTACTCATTAGTTCAAACATCTAAAATTACATTAAAACATAGCAACACAACAAAAGGAACAACTAGAGGTCCATTTTTCGCATCACCCCCTTGATTATACAAAATTGCGAAACGGCTAAAAGATAAATATAAAATATTTTATTTGCGATTTAGTCCTTGATGAAATGAGGGGTTAGAAGTTTGGCGACGGAAAATCCATTAAAGGAATCAACTTTAAATAATTCCTTTAATTTATCATCACATACAATATTCCTCCTATCAGCTGGATCCTACAAAAATAATTTATAAAAATTAAAAATATTATAATTGTGTGCTTTTTGAGTTTGATTAAATTACTACTCATGGGACTGTTATATATTTTTTCAAAAAAAAAAAAAAAAAAGAGATTTATAAAGATACTTAATATTGAGGGAATAATCTATGTAATTTTGATTTTTTTAGACATTTAATCTAAAAATATACATATTCACATATACAGTCTTAAAACATGATTTTAACATTTGCATTCTAAAAGGGGAACTTCACATTTTAACCTTTCAAAAGGGTATATATGAAAAGCACCAACATGAATATTTAATATTATAATAATAATAATTATTTTACCTGGAGATTATTTTCCTTAAAATAAGCCCACATTCGCTTTATCAAATCAGATCTCGCGAGACTCGACTCTCCAGTTCCCAAAAAGGTTTTTAATTCTTCCGATATTTTAAGTGGAACGAGTAAACCTGATTGACCCGTTTGACCCGTTTTCTGCTTTTTTGCCGACCCTAAAATAATATAAAATAAATCAATTATATGGATTGCATTAAAGAAAAAAGGTATATTGTTGAGAAATTTCACTTTGGCCTTTGGGAGTTTTGAAGTTTTAATATAGTGAAAAAAGAAAATATTTTATTAATCAGCAAATAGGCGAGATATTAGAAGAAAAGAATCATGCATTTGATCGAAACATTTTCAGTCTGGTCCTTTAAGAATAGTCAAATAAAGTGAAAATAATTAATAATTTTAGGGTCCGTTTGGGAACATTTTATTTTTGCGTTTTTCATTTTTTTTTCTAAAAAATAAATGAAACGCGTTTGGCTAGAGGGCATTGTTTCCATTTATTTTGCTCAAATCTGAAAAAATAAACGGGTTTATAGAAACGTGAATATCTTGTTTCCAATTTGTTGTTTTCATTTCCATATGTGTGAACGTGTTACCTTTTACACAACTTATCAATTCTCATCGCATTCACATGGCCAATATATAATAAAATAATAACATGATACTTTTTCTCTCTTCAAAGTCCAGGAAGGACAATTATAAAAATAATTATAAAGTCAAGAGTCAAAAACAAATCAAAATGTCATTAGCATATTCATACATTTATTTGTATCCACTTATATCATGTATGTATAATATATTAATTCATTTTAGATGAAGTAGTTATTTGTTAGTAAATTTACAGTTTGTTACTATTAAATTTCTATTATTATTTTACTATATATAATTTGCTTTAACTATGTAAACTCTTATTATACATTATTATGTTATGTATACTATTTTTTAGTCCATATATTATATTTCATTACATCAATAGTATATTGACAGTAAAACTTTATGTGAAAATTACCCAAAGAAACATAACAAAATAAAAAATAATATATTGAAAACAATGAACATAAAAAATTTGTTATCTCTCAATTTTAAAAACAAAAACAGTAATTTTTAAATCAAAACCAGAAAAAACAGAAAACTGTTTATCGTTTTTAAAAAACGAGAAACCAAAAAACAAAAATGATGCCAAACAAGCCCTTAATAAATTAATTACCATCATTTTGTTTTTCCTTCTTTTGAGGCTTTTCTTTCTCCTTAGATTTCGAACTGCCTCCACCTCCATTATTATTATCTCCTAAATAAACATTTCAAAATTATATTTTTAATTTTGCAATTTGGTCCCTGAGTTTTTTAAAATTAATTAATTAGTTAATAAATTGTACCGTCTTCAAGAGGCCAGATGTGTTTGGTGAGAGCCTTGTTCATTTGAAACATGTCGATTGAATTCACGTTGAATAATGTTTTTAATGTTTCATCGCATAATATTTTTCTCTTGTTTTTTGGGTCTTGCAAGTCATTCGCTTTTATATATGCCCATATTTTCTTCACAACCTACAAATCCAAAAATATATTAATAAATTAAAAATTAAAAATAAAATAAGTATTACTATAAAATATCACAACTTCAAAAGATAAACATATCAAATATATCTTTTCAAACACGTAGATTTGGACAAATAATAATTAAATTGATTTACTAATAAATAAAATAATGAATAAAAATACCTCGGTTCTAGCGAGAGTTGTTTCACCGACAAAATTTTGCAATTGTTCAGAAAGACTGCACACTTTTGTAAATCCGCCCCCTCTTTTCTTTTCTTCCTTATTATTATTGCATTTACTCATTCTTTTTTTTTTTTGTGAAATCAAAATGATAGAAACAAAATACAACGATTAGTTGGAAAGGGAATTGTATAAATGAAGTGTTGAGAAATCAAACATGCAGAAAGAATTAAGATTTTGAGAAACTTATGAACATATAAACCCTAATTAAGCACCGAATGAAATTTTGGATATCAAATATAGTGATTTTGATACATTTCATATAGAGCAAATTAGATTAGTTTTATCGTTTTAGTTCAAATAATTGCGGACATAAAACCCCTAAACCCTAAGTATAAAGGTAGCACTGTATTAGAATTATTTTTACATTAAAATACATTTCTAAGGCTGATACAAACCTGCAATAATAACACCTAACTTAACTAATCGAAAAACTGAAGCATGCAAAAATTCAAAAGTAAAGTACTTTGAGAGAAAGAAAGAATGCAACTTTACTATGTCAATCACTAATTACCCCAAATAAAAAAATTATTGGACCAAAAAGCAATGCAATTTTAAGCCAAATCTCCTATTACGACAGAATAAAACTGCCCAAAAGCAAAAATTATCAAAAAATCCAATGGAGAAATAAACCCTAAATTAAATCCACCAAATTCAACCAAAGGAGAAAAAAATCTACCAATCGCATTACCTTCTCTTCTTCTTCCCAGCTCCATTACTAGACCCCTCCATTTCCTCCTCCTCCTCCTCCTCCTCTTCCTCTTCTTCCTCTCCCTCTCCTTCCTCCTCTTCCTTTCCCTCTCCCTCTCCCTCCTCATTCTCATTCTTCATCTCGGAGCTCAGGAACAAATCGACCTGCTCTCTAATGAACGCCTTCTTGTGGGACAAGTCAGCATCGAACTCCGCCTCCAGGTAGCGCCGCACCGCGCCGGTGGTGGTTGTGGAGAGGTCCGATGACCGGAGGAACTCCTTGAGCTTCTCCACCAGCTCCTCATCCGTCGCCATAGCTGAACAACGAGAAGAACAAGAAGAAAGAATTTTTTTTTTTTCGATTTAGTCCCTTGGTTTTTTAGTCTGACTATGTGTGTTGGGAACTGAAAAGAATTCGGTGTTTGTAGACTGGAATGTATATGAATGTGGGTTCTGTCGGTTAAATTGAAGGTGTGCTGTATGAACCGAGTGTATTTAGTATTGTTTTAGATTGGTTGGGCCTGTTTAGAGTAACTTGTTGGGTTTATTATTGACTTGGTACGTATGAATTAATGGGCTTATTATGGACAAGTTTTAATGAGTGGGCTGTTATTTATCATGTAAATGAATATGATACGGCCTATGTTTGTTTCAGTAAGCATTGTTATGTAAGTATATTTTCTCATCAATGTATAAATTTCTGTATTGGCGTGAAAATCGCATACTGTACTAAGAAAGATTAAGTAAACATTTGATGAAACATTGAATATAAAAATATTTAAAATGTATTATATATGTGATAGTTATGATGAATAATTAATTAATTGTTATATGTTCGATCCAGTCTTTGCCTTTTGGTGAGTATGAAGCAAAGAGCAAAGAAACTTAAGATGATTTACACTAGGAATTTAACATAAAAAGGTGAATCATGTGAAGTCATTATAACTATATACTTAGCTTTTAAGAAATCAGAGACTTTGTTAATACAACTGGACCATCAAAAGTCTGGCAGCATAAATATAACCAGCTCATTGCCTTGGTCTAGTGCCCAATACTTTTTTTTAATGATTTTTCGAGGTATAGTGCCCAGTATTTGTTCGATAACATACTTCAAAAATTTATATACAATCTTAGATTATATACACGATTTATATTTATATTTTTCGAGGTATAGTGCCCAGTATTTGTTCGATAACATACTTCAAAAATTTATATACAATCTTAGATTATATACACGATTTATATTTTCTCCTATAAAGTATACATAATCACTGCATTATAATATAATAAATACACAAAATAATGATTTTCACGAAAGACAAAACAAAAGTCTCCAACCATACATGACTCTCATTTAAAACCATAATAAAACATTTCCCCATAAATAAAGAATAGTAAACATAATTAAATGAGAGTTGTATGACTCCTGTCGGTGGTTTTCACTCGAAACAGTGAATCTCAGAATGGATAAATTGATATATTGACAATAGTACCACCTCTCTATATTTCATGTGGAAAACATCCATTTAACTCTTCCTGTAGCTTATTTAAATCAATGACTCTTACAATATAAATAAAAAATTAGTATGATAAGTGTGTTTCAACTGTGTACTTCAATTTTAAATAGAAAATTTAAACATAGTACATATAAGAAAGATTATACAGGGAAAGTTCATATAAAATCTTGAAATATTTTTGAAGTACATATAAGAAAGATCATACAGGAAAAAAGTTTATATAAAATCTTGAAAAACATAAAACGCGTATAAATGCGGCGCTTTGGATCCCAAAGCATCAGCTTTCTTTCCCTCCATTTTCCTTTCTACCCCACTAATTTTTTAATAATTATTTCTCACTCCTGTTTCCTCTACTTAGACCACTCTTCCTCACTAGTCACTCCTCACTGTCCACTCTCTTTTCTCTACTTTGGATCTGAGTCCAGAAATTCAAAATGAGGAAATTCCAGTCTATTTTGAAGCTGTTTTTATGCGTTTTGTTGGAGTTTTTACTAGCTGGAGCTGATGATCCGTACCGGTTTTATACGTGGGTTGTCACTTACGGCCCGATTTCTCCTCTTGGTACAGTTCAACAGGTACCTGATGATTCATATTAATTTTTTTTTTCCTTTTTCACGCTAGTTTGATAAATTTAGTTTTTGATTATTCATGGTTTAGTACGTACTATTTATAGTAGCTTTACGTTGCGGTATGTTGCTCCATTTTGTGTACATTTTTGTTTTTATTTAGTTGGTACCAGCCAGCTATTTGGTTCAATTTATCACTAGTTTATATTTTGCAAAATCTTCTAGAAGCTTGAAGTTGCATTCTTTTATATCTTCTCTATTTTAGAAAGCTTACAATGACTCAAAACTGCTACTTACATCTCACTTAAAGCCGAATTTACTTTCTTTTCAGCTTATTTTTCACTCATATCTCACTTCAAATTTACTTTCTTCCCCTCATTTCACATTATTTTCAATTTTCCACTAACAAAATCTCTCCTTTTTTCCCAAAGGGAATTCTCATAAATGGCCAATTTCCCGGCCCCACAATCGACTGTGTTACAAACGACAATCTCATTATCAACGTCATCAACCAACTCGACGAACCTTTCCTCTTAACCTGGTAACCATTACTAAAATCTCTCACTTCATAAACTATAATTACTACAACAACATTCCTTTCCTAATTTCTCCTTCCTTTTTAACAGGAACGGGATAAAACAGAGGAAAAACTCATGGCAAGATGGAGTCTTAGGCACCAACTGCCCGATCCTGCCAGGCTCAAACTACACTTACCAGTTCCAACCAAAGGATCAGATAGGATCCTACACTTACTTCCCGACTGTGGGAATGCACAGGACAGCTGGCGGGTTCGGGGCGTTAAACGTGCACCAACGGCCCGGGATTCCGATTCCGTATGGGAAACCGGATGGGGAGTTTACGTTACTTGTTGGTGATTGGTACAAAGCTGGCCATAAGGTGATAAAATAATAAAAAAAATATATTGATATAAAATTATTGATTTGGTGTAAAATAAAGTGTGATATGACTTTTTTTTTGGGTTTTTTTGTGTATTGTAAATGCCTAAAATGGGTATCAGAAGAGTAGTTTATCAATTATAACTATGTTTGTTTTTCAAAATTAAGATTAAATGTTATTAAAGTGAAATTATTATTCTTGAAATGTTTGTTAAAAGAATTATTTATTATTATTATTTTTGTTAGGTATTGAGCCAAATATTGGACGCTGGAAACTCAATGCCATTTCCAGACGGATTAATCATAAACGGCGCTCAATCAAGCGCCTTCACTGGCGATCCAGGTAACAAAACAATTTAACAAATATCCTATTTTAATTCCCCAATATTCCATTTTAAACTAAAAAATCTCTTTTCGTTCAGGCAAAACGTACATGTTCAGAGTGTCCAACATCGGACTCGAGACCTCCATCAACTTCAGAATCCAGAACCACAAACTCATCCTAATCGAAACCGAAGGAGCCCACACTATCCAAACCAGTTACGACTCACTAGACTTACACGTTGGCCAATCCGCGGCCTTTTTGGTTGCCCTCAATCAGCCTGTTAAAGATTATTATGTGATTGCCACTACGAGGTTTGCTGAGAAGGAGTTGGTGAGCACTGGAGTTCTCCATTACACGGGATCTGGTTTCCCGGTTTCTGGCATTATAACGCCGGGCCCGCCTGGGTTGGTTGACTGGTCAATGGATCAAGCCAGATCCATCAGGTATTAAAATTATTTGTTTGTTTTGTAATAAATAGATTGAATTTGTTTATTTACTTTCAATTAATGTTTGTTCAGAAGATGTTTGTTAATTTAATTAATTATCTGTTTATTTCCCTTCTGACAATGTATTTTAAAATAAATAGATAATAGTTAAATAAACGAATATAATATATTTTCATAAATATTGTATTTTTTTAAAAATAAATAGATGATTTTTAATTAAAAAAGAAAGAAAATATATTGTTTATTAAAAAAGAGCCTTCTCCATGCAATAAAAAATATATTGTTTATTTACTCAAATAGCTAACTAATTAATTAAATGAATAAACAAATACAAAATGTATTTTAAAAAAATATGTAGATTTTGTTTAATCCACAATTTTTCATTTAATCCCAACAATATACCGACTTAAAAAAAAAATTTCTATATTTCTCACAACCATCATTTGAAATCCCGATTTAACCAAAACCATCATTTGAATTCCCGGATTTTCCAGGCGGAATCTAACAGCAAACGCAGCTCGACCAAACCCGCAAGGCTCGTTTCATTACGGGTCCATACCCAGAACCCGATCCATCATCCTCTCCTCATCCGCCCCATTAATAAATTTAAAACAACGCTATGCAGTAAACGGAATCTCCTTCGTGTTTCCAGAAACGCCCCTCAAGTTGGCAGATAATTATAATATTGCCGGTGTGTTTAGTTGGGACAGTTTGCCGCTGGCGCCCAATGGGGGGGCGACACCTGGCGTGGGGACGCCGGTCGTGAGGTTGGGCTTGCATGAGTTTGTGGAGATTGTGTTTTTGAATACTGAGAGCAAGGTGATTAGCTGGCATTTGGATGGTTATGATTTTTGGGTTGTTGGGTAAGAAATTTTTTTATTTAATTTATTTTAGTTTATTTGGTTTAATTTAATTTAATTTAATTTTATTTGTGTAGATATGGAACAGGTGCATGGACGGAAAATGAGAGGAATAATTATAATTTGGTTGATGCCACAACACGACACACAGTTCAGGTAAATAAAAGCAAAATTAACAAAATATATATGTAAATATAATTAATTATTAATTAAACAATTAATAATTGTGATTAATTGATTACTTTTAATTTTTTAATTTTTGAAGGTTTATCCGAATGGTTGGTCGGCGATATTAGTATCGTTGGATAATCAAGGAATGTGGAATATTAGGTCGAGTATGTGGGCCCGACAATATTTAGGGCAACAATTTTATTTTAGGGTTTGGACGCAACAACAAAGCTTGGCGAATGAATATAGTATTCCTTCCAATGCTTTGTTATGTGGAAAAGCTATAGGTCTTAATCATTAGATTTTGATTTTTGTTATTATTTTTTGTTTTTTTCGTTCCATTGGTTTAGTTGAATTATTTTTGTCATGATGGGATGACAAGAGTGATAGAGAATTAGAAATTTTGTATGATTTATGAGTTTTTGTATTTGATTGGACTTGGTTTCGCATAAATTGTCATGCTAAATGGAAGTTGTAAATTATGCTTTGCTATGGTTTTTATTACTTATTTTACTCAAAAAAATGTTAGTACTTAGCTAAAAGTAAATGGAAAAATAAGTAAACCTGGAATAAAATAGTTTTTATTACTTACTTTACGGGAATTGAAATGCTGGATTTGAAGTAAACCTGGAATCTAATCGTGCTAGACTAGCATGTGAAATCCCGGTTTTCCTCGTCCAGTTTTCATAGAAAATCAGGATCCCAAAATCTGAGGTTTGAACAGGAAATCTGTCAACGTTATAAAAACCAGGATTCCAAATCCGAGGTTTGAAAAGCTGCTGTCTGAGTCACTGACAGCCTCTCTTTTTCTGTCTCTGAAAATCCTTCCATTTATTTTCAGATATATCTCAAAAGAGGTAGCAAATCGATTCCATCAATCCAATTTCTTCTTTCAATCCAATTCGAATCTTACTCTGACATTTCAGATTATCACTGATTCGGGTTCAGTTTCTTTTCAGAAACTATGATGAACACAGTTTCAGCAGATGGAGGATTGGCTGCCAAGGTAATTTTATTATTTTTTCACCCGATTTCTTTCTACAATCAATTTAAATATAATATTTTTTTTACTCTGTCTGAAAAAATTGAACATTTTTTAATCAATCGTAAGCTATTTAGTTCCATTGAGAACCAATTACGGGCAATTTAAGTGCGATTTTCATTCTGTAATTTCAAATCTTTGTATCAGTTTGTGGCAGCGAAGAAATGCAACAGCTCCTCTACTGTTCGTGTAAGAGCTTCTTTAGCTTCTTCACCCCAAAAAATGGCGACTCAACAATTGAAGACTGATAAATCTCAGAAATTAATACAAGTTGGGGTTTTAGGCGCAAGTGGATACACTGGTGCTGAAGTAAACTTCTTTCTTTCTTTTTTTCAATACTTTTTTCATTAAATTTGAATATTATTTCAATATAAATGCTATTTTAGCTAGGGTTTAGGGTTTAACTGTTTAAGACATTGAGTTACACTGATTAACTAATCCTAATTTGATTCTTTCACTCATTTGTTGCTTAATTTCTTTCAAATACTTCACTGAAAATATAAAATTTATTTAAGAAATATATTTATTTAATTAATTTACAGATTGTGAGACTTCTTGCAAATCATCCACATTTCGGTATTAAAATGATGACAGCTGATCGAAAAGCCGGCCAATCAATCGGTTCAGTATTTCCTCATTTAATTACTCAAGTAAATTTCTTTATACATTTTTCTCATACTTTCAATTCATGAAATAATTATGTTTTATATATTTTTATTTATTTTTATATAATTTTTTGTAGGATTTGCCAGATATGGTTGCAATAAAAGATGCTGATTTCTCAGACATTGATGCGGTTTTTTGTTGCTTGCCACATGGCACCACTCAGGTTTTTTCTTATTATTTTTTTTATTTTTTTCAACTTTTAATTAATTAATTATCTATATAATAATACTAAGTTTTGTTTATTTATTCTCAAAGGAAATAATTAAAGCACTGCCTAAGAGTCTAAAAGTCGTCGATCTTTCTGCAGTATGTTTTCTTTTTTCCTTTACTCCATAAAATATATTAATACATAAAATAATATAACTGAATAATATTTATTTATTTATTTACTTTGTTCAGGATTTTAGGCTGAAAAATATATCTGAGTATGAAGAATGGTATGGTCAAGCACATAAAGCACCTGAATTACAAGTATATACTTTTCATTTATATCATTCATTCATTCATTCATTTATTTTTCTCAAATATTTATTTATTATTATTATTTTTTTTAATTTTAGGAAGAAGCAATATATGGATTAACAGAAATTTCAAGAGAGGAAATAAAAAACGCGAGACTTGTTGCAAATCCAGGCTGTTATCCCACTTCTATTCAATTGCCTCTTATTCCCTTAATTAAGGTCTCATTAATTCAATTATTGAATTATAACTTCAATTCACATTTATAAATATTTTTATTTTTTTTATTTTAGGCGGGGCTGATTGAGGTTAGAAATATCATAATAGATGCGAAATCTGGAGTCAGTGGTGCAGGTCAGTTAGTTTTATTTAAATGAATGTAAAAATATGAATATTTACATTTAGGTCCCTAGAATTATAAATATGTGATTTGTTATTTTTTTTTATTTTTAGGGCGTGGAGCAAAGGAGGCGAATCTATATACTGAAATTGCAGAAGGGATCCATTCTTATGGAATTACCAAACATCGCCATGGTAATTATAAATATTATAAAAAATATATTTATTTTATTTAATTATTTATTTATTTTGGTTAATTTTTCAGTGCCTGAAATAGAGCAAGGATTATCAGATGTGGCTAATTCAGAAGTTAGAGTTAGCTTCACCCCTCATTTAATGCCTATGGTAATAAATTAATAATTTAATATCCTTTTTATGTAGTTTTCCAATTTCTTTTTAAAAAAAAATTAATTTATTATATTTTTAAAATATTTAGAGTCGAGGGATGCAGTCAACAATATACGTAGAAATGACAGCTGGCGTGACGATTGAAGATTTACACCAAAAACTCATTTCTACTTATCAGGTTTGCAAATAAGCACTTACATTTATGTCAAATTACAAAAGTACCCCTTCATTCTTTAAGAAATTAAAAAAAAGGTCCCTTGCGTTACAATCTACAGATCTTCTATAAACTTATCAAATATTTCGATTTAACTATCTATATTATTTGAAAGTATTTGCAATTAATTTCTCAAATCCTAATAATATTTTTTTATGTTTATTTATTATTTTTGTTAGAATGAAGAATTTGTGAGAATATTAGAAAAAGGGGCGGTGCCGCATACTCGTCACGTGAGAGGCTCTAATTATTGCTTCATTAATGTTTTTCAAGACCGAATTTCTGGACGGGCTATTATTATCTCAGTCGTATGTTTTTATTTTATTCTCTTTCTAATTAATTATCATTTTTACAACCCCTAAAAAAACAAAATATCATAATAACCCTTTGAACCATAAAACTTAGAAAATGGGGGTATGGTTGGTATTTAAGTATTTTGTTGGGTTGATGTGAAATTTTTTATTAATTATATTTGTTTATGAAAGTAATTACTATGATGGTTATAATATTATGTTTTGGTAATATATAGATTGATAATTTGGTGAAAGGAGCGTCAGGACAAGCGTTGCAAAATCTTAATTTAATGATGGGATTTCCAGAAAGTACCGGTCTTTTGTACCAGCCGTTATTTCCTTGAAATTATTAGTTATCTATTTATAAGAGGTAAATTTAAATAATTATGTTTTATTTTCTTTTTGGAGTAGTTTCATGTTTGGTACACTTGGAATTGTTCTTCTGATTTTATAAACATTTGATGTTAAGTTTTGCTTCTTTTCATTTCAAATCTTTATTGCAGGACTGAATCGTAAGGAAATAAATTTGTGAGGTTTGGATAATCCATGCGTCTAAATTTGTTTTGAATTTTTTTTTACTTCCCTTGTATTAAATTTTTGGAATAAGTTTGTATTGTAGCTTAAATTTAATATATTTAATTCTTGCGTCCTTGACTTTGTTTATCATATAATTATAAGATCAGTGTATTTTGAACTCTACTTATTATAACACTTTAATTTTTTCTATAATATAATTTGAAAGAAAAGAAAATATGAACCAAACCAACACAATGCTCTCAATTTTGTAGAATTGAAGACGAGATTATTAGTAAAATTCAAATATTTGGAGTTAATTTGTTTTAAAAAAAGCAAGCAATTAACAATTAATTATGTTTACAATCCTAAATTTTTCTAAATTATCACAATCAAATTCATATTTCTTTCTTCTGCGGTGATCTCAAGCCATGTCTACACAGTTGGTTAGCTCTAAATTTTTTATTTAGAGAAAAAAAGAATGTGACCCAATGGTATCGTACTCACTGAACTTGGTTGTGTGGATATGTTTTGGCCTCATATTGAGACCTTTTTACTACATAGTAAGATCTCAGTTTCTTCTAATATCTTAATTCTTATTCATGTAGTGAGAGAAAATATGACATGAGACATTATTCTCACATATAAGTGAGAGTTGGGTAGCACTATAGCAACAATTATAGTATTATATAGATGATATGTATGTTCATACATGCTGCATTTTAATCACATGACTTGCAGCTAACACCATAATTTCTTGATCATGATATTCTAATGAATTGGCTCCTTCTCCCATTATTACCCGTAAAAAAACTAAAATATCGGTAAAACATTTCATATATTCAATACATATTGTGTTTTTTTCATAAAAAATAATACATATTGTGTTTTTCCAGGGTTACACATTAAATAATTCTTCAAATGTCAATCGAGCATTCCTTTATTTTGTTAATTTTATGTCGGCAAAGATGGTTTCAAATGGTACTAGAGAGACGATCAAGTTCTCCGTAGTTTATTATAAGAATGTCATTTGAGGAATAAAATGTGGAAAATTTTATTATTCAAATCTGTATAATAAAAGCAATGACTGATTAAATACTGAGAAAAAAAAACTAATTTAGTTGCCATACGAATTAATTGCATTGATTGTTTATATTATGCATAACTAATATGATTAATATGATAAATAAAGATTAAGAAATTTAAAACACAATACCAACCATTTCACTAGATTTATGAACTAATATATTAAATTTTACTAATAATAGATTTGATCAACAGAAACGTCTAGCAATAACACAATCTAACCCATGTTTTAAAATTTCAAAATAATTTTATGAGTCATCACATATTTCAAGTGCCAGAGTCCATAAACGCTGACAATCTTACTTATTCATCCTCGTCTTTCATGTCGGTTCGAGTTATTTAGTCAAAGTACAAGTTTGCCGTGCATATTCAATCCATTTGCCAAAATATTCAAATTTAGCTCATGCGCCCCAAGTGCTTAGTTGATTATGTAGTGACTTCCAATTATGTCGTAAGATTTTAGATTCCTCTAAAATCTGTCATATAATTAGATATAAGTGGATATATGCTATGAGATTGATTCACTTGGAATGAGATATATTTCATAGCGTATGCAACTCATCCATGTTATATATACACTGGTCCCTTAAACACACGAAAACTTCATTGCAACTAACTAGCACCTAATTTCTTGTTATGTATGCCTCGATATCTTACCATAATATATGTCCTTTTTGATAATGATATTTAGGAAAAATTAGGAGAAGAAAATAAATATTTAGGAAATATTTGGAGAATGAAAGGAGGTGGCTTATTTCTATCTTTGTTATCTTTAATTTAGATAGTTTATATTTTGGTAATTAGTCAAGGCTCTATTATATAAAAAGACCTAAACCTATTATAATTGCATCCCAATTCTTATAATGTAGTCTCTCAGTTGGTTATACGATTTCTCTTTTTTTCTCTAATTATTTTTCTCATGCGTTCTCTTTCTCTATATCCATATATTCTCTCAATTACCCTAACATTTCTTGATCCATATTGTATCCCTAGCATACTTAAAATATCAATTATGGCCTCTTTAAAATTTAGAAACGTCCTATACAGTTCCCTATGGAACATGTTGAATTCAACTTTTCTGTTCTTATTTTCCCTTGATACATTTGGGAAGAAAAAACGTAAACATTGTGAACTCCTTGTCATGTAAAACGGTACTTGCATAACCGGAAAATGAAATTGCTTCGTGATTATATCAAGAATTAAGCTCCCCATTGTTAATAGATGTCCAAGCCTAAAACAAACCATGACATGATCACTGAGTGGGAGTTGAAATCAAGGTTTTTCTATGCATTTGGATTCTTCAAATTACAACATTTTTATTTTCTTATATAATATGATTGGAAAGAAATAGTACAACCTCACACAATACTGGCCTGGTACCACTGTATGTTGCAGCCATAATTATAGAAAATAACCACATTTTTTAGTAAAATATTTGTATAATAGTAGGAAATCTAGATGGTTTTGATTTTTTTAATTTTTCCACTTAAAGTTCAATAAGAAATAAGTGTATTTTTCTTTTTGTAACAACATTTATTATTAACATGTAATAACACAACTATATAAATCATATGCTCGTATTTGTTACACCTGTATGTTTATTTAGGGAATAGAACTTAATATGTTAATCACATGGTAACTTTACTGCAACCGAGACCAAAATATTCCAAATTTAAGATATTTCTCTCTAGTGTTCCCCGATTTGTTATTTCATTACCTTCAATTCTAATATCAATCTCATTATTGATTCAACATGATCATTTCAGCGTCTTCATCATCATTCACAATTATATGAACTAATTTTCTCATAACGTGTGTAGTGTGCTTGACCTTCTTGACTTGGATGAATTGTAGAAAATTTACGGATGTTGAACACCTTTGTGACTAGCAGTTATCTCAAAACTTCTAAACAATCTTCATTTGGTTCCGTATTGGACCTTTTTATGCTGCAAGAATTCAGTTTTTTCTAATATCCTAGTCATAAATGAAGAACAAGAAAAAAAGTAAATGAAGAACAAGAAAATATATGACATGATGGACTTATCAATCATATAAATAATCAAATAACTAATAAGAGGTCAAATACTTGGTTGAAACATTATATATATAGCTGAATCGTGCATGTTACATGAAAACACATGTAAGATTTACCCCGTAATTTATAAAACCTAAAATTTACTCATGTAAGATTTATTGTAACTAACATCCTTACTTTCTAATATCTTGATCATTATTTTATGATGAATTATGCTTTTTCTGTTGTATTCATATGAAACCTAAAATTTCTAAGTATACCCTTGCAAAATTTGAAATATTTCATTACCATATACACAAATGAAGAACTAAGTTATTCTTTGCATTGTGATAATTTATGCTGTCTCGATGACTATAAAAAGGTAAAATTGTGTGAACTCTTTGAAAAACTAGTAAAACACAAGTGGAAATCATGATTCTTCTTCATGTTGTAACTTATGATAAATTAACAATGACAGACAAAATAATAAATTAACAAGTACAAAATTATATTGTAATGTGAATATAATTTTTTTTTATATGTCAAAGAATTATAGTACATGTAATTCTTGAAATATATCAAACATTAATGTCTCCATCATTTTTCTGTGTAATATCTTAAATTTAAAAACAATATTAATTTGAGTACAATGTATAATCTCTTGTTATTAAACTAAGATTTTCAGTTTTCTCTAATACCTTAGAGCGTAAAGTGATGAACGGAGAGAACATTTTTTTGATTGAATGGAGAAAACTCTTTGTTTCACACTTTCATTTTTTTGATGCCAATGAAAATTTAACCCAGAATCTACAATTTATTGTGCTTACTCCTAGATGAGAGAACATATGACAATGAGAGAATTACATGAACTGAGTGATGATATTATTGCCTAGCAACATTATTTAGATGATATATTCAAGCATGTTGCATGAAAATTTGTCAATTAGATGAAAACTTTATGCAGCTAACACACACATAGTACATGGATCATTACCGCATTGAGACAGGTAAAATAAATAAATTAGCTAAATTCATTTTTCCTTGCTATTTGACATGACTATAAACACATGTCATGATATTACCTTTACTGTAAGGAACTAGGGGAACCCCTTCCTCCGCTTCGGAGCGGAACAACGAATATTGTGTATAAATTACTATATTCCTTTATTTAGGCTTAAAATAATAAATGTAGTTTCACTTTATTCAAGTCCCTTATGCTGGTATTATTCATACATCTTTTGCTATATATACATGATGTTCTGAGATACATATATGATATTTACAGTTTTTGTACTAAAATATAATCTCTATAATTATAACATCATAATATATTTCTTTATATTAAAACATGAAAAAAAGAAGAAGATGATAACTCTCATTTATAGAGATACAAATGATAATTTGATATTGCATATTCTACAATAATATCATGATCATGGTTTTCTTTATAATAGTAGATGGAGCATAAAATAATATATTAATTCTCACGATAGAAAAGTTTATAGTGGGGTTACACATGATAATTCATTTATGACAAAAATGCACAACAATATTTAGTTTTGTATAAAATTAAAAAATGATATTTAAAATTTATGTTTATATTTATAATTATTTTTAGTAGTATTTTAAGGAAAAGAAATATTACATATTTGTAAATTGTAAAGTGAGAAAAATGATATTTAAAATTTGGAGGGATATGTGTGAAATTATTTTAAAAAAAAATTAAAAGTTTTATGAGGTACAATTTGGGTCTACATTACAGATCTCTTTGAAAGTTAAATTTGGGTCTACAACTTGGTTCTAAGTAATAAATATATTGATTTGGAGGGAACAAGTGTCAAGCTCACGTGAGACTTGAATTTCCTTATAATTATGAAAGAATGTGTGAATTGATGAAGACTTGACAGAATAATTTGTCAAGAGGGTCCAAAAGAGCACAAAATCTCCACCGACTGATAAACAATGTAATGCATTAATTAACAATGGTCAAATACAAATGTCTTAATCCAAAATAGGTCACTTCAAAACTGACTCACAGTTCTGGAATCTCCTCCCAAATTGATGTATATAATTTTTATTCCGTTTATTAAATCCAAACCATCAATGGAGACATTTGATTATTCTATATTTTCTCTCCATTAATTGCAAAATGAAGACATCCATTTTACTCCATGCAAACAATTAGACACTTAGTTAGCATTATTAATTTATTATGATCTTTAATTCAGTATTTGGTAATCTCAGTTAACAATTTTATTGAAAGTGCACTACTGAGTTTAGGTAATTGATATCTCTAGCCTTGCAAGGACTGGAGGGGGCAAAATTAATACGTGACGTTCTTCAATTGAACAATTGACTGAATGATTGAAATTTTTGGGCTCACAAATTAGGACTTTTGTTTTTCTAGCATCTATATGAAAAATAATTGAGCAAATATGAAATGCATGCGTTTCCTTTCTCCAACGTCTTTGTAGAGCGGTTAAAATTTTCTTGTCTTGCGATATATAACCGATCTTACCAACTTACAACAAACTAGTCTTCTTAAGATAGGAGATGTAAAAGTTGTTCCATGACACCTGCAAAAACGGAAAAAAAGCCATTAATACGTAATAAAAAAATATATTTATAAAATCAAATTAAAAAATAAATACCGTAAGGTGGTGTTGCCTGAAACGGAATGCTTCAGATTCTGTCACTCTACCTCCGTCCTATGTTCGTCTTGCAATTCGTTGAGTGAATATATCGGAGGTTCATCTTCTTCGACCATAAGAGCTTTCCCGTTATCCGCGCGGCGGCTAGGTCGATTAGATCCGGCTCTAGATGCCATCACTATGTAAACATAAATAAACTAATTAAAAAAATAAATAAATTTACTAAAAATAACTAAATTTACTAAATAATATTTAAATAAATTATCTTATTAAATAATAAATAATAAATTATCTAATTAAATAACTACTAAAAATAAACTATAAAAAAATAACTACCAAAAATCGCTATTAACAATAAATACTACCAAAATAATATAAATAATTTCTGAATAAATAACTACTAACAAAATAATTTAAATAACTAAACAAATATTAAATTACATAATCAAATCATATATATATAAAATAACGTAATTAAATAATATAGAAATAAATATGGAAAAATACCTCAAATTTCAATCGCAAAAAAACGTGATTTCTTCTCCTTCTATAAACAAATCAACAAAAAAAAAAACCTAATTCAAAATTCAAAATCAAACTAATTCTAACAAATTTGAATCAATCTAGTGAAAGAAATATAACTAATTTCAACAAAATCAAACTTATTTTACACTAATTTCTATCAATTTAAACAAATCAACAACAAATAACCCTAAATAAAAACTCAAAAATAAACTAAAAGATCTACATTTTCTTGTCTTCACTCTATTTCCTTCTTTATTCTCTTTAATTCCCAAATATTTTCTCTTTAATTTCACCAAATTTTGCTTTTTTTTGGCTGAAAAGTCATTTTTTTTCGTTTTTCTTTGATGGACGGGGGTGGAGAAATGGGGAGAGAGAGAGAGGGGGCGTGGGTTTTAACGAAGGGTCCACAGCATCTACCGCCAGACTTTCTGGCGGTAGATGTATCTATCACCAGCTAATATTGTTCTTCTACCACTAGGAATTCTGGCGATAGAATTATTTTTTCTATTTTTTTTCCTTAGCGGGATGATCTAGAAAAATTTACAAAATTGCCACTACCGCCAGAAAAGCTAGCGGTAGACCATAATTTTCAAATTTTTGCTCTAATTTTCTTACTAAACAGGTAAAAATTTTGAAGTATGAATTTTTTTTCCACATCTACCGCCATAATATTTGACGGTAGTGGCTAATTTTGATGTAATTAATCTGTTTAAGTCTAGCGTATGGAAAAAATTGAAAATTTACCTGGCGGTAAAAGCTCTCTACCGCCAGAAAAGCTGATGGTAATGCTAGTTACTTAATTTTTTTTTTTTCATATAAGTGCTATTTGCTCAATTTATTTCCAAACTGATGCTACTTCAAAACAAAGTCACAAATTAGAGAAAAAAAATAGTCTTTCATTCTCACAATTAAGTCAAGAATGAAACAAGATCCTTCATTGGATCTATATGCATCATCCTTGGAGGAACATTACAGCTGGTGATGTTGGATTATATATCTTAATAATGTTGCATAAAATTGTTATATAGCTCATTAATATATTATTGAGAAATTAATTAACTAGATTAAATAGTTTATATTATTAAAATGAATAGTACAAATTAAGCAATTTTTTTAACAATACAAAAAACATTACACTGTTCTAATTGTACTTCTTTATATATAGAAACCACCACCAACCCTCTTCATAGTCAAATGACCATCTATCTCTTCTCTTCTTCTTTCCAAAGACCTCCACAATGAACTTATAAATATTCAAAATAAAAATAAAAATGAACACAACACACTCTTCTTCTTCCTCACCTTCAATTCCATTACCATGCCCAAGATGCAAATCAAACGACACGAAGTTTTGTTATTATAACAACTACAATCTCATGCAGCCACGTCACTTCTGTCGTTCCTGTCGCCGATACTGGACTCACGGTGGAACCCTACGCAATGTACCAGTCGGTACGTACTTATATAAAAGAAGATATTTCCTGCTATTGTTTACCAACTTTTTATCAGATAACTGGCTATAATTAAGTTTACTTTCTCCAACAGGCGGCGGTTCTAGAAAGACAAAACAAGCCGATTCAATCGCACAAACGAATTCAAAGCCACAAGCAGTAGCTTACGATTCGTTACAGAACTATACTTCATGGAACCCTAACCCTAGCTTCCAAGTACTGAATGCTCAGACGCCTGTCGGAGCTTACAGTTACCTGCGACAGCAACGTGATGTGGAACCGACAAGTCATTTTGAGAATGATAGGGAAGAATTAGGGTTTGATAGCGGAATGAACCAATATGAATTGGATCCTTTGCCAGAGAGTTTGTCTGTTAATGGGTCACCGTTTTGTTACTGGAAATGAACTGGTATGAGTTGCGCGAACGAATTATCTAGAGACATGTGGCACTTTTCCTTGAGTTGACGATTTAAATTATCATGTTACCTTGTGTTCATAGTTGAGTTTATGTAATTTGTGCTTGTTCATTGTTATTTGAAATGTGCATGCATGCATGTGTGTGTGGTGTAGAGTCCTGAGACTTTATAATCCGGCTAGTGTTTTGATCTCTTGATGTGACTATGTGAGTTTTTATTTAGGAATAAATGATGTAATGCGTTTAATGAGCATCAATCATATTGTTTGTATTTATCATGATTAATTTGTTCTACTAGATCCTCTTTTTTGTTGTGATTTTTGAGAAAATTAATTTACCAAGAAACAAATAACACATTGCATTTGATGACGGCCTGCATGACTTAAATACATAGCCGTTTAACTATTCTGAATTTTTTTTTATTATATAATATACATAAAAAATCTGCTAAAAAGAATCAAGATTCATGACATTATCTCCACAAATTTTTATTCCAAGAATATTTCTCCCTCTCTCTTTGAATAAATTCTTTTGCAACCTATTAAATAAGGCCCATTTCAAGCCCAAAGGCCTATTTACACAAACTACAAACTTCCTTCTCCCTCTGTTCCAAATTCAAAATCACTCCTCTTCTCCCTCTCTCTACACACTCTACAGTCTCCAATGGCGAAGCCGAACGACGGAGGAGGAGGAGGAGGAGGAGATGGATGCTGGACGCTCGACGATTTCGAGATCGGACGGCCCATTGGGGAGGGCAAGTTCGGAAAAGTCTATCTCGCTCGCGAAATCAAGGTCTCTCGTTCTCTTTTCGTCTTCAGTTCGTTTTTGTGTGATTTTGAAATCCTAGACTCCTGTTTAGTTCTTCCATAAAGAAATTTAGCAATCAGAATCAAAGATCGAGGTGTACTGACATCGTTTCCATTCGATAATTAGCATTTCCTGCATCTTTGTGCTATTTTCTCTTTCGTCTTCAGTTTGTTTTGTGCGATTCAAAACCCTAGACTCCCCGTTTAGTTCTTCTATCAAGAAATTTAGCAATAAGATTACAAGATCGAGCTGTTTACTTAGTTTAACTAATTCTTCAATCCAGACTTAAACCTCACAATTCTCAAATTTTATTTTAACTAACCTTATTTGATTTTTTAATTCTTAGTCAAACTTCAAATCTCACATTCTACACTACTTCCAATCGAATTAATCTTTCAATTTGAGACCGTTTACTGATATTTTTAATTTTATTAATAAATTTTCCATTTATTGCTAAATTTCTTCTCAAATCTCTTTACTTAAATTAGCTAAAATTCCTTTCACAGACCGGTTATCCAATCGCATTGAAAGTAATCTACAAAGAAAAACTCGACAAGTACAATTTCTACGACCACTTAAAGAGAGAAATCAAGATCCAGAGCTCGTTGGATCACCCGAATGTTTTGCGGCTTTTCACGTGGTTTCATGACGCGACACGTGTCTTTCTCGTGTTGGAGTTCGCGTTGAACGGCGAGCTGTATAAGCTGCTCAGATCCAGCCACCATTTCTCTGAAAAACGGGCTGCCACTGTGAGTTCTTTTTTTCACTTTGGCCCCCTTTTGTTTTGGAGTAATTTCATTTACGCCCTTTTAGAAATTGCAAGTATTTTCTTTGTTTTTGGTGTATTTTTGTTTTAATCCGTGAAAAATATCGAAATGTTTAGAATTGTGTTTTTGGCGTATTTATATGTTCTCTTTCTAACTATTACTATTATTTTTAAAATTTTTGCTAATTAATTATTCGTTTTTATTTTGTGGAGAAAAGTATGTAGCGAGTCTTGCAAAAGCGTTGGTGTATTGCCATGAAAAACATGTCATACACAGAGACATCAAGCCTGAAAACTTACTGCTCGATCATGAAGTTAGTACTTCTCATTTTCATAGTTTCATACACAATATTATTATTTATCTCAAGCTGTCTTTGCACCACAATGACAGTAATATACAGTATAAACCATAAAACCCCCACAATATCCCAGATAAAAATAAAAAAAGAGTAAAAATATTGGCACATTTATTACTCTAACTGCTCATTATCCCAAATAAAAAAAAATGAGGATAATGAACCATTAGCGTAATAACCATGTCGATATATTTTTACGAAAAATTTCATATATACCCTTCCCAAACCTCAAAATATCAAACATATCCTCCCCCCCCCCCAAAAAAAAAGAGTTACCAAATAACACCTTTCCAAAAGTCAAAAACCACAAAATCATCTCAATTTTCAATTTCCCAATTTTATTTTATTCTTTTTTTAAAGGGTCGGATTAAGATAGCGGATTTCGGATGGGCCGTCCAGTCCCAAACCAAACGGCACACGATGTGCGGGACCATCGACTATCTCGCTCCCGAGATGGTGGAAAAGAAGGCCCACGATCATGGTGTGGATAATTGGACTTTAGGAATTTTATGTTATGAGTTTTTGTATGGGATGCCGCCGTTTGAATCGGCTGACCAACACGACACTCTTAGAAGGTAATCAAATCAAAATAATATTAAATGGTAATCAAATTAATGAGAGTTTTGTACTTACCAGGATGTCAGTCAAGCTATAAGTTTAGACAATATTATTATTATTGTTGTTATTGTTATTACATGGATTAAGTTGTGACTGTGTTAAAGTACAGGGAGTAACGATACATTTATTTATCCCAATAATAATCAGATGTAATTGTGTGTATTATGGTGAATTAGGTGATTGTAATTGGAAGGTTGATGAGTTTGTTCTTTTGTTTAATAGGATAATCAAGGTTGATTTGAAGTTTCCGTCTACGTATTACGTATCTGATGAAGCTAAGGATCTTATATCCAGGGTACTTGTTTCAATAAACCCTAAAATTAACATATTGAAAAAGGAAAAGTACATTTAACGAATTTGTTTTTTATAATTATGTAGCTTTTGGTGAAGGAGTCTTCAAAGAGGTTATCCATTCAAGAGATTTTAAAGCATCCTTGGATTCAGAAGAATGCAGATCCATCTGGATGCTGTAATGAATGAACGATTATCGTTTTTAATAAAAAAATGTAGTGTTGATTTAGTGTAGGGTTTTTGGTTTGTTAAACCCTACATTAGACTAGTTATCAGAATTGTTATGAAAAAACTAGATTTGGTTCGCATTAACTGATGCTAATGTGTCATTTCCAGTTCTTATATTGTGGTTGTGACATTCTGTAGTTATATACTTAAACAGAACATAAAAATATCTTGTTTTCTTCTGTCAGTTTGTGCGTGATTTTTTAATGTCTTTGTGCTGAATTTTTTTTCTTTCTATTTTTCATTGTTAGGTTTGATCTCTTTTCAGATGGTTACCCAGTATCAATGTAGGATAACTTTGTGTGTGACATAAGATTGAGCCAGCAAACTATCGAGTTTTTAGCATGTATTTAAGTTCCACTGTTAACATAACATTCTATTCCTCTATAAAATGAGTAGAGCACAATGCCATATGAAAAGAGTGTTCAATATCAAATTCCCAATCACACTTTCAAACTATACACTCCATTGTCCCACTGCAAACCATGCCTGTTCCAGTTATGCTGAGTAAAATAAACACAATTTGGCTCGCATTAAGAAAACTCTTTCACCGAAACGAAACAAATACAGAGTCATTGGGTCCCAAAAACAATGATCTTTCACCCAAATCATTAACCCTACTCCACGATTTCCCGTTCGGGTTTTAACATATAAACTTCAAACATGTGTGGGACGATTGACTACCTGGCTCCCGAGATGGTTGAGAAGAAAGCTCATGATCATGGTGTGGATAATTGGACTGTGGGAATTTTATGTTATGAGTTTCTGTACGGGATGCCTCCGTTCGAGTCCGCAGACCAACACGACACATTAAGAAGGTAATCAAATAAAATATGAAATGGTAATCAAATTAATGAGAGGTTTTTCTTAATAAGATGTCAATCAAGTTATAACTTTAAGTGTACATAATAAAAATAATATAATAATAATAGTAAAATTAATAATAATAATAATAATAATAATAATAATAATAATATTATTATTATTATTATTATTATTATTATTATTATTATTATTATTATTATTATTATTATTATTATTATTATTATTATTACGTCAATCAAGCTATAAACAAACAAACATAATAATAATAATAATAATAATAATAATAATAATTATTATTATTATTAATATTATTGGATCTTAGGAATTTTTTGTTTAGAGTTTTTGTATGGGATGCCGCCTTTCGAATCAGCAGACCAACACGACACATTAAGAAGGTAAATCATAAAAACAATAGTATGAAATAGTTGTCGTGTTTGTGTTTAAAGAAGTTGTTTTGTTGTGAATAATGATTTGTCGTAGTTATGTGTTAGAAGGTAATCATGAAATAGTTGTTGTGTCTGTATCTAAAAGTTGTTTTGTTATGAATAATATGAATGTGTGAGTGTGGAATTAGGTGCTTCTAATTATTAGATAGTTAATGAGTTTTTTTTTGTTTAATAGGATAATAAAGGTTGATTTGAAGTTTCCGTCTACTTATTACGTGTCGAATGAAGCTAAGGATCTTATATCCAAGGTGCTTGTTTCGATAAACCCTAACATTAGCATATGGAAAAAAGAAAAAGTAAATTTAATGGATTTGGTTTTTGTAATTATGTTTTTTGGTAATTGAAATGTAGCTTTTGGTGAAAGAGTCTTCGAAGAGCCTTTCTATACAGGAGATTCTGAAGCACCCTTGGATTCAGAAGAATGCTGATCCTTCTGGCTGTTGTAATGAGTGAATGATTGTAGTTTTTAATATGTAGTTTTGAGTGTAGGGTTTTACTTTGATAAACCCTACATTAGACTAGTTATCAGAATTTTTGCTAAATAAAAACTGGACTTGGTTGATATTAATGTGGAATTTGTGCTTGTAGAAAAAAATAGGTACAGAATGGTAATTGCACTTTTTTACATTAGTTTTTTATTATTATTTTTGTTTCCTGTGAAATGTCACCACAAAAATGCCATCGGTTCCGTAATTGAGTCGCTTCCATACCATATACATACACTTCGGTCCAAAATTTTAATTATTAAAAAGAGGATATATAATAAGCCCCGGGGATTCCCCCTCAGACTATCGATTTCGTCAGGGTGACATCATAAAAGCTCTAATGGGAAAGCAGGTCTGGAGATGGCCCAGATGGATCAGGCTGATTTGTTGGCATATTTCACATGGGCCGTGCTACCACAGTGTTGGGCAGAGATTGGACATGCCGACATGATTTGCCGTGCGGAAGCTAACTCAAGAACTTTTAGGTGTTAATGGCAAACAAGCTTCACCCAATCGCAACCAAAACAACAAGAGAATATCAAAGAAAGATCAAACAAACATACAAAGCACACTTAATCTTTTTACGTGGTTCGGTTTATCCTACTCCATGGGCGAAAACGCCGGCTCAACAAATCCACTATCACAAGACTTACAAGACTTTGATTATAAGATTAAAATGCTCTCCCTCCACTCTCACAAGATAAATCTTAGTGGAAACACTCTTTAACAATCTCTTAAACTCACCCTCAAAGCTTAGGAGAAAATCTCATGCCCTAACTCTTCCTTCTCAAGAAAGCCTCTCTTTTTCTCACTCTTGCTCTTTTTTTCCCGTATGCCCTCTTTAGACCCACTTAAATATCCATTTTAGTGCATATTTCAAGTCCATTTATCCTCCAAAATGGGCTCATACCAAAGCCTAACAACTTAGACTACATTTCATGCATATTGGGCTAAGTATTAGAGCTACAAAACCAAGCAACAATGGGCCAATATATAACAGGATGACTAGGAAATCACAAGTAAATTATAGGATAGAGAAAAAATAAGAAAATTTTAGAAACGCCCGTTTGGATGCATAGTATTAAATGATAGGATTGTTTTAGGGTAGGAAATTTTTAGGAAGATTGTATAGAAAATGGGGGAGAATTTTTTATTTCCCCTTAGAACAACCCCTTCTCTTCTACCTGATTCTACTCGCCGCAAGCTCCAAGCTTGTCAATTTGCCTAAGATCTGTTCGCTCGTGAGAAGATGAGAGGCATTCAGATCTTATATATCGATGCTGAGAAGCGTCGGATCTAGGATCCCGCCATGAATTGGGGTTGAAGGATCTTTGAAAGAAGCTCTGTATGAGGCATAGTATCTAATAAAGTTGTGTCCATTTGAAGCCAGCAAGCTATTGGACTGTAAATAATCCATTTTTTTCACTCCATCTATAATTTCATCACAACTAGAAACGACTAATTCAAAGTCACTTGATTTAATTATCGTAACAAATCTAGCCTTGCTTGCTTTTTCATGGTAGTTGATTGGTTCCGACACAAAATAAGCAACCAAATCAACAATTTTCCATCCGTTTTTTTATCGATTTTATTCATTTTTTTTTTTTTAATCTTTGTATAATAATATGTTGTGTATTTTTGTTCAATGATATATTGTGTTTTGTATTTTGAATTTTGTTGAATTTTGCTCTAATGATATTTTCTTCAATTTTTTATCTCTGTTTTTTTAACAAAAACATGTAAATGATTTATTTACACAATAATCATATTTGTTTGTTTATTTGAATGTTTATTAACTTAATTAACTAATGAATCAATTTGATAAATAAATTCCTATAAATTTATTAAATTGCATCCAAACACACCACTTTTACATACATCATAGAGTTTGTAATTTTTAGGATTTGGATTTTGCAAATTCTGATCTCTAGAAATATTCTAATCCTATCCAAGAAAATTTTACACATCCAAACAAGCCCTAAGGATATTTGCTAGGGACTAGGAAAGCCAAATGATCTTGCGGGATTATTTTATTATGGTTCTTTTGAGTGTATCTTGATGAGGTTTAAAAATTTTGTTTATAGTGTATGTCAACTATTTAGTGAAAATAGCTTTTGGTTCTCAACTATTATACTTTTTCGTCAATATTAATCCATTATTGTACATTTTTACATCCGTGGAACTTGAAAAATTCCAAACTTAATGGGTATGTAGTCCTAAAATTTGGCCATGGATTTAAAGATATAACCGCCAAAGAAGTTCACTGTCGGCCAATAACTTTGGAGACCTTACTATATAGAGGGTAGATATAAAGGGGTCTTTTTCGTACAAAAGCTGGATTTATCATCATATGCAACAAAAAATTAAGAGGATTTTTACTGGAATTTTTCCCTTAAAAATTTAAGCAAGGAAATTTGAAAAGAGCCCATGTATACAAAAATATGTTACAAATAAACACAGTTAGTTCTTTTACTTTAATTATTTTGAAACATATTTCTTAAAATTTAATTAAGACCACACAAGATTAAACTATCACTTGAAGGTATAATATACTTATATATGTCATGGCAGTGACCAAATTTAAATACTTCCAAGGACCTTATTATAATTTGTAAATTAATATGGGGGGTCAGGGCTCCCCTTGGCACCCCCCTAACTCCGTCCCTGAATATATTCATTATTCATTAATCACAATACAACTTTACATCATGCCCACACAAAAGGCCAAAAAGCAAAAGAAGAAAACAAACCAAATAAAGCCAGACAACAAGAAATCTCAACACTTCGTATTTTTAGTAGTTAATTTTCTAATTTACTTTAGTACTAGGACTAAAATGGTTGGACTGCTGTCAAAATCAAGCTCCTTATTTCTTCTCCATGTTCTCATCAGTGTTCACCTTATCTTCTCCATTCTCTCCAACTCTTTTCTCCATTTTGTCCACACTAGAACCCTCCATTGCAATCCTATCAGACTTCTCACCCGTCTCTGGCGATTCTCTAAACCTCGCGTAAATATCACCGCTGTAAAATTTTCTAGTTCTCCAAACCAGAATCAAAGACACCACCGCGCCAAGCATGGTCGCAGCCGTGATAATAATAAATGACAGCTTGAAACATTGCACGCCCATACAAATCTTGTCACTGCCTCCATTTTGCTTCCTCGCCTCTACGTCATACAAATGGCCAGCAACTCTTACGTTAAGTATATATGCCCCAATCGGGCTAGCGACCGAACCAAAATTATAAAGGGTAGAATAGTATTTAAGACCGAATATTTCGGAAATAATGGCGTATAATAATGGCCATTGAGCCCCAAAACAAAATCCGATTATAACGGATGCAAGATAGAGAGATTGCGGTACTCCGAAAGCTATGAGGAGGTGACCCACGCACGATAGAAGAAGCACTAGAGTTAGAACCAATGGTCTAGGGAACTTATATTTGGTGAGCACGATTTCAGAGGCAAAACCGGAAGTGACTCGGCCGGCATAGTTCCATATACTAATGAGAGAGACAAACGTGTTGATGCTTTTCTTAGGGTAGCCTAACGATTGGCCGATTTGCCCCATGTTGTCTATAGCAGTAAGTGTACCACCCACACCGCAAACTGTCGCGAAGAAGAGAACTAGCATGTCTGTGCTTACTAATGTTTGGAGGATTGAATAGTCATCGCCACGCGCGGGTGGTTTGAACATGTTGGTTATGCATGAGAATGGTTTTGAAGAAGAGTTCGTTTCGGGACTTGAAGAGGGTAATGGAGGTGAAACCGGAGAGGGTTTTTCGATGGTTATGATTGGGGGGATTTCTAGAGATCTGTTTCTTTCTATTAGGATCTTAACTTCTTCTTTTATGACTACTGCAAGAGGAAGAAAGAGGATAAGGATAAGGATCGATGCGCTAATTGCAAATGCTGAACTTGAGAAGGTAACCAGCTGTTGCAGAACTATCATGATTAGCAGATATATTGCAAGAGCAATCGAGATGTAGAGAAAGCAAAAGAATGGCTTGATTTTTGTGCCTTGTGACGAGTTGTACGGAATGATACGGATTGTATGAACAAAAATAATGGAGACTGCGGCCGGGAGCCACGCAATGAGTAAAACAAGAGATTTCGAATCATCACCATAGAAGGCCAAATAGAGTTGTGTGAAAATCGCTCCGCTTAGCCCAACAAAGCCCTTGAGCAATCCTAGCACAACCCCCCGACTCCCTGGAAAGTTCTTAACGCATGTGACCAGTGCTCCTGTATTAGCAAAGGACTGAGAATTCGCTCCTACACATATGTAGAGACACATAAGCCATGGATGTGGCCGTGCGGTTCGGCCAGTGATTGCCAAATATATCATGAGATAACCAAATAAGTTCATGACCGCGCCCATAGAAAGCACGACCCAAGGTGGAGTCACTTCATTGATTAGTCCTGACAAGATCCCGACATTTGCGCCAAGGTCCTTGAAGAAACTTAAGGTGTTCAGGGTTTGTTGGTTGTAGCCAAGGGAGGATTTGATATCCTTCGAATAAATACCGAATATATAGGTGGCGCCTGATGCTGATAGGATGACCAGGCAGGCGAAAACCATAAACCATCGGCCACGTACAACTTGTGCAGCGAACCGCATGTTGAGGAGCTGGTTTATGGAGAAACCTCCATCAGTGGATCCACCAAACGCCATTTTGGGTTTGGTTTGTGTATATGGATGGAGTGGAGCTAAGGAGAATGAAGAGGCGAAGAAATTAGGGGGGTAATATAGTGGGGATGAGGGAGACGGAGTGGAAAAAGCGTGTCTGGATGTGCCGTAATAATTTTTTGTGGGGATGAAATGTGTTGACAATAAGGAATGGAGAAAGGGATTAGTTTTGACTAGAATCTTGATATTTTTCCTCTTTGGTGTGCCGTGATGATTTATTAAGCCAATTAAAAGCGAAATTTAATTTGAAATATCAGTTTAGAAAGCAAATACTGGCCATGGCATCATATCATATGAAGATTTTTTTTCCTTGCATTATCTATTTCAATTTTTTTAAATTAAAAAAATCAAAGTTTTATATTCATTATTAGGGATTTAATCTCCAGCTCAAAATCAAACGGTATTAAATCATGTGAATGCTTCCTGCTTCATGTATTTGTCATTCTCTATATGAAATTAATATTTGAGGATAATTTGATGAGTTCGTACTATCATCTTGATGATTAATAATGGATTTTGCCATATTAATTATTAAAATTTATCCAGTAATATCTAAATGCCAATGTCCTTATGAGATATGGAATCTTAAATTTGATACTGTTAATTTATTTAGAAAAATAGTTATATAAGTTTTTATAAATTATGAAACATTTTAATATAAATAACTAGTATAACATTAATAATTTAGTGCATAATATAAATATAATATATAAAAGTACTTTATATAAATAATAAAAGAATACTATATTTTACTAAAAGAATATAATGGTTCATTGGGCTCAAGGACTCCCAGTCATGCTTACTTGCTTAGCGTGCAAAAAGATGAGCGTGATACATATATTATTAATATTAACCTTTGTTAATAAAATATATAGTTAGTATAATATAAAGTTTGTTAATATAATATGCACACTAACCTCTGTTAATGTATATAAAATTTGTTTTTCTTTTATTTTTGGACAAATTTTGATGCTTTTGTCGGGCTTGTAAGTCCAACTATCATCTCATTCATTCAACTTTATTCTTTTTTTGGGTCCCAAATTTGGACTTCAATCAAAAAACAATACAATCAATCAAAAAGAAAGTTTGGACTTACTTCTTGGTACATGTGGAGTCAACTCAACTCTGGGTCTTCACATCTTTGGAAAAAAAAAATCTGGGTCTTTTTTTGTGAGGGCTGAGTTTGATAAAATCTTAATGTAAACTTCTCTGTATGTGGAAAGTGCTTCATTTTATTGAACTGCAAAAGAGAATCTAAGGAAGTTTTCAAGAAATAAATGAATTAATCTATCTGCACATGCCATCACCATTTTTTTCGAGTGACTTTTTAGCCCTACATAATCTACGTACATATAGGTAAAACATAAAAGTTAACAAAAGATTATGCGAAAGAATATGTGAATACACACGTGTATACGAAAAAAAGGAAAAAAAAATAGTTTTTGTCACCATCCTAGTGATATTATATGATCGGCCTCGACAAATTGTGGGCTTTGGATTTCAACTCCTTTCCCTACTTCTGTGAGTTCCATTCCGAGAATGTCACCTGTATAATGAGTTGATCAATCAAGACATAAAAACATGAGATTTTGATATTTGAAACTAAGTTTAAGCTATGTTTTATATAGAATTAATGATATCATCTAAATATGAGTCATCATTTTCAAGTAAGTAATTGTTTCTCAAAAATCGTTATTAATCAAGTCAGAAATGTTTTTTTTATCATACTTAATGAAGTTTAGTCTGATATCGACCTTTTTCCAAACAAAATTATATTAATGTTTATAAAATATACTGGATTAAAAAAATAATCTTATATAGAGTGTGGCTAAATCGCATATATATATATATATATTATACATATTTTGATGATATATGATGGCAATGATATAATATTCTGATTCTTGTGAAAATTAATCTACAACATATTCAAAACATATATATTCCATCCGTACGGTTGAAATTTGAATTTTTAATGATTTAATACATATTTTGGACCGTATGTTTTTCACCTCAAAAACATACGTATGTTTTTTAGCATCTCCCTATATATATATACATATATCCCTATATATATACATACATATATATATATATATATATATATATATATATATATATATATATATATTTCTTGAGAAATGTACATTGGTACTAAAAATGTGTATAATGTTATAAAATAAAAGGACAAATAACTATAAAACAGAGAATTGGAAGGAGAGAATTATGTATTGAATTGTGGATTAAGGAATACAATAGTCACTGCCCCCTTTATATAGTAGAGGGTGAGTGCTATCTCCCAATTTATTGTTGCTTAAGGGCTAAGTAACGGACATCCATATCAATTATATTCATACACTCCCCCTTGGATGTCCGTATTTCATTACGCATTAGAAGCTGCCTCATTAAAAACCTTGCTAGGAAAAAAACCCGATGGGATAAAAACCGCAGCAAGGGAAAAAGAGTGCAGCGCGTATTATTTCTCTCCCTCATGTGTACAAATATCTCTAAAGTGAGGGAGTCCAATCTTGTGTCTTAATTGCCTGAAAGTTTTAGTTGGTAATGACTTGGTGAAGAAATCTGCAAGATTATTACTTGAGCGAATTCGATGAATATCAATTTTACCGCTCTTCTGGAGCTCGTGTGTGGAGAAAAACTTTGGAGAAATATGTTTTGTTCTATCTCCTTTAATGTAACCCTCTTTTATTTGGGTAATACATGCAACATTATCTTCGTATATCACTGTTGGAATATCTTTGATTGTTTTAAAGCCACATGATTCTTGAATATGTTGAATCATTGACCTCAGCCATACACACTCTCTACTTGCCTCATGAAGTGCTATGATTTCAGAATGATTTGATGATGTGGCTACCAAGGTTTGTTTAGTTGAGCGCCATGATATGGCAGTATTACCATATGTGAATAAATATCCAGTTTGAGACCGGGCTTTATGTGGGTCTGACGTATATCCAACATCTGCATATCCAACTAATTTGGATTCTGAGGTCTTTAGATACAATAATCCCATATCCGTTGTTACTCGAAGATAACGAAGTATGTGTTTAATACCATTCCAATGCCTTCGTGTTGGCGCAGAACTATATCTAGCTAACAAATTAATAGAGAATGATATGTCAGGCCTGGTATTATTAGCTAGGTACATTAATGCATCAATTGCACTTAAATATGGTACTTCTGGACCAAGAATTTCTTCATTATTTTTTTTTGGACGAAAACAATCCTTCTTTATATCAAGAGATCGAACTACCATTGGTGAACTTAATGGATGCGCTTTATCCATGTTAAATCGCTTTAGGACATTTACTACATAAGTAGATTGATGAAGAAATATCCCATTTCTCAAATGTTCGATTTGCAATCCGAGACAAAACTTTGTTTTCCCAAGATATTTTCCGAATTTTTACCAAATATAATATTTTCTCAATTATTTTTAAATAAAAAATATATATTTAAATAATTTAATATACCAAATTTTTTCGAACAATGAGCCGAATTGACGAATTAATACCGTCTTCGTTTTATTTGACCGAATATTTGACCGACTTAGAAAACGTTCAATCGAATTATACACGAACGTATCGCGAACCATATTATTCGCGTATCACGAATGATTAACTATTGTTGCAAGTGATGTTTGAGCAATAGTTTTTATTATGATTATTAGTTGTTGAATTTGTTTCGTTTGA
The DNA here is from genome assembly GCA_027726005.1 of Juncus effusus. Classification (NCBI taxonomy): domain Eukaryota; kingdom Viridiplantae; phylum Streptophyta; class Magnoliopsida; order Poales; family Juncaceae; genus Juncus; species Juncus effusus. The sequence goes on from CM050909.1 coordinate 553,277, forward strand.
TAATGGATTATTAATTTTATTATTAGAATATTCTATTTTATTTAATTTTTTTTTATGTGAGTTTTTAATTAATTTATCTAAATATATCTTATAAATGTAGCAAATCAAATAAATTATGATATTTTACACATTCAAATCATGGAAAAAATAGATGCACCAACCAAGCATGGTAATCATACATGCCTTGAAATGATATTCTTTGGAATGAGATTCCTTGTCATCCTTGCATTCCAAGACCACGAACCAAACTAGATTAATCTGAAAATATAGGAGAAGTCTAATTTTTCTCTACTGATGGTAACCTTGCACTAGCATTTGGATTCTGCCTCTTTTTTCCCTCTTTCCATCTGTTTTCCAATTTCAAAGGAAAATTGTCAAAAGTAGTGTGGACTTTTGACCATAAGAAATTTAGAACCATTAATAATATAATAGAAGATTTATTTTAGATCCTTCTAAGAATGCTTATTTTAGTTTGATCTCATAGATGTAATAGAATCACACTAGACGCCTACTGAAACAATAAAAAAAATAGGGAAGTTTTATTGTGGGAAACTATAAATGACTGAAAATTATTAATAATTGTTAATGACCTCTAATTTTATTGAAATTTTATAAATAATATGAATATAGAACTCCAATTCTTCTTTACTCAGTATAATTATCAATGTGAAATTGGTGTTTTTCCATTGAATAAAAATGGCGAAATGTTTGTTAGAGCTAATGCTGCTGCGTAATTAATCTGTGGTGTTGGATTTGCGTATAATATTATATTGTTTTTTACACACTATTTTTTTGACGTAATACAACTGTCAATAAATTTTATATTAAAAATAATATATATATATATATATATATATATATATATATATATATATATATATATATATATATATATATACATGAAAATGAAAATAATATATGTACATGAAAATAATTTTTATATATATACATGAAAATGAAAATATTATGCAATCATTTTATGGTCAATAATTTTCCAGTCATTATGATGCTTTTTCTTCTAATTAGGCCACATACTATTTCGGGGGGGATTTAGGGTTGTATATTTATTCATTGTTATATTTCAATTAGGCCAAGAGATTTTTTTTTTTTTGAGAATACGCAATAGGCGATCATCTATTGTTGTTTATATTATAAAAATAAAGTGTTTGTATTTATAATCAGTCATCATATCTCCAAATAAAAGTAAAATTAGAAAAAAGAAGAAGAAAAGCAAGTTACAATTTTTTTTCCGACAACTCTACCCGACTCGATCAGATTATGTCATCAACTGTTATTCCTCCATTAGAGTATCATTTTGATGATTATTGTTGCAATAACTTGATGATTCGAGGCTACTCCATTAAAAATCCGCTTATTTCTTTCCAACCAAAGGAACCATGATCCGGTTAACCAAGTAGAATCCCAACGCCTTCTTGTGGTTGAATCCATATAGTTTCTTGTATGTAACCAGAAGTCTAGGACGATGTCCCGCTGTGAAGTATGGTAATATTTTTATTTTGTGCTAGATAGCTCCATACCCTGATCAAGTATTCACATTGGCTGAGAATGTGATTCGTTGTCTCCACCGCTTTCTTGCATAGATAGCAAATAGACGGGCCCATTATGTCTCTTTTCTGGATATTTGGGAAGATCATAATCTTATTGTTTAGGACCAACTAGACAAAAATTCTAAACTTGAGGGTACTTTTGATTTTCTATAATCTTTGTGCCTGCACATTAGGCCAAGAGATTGTAGGTCCACACTAGCCTAATGATTTTGTCAAAATAGAGAGATGACCCACAAAGTAAATCTTAGCTTATAGATACAAATCTGAAAGGAATGTGTATTCTTTAGAAAACACACACACAAAAAACAGATGTTTTAGCTCTATTGTAGCTTTCTTCAGAAGAAATGGAACAGCTATCTCAAATTCTTTTATTTTTCTGATGTGCAAATTGTAACATGCTCACAATTATCAAAAAAGGGTCAAATAATGGAATATAAGATATATTGAATTGATAACCAAATTTGACAAAAACAATGTAGCATCTTACTTTACTGATGGTAACATTCTTGCATGCTTCAAATTATTAGTGTTGACTACCCACGTATTATTCTTTGATGAATTGAGATAGGTTTGAATTTGAAGTCCTTCCTGCAGGGATTTCTTTTAAGTATACAAGTTTAATGTTATGAAAAATGTAAAAATGGTGAAGAAAGAGAATTGATTTCTTCTAATTTTGATTGGAATAGAGAAGTCTAACTTACTACATCTAGTATAACATAATTTTCTTTGAATCGTTTTTAATGGACAAATAAATAATAATCTTATATATTAGAATGTCATGAACTTATATACGTTTCTCTTTTACAGAAAACCAACTATCTAGGATCCTTTGATAAAACATATGCTTATTAGATGGAATTAGCAATTCATTTATTCCGTTCAGTAAGGGTAGAATAGAGTGAAATAGTGGAATAAAATGAAGGTAAGCATTTTCATCCCCCCAAATAGGGTCGGATAAACACAATTAAAGTGAAGGAATAACCGCAATTTTTACTCTCATTATTCGACAAATCATGTTATTACTTCAGACTCAGTAATAAGCACAATTGAAAGTCGTGTATTTGTTGATTTCATATACTCTGAAATCTGAATATATCTACGAAAAATTACTTATCATATCTTCTAAAGTACATACGACAAAATCAACTTGCATATTCTTTGACAAGCACATCACCAGTACAATCAATACAAATTTTCATTTACTGTCACAAAAGTAAATAATTAAAAAAAATAAAAAATAAATACCAAGAAAATCCTTCATCTGTTTGTTACATATATAAAACTGCGTTTGTGAAACAAAAAGTTTCCACACACATAACACAGGCACTTACCTTCCTGAATAAACAACTTTTCCCAAAATAACGCAAAACAAAATACTTTGTAGTTTTACAATTCATCAGGAAACTGAGACTCAAAAGTAATGTGATCCTTATTCTGAGAATTTTTATTCTTAAAATATTCCCACGGTTTTGCAGGCTGATTCCTTCCGAGCGGAAAGTTCCAGAAGGAATCCGAATTTTGGTAGAAAATATAAAACAAAAAGGCCGAGCCAAGAAACAGAGCCAACAACACTAAAGAGGCTTCCCACACTGCATTAAAATAAGTAATATTTAAGATATTACTAATTTTACAAACATAAATTATTATTTAATTAGGTTTCATATCTATTGTTATTTAATAAATTTATACCTTTCCAATCGGCGGGTACGGTTAGTTTTGTCACGGTGGCTCCCCATTTATCAGATGTGGAAATAACAACTCTGCATCATGAAACAAATAAATAAACTTTACGGTATTTTAAAAAAGCAAAATCAGAAAATTCAAGAGCATAATTATATGATTTATTAATGGATATTTTGGTACCGTTCAGTGGGGCAGAAAAGGATGGAAGAAATTGGGCAGCCGAGATGGACTTTTCTGCTCCAATGAGAAACCTCCATTTTCTTCACGTCCACCACACAGAAATCCCCATCATTACTCCCTCTACACAAACAAACAAAATAGAAAATTATAATGATAATGATAATAATAATGATGATGATCATGAATAATAATAAAATAAATAATAATGATAATAATAAAAGGAATAAATAAATGGGAAATTTGCAAATAAATAAAATATAATATAATAATAATAATAATAATAATAATAATAAAATGAATAAATAAATGGAAAATTTGCAAAATAAATAAAATAAAATATTATAATAATAATAATAATAATAATAATAATAATAATAATAATAATAAAATGAAGAAATAAATGGGAAATTTGCGAAAAGTCCATGAAACATGCCGAAATTGCAAAAAAGAAAGGCATTATTGAAAATTGGAAAAAAGCCCCTACATTCTTGGGAAAATTGCGAAATATCCCTACCGTTACTTAAGACCTAATGCCATCAATTAATTTAGTCTAATCCATTGAAATAATATTATTCAAGTTACATTTTTTTCTCTCTGTCATGTTAAATCTAGATGAGAATAAGTGAAAGTATTATATTAATTAAACTTCATTAAACTATATTAACTGACTGGGTTCTTTTTGCAATTTCTCAAAAATGCAGGGCCTTTCTTGCAAATTTCAGCATGATGCAGGGTTTTTTTTTTTCAAATCTCTCTCTCTCATGCAGGGCTTTTTTTTTTTCAAATTTCTTTAAACAAAAAAAAACGTTACACTTTTTCCTTTACTTACAATGCGAGATATTTTCCGTCCAAACTGACAGAAAGAACAGAAGTAGGTTTATTAAGCAATCTTTTATATCCAAGTCTTTCCCACGTGCTCATGTCCCAAACGGCAGTTATCGTTTTGCCCCCTCCTTTTTTAATAAATTAAATCATAAATTAATCATCACAAAAAAAAACGCTTAACCAATAAACTATTAATTTGTTTATTATATAGAAACTTACTCTTTTTCACATAAATTAAATTTCCAATTTTTAATCTATTTAATATATAGAAACTTACCCCCTCCTTTTCACATAAATTAAATATAAATTAAATATTTTAATCATCACAAAAAAATGATTAACCAATGAATTTATTTATTTATTTAATAATGTATAGAAAGCTTACCATTTTCAACGGTGCAAAACAAGAAAGGTTTCATGCCGTCTCTAGAAAAGCGACAACACTGAATCTTCTCATCCTAAAAATAATTAAATTGGAAAATAAAATTAAAATTTATATCATATTAGTTTGAAACCCTAGATTTTGTATATAAAGAAAAAAATAATTGAACTTACTGCTGATCTGGCCAAATTCACTAATGGAGTACCGTCAGTAATCTTCCAAATTCTCGCTGAACCATCAATTGATGTTGAGACTAAAAACTCTGAATCCAAGCTGAAAAATAAATAGCAAAAAAGATGCTAAGTTATAATTTGTTTATTTTTATGAAAAAAGCTTAATTAGAAATTAGAATCAGTTATTAAAAAAATAGAAATTTATATTATTTTTTCCAACCTTATATCCATATCTCTGAAAGATTTGTGAGCATTTGGTTCGTCCAAAAGAATTTCCAAACTTGGCCAATGAAAAACCCTAAGCCGTCCATCCTAAAAAAGAAAAAACAGTTTAAAAAAATCATATTTATACTGAAAGTGAAAAAAAATTAATAAGATTTAAAAAATGAATAATGAGTACCAAGCCTCCAACAGCGAATTTGTTTCCGTCAGTGCTGAAAGTCAAACATTTCTGTTGACCAATTGATTCGAGTTTAGGCTCGTCTTTTGCGACAAGTTTGTATGTAAATTCTTCAGGAATTATTTTATACCATCTGTAAGTTATAAATTGACAAGTTAAGAATATTAGTAATCAACGAACATTTCTGTAATGAGTCTAGTATCAAATTAACACGTTGAAAAATCAACTGGATTTGGATAGATTTGAGATTTTCTAATTTTAGACTGATAATTTGATAAATTTTGAGTTTTGTAAGGGCGAAAGTGATATTACCAGTTTAGGAAGGGAATTTTGATAGGTACGAAGTTTTGGGAAGCTAAATTTGATATTTGCACTTTTGGAGGGTTAATTAAATTGACATTTGAGTATTTTGAAGGGTATTCATGAAATTGTCCCTTGTGTTTTGTGTATCAAATTAAATTACTGATATATTCAATTTAACAAAAAAAAAAAAGAATTGAGAAACTTACTTGCAACCCTTAGTAGTAGCACAAATAAACTCATCACCGCTCGGATGAACAGCAAAACCAATTGGGTCTCCAATTTCCTCTCTAAGTACAAATTTCTAAATTTGGAAAAAGAACAAATCAGAACTAATAAAACACAAAAATAACGTGACTAATACAAACATAGTCGTTTTCCGACTCCTATTGATTGTACACCACCACAATCCATTTCTTTCTCCAACTTTCAGTCTTCACTTAATTATTCCCAATACATCCATAATTCCAATTCTTAATTTCTGAAAAAACCCTCCAAAAGGAGAAATTCAAAAAGCTGAGAAATTGAATACAAATCAGAACTATAGTATAGTCTCATTTGGAATTGTATTGATTGTGCATATACCATATAGTCGATTTCTTTTTCCAAGTTTCACTCTTTAATTGATTTATTCCTAATATATCCATATTTTTCACTCTTAAATGATCCTAAATTTCAACTTAAAGCTGACAATTTCTGAAAGAACCCTCCAAAAGAGCAAAATTACAAATTAAAATTGAGAAATTGAATTGACTGACCCAAGGATCAGAGGAGAGAGAGTTGGTCTTGGAGTTGAAAGTGAAGAGCTCGAGCAAGGCGGGCCTGGATGAGGTGGCGCTCCGCCCCATCACCGCCAGCAATTTGGTGATGTTCTTGTTGTTGTTGGCCTCTTTCCGCCGTATCCAGGCCGCGCACGTCGGCTTTGACTCCGGCACCGCCAGCTGCTGCTCCTTCGCCTCTTCTTTCTTCTCCATCGTTGTTAAACTCTTGATTCTATTCTTTTTCTGTTCTATTCCTTTTCTTCTCTATTTCGCTCTCTTTTTTTGAGTTATAAAAGGGAGTGGGCAAGGAGTGGTGGCATTTACAGAGCTAGATTTACTTTGTGAAGAGCAGCATGTGAGTTATTGTTTGACCAGATTATCCTGTCATTTTATTTCTTTTTTTTTATTGAATTATCCCGTCATTTTCAAATAAAATTATCTAATTAAAGTTTTTTATTTATTTAAATTTTTGCAAGATTTGAATATTTGAAAACTTACATGGTTATATATTTATGAAATGAGAAAATATATCGTTGATATATTACAATACTTTCGATAAGAACATAAGTAGTAAAAAAAATAGAAACAAAGAAATACATTACTAAAAATATCTTCTTTCAATAATAAGATGATATATTTGCATAAAACTAATATATCCGGAGATGTATATGTCATTTATTTGAGCAATTATAATATTATCGATAAAACAGTTATCATTTGTCAAATTTCAATATTCAATATTCAAAATTCAAAATAATAAAATAGAGATCATATATATATTCCTGCTCTGCAAATAGCAAGTTTTGCTTTGAAATTTTGGAAAAGGAATATGCGGCGAGATACTATGTTTCAGAGAGTTGACTTTGACTTTTTTTTTCAACGGTCTAGAATAGTTTGTTTTTGCTGGCAGAAGCTGGGAATGAATAATTGGGCTTCAGTAATATTTTCATATTCCGAATATCAAATTAAAAATTAGAAACTATCATATTTGCTCTATTATTTAGAACAGTGGGATTTTAGTTTGTATAGATATGAAAAAATATGATTTTCTGAAAAAAGGAAGGAACTAGAAAAGTCTAAAAATTAGGAAATAAAAGAATAGGTTTATAAATTTCGGTTCAGAAAAAAGTAAAGACCTTTGGGCAAATTTGGGCTGTGATTTTGCTCCTGTTGAACTGAGATTAGGCTGAGAATTCGTACTCATTGCTGTGCTCAATTATAGTTTCAATTTTGTAGAAATTAGCGCATTTCACAAACTTATTTAAATATAATGTTAATTGTAGAGCAATTTTACATGATGTGGTCGACAGTGTGAGACTAGTCTTCACATCTTAGGTCCATGAGGACCATGACTGTTTATTAAAAGTAACATATATGTATACTCTTGAGTCTTGACAATAATACCATTGAACTAATTGTTTGTACTAACTATACCATATACAAAATGAGAAATCTGGTTACCTCTAAGAAAATTAAATTTTCACACTAAGTGGCAAAACGTTTTATGAATTATTATAAATTAATTTACATCCTAAGCGGACCAAGAATAAATTCTGGTAGCTTGGAAAGATACAGTCTAAAAAAAAAATGGACCATTTTTTTCATATAATATTTGCAAATATTAAATTGAATGATTGGTGAGAGGTGGAACATCAAGAGACAGATCAGGTAATAAATAGGCCCATTAATATTTTTTAAATGGACCATTTCTTTTAGTTCCTTATTAACTTTTAGGTGTACTTCTACATGAATATATCTTAGTCATGCAATCTAACTTTGTTTCATGACAATGGAATTCTTCAGGCATGCAAATGGTGTGAGCTGTAGACAATTTAAATATAGAATTGTATAGACCGCTAAACACAGTTGGGAAAAACTTTAAATTTACATTGAGTTTATTAGATTATCGTTATTCGCTTTGTATATGAGAAATCAGAGAAAATCTAAACAATATTTCAGGTACATTAAATTCATACATTTATACTCAATTGTATTATCAAATCTAGGTAGTGATCAATGTATAATCTTTTTTCTTTAAGCTGTGATCAATATATAATCACTGTAAACTTTCTTTTGTGTTTTTTTTTTGTATCTATAATTCTGTATGTGTACATATTCTTGTTTTCATTTTGAAGTGTTTTACGTATATTTTTTCTTATTATTAATAGTCAAAATACAAGTTAAACTAATTGTTTGTTTTACTACCATTGAAGGCTGCAACTGGATACACATCATACATGTCTTGCGAAGAAAAAAGATTCATAAATTTATCTTTGTAGGTAAAATATATTTGGATTTTGCATATTCTTGGATGTGATTTCCTATTTTGTTTCTGGACGAATATCATCATCGGATCCCAAACGACTTTGAGCTATCATCGAAAATTTTAATTGGACATTTAGCTCCTTTAAATTTTCTCCTCTAACTCTAAGTCATACACTTTTAAGAATGAATAATGTTTATTATTATTTTAGAATAACTTTTAAAACAACAGTTTATTTTTCATTATGAAATTAACAACACTTTATTTTAATTTGTACATATAACAATCCCCCATGTTGTATGAGCTAATTAGTAAGTTAGTAACTGCTACATCGTAAAATTGTTTAAATAAATAAAATGTAGTTATTTCATAAAACAACTTTACATTTTGTGGTTCTCAAGTGTGTCAGTGTATTCTTCACACCAGGCCCATGACATTTTAGTTCTGGACGAGGTGCAGCCAACAAATGTTCTAACTCTACTCTTTCTTCCCCCCACGAAACAGTAGGAAGAAGCGACCAAATGCTTCTCTTTCCATTTCTTACCTCCAAACATGTGGATTTCAGCCTCCCTACTCCCAATCCCTCCCTTACACCCTGTGCAGGATCTTAACAACCCTCTCCTCTCACTGACATACGGGACCCACTTTACTCAAGTTTATGCTCCATGAGCAGACGAAATGTCTTTCTTTTTTCTATTTCTCGTGGTTTAGAAAGCAGCTCTATTCTTAGCTTCTTTTATTTTCCGAATCATCCTTCCCGCATACTAATTATTTACAAACTCCTACGAACGAACCAAGTGAATCTGAAATCAACCAATTAAATTGTTCCACGCCGATACAGTTTATGCTTCCGTAAGTTGTTACCTGTGTGAAGAACTATTGCTAAGATAATGGAATGAAGGAATCTACCCTTCATTATTCGACCAAATATCTCAACGAACCAATACAATATAAACAAACCACACATTACATTAACACATACAAGCTCATATCATACGTAGCGCTCACACAAGCATTTCATCGAACATGTTGAAGGCAGTAACGCCGATCACTCTCCAGAACTCAGCGCTCGTCGTCACCGCGTCTCTGCGCCGGCTGCCCGGCCAGCGGAAAGCTATTTCAACGCCGCCGATCCGCCGCCCGAGCAGTGATTCCTTCTCGTCATGGATGAACAACGGGCAGGGTCAGCTGAGCGTGGGCGGATCGGGGAGGAGGACGGAGGAGATTGTTGAGGGAATTGGGGATGAGATGGAGATGTTTCTTGAGCTGGTGCCGGCGAGGATGAGGAAGGAGCTGGCGAGGCATGGTGAGATCAAGAGTTTGGTGGAGATTGTTATGGATTTGGGGAGGGAACCGGTTGCGAGATTTCCGTCTGGCGATTGGGTGATTTCTAGCGAGCTTGTTGGGACGGAAGATCTCAAACATGCTATTTCTAAGGTATAATTAATGTTTAATATTTAATATTTGTGGCATGGATTTAATATTTATGGTAAATTAGTGAGATAATAGCTTGTCCCAAATTAATTAAAAAAGGAGATTTCGGTATAATTCAGGATTTCAACTTTCAAGATGACTTACGATCACAGGAAGAATTAAATAAAAAGCAAAACTTTATTTATATATAAAAAAAACAAAAGTTTATTTATAAAAAGAGCCTGAACAGAGTATAAAAAGGAAAGAGAAATCTGGTCATCAATGCAACTTAAAGTAACAAAAGTATGATACATTCACACAACTTTAGAATCTCTGCACTCATTAGTATCATCCGAGATTCTGAGCATAACGAAATAAAAACTACACATCATTTCTACAACCCTTCCTTCATTTCTACGATATTTTTTATTACATTTATTAAATTCTAAAAAAAATGAATTCTAACATTTTGTCAGGTGGGGGATTTCGCTGAGGATAATAGATCAGGAATTAACAGGTCGTTACACAGAATAAGCGCGATTAGGAACCGCAAAATGCAAATAATCGGGCTGACTTGCCGAGTCGGCCGTTCTGTGTCGGGAAGCGCAGAAATGATCAGGGACTTGGTCACGAGCGGAAACTCCATTCTGGTCATCGGACCGCCAGGTGTCGGCAAAACCACCTTAATTAGGTATATTTAGTTATTTAATTAAAAAAAGTGTTTTCATCTCTAAAATATTTTTTGCCACTACACCGCAACGAGGCTTTGATTCTATATGATAGTTTCCGTTTTTTTAAGGTAATGGACAAACATAATAATAAGTAGACTATTTGTTATTTTTAGTCGAGCTTTAATCAAGTAAAAAATGTAAATTAAACTCAAAGCAATAATCAAATGTATTATTACTCTTAAATTCAAGCCTCAAATCACTATCAAACCTATTAATTCTTGTTTTTCATAAAAGGGAAATTGCGAGAATTTTGGCGGACGAGCAGAAGAAAAGAGTGGTGATAGTGGACACTTCGAACGAGATCGGAGGCGACGGAGACGTGCCTCACTCCGGCATCGGCCGCGCGAGAAGAATGCAAGTCCCCAGAGTTAGCATGCAACACGATGTAATAAACTCTTCAAAAATTATTTTAATATTAAATGAAATAAATAGTATATAAGAGTTAAAGACTCTATATGTATAGCCAATATGTTATGATGCCAAAATGTTATCATTTCAACATATCCAACATCAGATATTTCAAAATCAGAAGTGCTAAATTAATTTCGACCCTATGGTTGAAAATATATCATATTAGTATGTTATGTATTAAATTTCATAATATATAAAAGAATCGGTGACTTAATTTTGTAGCATACAAATGAAAAATATATAGTTTTATTATGTTGTAGATAAGATTTCGTAATACTTGAAACTTTATATCTTTGCCAACATACGTCATCACAAAAATTAATAACTGGAGAGTACGTCATATGATGGTAACAATATAAAAATAAAAAAAATATGTTCTTTTTAATCCGTCGGCCATGATATTATTAAATATTATCATTATTTCTTATTTTTTTCAAAAAGGTGATGATAGAGGCGGTGGAGAACCACATGCCGGAAGTGATCGTGATAGACGAGATCGGCACGGAACTCGAGGCGCTGGCAGCGAGCACGATCGCGCAGAGAGGCGTGCAGCTCGTCGGCACCGCTCACGGAGTCACCATCGAGAGCCTCACCAAGAATCCCAGCCTTCAAATCCTCGTTGGTGGCATCGAGGTAAATAATTAGAAATGTTTTGGTTTGTTTTTTATGTTGTTTGTGGTGTGTATAGTCATGTTTATGCAAGAGTAGGGAAGGATTAAAAAGTGGTGTCGAATGTAAGTGCCTTCTTGATGAAAAGTATCACTTTAATATGAAGAAATTAGTAGGAAAAGAATCCTAGCCTTCAAGTTCTTGTTGGTGGCATTGAGATAGATAATAAGCAGAAATTAGTTTCTAAATTTCCTTTTCTTTGTTTGTTGCGTCGTTTGTAGTGATGCTTATGCAAAAGTAGGAAAAGAATAAAAAGAAGTGTCATCTTGATGAAAATGTCACTTTAATGTGAAGCTAATTAAGTTACGAAAATTGGACCGTTGAGCTTTCAAAATGTACACAGACCCCCCTATATTTTGTAATTTATTGAATATTTGATTTTGTACGTACAGAGTGTCACTCTAAGTGATGAGGTGGCGAAAAAGAGAAAAGTTCAGAAAACGATTCTCGAAAGAAAAGGGCCGCCTGCATTTAGCTGCGCAATTGAGTTGACTTCTAAAACCGAATGTAGGGTCCACCACAAATTGGATGTAACTGTTGACCATATTTTACAAGGTTAGTTACTCTTTTGCTTGTAGTGTGGCAGTTTTTTCTTTTATAAGATTATTGATGGTCTTGTTTTCATTGAAGCAAATTAATTTTTTTTTTTAATGTAAAATCACCTATATAAACAAAAATATAGACCCAAAACTTCAATACAATAAACAGACCATCTTAACACCACTTATTTGTAAAAAATGACCCAACAAAATATATGGTAGTTTTTTTATATTGAATGATAAGGAAGGTGCACTTTGCTGTTTGCTGTTTGTCTTGTTGGTAGTTATTTGTTCCACTTTTGTTTATTTTGGTTCTTTAATTGAAAAAATGTATATATTATTATATATGTTAATGTTATCTATTATTCTTGCTTTTTTCTAATATAGGAATGGCTCCGAAATTTGAAGTGCGAAAAGCCGACGGCAATTCAAGTGACTCAAATAGTTCTTTATCAATATTCCGAGAGGATAAAGAACAAGATTTACTATCCAATATGGAGCGAAAAGAATTTTCGATGGAAAAATCAAGGCCTTCAGAGGTCGATGCCGACTCGAATTCTTGGCTTTCGAGACAACGGAATGAGAGATCGTTGTCAAAAAGCGCGCCTATTAATGTTTATATTTACGAGGTAATGCATTTTCAATCTTTATTTTTTTTTTCATTTTTGTGTTTTTAACAAACAGGACAAATATCCTAGTAGTAGAACCAATTTAGCTTGAAAAAAGTGAGCCCCTTTTATTCCAAAATTCTGCCCCGTTTGATAAGGGTGGAATAAATCATCTAATAAGATGAGATAGTAAAATAGAGCGTAAAAATTAAATCCTCCACTCTCTCTCTCTCCAAATAAAAAAACATTATTTTAACTCAATTCTTCCACTACTATTCCACTCTTCTACGTTCTACCTCACCTCACCAAATATTCTCATAATAAAACGGAATAACCACTCTTCCGTTACTCCTTTCATCTTTCACCAAGTAAATGCTCGAACTTAGTCTTCATCAACAGTTATTATCTAATATCTACCATACAAGAAGTACAATAAATTATGGATTCTAGGATGAAATACTCACTACATCCAACATTATGTTTAAAAAGCAGATGATCGAGGAGGATTTGTTGAGCGTGGCGAGAGTGATGGGGTACGAGGACGAGTTCGGCGTGACGGACGACATCAGGACCGCCAACGCGATTCTCGTCTTGAATTCCGAGATGAAGCGCAACCCCTGGATCCGCAAGATCGCCAGGTCACACTCCATCCCAGTCTTCGTCGTCAAGGTTGTTTATTTTAAGTTTAAATTCATCATTTTATTTTATTTTCATTTGGGGCCATGCGGAATCTCAAAATATCATGTGTATCCCTACAAGATGGGAAGCCAATATATGCTTGTAAAACATAACAGATAAACCCCTTAAAAAACATAAGAAAGAGGGTGTTTAGGCATTTTTAGAATATAGATTTTTTTTTTTCATATTTATAGTCTGTAGGGGTGTACATTATACATGACTTTTTGAACTATTATTTTCGTAGGGATAGACATGAAAAAATCATGCCTTAATTTTTTTTATTTTTTTAATATTAGTACAATGTGCTGATTTTCCTGTTTTGTTTGCAAATTTTACAGTCGAATACAATGGCACAGCTAGTGAAGGCTATCAAAATGATTCTCGGAAAGGACACCTCCAGTCAATCTGACACAAGCGCCACATCAGCTCCAAGCACCACGTCAGATTCGAGCAGTACTGTATCAGAACGAGATATCGAGATACAGGATGATGCGCCCAAAAGAAAACCGTCATTGGAAGAAATTGATGCTTTAGAGGTATTCTTTTAGTATTATTTCGGCGAGTTTGTATATAGATAACCTGTAGAATTTTGTAAATATCCAAAACAACTTGGTTTATATTTATAACTTATTTCTGTGGCTAACTTTGTACGGAGTTTCAAATCCTGACTCAGATGATGAAAAACAGGATTTTAAGTTCCGTCTCAGGTTTTTATGAAATAGGATCCTGTTTTTTTCATTTAAGGCTGGATTCGAAATCCCACTTTGTTATTATTGAAGGCGGGATTTGAAACTCCGAACTGAGTTAGAAAAATAAGTTGAAAATAAGGTTATTTTGAGACGGTTATATAAGCTCGTCTCAGATTCACCTACGATAAATAAGGCTATTGCTATACTACCATACCATTTTCATGTATCTTTACTACTTTCCATATATAATTCATCATCCATTTCCTATCATCAAATCCTACACAATTAATCACTTTCCTACATTTTCCTACAGGAAGCAAGGCTGGCGATAGAATACATAGTAATCCCAGGCGGGGAGCCTGTAGAACTCCTGCCAAGATGCTCAGAAATAATCGCTCGCCAGCTGGCGCTCGTCGAGAGCTACCAGCTTTCGGCCGAAACGTCCGGCACAGAATTCGGGTCTCGGCTACAGATCCTGCCTATCAGAACAAACAAGAAAAAAGGCTTAAACCCTAGCTTAAACCCTAAGGATAAGAAAAATGTTGACTTTTTTTCGACTGATATGAGAGGGGGAGCGAGCGTTTCGAGGCTCCCGCTTTTGCCGGAATAGTTTGATTTGTTGGGGATTGTACAGCGGTGCTTGTTATATGTGTGATAGATATGTAAATAGAAAAATGGAATGTGGTGCTTCTCTCGTTTGAAGAGAACTAACTAATTGTAATTATAAGTGTAATTCTTTGTCATTCTTTTAATGCAAAGTTCAATGTTGGTTGAACGCTAGTCCAATCAATATTCAAAGTTCTTATCAAGGTTTGACAATGAACCTAGTTAATATTTTGAGTCAAGTTTGGATCAAACAGTGGTATTATTATTATTAGTTACATTACTTTTATCCCAAATTTTTGACTTATATTTGATGGATTAAACGGAACGCGATATATTTAACATAGGATAACTTTGATATTTTTAGCTTTAGAAGGGTAATAAATTATAAATATGATATTTAGAACTTTTTGAAAGGGTACATGAAATCCCTTGTTTTTATTTTTCTTTAGGTATCAAAATCCAGGAACTCAAAACCGGATTCAGATTGAAACCCGGAAATGAAAACGAGGAAACAGAATCCAGGACTTCAAAACTGATATAAATAAGACAATAACTTCGATTTCAAAATTCAAAACATAATCGCCGTTAAAAACTCTCTCTCTCTCTCTCTCTCAGGGTTTAAGCAAGAATCGCCATTAGCAAGACTCGTTCTTTCTCTCAATCTCACTCATATTAAGCAAGATCGGAGATATCATAACATGGCGTCTGAGGACGACAATCGAGTATTCGTGGGCGGTCTTGTACGGGGCACGACGCCGGATCAGCTCGCCGAGGCCTTCCGCCCTTGCGGCACCGTCATTGAAACTGAGGCATGCTCTTTTTCGTTTCTTGATTAACATGCTCAGATCATTAGGGTAATAAGATGTTCCATCTAAAGAGAGAAGTGCAGATTACTTGTTATTCTGTCAGACTGTGGATTAAAGATAGATAGATTACGTATATAAACTAGCAGATCAGGTTTAAAGATTCAAGTTTATCTTATTTAAAAGAAAATCGAACTGAAAAACACTGTATGAGCTAAGCTATGAACTGATTCTTCTCTTTTGATTTGGAACTGTTGCAACACGCAATTGATCTATATTTTAAGGGGTTCTGGATTTGAGTTTGTGCTTGTTTTATTTTCTTCATGTTCTTTTGCCCTTATTTCTTTATTGACCAAACATTGCGTGTTTGATATGTAATTTCAGTTAGTTCTTATGTCTTGTTTCTATGAAAAGACCTAATCTTTATCGTTTTTCTGATAATCTTGTGTTTACTTAAGATTTTAAATTCTTAATTTTAGTCTTAATTCAAACCTATATTTCCTTTTATTCACATTTCATTTATTTTCTCTCTCTACAGATAGCAGTGGACAGAGAAACTGGCTGGCCTCGTGGGTTCGGATTCGTAACATTTACAAACCCTAAATCTGTTAGAACCGCCATTCATTCGATGAACAACACACAACTATTCAGTCAAACCCGCTTACCCCAGAACCAAAAATTATGATTATAACCCTTGTAATAATAATAATTACGACAATGACCCAAGGAACTTCTCTAAAGGGTTTTCCCCTTATGGACAGAGAACCAATTCACACAACCAAAATTACAATTATAACCCTCGTAATGATAATTATTACTACGAAACAAGGGATTACGGTACCGATTTTCCCCCTTATGGAAACAAAAGCCGTTCACACAACAAAAATTACAAATATAACCCTCGTAATAGTAATAATTACAACAATGCAAGGGATTTCTGTACCGGGTTTTGCCCTCATGGAAACAGAACCCATTCACACGACAATAATTACGATTATAACCCTCATAATTGTAACAATCACAACAATGCAAGGGATTTCTGTACTGGGTTTTCCCCTTGTGGAAACAGAACCCATTCACACGACAGAAATTACGATCATAACCCTTGTAATAATAATTACAACGAAACAAGGAATCACGGTACCGGTTTTTCCCTTTACGGAAACATAAACAAAGGCTTAATAACAACAACAATAATAGTAATAATAATAGTATTGATAATTCTCAAGGGGAGCAAGGTTATTTTAATCACCAAAAGGGAAAAAACGTTGATGATTCCTCTGCTAAGCATGAAGGAACTGAAGGAAAAAACATTGATAATTACTCTGCTAAGCATGAAGGAACTGGACACCTCAAGTGTTTTCTGTGCGGAGGAACCGGAAATTTGGCCGGGGACTGTGCCAATAATAATCCGCCAGCTGGCAAGACTGCAGATTCTGAATCCGAATCTGAATCTGAATATAAAGATTCATCTGATGGGCTTGAATTCGGTGGATTTGGCTTATTTTACGATTCTGATGATTTTGATGAATCTTGGTACGATGATTATACAAAATACTGTGACATTTGTGAGGATTGGGGGCATTCTGTGGTGAATTGCCCTGATTTCAAGCTCTCAGATCGCCATTACTTTTGTGAATGTGATGTTGAAGCCATCACTTTTGGTGGGTATTGTCTGTGCTGTGGCGGTTTGCCGCCAAAGAAAAAGAAAAACCCTAAAAATTCCAAAAAAGAAAATGGTGAATCTAGTCAAAAGAATGATGAGAAAAATGGTGGGGCAAAGGGTCAAAATACTGGAGGTTCCGGTAAGAAAACTACTGGAGAGTCCAGTGAGGAGCCTAATGGCGGGGCTGGTAAGAAATCTACTGGAGGATCCAGTAAGAAAACTACTGGAGGGTCCAGTAAGAGGTCTAATGGAGGCAGAAGGCAGAAGGCAGGAGGAGCCAGGGAATTTTATGGGTTTGAAATTGGGATTCTTGGTGCTGTGAATGGCTTGAAGTGAAGGAGTGATGTGAATTTTGTGGTGGGGATTTAGCTTTGGATGATGGAATGTTTATGTTTTTTTTTTCTTTTTTTCCTTTTTGTGATGAAAAAGTTTAGTACCGAACTGAACTAATCGAAGTCAGAATTGTCGTGCGTTTTTTGGAATTACCTTTTGTAATATAATGCACTTGGTTCCTTGGTTACCTCAATTTGCCGAGTTATTTTGTTAGTATTGTTGTTATGATTGTTGGGCTTTTTGTTGCGTTTTCTTGTAGTTGTGATTGCTTAATTAAGGTTTGGATGATGTTTGATTTTTCAATTTGGGGGATTTGTATTGATTTGTGGGGTTTTGAGAAATTATAATTCTCGGTTACAATTTCATCATGACCTTCAAATAAGGGGATGGCATTTGTTTGGCATAGTGCTTTAATCAAATTTAGATTTTAGCTTTAATCAAATTTGTTTGGCATGGAGTTTTTATTAAAACAAGTTATTAGTTTTAATATTCTAATTATTAATATATATATATATAATTCTTCATAATTAATTTTTAATTGATTTTGATTGTCTCATGTTCCCTCACTCAAGACTTGAGCCAGTCTTAGTTTCATGTCAAAAATCCATTTTTGTGGGTCTAATGCAAACTCCAAACACAAATCCACAAATATTTTTCCATACATTTTTCATTCAACTCTTGGCCCCATAATTTATGTATTTATGGTCCCTGACTAATGAGTAATGGGCCTAACGGGCCAACGGCACATAGTATAGTCGGAACAAATACTATTTTTTCAAAATTTGGCTAAGGTTAGCAAGTAAAAAGAACCCATCCTTTTTTCCTTCCCGTACTTCCGAAGCCCCAAAGTCAGATATTTGTACTCCAATTCCAAATCCAAAGCCAATACATAAATATCCATCCGTATTCTTTTTTTTTACCATAAAAGATCAGATCAGATCTCCATCTCCACCGTCCATTTTCCAATCCCTCTTCTCTTCTCCTTCCCTGTCCACAAAACTCTTCAACAAACAAACCCTAGCCCTGTGCTCTGTGCTCTGTGATAAACGGAGGAAGAGCGATGGCTGTTACGGACGAGACCAGAATATTTGTCGGAGGACTGGCGTACGAAACCTCCGATCGGACTTTGGAGAGCGCGTTCGGACGATTCGGCGAGATCCTTGAGGCTCAGGTACTTTTTTCACCTTCAGTTAACCTTAGTAGATAATTTTCCCACCAAATACTGTATACAGAATAGTTTTTTTATGAATTAATTTTTTTTTGTGAGAGTTTGTTCAATTAATCGATCTGAGAGTTTGTTCAATTGCTTTTGTGAAAATTTGATCATCTGATTTGGTTTCCCTTAGGTTTCAACATTTTGCAGAATTTAATTTGAGATTTAGTGTAATCGCCGTAGTATTAAATTAGATGGTTTGCTAATTTTCTACTGTGTTTATTTGTTTAATGATTTTGTTGTAACCTTTGCAGGGTTATTGATTGTTTAATTTGATGTTACTTGGTAGTTTTCACTCAGAATTTAGTAACGAATCTTGTGTGACAAACTTGAACTAATGAAATTATAGTGTACAGATGATATAATGAAGTTATATTTGATATTCACAAACAGATCTGTATAAAATAGAAAAGAACAGTTGGGATCAGATAAGTGTTACAATTTCAGTCTTTTTTGTGCTGGTTGTTCTCTCTTTTTGTTAAAGCTAAGGATTCAGAGTACATGTGCTGCTGTTAGATATAGTTATGATTATCTTTACTTTTGGTACCAATTGATCATTTGATATAATATGGTATTGGTGGCTACTTCAATCTTAAATCTTCTTTTAAGAAACCGAAATCACATGGCACTGGTCGTTATTTCATTGCTTGGTAATTAGTTGAATCTGGTAATTATTTCATTGCTTGGTAATTAGTTCGATGTGCATGTATGAGTTTTGGAGACAGAAAAAAGGGTAAAAAAAAAAGGGAAAGAGAAAAGAAGAAAAAAGAAGGAACTTGAGAAGAATAATGGCATGAGAAGAATATAAGGAAAGAACAGAAGACATATTTGGGAAGACGAAAAGACAGGTGGTCAATTAGGGTTTCTGGCCTTTTTAAAAAGAGTAACCGGAATATTGGGAAAAGTTAGAAAGTTGGGAAAAATCAGGAAAAATTGGAAAATTGGAGATAATTGGATTTCTTGGAGGAAAAATTTTATGCAACAAATTGGTCATTGGGTCGGGTCGAGCGGGTTTTCCGGGTCGGCTCAGATTTTGCCAGCTCGGATTTTTTAGTTGTCAACCCTTGAGTTAGGATATTTTAGGCTAGCATAGGTTATTTTAGGGTATTATATGATATTTGGGCTATCTCCATCTTTAGTTAGTTTCAATGTGTAGGAGTTATGTTAACCCGCTTCGATTAGTGTGCTAAAGCTCTTCAACGTGTGGTCTATGTATTTACATGTTAAACTGAACCATGTGAATCAGTAACCCTTTGTTTAATCCAATGCGGTTATTAAGTGCATGAATCGATCAATGGGAGAATCAAGAATGCGGTTATTGAGTTCATGAGTGGTCATGTGTTAATTTTGGTCCCTTTGCATATTTGAGAAGTTACTAAGGCTCTAAAACCGATTAGAAGAAAATACTAATCTGACTTTCGTAGTTTTTTTCTTTTCATCTGCCTCTAGTGAGTTCTTTTTAGCGTTGGTCTCTCTTTCTTAAGCAACCAAGTATTTAATTTACCAATTACCTACATTTTAAGCCTTTTTACATTTTGCTTCTGTCGTTTTGTACCATTGTGCCTGTCGAATAGATGCTAGCGTTATCATGTTACTTAACAAAATTTGATTTGAAATGACCAAGACTTGTGAGAGAGGGAGAATTCTTAGGGGAAGAACTTTGAGTTAATGAAAGAAAAGAAACAAGGAAGTTTATAAATAAAAAAGAACGGGGAATCTTAATGTAATGTGCCGCTTTGTCACTAACACGCTATACATAAAAGGTATGTTAAGAAATTGGGAGGATAAATTGTGATAAATTGTGGAGGTAAATGTGTAAATTGTTGTCCGATTCGTTCTCATTACTTTCTTTTTGGTATACAAGCTGCTTTTTCTTCATATTTCTTTAGTGGCACGAAGGAGTAAAATAATTTGACCTGTCAGCAAGTTCATTATGTCCTTTCCATTAGAACCATTACAAATTTTGTAAACTGTTCGATTGTGGATTTTGATTACGAATGTTGAACAACTTTGAATTCTGACTCAATTTGAGAAAGGTGCCATTTTCTTAAGCAAAGTGCTTTCCTCTCTCAGTTTTATGTCTCTGTTTCTTGAAAAGTTTGACAGACACTTTCTAGGTTAAAAGGAAATGAAAATTGTTCATTCAAATGCTTGTGTTTGGGCGTATTCATAGCATCCAAGAATAAAACCTGATCTATATATCAATTTTGTACCCAACTTTTGTCATCATGAAACTTGCATTACTTCACTTCCTGATTCTCCTTTCCCTTGAAATGGGTAAGTGCTAAAATTTCTTCCGTATTTTACGTCAAATTTCTAATGTAAAAAAATCTCCCCATTATTTGTATAATGCCCAAAATAGTGATATTACCATCTGTCCCCTGCATGATATCTTGTCTTCTTCTTAGTAGCTCACAACTTTCTTCTCTTAACATACCAAATTATTATTTTCTTCAACATAACAACATATTGCAAACTCCATATGTAAACTATAAACCCATATTTCTAAACAGGTTATTAAGGAAAGGGACACGGGCAGGCCACGCGGGTTTGGATTTGTAACGTATTCAGATCCGATTGCTGTTGACAATGCCATCAGTGAGATGAACAATGTTGAGCTCGACGGTCGGATTATTTCCGTCAACAGGGCCGAAGCGCGACCTGGTTCTGCTGACGGCTATGGAAGCCGATCTGGAGGTAAGAGATTTGGAATTAGTGGGTTTTGTTGACTTTCTTTTACTTTTTTCTTGCTTTGTTTGGTTTTATTTGATTTTTCTTTTTGGTAGAATTTAGTATGTATGCTTACGAGTAATGGATGATAAAAAATGTCAAATATGCTCTATTAAAGATGGAATGGTATTTAAACAAATGAGACTCAAAAAGAAGTAAAATATCTCGTCATTTAATTTTCCAAACTGTAAATGTAAAAAAAATTCCTTCCAATACACAAGATGTGCCAAATTCATCCATCTGAATCGAAATAAAAATGAATCAAATTTGTCCAAATCAAGTTATGTGTGTGGTTTTTTTGTCTGCATATGTTTGAAAAGAGTAAAATTGGTTTAGCTTCAGAAGGGTTACTTTACATGAAATCCCCCCATTGTATTAGGCTTAATCATCTTTTCCGGATTACAATTAATACATTATAATTCACAAAACACCTTTATTATTCTTCACAGGCGGAAGAACCGGAGGCTACCGCGACGACGTGTCACGCGGGCCGCCAGCAGTGCGTGACAGAGACGAGTGCTACAAATGCGGGCGGTCGGGCCACTGGGCTCGCGACTGCCCCAGCATGAACGGAACCGGCGGAGGAGGAGGGAGAGGCAGCCGGTACTCCCCTCCGGCGCCCCCCAGGTATGGTAGTGGGGGGCGGGGACGTGGTGGAGGCCGTGGAGGAGGAGGAAGGTATGGAGGAGGAGGTGAGAGGTATGGAGGTGGTGGTGGTGGTGGTGGTGAGAGGCATGGGGGGAGTTACTATGTTGATGATAGGTATTTTGTTTTTGTGGTTGTAGTATGTGTGAAATTTAGTTAGAGAACAACTCGAAAAATATAAATGAGAGAAAATAATGTTAGTGAAAGAAGAAATATATAAATGCAAAAGAAGAAAAGATATAGGTACTATATATCGTTGTTTTTGTAATATGCAAAATGTATTTAAAGAGTGACTTGGAAAATATAATCGAAAGAAAAAACAGTTAGTGTCAGCATGTGTCGGAAACAATTTGGAGAATATGAATTAAACGAAAACAGGACGGATGCTGTATGAAACAGTAAATTGTAACTGGTAATGTAAAGTCTATGGAAAATACATGAACTGCTTCTTAAATATAGATTAATAAAACAAGACAAAATTATATGTTTTTTTAATAACCAGTTGGGCTAAAAACAGTTATCTTATGATTTGTACTCTAAACAGGTACGACGGAGGTCGGTACGGAGACCGAGACCGCATCGACCCGCGTGACCGCTACATCCCAGACCGTTACGCTCCAGCTCCTCCTGTTGCCGACCGTTACCCCATCGACAGGTACGCTGAAGACCGGTACCATGTCGAAAGGTACCCGCAAAACGGGTACGGAAAGGAGAGGGTGTACGAGAGAGAACCCGTCAGAGGCGGACATGGCCATGGAGGGTATTATAGAGACGCTCCGAGAGGATACGAGAGAGATGTACCGGTTCGAGGTGGGAATCCGAGGTATGAAAATGGAGGTGGGTATAGGGGAAGACCTGGCCCGTATGATCGGCCTAGTAGAGGTGGGAGACATTTTGATGAGAGGTATTAGTAGAGAGAGATTTTGTGTTTGGAGGAGTTTTTAGAGGATCGTTATTATGTATGTTGTTTAGGGGATGTGAGTGAGTGAGTGGGTTTAGGTGTCAGTGCACTGTTGGTCATTGTGTTGTTCGTGTGGCGACATGTTTGTGTTTTGGTTTGTATTAGTTTATGTATGGTTGTGTAAGTTGAATGGTTGATGTGGATTTTGTGATGTCGTGTTATGTTATTGTAGTTTTGCACTGCATGTTGTAGATTTGTTTGTGTTAATTTGTTTTAGTTTCATGAGGTTATATAGTCCATTTATCAATTTATTATGATCTTGTTGCTAATTTTCTATGACTCGAATAGTTTAGAATGACTTCATAAAATCAGAATCGTAGCCGTTGGGGTCTACGCCGACTAACCCTTCGTCTAAAGTATCACTCGCTCTTTTCTCTCACATTCAACAAAATATTCATTCGAGCGATTCTCTCCCTCTCTCTCTCTTTCCGATTTAAGCGAATTTCACACTGTACTGATCGATCATTCATTCCCCCATTTCCCATTTCAATTTTACTTGATAGATCAGTTCACCTGTTTCATATTCCAGTTTACTCGATCGATCTGTTCCCTTTTTTCCGTCTCGATCAATCGATTTGTCACATAAAGTTCTATATTCTTCTTGCGAGCGTTGCGCATGCTCGTCGTCTGTCACTTTCGTTTTGGAGGAGGGGGAAGGCGAAGGCAGTGACATTACCATTATTAAAGCCAGTATTTAACTTTATAACTTGATTTTCTCTGTTATCTCATAGAAATTTATAATTCCATCGAACTCCTTTTTACTCATCATTACATTCTTTTAAACTTAACTTTTCACAATTTATGAAATATTTCTTTGTCAATTTGTATCGTGTGGATTGTTTTATAGGCTGGGCAACCAGATTTTGTAGAAACATTTGATAAATTTTGCATGATTTAAGTTCACAAATTTTGTATGTAGGAACTTTTTCGAACACAATATAAATACATGATTTGAAAATCTCACTCGTAGGACTTGAAAATAGTATTTGCATGATTAAAGGCAACTTACTTGTTGACGGTTGAGTCTCAGCTCGAAAATGTCCTAACTTAAGGAAAGCACGAAGCTAATAATTGAAATTAAATTATTTGAATGTAATTACTAATTTTTATGGTATACCTTGATACCAGGATGGGTTGAAATCTTTGTAAATTAAGAGAACTGGGTTCTTTATTTCATTTATGGAATAAACACAAATGTGAAACAAGCTACACTCACCAATAAACAGGAATATCAGAGAATAACATTTGGTAATGAAAATGCAACTATAGGAATTGATATTAAAAAGTTCAATCAGAGAATAACAATCGATAATGAAATGTAACTAAGGAATTGATATTAAAAAGTTTAAGGTTTAAGACAATTAAAATTTGGAAGGAGCTACATAAAATATGACATAAATGGTAAACACAAAATTTGCATGAATTGAAGATTCTTAACAATTATTCATTTAACACATTCAGTTTTGCTTGCTGAAAAAACGGGAAGAAGAAAAATCTCATCTAGCCTCTTCAGATCGTGGAGAGGAGAAGGCGCACCCTGGTGTACGGAGCCATACGTCGTATGGACCCGGTGTACGGATGTAGCCGTTGGGATCTACGCCGACTACCTCCGTCTATAAATATCACTCCGTCTCCCTCTCTCTTTTCTCTCACGTTCTATTTCACAAACATCTCGAGCGAACATTCTTTCTCTCTCTCTCTCTCTCTCTCTCTCTCTCTCTCTCCGATTTCAGTTACTTGACCGACTTCCTCTTCACTCTTCATTCATCGATGGATCAGTTCCGTCGTCCGTTTTGGAGGGGGAAGGCGAAGGCGGCGGCGGCCGATCTGCCACCCGATCCCTTCTTACTCTCTCTTTTTCTCTCGATTTCTCTATTTCTCGAACAAAACAACATATTACTTTCTCATTTGATTATGTTCCACCTTCCTGATCTGATACATGCTTTTATTCTTCTTCTTTTTGTAGATTTGTTGACTGTGGTTCTGCAGGGGAGGCGGAGGAAGACGGCCGTGTCATCACGGAGGCAGGCGGCGCCACCACCAGCTTCAGATTCGCTGACATTCCTCTGCCCGTCCTGATGATCTCACTCCACGCTTCAGTCCCGACGATCGTACTGCCTGCTTCAGTCCAGTCGCCCTCGCTGCCTGTCTCAGTCCCATCGTCATTACCTGCACGTCCAGAGTTTGAGGTAATTTAATATCCATTGATTTTTCTTTCATGTTTCCTGAGTTTTGTCTTCTTGATCTTTCTTTTCCGAATCTTGATCCTTCTGTTCACTCTTTTTCTTGAATTTTCTTGCGATTTCTCTTTGTTGAATTTTTCTTTTCTTTCTTGACAAGATCATAAGATCCAGACCTGAAACTTCATTCACTTAGAAGTGATTTATATAATATTGCTTGATCAATTTGAATTAATTTATTGTTGATCTGATACTTCACTACCCATATTGAACTTAATCCTAATTTCCTTGTCCTCATTCTCTGAAAAGTAACCAGTTTGAATTAATCTAAATTGATTTTGTGGATAAAAAAGTAATATTTTCCTTATTGTTATTTTGATATTGGTTCTTGTTAATTAGATATTAATAATTTCTTTTATTTTTTTTGTTTAATTTTCAGGTTGACTTTGCTGAGCCCGAGCCGGAAGAAGAAGAAAAGGAGCTATATATATATACCTTTGCTGAGCCCGAGCCGGAAGAAGACGAAGAAGAGGAGTTATATACATTTGCCAAGCCGAAATATGAAGAAGAGGAGCTATATAGCTTCACCGTAATTTCCGCTGAGTATGACTGTGCATTTGGCTATTATCAGTTTAGAATCGATCAAGAAATAATGAAGGCACTTTTCATGGGGCTTGGAGTCGGATCTGCGATTCGGTCTGTGGACAGCTGTCGTTTTGTGTATACTGTGGGGGTGCCGAACCATGGACTTGTCCTGGTTCATCGGCATTTGGTAGGCATGGGCACGGTTCAAGCTGATCCAGTCTTTCAGTATATCTTCGCGTCCATTTACGTAAGCTTTCTTTCTCATATCTTCTTGGTTGGCTTTTATTTTATAAATATTAAGTTGATAATCGAAATGTGTGTGCTCCATTGGTTTTTTTATGACCAAAAATTAAGCATGTGCTGAAGTTGATAATGGTCTCTGTTTTTGTTGTGTTTAGTGACTAATTATGTCAATAAAATTCTCTCATTTTTTTTTTTTAATGGAAGCTTGAAATTGTGTCTCATTTGTTGTACAGGATATTGGACCTCAATTGATGCTCCGATCCAATGAGAGCCAATCAGTCTCTGTCTCTTGTGCTTCTTCTAGAACGGCGACTCTCTCTGCACCTCACGAGCAATTGGAGACTGACACTGATCTTGCTTCACACCAAATAGAAGTCTCTTCATCAGTTGAGGTTAGTGAATTTCTTTCATTGTTATATTTACCCTGAGTTTCAGTTTCTTGGCATTTTTTGGGCATAACAGTGAGTTGAGTGAAGTATTAAAATCTTGTTTCATTGTTCTTTGTAGGTGCATGACACAGCCTTATTCATCGGCGCATGGACCGATTCTTTTTGACTCAGACATGTCAAGTACCAACTCGGATATGTCGAGTACTGATTCGGACACATCTAGTACTGACTTGGACATGCCGATTACTGAATCGGACACATCTAGTACTGAATCGGTCATGCATAAGAAGGCGCTGAGACGGTCTCCCCGTTTTGCTGAGAGGGAAAAAAGGCGGCAAGATGATCAACCCACTATCTCGGCCAAACCAAGGAGATCTTTCGGTTTGGCTGCCAAGGAAAACCAGACTGAGAAAAAAGAACACCGGATTGAGGAAGCCAGACCAAGGCGGTCTTCCCGTTTGGCTGAGAAAGCGGGAAAGGCCCGCGTCATGAAATGAATCGCGTCCAGGCATAGATCTTCACATAAAAGGAAATTTTCTTTCTTTATTTAATCTTTATTTTCTTTTCATATCATTTTGTAGTGCACAGATTAACCATCTATTTTTTTTGCTACTTTGCAGGAGAGGAATCTATGTTTTCTCTAATAAAAGATCTGGTGATTTGACTTCCATCCAGCGCACTTTTTCACTGCAGGTGTCAAGAACATTCTCGAGTGAACGAGGTATGAAAGTCATTCGGCATCTTTTTGCGATTTTACAATTTTTCAACTTATTAATTACTATCTTTTCGCATTTCTCTTTTTCTTTTTCTCTGAGATCAATCTATTAATTACTATTGATGTTAAATGCAGGTACTGTTGCTGGTCGGTGTTATTGAGAGGGTTTTTTCCTGAAAAAAGGTAAGATTTCAAGTTTTACCCTAATTCCTAATATTTTTCATCAATTTGTTGATTAAATTGGATTTCTCTGAGATCAATCTATTAATTACTATTGATGTTAAATGCAGTTACTGTTGCTGGTCAGTGTTATTGAGAGGGTTTTTTCTGAAAAAAGGTAAGATTTCAAGTTTTACCCTAATTCCTAATATTTTTCATCAATATGTTGATTAAATTGGATTTCTCTGAGTCAATGATGATTTGTAAGCATCAACCCGGGGTCAAAATGGATTGGTGCTTGTGGTGGTTAAGTGGCAAATTGTGGTGGTTAAGTGGTAAATTGTGGTGATTAAGTTACCTCTCAAGCTCTAATGACAAGTGAAAAGATTTTGAATTATAACATTACATAATGACATATTTGTTATAGTGTCCACTCTTTATTTATCCAGCGTCAGTCAAGGAAGAAGTAGAGAGAGCTGTAGAAAAGAAGAGATTCAGATTTCAGACAAAAAGGCAATTAAGAAGTTGGAAATTTCAACTTGGCAGTCTCAGTTTGACTAAATCGGGAATGAGATCTTCAGTGATTCATTTAACTGAAGCTTGGGTACTCCTTTCTAACTTTGTTTTTATTGACATACTTTGGTTGGGAAAGCATTTTTTGTTCAAATATAACTCTGAACTTGAAGAGCTTAAAAAGAAGGTTGAGTCTAAATGATGCATACAGCATATGGAACAGAATAAAGGATTAGAAGATTAATTTCTGCTTAGTTTGTGGTGCAGGATAAGAAGACGACGAGTGTTGTATGGGAACCAATTGGCTAAGACTTACAAGTTTGAGAAGAAGAAGGAGCATCTCAGTGGGTATTTTTTTAACCCCCATTATTGCTAAAATATATCAGGATGGGGCGGCTCGGCCTGATATATGGATGTTAATGATGGTCCTGCCCCTAATAAGATTGAAGAGGTTGATTATGTTTGATGATGGTTTCGAGTTGTAGAATTGATTTTATTTTTGTTGTTGTTTTCCTTTTGTTGTGGAATGATTGTGTTTAGAGTTACTATTCAAAAAAAAAAAAGATTGTGTTTAGAGTTGATATTGTAGAGTCTGGTTAGGATTATGAAGAACTCCGTACTGTTATGATAACTTGAGCATTTATTTGTTTTTCCTTTCTAGATTACATCTTTTCTCCGATGTTTTATATTTGTTTTCGTTTTGCTTCACTATGTAATGATTTCTGCGTAATAAATACGGCATGAAAAAATTATCACAAGTTGGGCCAATGAAATGCCACTTAAGAATTATTTGAAAATGACCCAATAAAAGGCTCACTAGGCCTTTAACAGTGACCAAATAAACAACCCATTCTAAGCAAGAGCTATTAGTTCAAAATAAATAAAGCCCAGCATACTAACTTGAACGTGCCAGTAACCAGAAGAAATTTACAATTAGTACTCGTACTTCCTTTCGACGGAAGCTTCTCTTCTTCGACCAAAAACCCTCTCTCCCTCGCACAAAACCCCTCTTTCTTTCTCACCGCGGAAAGAAGAAAGAAGAAGAAGAAGAAGAAAAAATCTGTTTTCAATGGATTTAGACCCTGAAGGAATATTTAGAGACGACTCTGACTCAGACGAAGAGTTCCGTCAGGTTTGACCTTCACCGTTTTTCTCTTTGTTGCGTTTAATTTCAGTGTATTTCTTCCATTTAAACTTTTCACCCCTTAAAAACCATGAAATGTTAAACGAATCCAGAAATTTAAGTTGTAGTGAGCGCAAATTAGTCCCTAGAAGGCCGTGAAATATCACATATGCCCCTGAAAATTTCAAATGGCATGCTGGAAATGCATTTTGAAAAATTCTGTTTTGCGGATTATAAATTGGAATAATTCACTTAGCCAATTTAAGAATATCAGGACCTTATTCGAGCTTAGGAGGAAATATTTTACTTTTGCATGCATGTGTCCAATTTTTTTCTGTTTGTTTTAGCTTCTTTTCATGTAATTTATTGCATGTTTTTTGATAATCAGGAAAAGGAGCCAACAAAGGATCTTGTTGCATACTTGGTTGATGCTTCACCAAAAATGTTTACTCCTGTTACAACCGATGTGCGTATTTTGCCTTTTGATCCCTTCTTTTTTTCATGAAAGTAGCCCTAAATGGAACTTGTTTTTCACTTTTCTTTTCGTTTCTGACAGGAAGAAGGAAACAATGAAACTCATTTTAGTGGAGTGATAAATTGTCTCTTACAAGCTGTAAAGACTCAAATTATCGGTGGATCAAACGATGAAATTGCAATTGTTTTCTTTAATACGGTATTATACAAATTATTCTTAAAATATTCGGTCTTTGATTGTTGCTTTTTGATTTTATTTTTTTTGTATCTTTTCTGTTTTAACAGAAGGAAAAGAAGAATTTGCAAGATTTGGAGGCGGTATATGTATTTACTGTGGAAGAGAGAGAAGCGCTTGATAAACCCACTGCTAGGTTGATTAAAGAGCTTTCTTCTTTAGAAGGTAGATATTTTCTAATTTCTCAACCAAAAGGATATATTTTTCATTTTACCAAATATTTATTGTTTTGCATATTCGTTTTGGAATACAGTAAAATATACACTTATGAAATTATTGTTATTATTATTATTATTATACAGATGATTTTTTAAGCAGCATTGGAAGCCGGTACGGAATCACCGCTGGATCTCGTGAGAATTCTTTATACAATGCTATTTGGGTTGCTCAAGCTTTATTACGAAAGGGGTACCTCTCTCTCTCTCTCTCTCTCAACCCTAACTCTCTCTAAACCCTAAATTTGGGCTTAATAGCACATTTGCCTCAATTCGGTCTATTGAGATGTAAAATTGCACAATTGTTGGTTAAATGAGGCAATTTTTTGTTAAATAAAAAGTTTAGCTGCACATATAAGTCTTAATCAACAATTATTTAGGATTAATTGAAAAACAAAATTACAAATTTGTTATAAAATTGCAATCTTTTTCTTTTTTTCTTTTGCTAGGTCAGCTAAGACTGCATCAAAGAGAATGGTTTTGTTCACAAATGAAGACGATCCGTTTGGCACTCTATCAGGCGTGGTCAAAACCGATATGATTAGGACAACTGTTCAACGTGCAAAAGTACGCTTTTAAATTAATTTTTACCGCATTTGAACTTTATATTATTCGTATTTTATGTATTATAATGCTGGATTTAGAGTAATTTTTCTGCTGTTTATTGTGTTGTGTGACATCTTACTAAATTGATTTTATTTTCTTTTTTATTGTTGTTTGTAGGATGCACAAGATTTGGGCATATTGATAGAACTTTTACCATTAAGCCGCCCAAATGAAGAATTTAATGTCTCCATCTTTTATAAGGTAAGTCATTGTATTTTTTTCTGTTTTTAGTAATTTTATTATATTTATTTATTTGTTTTATAATTGGAATGGTATATCACCTATATTGTAGGATTTGTTGGGATTGGAGGGTGATGAGTTAGCTCAGTTCTTGCCATTAGCTACTCAAAAGTATGCTTTTATCACATTTTAACTTTTTCTATTCAGAATTTAATTTACTTTTTTTTATTATTTTCTGATTTCTCTTAATAATGGTTGTGATTTTTTTCTTTTTTATTTCTTGATTTGAAGAATGGAGGATATGACAGATCAGTTGAGAAAGAGAATCTTCAAAAAGCGCAAAATTAAAACCCTAAATTTCATTTTAACAAATAATGTTTCTATTGAAGTAAATACGTACGCTCTGATTCGTCCTACTTTACCAGGTATTACAACATACTCAACATATTTATTACAATATTATTTTGTCATTTTTTCGTAAGAAACTTATATTATTTTGTGGATTATTGTGTAGTAAATTTTATTTTATTCTCATGTTATAAATTACAAAAACAACCCTGAAGTAAGATCTTGTAGCATCTTAATCCTTTCGTTTCTCTATGCAGGGGCAATTACATGGCTTGACTCCATGACCAACATACCACTAAAGGTATTAAACATATTTCTTCCTAATTTTTATCTTATGAGTTATTGCAATTATAAACTTGAGTAACAAAATTATTATTATTATTTTTTCTAGGCAGAAAGATCGTTTATTTGTAATGACACAGGAGCTTTGTTTGAAGAGCCACCTAAACGTTTCCATCCATACAACAAGTATGTTTTAATTGCATCAAATTTAATTTTTCCATTTTATCAAATTCTTTTTTTGTTTTTTTGTAGTGAGATTGTCACATTTTCAGAACGCGAATTATCAGAAGTAAAGAAGGTAGTATCAACTAATAATC
The DNA here is from genome assembly GCA_027726005.1 of Juncus effusus. Taxonomy (NCBI): domain Eukaryota; kingdom Viridiplantae; phylum Streptophyta; class Magnoliopsida; order Poales; family Juncaceae; genus Juncus; species Juncus effusus. The sequence continues at coordinate 585,071 of CM050909.1, forward strand.
TACGTCTCGTGGGATTTAAACCGTTGGATTTATTAAAGGATTATCACAATTTAAAACCATCCACTTTCGTTTTTCCTAATGATGAGGTAACAAACAGAAAAAAAACCTTCAAGTTTATTTATTTTTACGAATTATGGTCCATAATTTATGTTTGTCTAACTTAATGTGATAATATATAGGATGTATTTGGAAGCACTCGTGTTTTCATTAGCTTACACAAGTCTATGTTACGACATAGAAGGTCAAATTATTACATTTTTTTCAATTTATGTTTCAACTTTCGAATAAATTAATTTCAATTTCAATTTTGTGTAAATTATTTGATCGACAAGATTGATTTTAATTTTTCAGGTTTGCTCTCGCGTTTTACGGAAGCTCTAGTAATTCTCGCCTAGTTGCCCTTGTTGCGCAAGTACGATTTATTTAATATACCTTCTGTTTGTAATGTACCATTTTTATACCTAATATGTCTTTTGAATCAAATACAAGTATCATGATAAATCTATACTGGAACTGGTAGACTGAGTAAATAAATGTATTTTTTGTAAAAACAGGAAGAATTAACAAGCTCTAGCGGTCAAGTTGAGCCACCTGGCATGCACATGATTTATCTACCTTATTCTGACGATATTCGACATGTTGAAGAGGCAAGCAATTAAATTATATTATTTTATTAGCAAATGCTTAACCAAATATTAAAGAAAAAGAAAAGGAAATTAAATGTTAAGTTTTTCTTTTGCCCTTAAAATTTTATATTTGCCTTTAGTTTATGAATGTTTTTTATTTTGTGAATTTGGTGTTCAGATTCACACAGCCAGTGATGGTGCTGTGCCGTGTGGAACAGTTGAGCAAATTAAGAAGGCATCTGTTTTGATGAAGAAAATTGATTTGAAAGACTTTTCTGTTTGCCAATTCGCAAATCCTGGTATCTTTTACTCTTCTTTAAGAATATTATGTGTCAAAATAAAGCACACTATATTATAACATTATTTTTTGCAATTTCAACACATAAATGTAATATTTATATTTTAGTAATATATTAAAAACTCCAAGTTTCATAAAGAACAGAATGGCTTTATTATAGTAGTAGTACCTTCACGCTTCCCAGTTGAAGGACCAGAACACAATTCTCGGTAATTTAAGGGGCTCTTCTGCAAATTTCTCATAACCATATTAATTTATCATTATTATTCTTTTTTGAAATGAATAGCTTTGCAAACACATTACGGAGCTTTGCAAGTGTTTGCGCTGGGCGAAGATGAGATGCCCGATATCAAAGACGAGACTCTGCCTGATGAAGAAGGCCTTTCCAGGTACTTAATTCACCCATTTTTGTGCATTTTTCTATCACTTTTAATAATATACACAAGAATATTATATTTATGTCTTAATAATATAGACAATAATGTTATTTTGAATGTCTTAATATATATTTTACATCATAAACACAAAAACGACGATACATAAAATTCGAATATCACCTATGAAAAGGCACAATAGTGGGCATGTCACCAATAGTACCGTTTACTCGAATAAGCTCAATATTGCATTTAAGCACCAAACTCGCCAAGAATATTAAAAATAAAAAAAAATAAAAAAACGGAAGAATAGTTAAAATAAAAGCAAAAAATATTTTTATAAATGACAGGCCGAGAGTAGTGAAGGCTATAGAGGACTTGAAGACTTCGGTCTACGGAGAGAACCACGACGAGGAAGAACAAGCTAGCAATGCGGCTCGTGAAGATGCTTCTAAAAAGAGGAAAGCGATTGCTGACAGAGCTTCGAAGGAGAGCGAGAGTTACGATTGGGCTGATCTCGCTGAGAACGGCAAGGTAATAACAAACAAAAAAGTTAGGGTTTGAAATAATCTGTGTTGAAATATTTCTACTTTTGAGTTTGGTAGGGTTGGAATTATGGAGGAAATTAAATTATCCCCTCTTTAGTTGTTTTTTTATTTGGAAGTTTTGAGGATGTTGTGTTTGAAATAGTATGTTTTTTTTGGTTGTTGTAGTTGAAAGATTTGACGGTGGTGGAGCTGAAATACTACCTGGCGGCACATAATTTGCCAGTTACTGGAAAAAAGGAAGTGTTGATAAGCCGAATCTTGACCCATTTGGGCAAATGAGTTCAGTTTGCATCCTTATTTTGTCTCTAGTGCTAGTTGCTTACAGTTTGCTTAACCTTTTCTTCTTTTTTTCTTTTGTTGATTGTTGTATCCATTTTGAAAGAAACTTACTGACGCCAAGATTAGTTTTATTGAGCCTATCAGCCTCTTTTTGCTTGACTGTTATATGTAAATATTATATTTTGTTGTACTCTTGAATGAGAAATTTGATGAAAGAATTTCCTACCAGCTTCTCGCAAAAAAAAAACTCTGGGAAGTTATCTTTTCAAAGTGTTGTCATTTCGTAAGAAGAGATTGAAGAGTTATATGTTAATTTCTTTGAGCTATTGTGTGCAAACACAAAACATCTCTTATTTCTTACAATCTAGCTAAGGAAATAAATCAAACTGATGTTCTATATCATTTGGATATATTGTTGAATAGATTTTGTGGGGTATGAATCTTTCTATTTTGTGCAACTGATAATTTATTTTCCCCTCCGTCTCTTCCGCGATTTCTTTCATTTATATGAAGAAAAAGTTGAAAAAGATGGAAGTTTCTATTCTATATGACACTTAACTTGCTCTCTTTAAATGATATAGAACATATCTAAATGATCATAATGGTCAAAGTTTAGTTTTACTTTTTCGCTCAGTTTACCAAATAATTGTTGGTAAAATGATGTTTGAGATTTTTTTTTTTTTTTTGCAGAGATTCAAGCAAGAATATTTTCCAAAAATCAGAAACAAATAAAGAACAGATGATTTAAACCCAATGCATTTTCAATCATAATTCCATGCTCTCGTTTTGAACAATCACAAACCTTGCACGTAACAATTTGACAATTTGAAAGCTACTTACTATTTCCACAAACCGAATTCCCGATACATAACAAAATATCAGAATAAGCTTTTTCCTTCCGCATAACCACCATCAAAATACGAACATGGAATTAACAGACATACTTCTATATTCTCTATCAAGAAAATGCAATCAATTCCCTAACTAATCTCTCTTCGTTCCTTGCCAAAATTCATATCAAAACGCCAAAAAGATTGATACTCGCTCTCAATGTCAAATTCTCCTGAAAATCAGAACAAAGAAAACTACATGTTAAAAGCGCATCATCTCACAACAGAAGTATCAAATATCAAAGTATCTAATTAGGACCAACCCATAATTACCAGCACATTTACCTAAAATCGTGATTTTGGTTCAATTTCATATTCCTTTGTATACATAAACAAATTGTCTAAATCTAATCATCAATACATAATTCGCTTCTATCAAATCCCTCTGAATTTCTAATTTCATCCCATTTAACCCATGCAAATTGTAAAAAAATGCACACTCCAAACAAAATGAACTCAATTAAACAAAATAAAATAGAAAATAAATCACAAACCTTCAAAATCACATGACGGGCTTGGTTTTCAAGATGGAAATGATGACTTCCAACACATAGAACGCCAAAATTGGGCTCAAGTCCAACCTTTTCCCCATTACAGGCGGCATTATATCCCTGAAAATAGCCAGACACGGATCGGTGAGGTTCCTCAAGGCCGAAAACGGCTGTTTCTCCCACGGCAGGTTAGGAAACCAAGTCAAGAGCACTCTGACGAGCAAAACCTCCCTGAATAACCCCAACCACCTTACAAACGCGGCCAAAACGGCCTCCATGGGCGGCCGGATGATCTCGAACGAGAAGTTTGGCAGGTTAGGCAGGGTGAAGGCGGAGACGGCGGAGGTGATGAAGGTGGGCGCCGTGACGGCGCGCGGCGGAGCGAGGCGGCGGGCGGATAGGGCTAGGGTTACGGCTCTGGTTTGGGAAGGAGTGAGAGGGAAGGAGACGTTGTTGGGCTTATTAGGGTTAGGGTTGTTGGAATTAGGGTTTGAGATGACGGGAGAGAGGGGGAGAGGGGAGAAGGTGAGAAGGTGGTTAGCCATGGTTTTGGCTGGGTTTGGTTTGATTTCTTCTTCTTCCCTTTGCGTGAGAGAGAGAAGGAAGCGATTCTGGAAGGAGGATAGGGAAGGGACTTTAAGACGGCAGTTTTGCTTTCAGGCCCTTGGAATTATAATTTATTACACTAACCGCCTTGTTGTTGTTTTGTTCGTGTTATATTGTTACTTTTCTTTCCTAAATGAAAAAGAAAAGGCTTTTTTTTTAGAGAGAAAATTTGGAGGAGGCTTGATATCCTCCTTCCAAATATATATATATAATATGAAAAAATTACAAGTTTTTTTTTTCTTATACATTTGCAAATAAGAAGAAAAAAGAGATAAAAAGAAATTCTTGGGCTATTCTAAAGAGACTACCGGTTTAACCCAAATCTAAGAAATAAGAAATTACAAATTAGATTTTTAAATCCGGTAGTTCAATTTCTAATTATGAAAGTTGAGAAATGGATTTCTTATTGCTTGAAAATATCTTCATTAGGTTATCTTCAGACAGAAGACTCTCATCTCAACCTCTCTCATCTTCTCTTTCTCTCTCCTTGTCTTTGTGAAGTCTGCTCGGGGACGCTACGATTAGCGAATCTTGCTCTTCCTTCTTCTTTCTCTCTACTGATCGATACAGCTCAATCTCTCCTCTAATCTCTGTTATGAGATCACAACATCCTCTTCTCTCCTCTATAAAAATCCTCCTGCATCGCTCCCTCCAAACACAAAAAAGAAAGTATGAGGAAATCTGTCTAACAGATGGCGATTCCCTACATTTTCTTACTGATTTAAACACCTAATTGAAAGGATCTGGTGTTGGAAGGTCTCGAAATGTTTGTATGAACACACCATAGTTGCTCGACAAAACAACACTGGCTTGAGAGATGTTCAGCTGTTTCTACAACTTTGCAACAGAGATGACACATGTTAGCAAGCTGATGACCTCTTTTGATCAAATTATCCTGGGTAAGCACTTTGTTCTGATAAAATAGCCACAAGAAAATCTTTATTTTCAGTGGTACCCTTACTGACCAAATTTTGTTTAAACTATTTAAGGTTTGAATTCCCAAGAAAATGGTGTTATAGGCGCTTTTGGTTGAGAAGACTCCACTTGCATATCATCTCCACTGAACATAATCAGGTTCCGTAGTTAAATGAATCTGGTCCAGCATTGTTTGAACGGTTAAAAATTCCTGAAGAGGTTGATTTGCTATGATATTGTGGAAAACCTCTTCTAAATTAAGAAGATGCTTAAACTGAGAGACTGTGCCTTGAGTTACTGTGACATGAGAAAAAAAAGAATTAAATCTCTTACATAACACTCCTTCACCCCAATTGTTATGCCAAAGACTAACATGTTTACCATCTTCTAACTGAAAGGTAGCACTCGTTAAAAAGAAAGGCATTAGTTTTTTTTTTATTTCCTTCCAGAAGTAGGAGTCAGATGCATCTGATTTGACTTGTCCTCCTTGTAAACTCAAACTGCTTACCAATAAAAGAAAATTTGGTTATAGATAAATGAAAAATAATTTGGATCAATATTTATTTTATTTATTTATATTCTTTAGAAGACTCATGATCAATTCGTGTCATTTATATATTCTGTTGTTTACACATATAACATTCTTTGTATATCATGTTTCTCATAAGATATAATAATTAAAACTATCAGTGAATAAAAATCTCATAATATCTCTCGTATATACAGTAGTAATATAATATCAAACTAGTATATACTTTATATAACTTAATATTGCAATGAAGGATTTATCGAAGTATTGAAGGATGCTTATGCATAAACAGTGATAAAATATAGAATAAGAGAGGGCCCTTAAAGTAAATTTTCTTCACAAGGCGGTGGAATAGATTTTGGCTGGGCTTTAGCTTTAAAAATAATTATATATCTCATGACTAGGCTTAGAATTTAGATCTCACAAATTGGGCCGAGTCGATTATTTTTATTATGTTTTTTTTTCTGTCATTATTTACTGCACTTTCGAATAAATCAATATTTCATCTAATATGACATAATATCTCTAATATCATCTCGAATCAGTCAAATGAACAAACACGCCACTCCAAATATCGACACTTATCAACTGATTAAGTGATAATTATGGTCTTAAATGTATTGATTTGGTTATAACTTCAATTATCACTATTATTTCCTGAAATAATAGATGTGAGTTTTACATGATGATCTAATTTGAACAAATAAGAAGTCCGTGAAGGGATGATTTCGAAATCAGCAACTGCTTTAAACATATGATGTTTTTTAATTTCATTTATTATTCTTGAAAGATACAAAAAATAACCATCGAGGCATCGAATGTAAGTTGAGAAGAAGGTTGGTTTGTTGTTGATGAACCTCTCCTAATTACTAAGCATCATGCATTCATGCTCATTGAAGGGGACATAGCATTATTAAGGTATTACTTAACTATGCTAAAGGATAAGTTGGTTCAATCATGTAACTAATGAAAAAGGGATTAGTGGTCATTAAGTTTTGGGGAGAAACTTAAGAGAATAACACAAAACCACATTGGAAAAATACATCTGACTCGTCATTATAGGTTAAACCATATCTAATAAAGTTGATTCTTTTTTTTAGACATAAGATTTTCTGTAATGTTTAGGATGCATTTTTTTTTTTTTTTGAATCTCAAGCAGGGGATTGCCCGCTGAACTGCTTTTTATAATAATATAATTATAGTTTTCATACAATATTATATATAGAGAGGAATCACCCCTTAGGCACTCCTAAGAGAGTTGTTTTACAAATCCTATTACAAAGATTAGAGCCTAATACAATTCTACCTCTCTGTCTCACAGAGTGACTGCCACCACAATTGACTCTCTTGCTCACACATCTGCTCTACTCGTTGGCATGAGTTGACCATTGAAGATTTTGTGTTTAGGATGCATTTGAATGAGCATAAGCAAAAAAAAAAAGATTAAAAAAAAGAGAATTAAATATTGTGCATGAAAGATGTCAATTTTTCAATAAACTACATTTTACCACTTGCTTTGGGTACAAGAAAATTAGAAGCTGTCGTTTTTATGATGAGGGAATTTCAGTTAGGTCCATTTATGGCATAAAGTGTCTAAGAGTTTGTCGTTACATTTTTTATTTTATTTTAAGTTTATGTTGTTAGTTGTTACATTAACCTTTGATCAGGTCAAATTATTTTCAATATTTTGGGATCTAATAGAGCACGACGGTACTGTAGCGCGACTGTTCACGACGGATCTCATAATAGTATATATAATTTATTTTCTAATAACATTATATACATCAAAAGTGAAAACAATATATAAAATAGGAAAACTGTATATAAAATGGGAAAAACAGTATATAAATGTTAAAAAAATAAAAAATACACAAAGAATAAACAACAGTATATTAAATGGCAAAACAATATAAAAATGAGAAAACAGTATATAAAATGAAAAAATAGTATATTTACAGTGCCCGTCGAGTTTGCATATTTCCCTATTTATTTAAAATTATTGATTCTATTCGAATGGTGCAAATATTGGTCTTTCAAATATTCTCATGGCTTCCAAATTAAGTAGCATTTTTGTGAAGCCAATTTGTCAAAAAAAATGAATTGCTAGAATCAAAATAATAAATTAAATGCTACTCTTAATTAAATTGCATTTAATTATGCAACAAACACTATCATAAAAATAAAAATAACGCCACCTTTTTTCTTGATATTATGACAGTCCTTTTAACCCAAAAAGGCAAAAACTATATAGTTTGAATTTGAACTTTAATATTGAATTAATGATTAAAACTTGTATTAATGGCACACACTCATTTTCCGTGGGAGATGATCAGACTGGCAGTCATTTTTGTAGCATAATTTTGTGCTTCCCAAAAGTTTCACGTGAGAATCACATTATCCATTTATGACTTAATTTTTAGGAATATGATAGTTGCAAAAGAAAAATTACGAAAAAGAGAATAAATTAAGGGAAAAAACAGCCTTAAAAAGAATTTGAGCGAGTGATAATTATGAACCCTAAATTAACTATCTGCAATTAATTACAAGACAATTTGGGTTGATTCCCAAAAGATTGCCAATTTAGAAGAAACATGTAGAGCTCCCAATCAAAATCAACCATTAATCCAAATAGGCACATTGTACCTCTTTAACGTACAATTGTCCCTTTTAAATTAGTTGGGTAATTAACCATAAGATTAGTTATAATGACATATTTACCCTAAAAATAAGACATGATTACATCTACAACATATGTATATTCTGTCATTTGAAAATACTTTCTATCATTTTTATGCAAAATACAGATGCTTGCTTTCTAGGAAATGTTAGCACGGCACACATTTACCATCAAAAACAAATTTTATCATTTTAAAATCAAAAGAGCCTCTCATCACAATCCCTCAGGTGCATTCCATAATAATTGCAGCAAGATATAATTAACTTTTGGTGGGGGCTAATCAGTAATCAGTTCACTTGACCAGTTTGGAGTTCAATTTTCTCTGTGTAAACTCTCTATAATAAACGTGTAGCGAGTTGTTATTTCTTTTTCTGAAGTTCATGTTTCAGTCAGCATAGAATATTTGACCTTCTAATTGTAGTTTAACATTTTTTACTGTAGTTCATATCAATGTATTTATCACATGAGATGAATTAACCTAAATGTCAAAAAGATGATATGATTTTGGATTTAGATTTTGGTGAAAAGCACAGAAAGTGGGTGTTACCTGTTTTGAGGGCAATTGTGGGCCAATTAGCATTCTAATCTTGGATTTATCTAATGTAAGCACAATAGACGTGGGTCATTCATAAATTAATGGAGTGAAATTTTGAATATTCTTTCCAGCACACTTTGTTTTTTACATTAATGTCCTTATTTCATAAATCTGAGTCCGAATTAACCTTTGCTCTTTTTGAGTCCGAATTGGGTTGTTGATATAGGTTACTAATTTGGATTATCTTTACAGGGAAATCAGTTGCTGACTTGTGTGTACTTACCAATATTTAACAGTTTTATATTTGGATCAATCAAGATTGAGGAATGTAAAAATAACCAATAGTTTGATCAATTGGAGCCTCCGATAAGTTTCTTTTTAATTTACTTACTTTTAACTCAAACTTAATTCTCTGAAAAAATTCTTAAAAGAATAAACTTGGCATAAGTCATAACTCATAACTCATAAATAAAGAAGAATTTCTAGCTTTTCATAAAGGTCTCAACTAAACTATTTTAGTCAGTCTAATAAATCTCAGCCGTGATTTCAGTTGCAGTGCGTGCGTAATTAATTCCTAAAAGCCAAGATTAGGATTTCGGGGTAAAATTGTCTTTCACCCGCTGCTTCTGTGAAAAAATTAAAAATGATCAGGGTGGGGATCTATAAATAGAAAATGGTTAAAAGTTGGGGATGATGTTGTCAATTTCCATCTTGCCGTTATTTTACTCGACCAAATTTGCTGCCTGCGCCTGGTGTTTGTACACCTCATTGAAATGAAGCCTTTTATAAATTCTTACAAACATGCTACTAAAAGATAACTTATTTCTTGAAAATTATTTGAAACATTCTTATATTTGTATTTGTTTAATTTTTGTTTAACTGAAAAGAGTCTGTTCAGAGTAAATGAAATATAACTTATATAGTATTAGAAAAAGTTAACTAATCATTATTTTTGACGCAACGCATTACTACATAAACTTGTGTATCAAAAGCTAATAATAAAGAAATTTTGATATTTATGAATCTTATTATTACATGATAATAATAATACTAATAATTATATTAATAGTACTAATTATACTTTTTATTTCATGATTTATTATTTTTCATTCAATAATAATAATATAATGAATAAATATTCAATTAATAATAGTAATAGATTATTTTATTATTGTAATAACTAGATTATTTCATTATTGTATTGGGTATGTTCCAGGTGTGGCGAGGAATAATTTACTAGTCCCACTTTCAGAACTGGACGATTCCAGAAATCGTGTATCACGTACAGACTGGAGAGGATTCTCTACCAACCACTGGACAGAGTAGACTGAACGAAAGACTTTTTGCTAGACCCGTACCCGAAAGACTTTTTGGTGCTTTGAAATGTTTTTTAATTTTAATTTTATGTTTGTAAAAGAAATTGTAATGTCCTGAAATAAATAGTTACAAGCATTTAGGTGGATGGTGGATGGCATTTCTTTATATAAACAGTCATAAGAAAGCAATATATATTTTTGAAAATATTGTATAAATAATAAATATTTTAGAAAACATTGTATATACTGTATTCATCATTACTATCAATTGTGATCGCGAGCAATTAGTTATCAAAACAATAAATACCAAATGTATTAAAGAAAGTAGTGTACATCATGCCTTCAAAAATAATGTACATTTATCATACATTCTATATAACAATTCAAAAAAAAGCATACATTCTATGTAAGTATAATAAAATAAATATTATAAATTACTAAAATAGTATATATTTAAGCATTAAAAAAGAATATATATATATATATATATATATATATATATATGCGTGTTAAAAAGAATATATAGAATTAAACAAATAGTATAAAAATGCTAATGAAGTTTGAACTACTATCTTTTTTCTATTTCGACTAAGATAATCAATTACTAACCTGAAATTACCCTATCTTATAATTTAAAATGACTAACTATATCATACCTTAAACAGAATTTCAAAAAGTAATTTTGAGCCTACAGAAATAATTTGCAGAAATTTTCTGTTTTATTAGGCAATTAAAAGACAGTTAGTTCTTTGACTCCGCAAACAACTTCTTGAAAGTAAAGATCCACATCCATTATGGAAACTACATCCAAACCCAGTAAACAAATAAAATGACGAAACTGGCCCTGTCCATGACCCGACCAGATGTCTATCTCTCCAGACGGAGACAGTGCGACAGTACAGGATAGAGAGATTTACGAACGGACCGACGTAACGGCGACTAAACGGAGAATTCGAGGCTCTGCTCTGCTATAAATCCAATTAGTAACCTGATTCAGAAGAATTAATCCTTCGTTTTGTTCTGCCTCAGCTCGAGCCGTTGTTGCTTCGTCCGGACAAACCAAAAGGTGGAAAGTTTCTTCTTCTATTTTTTTTATAATTTTTTGGGGTTTTTTTGTGGTAATTTTTTGTGGGTTTTTGGTATTTGGATCTGGGTCCTGCTGATTGGATGTGGGTTCGTTTTTTATTTAGGGAAATGAGGGTTTATAGTCTGATTTTTGGTATATGATTGATTTTCTTTTTTTAAAATGGGAAATTTGGGATGTGCGCTCCTGTTCAGCCTTGCATCTGGTCGTGCGTGTCACTGTTTGATTGTTTATAGCTGATTATAGTAATTAATAATTAATTCAGTGTTTATGGCTTTTTTATTGGATTTTCTTTATTTCAGCTGAGGGGAAATATATTTTAAGTTATTTTTATAGAACTGATGTCATTTCCTTGATTTCTTGCTCCATTCTCTTGTTTGAATTTATTGGTTAATTTGTATTTTTTTTAAAAGAATTTGTTTGATAAATTTCTGAATTAGGGGCTATAAAATAGAAATTGCCTTGTTTTTGGTAGGGTCTGTTGTTCCTGAAATTTTGAGATATCGTATTTTTTTAAGTAATGAAATATTTTCCTAATTCGAATAAAATGGTTTTGGAATAAGTTATAAAAAATATCTGTTTAGGGAGCATGATTATAGTCAAATTTGTTTCAGTCGCATCTATGAATTTTTTTTGATAGATTAATTGAGACTTAAATAAACTAATATTTTTTTTATTTGGATTTAGTATTAATTATGAGGTGTTTAGTGGCATAGCTGTAAGGAATGGTTTTTGTTTCCTTCAAATATTTTTTAATATAACATTTAATATAAGTTTTGTAATTAGCATAATGTCATAAACCGTCTTATATTACTATATGTTTATTTGGATACTTATATTATTTTCATTTTTGCATTAATACTGAGATCTAATGATCAAATCGGTATTACATGAAAATATGCATATTTGTCTTAAAATTCCCTAAATTTTATCTTGCGCCAATTAAAAGCATAAAAAATTGTCTTCATCAAACTAATTGAAAAAAAATTTAAGTTCAAAAGCAACATCTAATTTTTATTATATATAGATATGCCGTCATCCGATTTTAATAATCCAAAAAAAACCCAAATTTAGATAAACATAAAACATATCTAAATTCTTTAATACTTATTTATTATCAACAAATGATACATGCTTGCATGTCATACTAACAAATCAAAATTGTCTTATATAGTTGAAATACCCATTCAATCAGCTCCTCAAGTCTTTTCGCCCCCAATTCAAAATCGCAAATTGACCCAATTTTTTTCCTTTAATTACTCAGCAATCCATCCAATCCAATGGAAAAAGAAACGCGAGAAATTTCAACCGATAAAGAATCTGATTTTTCAAATGGGCATGCTATAAATCCAAGTCAATCCGACAGCTCACAAAGACCTGGCCAAGACCAACAAGAATCACAAGAAAACAGAGAAATCACAAAAGAAGAAAAACCTAAAACAAAATCAGAAGAAGAAGCTAAAAGAGAGCTTGAGGAGCAAGAAACCATGGCCAGCGATACAAACGAAGAGAAGCTGATTATCACTAAGAAGAAATTCATCTCTCAGTCGAAATCAATGGAGAGGTCCAGTACCGGTCCGTCTAATGAGAGGCGTGCGAGCGTCAGAACTGGACAGAGCGATTTTCTCTCTCCTGTTAGGGCTGGAAATGGAGAGAGAGAGAGGGTTTTGGTTTTGGAGAAGAGCAGTTCTAGAAAGAGTCAGGTCTGTTATATTTTTGTTGTTTTTTCTAGTTTTATTTGTTTTTAGTATGCGTAGATTTCTTTAATTGCGTAATTTGAGTCTCAGGATAATGATTGATTTGTTTAAAGATATCGAGAATTTGATTATTGGTCGTGATTTTGGAATATCGTTCGATATTCTTGAGCTGTTGTATGTTGTTGGGATAAATGCACCGTTAATCCATGTGCTTTAATTGGATTGCAATTTAGTCGTTGTACTATTGATTTGAACTTTTTGGTCCCTTTACTTTATGGAAACATCCACGATACAATTAGTGCTCGAGACAGAGACTAACCATCCATAATTCTACAAAATACAGGGGACCAAAATGCAATCCAATTGAAGTACAGGGACTAATAGTGCATTTATCTCTTATATGTTATCTCTGAAAAAACATTTTCCCTTTTCCCTAATAAATTTGGATTATTTGCTTTTTCTAACAATTGCATGTGAAATTGGATTGAAATTGCAGTGCGGTGCAATTAGGAAGCCCTTGCATCCTGACAACATTCTTCACGCAGATGATGATGATACTTGCTCCGTTACTTCTTCGTATCCTTTTTACCATTCATTCATTTAGAATCACAAATAAATATGAAATATGGTAAAATTTGGTATTTTTCTTATTTATGGAATAATTTAATTTTCCTTAGTTAAAAACAGAACGACACCGTCTGTACGAGCTGCAAGAGCGAAGATTACTATACCTATTGCACCTACTTTCATAAGTGGCGATCGGGCCCAGAAAAGGAGAGAGGTATTATTTTTTATTTTTTTATTTATTTTTTCTTTTTTTGTTGAAAAAACTGAAATTTTTGAAAGTTGTAATTTGGTTTGTTTTGTTTAGTACTACTCAAAATTGGAGGAGAAGCACAGGGCCATGGAGGAAGAGAAAAAGCAAGCTGAGGCTCGTAAATTGGTAATTTTCATAGCGTAACTTTAGTATTTTAATTTTTATATAAACTAAGAAGATTTTTACATATATTCTGATAAAAAAAATCCAATTTTTATGTTATTTTGTTAAGAATAATGATATTTTAAATGTGTACTTTTTTGGTTTCATTTATTGATTGATTGATTGATTTGGAATTTATTTTTATTTATGTGTGTGATATATTTTGCGTGCATTATTTAATTAATTACTTGGTAATTAATTATATTATAGGAAGAGCAAGAGGCGGCAATTAAAGAACTAAGGAAAACATTGAAAATTAGGGCAAATCCGGTACCGAGCTTCTATCATGAACCGCCCCCTCCTAAAGTCGCTCTTAAAAAGGTAATATTTTATTCATTTCCTCTTTCACATAAGATTTATTGCATTGGTGTTGTTTACGTTGTGACCATAAGGTCTGCATCAAGACTCGTGCACTGTTACATAATAGGTAACTTTGAAATTGCAAATATATCTCCATCAAGATTCTGTGCTCATAATTGGTAGCAATAATTATGGTACAATAATTAACTATGCTGATGCACTTGGTGAAATAACAACTAATATTGTGTACCCAATTCATTGTATGAGTGGATGTAAAAAGTAAATTATGTCATTTTCAGTTTTGAACAACTATGGTCATGTGTATAGAATTAGACCCTTTTGGGGTCTTAGTTTCAGATTATAATTGGCTGATATTCAGGTTAGATTAGATACTTTTTGGGATCTCTTATGTTATGATTGGGTGGTTGTTTGACTTAGGTTTCATTCATTTTGGCACCTGAAAAATGCACTAACAAAATGACAAGTCAATTTTTCAGAAATGCTTTTCATATTTTGTGATACTTGATAGTACAAAATAATAGATCATTACAAATTTCGTCCTATTCATTTCTCATATGTTTTTAAGGATTCTCCCACCTATGATTAACAACTCAACACAAAATTACCCCTTTCTAATTTTAATGTTCATTGTGTTACGCTAAATGTTAATTACTAACCACAAAACAAAAACAAAAGTAACACTAGTTCAATCTCTAACAAATACATTTCATATAAACTCACACGAAATATTTCATCTTTTTATTTTCTTTTTCTAAGGTTCCACCAACCCGTGCAAAATCACCAAAACTAACACGAAGAAAGAGTTGTAGCGATGCGAAAGAAGGAGAAGGAATTGTGTGTTGTACCCGTATGCACCGTCACAGTCTGGAGACCTGTAACAAATCTCCCCTCAAAAATTCCCCAAATACCCCTCTCAAAAATTCCCCAAATACCCCTAAAACTCCCATCGTCGCCAAAATCAGGGGCACGCCACCCAGATCCATCAGTAAATCGGCCGAGCAGACCGGTACGAGTACCGGTACCAGTGGTGATATTTCGGTACAAAATTGATTGCTTGAAAGGTTTGGAATGGAATTAATGGAATAATTTGGTATGGTGATGTGTTGTCAGTTTTTAATTTTAATTTTTAATTTGTAATTGTTGTGGAAATCGAAAGTTGGATGTTGATACCTCTCTTGTGCCATGAGATGCGGGTCATGAGAGAGGCGTGCGTGCGTTGTTGGTGGGATTATTTTATTTTATCTTTTTTAATTTAAAAAAAACGAGATGTGGTTTGTTGTTGTAAATTAAAACTATGTCGGGGCTATTTTTGTAAATGTGTCGTTAAAAGACGAATATTCTTCCGGCTGCAATGTTGTGTTTGATGTGTAAGGACTGGAGGGAGTTGTGAGAGTGGTTGGTGTTGTTTGTAAATGACTTAACTTATCTGGGTCAAAGTGAAAAATGTAGGTCCTGTGACTTTGAAAGGGGAATTTAATCTCTCAACTTTGAGTTATTTAAATTGTTTGTCTTATTTCATTGTCTAAAGTTGATTTTCATTTGGACATTTCGTTTAGGATGATGATTATGGATGTTGTTTTTATCTTTTCAATATTAATAAGATGACAGAAGGTTGATTGCATTATTAGTTATTCAACCATTCTTTAAATAAGTGAATTTTAACAAAAGATACCTGATGGAGCACGACGGCACTGTAGTATAATTGTTCACAACGGATCCAATAACAGTATATATAATTTTTTTTCTAATAACAATATATGCATAACAATATATATAATTTATTTTCTAATAACAGTATATACATAAAAAGTGAAAATAATATATAAAATGAGAAAAATAGTATATAAAATGGGAAAACAGTACATAAAAGTAAAAAATAAATAAAAAAGACATAAAGAATAAATAACAGTATATAAAATGACAAAATAGTATATAAAAATGAGAAAACAGTATATATAATAAAAAAAACAGTATATTTACAGTGTCATCGTGCTACAGTGCCGACTTGAGAAAAATATCCTTTTGTTGAGCAACTTGCCAATCAAAAATATGGCTTAAGAAAAGAAAGATCAGATCATAAATATGCAGTTCGATTTAGAAAGCATCACTTAGATAGTACATGATATTCTTAATTATATTTACTCATTTAAGTGAAGACAGAAATAAATATACCTTTAAGATATTTTATCGCTGGTAATCATGATTACTGACCATAAATATAAAAATGACAAAAATACTAGAGACTATACATTGAATGGTCTACTACCGTAAGAATACAAATTGTATGGGGCTAGATTAATCCAATGAGTACAGAGACAATTGACTATCAATTATTTTAGTAGCTATCTTATCCTCTTTGCACCGACCAAAACTCACGTCGTTTCCAGTTCCGACGGCTCAAGGTCTCCAGTCACAGACTCATAGCAGAACTCGAGATTTCTGATTCATAGTAATTCAAGTTATTTTAAGAGGGGCTCATATATACATCTCCCGTTTATCATCTCTCCCAATACTTCATTCATCACTGATAAATATGGCCCACGTTTTTTTGAATTTAATTAATGAAAAAGGTGATAAATAGGACCCGTTTATCAGTGGTGAAGGAGACGTTGGGGGGATGTTGAGAGGGGATATATACTTTTTCTTTTAAGAAGCTTGACAAAAGTTACTAACTAGTCTGCCATAAATGACCATAACAATTAACATATACACTAGGATAATATTCGCGCTTCGTGACAAGTATTTTAATTTTAATAGTTATTTCAATTTAATAATGTATAACTTGTAATTATGAAAATTCAAAATTAAAGTTTGTGAATTCATAGTACATAACAATATATGAGAATTCAAAATTGTTGTCTTTGATTTTCTTATGTCATTATGTCTTGACATATTATATTAGAAAAATAAATTAAGTATTAATCAGGCTTAGTTGAATGAGATAAAAAAAATGCAAGATAATTTATTTCAAAGATTTTAGTTGAAACTGCATAAGATTAAATAATAGAATATTAACTTTAAAAAAAATAAAAAATAATTATTATATTTAATATTATATATATGGAAAAAATATGTATACTACATAGGAAAATGTAATATTACTCATTTTCTTCAACAAAATTTGTTACAACTATTTTTCTTTTTTTTTAGATGTTAAAATTATATGGATTGTATATATGTTATTATGAAATCCTTAATATATTTAGTAATATAATATAGTTTTCAATATTCTGAAATTTTATTTGAGATGATAGTTCTCACATAACGGAGATATAACACTGAACATTAATCTAACTAATCATGTAATATTATGATAATAATTTAAATTAAAAGCTAATATTTGATCAATTTTTTGATTCGACGGCGGAGAAAAAATTGATAATAGTTCTCTTGAGAATTTTCATAGAAGGATAAAAGAATATGATAAAAGTAAATGAGCTTATTATTTTATTACATGTTCTTTTAGATAGTCTATATTCATATATTTTATCAAGAAAAAATGAAATTGGAATCATAACAATATGTCATTATGTGATATTGTGATAATAATTTAAATGAAAAGTTAAGATTTTAAATAGGTTTCTTGAGAATGCTCAAAAAGAGATGAAAAATAGGATATAAGATATAAGTTAATGAGCATATCATTTTTGTACATCTTCATTTATATAGTCTATATTCACATATTTTAGCGAAATTTTTTTTGGAACCATAACAATATGGAACTCAAAATAAAAAGAAAATTCCAACAAATTTATATTTGATGATTTTAACATGAGAAATAAAATATTTTATTAAGAATTATAATTTTTTAAAGAAGAAAAGAAAAATTATTTATATTTTAATGAGTAAACTCTTCATTAACTATTGGTACATGTGATATTGTGATAATAATTTAAATGAAAAACTAAGATTTCAAAAAACTTTGATCCAACGGCCGAGATAAAATTCACAATAGGTCTCTAGAGAATGCTCAAAGAGAAATGAAAAATAAGATATAAGGTATAAGTTAATGAGCATATCATTTATGTACATCTTCATTTATATAGTCTATATTCACATATTTAGCGGGAAAAAAAAATGGAACCATAACAATATGGAACTCAAAATAAAGAGAAAATTTCAACAAATTTATATAATAGTTCTCACGTAATTGGAGATATAACATGAAACATTAATCTAACTGTGAAAACTAAGATTTGAAAAAAAATTAATCCAACGGCCGAGATAAAATTGACGATAGGTCTCTTGAGAATGCTTAAAGGGAGATGAAAAATAAGGTATAAGGTATAACTTAATGATCATATTATTTTATATAGTTTTTATTCATATATTTTAGCAAGAAAATAATTAAATTAGAACCATAACAATATGGAACTCAAAATAAATAGAAAATTCCAACAAATTTATATTTGATGATTTTAACATGAACAATAAAATAATTCATTAAGGATTATAATTTTTTTAAGAAGAAAAGAAAAATTATTTATATTTTAATGAGTGAACTCTTCATTAACTTTTGATATTAATAATTGAACATAAATTTGAACTATGATTCATTGAAGTCATCTAATTAAGATCTGATGGTCAGAAATAAATTTACAATGGTTCTCATTAAATCAGTGATGGAACACAAAACATCAATTCAACCAATCATATGATTATGTTTTAATAGCCACAAACATGTTGCCATAAAATATCAATAAATTTGAGAAAATGAATGACTGAGATTTGACAAAAAAAAATTAATCGAACGGTGGAGATAAAAATGATGATATGGCCTCTTGAGGAGACTCAAAAGTAGATGAAAAATATGGAGTTAGACTTAATTTTGAACATTTTATAAGCACATTAATATTAAATATAGTAATTATATTATCAATAGAAATATTAGAGCAAGTATGATAAAAATAATAATGGTTTGCGTCATTATTTTGCACTAAAATCCAGCCGACTTTGGGCTGGTTGGCGTCACTTTTTGTTTATGAATCATAATAAGCAAGTTGCATCCCGTACTCAAATAATTAAAAGACAAAAAAAAAAAATGCTATCACCACTCAAACTTCTTACGTCCTTTACATCTTAATTGGATGTATGGCGCTTGGATTGGAACTTGATGCATAACATCGTACTTGTTTACTTATCTGCTTTTAACACATGCAAATGAATTATTTGTTATTTTATTTAGCATGAATGAATCATTAATTTATTCTTTTTTTATATTTTTAATAATGTTATCATCATATACGATAATAATCTCATTGATTCAATATTTGAAGGTTGATACAATACATATCTAGAAAAATTTATAATGAAAAGTAGCAGAGTGAACACAACGAGTGCGATGTGCTAGATAGATTCATTGCTATCGGAGATTGATGGACCAGCATTTTGCTTGAGTTATACTCATTTATGCAGCTGATATTGTTAGTGTTTATGATAACTTACTTGAAATTAAGTGATTTATTTAAAAGAAGACATCAATAAGGTTAGAAAATTTTAGCAAGTTGTGAGAAATTTAATAATTGTTATTATTATTATTATTATATATATATATATATATATATATATATATATATATAACAATTATTAGCCAAAGATATGCCAAGCTCCCCTTTTCTCCTGCGTAAATATCTGTAAATAACGTTGGTGTATGTAACACAATAGAACAGGTGATCAAAGAGCGGAGAGATCTAAAAGGCCGGTGAAAAAGCTCTCGACTTTCGGTTCTCTGTCTCTCTCCTCTTTCCCTCTCTCTTACTTCTGTCACGACCTTTAAAACCAGCTCCACTTTCTCTCTCTCGATTCTCTTTCTCTCACCATTGCTGAACTTGTCAGGTGCGTTCTGCTCATCTGCCCTCCTTTTTTTCTTTTTCGGTTGGTCCGTCGATCTGGTTTTTCATTTTTCTGTTAATTTGACTTCAGTTGAAACCTTGTGACAATTTTCTTTCTGTTGGTTCCTTTTGTAGTTTTGTTTAATAAGTAACTGGAGAATATGATAGTGTAAAGCAGAACCTCTGAAGTGTGTTAATTTTACTCAATTTGAAATCCTGAGCAATTTTCTCTTTTTTAAAAAAAATTTTGGTGTGTTCTTTGATCCTGATATTTTAATTAATTGATAAATTTGATGATTATGCGGGTAAATTGCAATTATTTTATATAACTGTTCTTTCTCACAGTTGGAATTGAATTACTTAACTTTCTAAATGTTTAAGCCTCAATTAGTTAACCCTTCTTCAAACCTGTTTATTTAGCATCACTCTTCTCGACACTAATTATTTGATACTAAAACAAGCCATCTTTCTTCTCCTTTACAGCTTCATAATAAGGATAGTGATACAGAAACTCAAGCTAAAAAAAAGAACAAAACACAATAAAAAGATGGGTTCAAAAGCCTCAAACTGCAAAAGCCGACACCTGCACCATTTTTCCTCTGTTCTTTCACAAGCTTTTCTCGAATGGGCTTTGATGATCTTATTATTCCTCAACGGATTTTTCTCCTATTTAGTCACGAAATTCGCTCGTGCTAACAAGTTACAACCGCCTTGCCTCCTCTGTTCAAGATTAGACCATGTGATTGGCCGCACAGAACCGACATTTCACTTTCATCGTGATTTGCTCTGCGATTCTCACAAACTGGAACTCTCCAATTGGGCCTTCTGTCATGCGCATGGACAGCTGGCGGATCTAAGAAGTATGTGTGAGAAGTGTTTATTTTCATTTTTCTTGGATGAAAAGTTGGAAAATATTGGTGCGTACCACTCAATTTTGGGAAATGTTGGTATGCAAATTAATCACGATGATGCGTCACAAGTGCCTTTATTAAAAGAAGAAAATGAAAGTGAAACTTTTGCAACTCAAGTTACAAAGACTTGTTCGTGCTGTAATGAACCGATAGATCAAAATCAAAACAAGGAGCGAGTTTTTAAGTCGCTTCATGATATGAGAAACAGAAACAGAGATGAAATTGAATCGGTTGATCTTACGAAAATTGGTACGAATCAGAAGGTTGTATTTGAAAAAGATACCAACCATTTATTAACTCATGTTGAATATAATGAGCTTAAAACCTCTGATTCGGATTCTGAGTTGCATGTAAATGACACTTTAATTTCTTCTCGCGAAATACAAGTAAGTAAAGATATTGTAAATATTTCTGATGATAAAGACTCATCAAATGAAACGCGACTTATGGAAGAAAATAATTTGGATGAGTCGAATCATACGGAATCTCATTGCACTGAGTCTGAAGAGAAGGAAAACGATATATCAAATGAACTATCACAAGAAGATTTGAAGGGCTCAATTAAAAAAGGTATGGTATTTCTTGTTCTATTTCGTTTCTTGATTGTTTCACTGATATGATACAGAAAGGTTTGATGAATAAAGACCCCAAAAACACATTTAATTACAAAAAAAGAGAGGAAAAAGGACATGCAATCTAGTAGGTAAAAAACCCATAAGAAATACAACCTAATACAAGAAAAATAGTCCTTTATAAATTGTTTCAAGTACAAGTTTGATTGTTTCCTTATGCATAAACAAATAAACATTCAATCCCTCTACTAACAACTTTTTCCTTTTCTTATGCACAACAAACTAGAAACCCCCACAATCTCCGAAGACAAACTCACTCCTCTCAACCCACCTCCAACTCTTCCAACCCTCCAAAACCCCTCCCCAAACCCTAACCCTAACCCTAACCCTAATGCCCCCAACCTCCCTCCCTCTCCATGCGGAAGCATAAGTCTCTCCGACGCATACACGCTTGCGACATCCCACAAACTCACCAAACGCTCCTCCTCACTCACTTCCCCCAAATTCGAGGACATAATCTCCGGCAAAGACTCCTCAAGAGTCTACGACGACTTAAAACTCCTCATCTCGCAACTCTCGGCCGCCCGCGGGGTCGACTCCCCATGGACCGACATCGCCCCGAGCCCACGACTCCAACAAGGCGACGAGCATGTTTTGAATAACATTTCTAAAACGTTGACGATTGAGAGGAACGAGTCGAATTTGTCAAGTTGGGAGGGGAGCATGGTGAGTGAGGTGGAAGGGGAGGGGGCGGTGGAGAGGTTGAAGAGGCAAGTGGACTTGGATAGGAAGTCGATTGGGTTGTTGTATAGGGAGTTGGAGGAGGAGAGGAACGCTAGCGCTATCGCGGCTAATCAAGCTATGGCCATGATCACGAGATTGCAGGTATTGAATGTGTTTGTTTAGGGTTTTGATGATTTGATATCATTGGTAGGGATAAAATGAAGAAGGTCATAGAATATTTTTAATCGCCTTGTTTTGGTTTATTCGGTTAAATATTAAGATTGACAAATTTTAGACTAAGTAATGTTAGGATTAACCGATTAACAAATTTAGACTAAGCAATATATGCATAATCTAAAATTTAAGCTCATGTCATGATAAATTAATAACACAAAATTTAATTTGGTCTGTTTGGTTTTTGCGGACCAAAACCGAACCGAAAAGAACAAATAACTCGAATATTTAAAACAAACAAAATTGACCAAAAAAACTAACCAAATTGACCGAAATTGACAGATTCGGTTCGGTACAAATTACCATCTGAACTAGAATATTTACTTTATTATTTTTCTTTATTTTTTCGTTTGTACACGTGTATCTACGATAGGAGGAGAAGGCAGCGATGCAAATGGAGGCGTTACAATACCAACGAATGGTGGAGGAGCAAGCAGAGTATGATCAAGAGGCGCTTCAAAGATGCCACGAAATAATTTCACAAAAGGACAGAACAATTCAAGAATTAGAAATTGAGCTCGTTGCGTATAGAGATCGAGTGGTAAACGATCAGAGCGATTTATCATTGTTAGGATTCGAAGAGCAAAAGGCATATATTTCGGACCGGTTGAGTGACTTGGAGGAGAAATTGCATATTTTTTCCAACAATAGCTCTTTTTTTGAGACGACCAAGTTAGATTCTATTGAAGAAGAAGAAGAGGGGGAAGAAGAGGAGAGAGAAAGTACGAGTGAGAAAGAGAATTATAGGAGAGAGAATGGGCCGGTACAAAAAAGAGGGTCGGTACGGTCGGAAAGAAGCCCTAACCCTAAGGATTTGGTTGATTTGGGGGAGGAAATAAGTCAGATTTGTGAGAGATTGAAAGCATTAGAGGCAGATCATAACTTTTTGGAGCATAGTTTGAATTCGATTAAAAATGGGCAAGAAGGGGTCCGGTTTATTTATGATATTGCGCTTTCTTTGCAAGAGTTGAGGAGTCTTGGAATCACGCATGGAAATAAAGATGACTAGGTTATTTCTGGTGCAATTTTAACTTAATCAAAGGTAATAAATAATAACTGGATTTTTTTTATTTTTGTTTTGTTTTGTCTGGAAAATTTTTCCAATTTCAAATAATAATGAACATTATTTGATAAATCGAAAATATTTAAATGCATCATACATAATTTTTTATGCTTCTCATGAAAAAAGTTGGAGTGGTTCCTTTTATGTGAAACCTTCTAAAAATATGAATTGTACATGATACCATTCAACTATTTCACCTAGATATAGTTTGACTTGCTAATGAAGGGTCCAATACATTATTTCTGATACATTTTATTGTTGTTTCAGATAGCTGATATGGAGTTCTTAACTTTACATGGAGCATTCAGTTTATTTACATTTTAAATTTGATAATTTCATTATGTTAGTGTACATGCTTGTAGTTTTGAGTCGCAAAGTCGGGCTATCGCATTTTTCCTCTTTTTCTTTCTCCTTTTTGTTGTATTTTTGGATTGTTTTATTTATTTATTTTTTTGAGTTAAAATTCTTGTTTCTTTTTTATTCTTTGCTTGGAGTGTAGGTAGGTAGTGTAAAGGGGGTTTTTGTTTGCAGACTAGCACAGCACAATCAGATTTGTTACATGACAACAGATATGTACTTCAACTACTGTAACAATGTTGGAATAATATCATGTATTTGTGATTTTTGTTATTCTTTTTATATTGGTACTAGTGTCTGTAAGGAAGGTATTGTGTTAGGAAATCAATATCTGAAATTAATTTATGCTACTGGATATTGAGACAAACAAATTAATTAATTTCACAAAAGGAATTCAATATATGAATCAGGCCAAGAGAGCCAGAAAGAAATCACGACTCACACCAATGGAACCAAAAGATCCAAACGGAAGCAATTTCACTCTTCTAAAATTAGACTTTCTTTATTAACTATTAAAATTCAAATGAAAATCTATTTCAGTCTTTTCTAAAATTAGACTTTCTTTATTATTAATAAATTTAAATTAAAGTACCACGCCTTACTTAACAACCACAAATTAAAACCTTACAAACCCCATCTTAAAAGGGCACCACAATAACTTAAGAATGCAAAGGCCCCAAATTATCATTGGCGCCATTCATGCGACAATACAAATTATACCAATCATTCTGAAATCCCACATTCACCACGTCAGCAGAATAAGAATAATCCCCATATCGGTACGGAGAGTAACCGTTCAAACTGCCCACATTTCCGGCCGGTACGACGTTTGTACCGGCCATGCTGATGTAAGCATTTCGGTTCCTCAAAACCTCCATCTGGCCGTCAGAAAAAGGCGAGGAGATTTCAGCTTGACGCCTGTCATAAGATTCATAAGACCTTCGAATCATTTCATAATGATCCTCGGCCCGATAATTCCGGCTACTAGCGCTGACATCAGCACGACTTAAGCTTCTCTCGTGCCGGGGTAACTGACGGCTGAAAAAGCTCTGGTTAAAACCTAAACCGTATTGGTCCTCTTCAAGCAAGTCATTTATTATATCAATAAAGGGAAATTCTTCTTCTTGAATCATTTTTGCACTGGCGATCTCTCTTTGTTTTTGTTCTTTGGTGATCGCCAGTTGTTCTTCTGAAACTCGGCACTTGATGGGGCTCAGATAAGTGAAGGTGTTTTTCAACTCGTCAGGAAAGTCGAGGGGCTCGATAATATTACTAGGGTTTTTGGGGGGTTCTACGTTAAATGTGCCGAATCTGAGTCCATGGTTTGGAGGAACGGTTACGTTAGAGTGAGAGAGTATAACAGGAGGTTTAGTGGGAGAACTTGAGACAGCATGATTTGAAGGAACGGTTAAGTTAGAGTGAGAGAGTATAACAGGAGGTTTAGTGGGAGAAACTGAGACAGGTGGACTCGGTTGAGAAACGGAGAAGGCTAATGATGATTTAGGTTTTGTTTTGAGTCTTGGGCCCACTTTGATGAAATTGGTACATATATCACTTGTATTAGTGGCGGTACCGGTACCGGTACCAGTACCAGTATTGGTATTGGCATTGGCATTGGTATTGGTAGAGTTATTTGTGCTCTTTTCTTTGGTGATGATCTGTTTCGGCTTCTGGTTTTCAGGTTTTGGTTTTGAAGGAGTTGTGTTAGTTGGTACAGGTACTGGTACCGGTACGGGATCTTTTGTGACTGGTTTTAGGGTTTCAGCGGACTTGAGAGTTTCCAAAGTCTTTTCTTGTGTTTGTGATGCATCTTCCATGGTTTTTGGTGTGATTTCTATGATTTGCTGTGGGACTTCTAGGGTTTGTTTTGGGATTTCTAGGGTTTGTGAGGTCTTTACTAGGGTTTGTTTTGGGATTTCTTCTAGGGTTTGTTTTGGGATTTGGGTGGTGATTGGATTGGAGCGAGAATTAGAGGAGGGTTTAGTAGGGTTTTTCATAGGGCTTGAAGAAGAAGAAGAGGCTGAAGCCGATTCAGTTTCGGTTTTAGGAAATACCTCACTTAATTCCTTTGCATTACACTGCTTTAGCAAAGAATCCTCAACCTGATATGAAAATATATGTATAAGTTTCTTTCCATAGATAAATAAAAAAACTAAAAGGAAACTATATATTAAGAAATTACCTTCCATAAATGAAAAACAACTAAAAGGAAATATTATATTAAGAAATTACCTTCCATAAATAAAAAAAACAACTAAAAGGAAATTATATAATGGCAAGATTTATTGATTTGATTACTTTTTAACTTAGTTTATTTATCTTTTTTCAGTGAGAATTATTTGTTGACTTATTATTTGAGCCAACTTCACTAAAAACAAAAGTAAAATAAAACAAAAAATAATAGAAAATAAGATTAAAATATATATATATATATATTACCTCAACGAGGCGTTGCTGGAGATGTCTAATTCGGTCTTTGAGATTAACCACAAGATTATCAGATTCTGAAGTTCTTCTGTAATTCCCTGAATAATATCGGCCTGAGTGAGTTGGCGTTTCGCCACACGGACTGCTCGTACCAGTCGAATGATTACTCACCAAATCCTTATTATTATTATTATTACTACTACTATTATTACCATTATTGTTATTCCTCCTGTTATTATTTCCCTTTCTAGACAATCGTCTCCTGTTAATATTATTGTTGAAATCTTGGAATTTGGTTTCTTCTGTAGAAGAATTATTGTTTCCTTTTGGGGTTTCTGTTTCGATCGTTTCGATCGGATCGGGCTGGAGAGGTTTTGAATTGTCTGATGAGTTGTTGTCTAAATCTCCTGAAATTTCGGGCTTTTTTGTAAAATTTGAGTCGGATTCGTTTGAGTTTTCGACTATTTTGCCGTCGAGTGTGAAGTCTTTTCCTTTTCCCTTGTTTTCCTTTCGGTTGTTTTTCTTTTGCTTAGCCTGATAGAAAAAATCGATATGGAACGTAATAATCAAGTTTAGATGGTTAGTTATTCTTTTTAATTTGCTTATTCTTATCATTTGTTGTTTATGTGCTTAACTGAGGCTAACCAAGAGATGAATTTACGCATATAATTTACGCATATATATACTAAAATATAGCAACAAAAACGACAGGTCCAAACTATAATGTTTTATGAAGCTATTTTTTTTTTCATAAATATAGCCAAATAAACATAAAGAAAGTTTAACGGAACGATAACGCGATACGAATATTGACCATTTTTACTTTTTAGGTCATAAAAAATGTAACATTTTATTTTATGAACCTGTTTTTTCTTGGAAGAACGCTTGTTGTCTTTGTTGGTATTTTTGCCTCTAAGATCGTTTGTAGCATTTCCATTCAATTCCTCTTCACGGATTAATTCCTCTTGCATTTGTAATGCAACCGCTTCCTTGTACGAATCCTCTATCTTACTGCTCATGTTTAATAAAACATAATTTATTATCCATTTTATAAAGAGATTATATTAAGTATTTAACAAGATATGGTTAATTGAAAGACAAGAAAAGATAGCATACGTGAAAATATGATCAAGGACAAAAACCTCCATTGTCCTTCGACCTAGTTCTGCCATGCGCCATTCCTGTGACTCGATTGAATCTCTGTAAGAATCTTCCTAAAAATATTAAAAAAATAATAATAATTTGGTAAAATAAAATATTCACCTATTATAGTTTATTTATATCTATCAATTAGTTACATTGGCGGTACTAGGACTTTTGACTTTATATGCTCTCACTGAATCTAAACCTTTTTTTCAAGACAATAATACCTCATATTTAATTGGATAAAAACTCGAAAAGGTGATGGGAAAATTATAATTACATATCCACATTCCTAAAAAGTAGCTTTCTAACTTCCAATTAATGTTACTTAAAATAAAAACAAAATAACAGAAAATAAAACAAAACACACCTTTTTCCCGTTCTGCACAACTCTATCATCCTTATACAAAAACGGCCCACTCACAGCACACTCAAGCGAGCTCACCAAATCATCGTTCAGCATGAAAACCTCATCCTCAATAATCACCAACGGGTCGGGCATCGGGTCCGTGCCCGGACCCATTAGCTTCTCTTTCGCCCGTATTTCATCTGCACACAGGCTTTGATATTCTAGCGCTTTGAAACCCGTGTAGAGCGAGTCCATTACGAGAGTCGATGTTACTTCTTTTTCGACGAAGAAGTGTTTTACGATTTGTTTGAGCACGGTGTTTGAGTGCTCTTTTGAGAGCCGGCGGCGCGAGAGCCGGTCGATTCCCACCCAAAACGCTTGGAAACTGTGAATAAATGCGAAATGTTATGTGTAAAAAGTTTTAAATAGTTAATAGACTTGTACAAAGCATAAGAAATGTCATACATGCACATTCGTTTTCTTTTAAAAATGCGCAACTTATGGAATTGCGGTACAAAATGGTATAGAGGAAAATTTGCGGTACAAAAAAATTGATTTATGGAGATTCGGAAGAAAGAAAGAAAGAAAGAAAGAAAGAAAGAAAAAGATTTTAATTTTATTATTTTACCTTGACCATTGAGATTTATCTTCCATCAAGTTGTTAAATTTGCCTCTTATTTTTTCGAAAAAGTCGCGGCAAGATTGTTCCACATTTGACAAGTAAACTCTCACGAGCTCTCTACGGTAATTATAATCAAGGCATCTGAACGGCCGATTTGTCCTCTCCCTAAAATAGAATATTCAAAATATAATTAAATAAAGTTCAAAAAAATGCATGCAAAGTTGTTTGAGCCTTTAGGATCTAATTAATTCTTAAAGAGTGCGCGAAAAGAATATTAGAACAATCTTGATGAAACAAGAGATTAATCAAATTAAAAAAGTTAAAAGTACATGCATCAAATTAAAATAAAGTAGAAAAAATACATGCAAAGTTGTTTGAGCCGTCTAATTAATTCTTAGAAAAGAATATTAGAACAATCTTAGTGAAACAAGACATTAATCGCATTAAACAAAGCAGATACTAATATTGTACCTAATCACTTGAACTTCCGCTTTAATGACGAGATTTTCATCATCATCAAGAAATCCATCTTTCACTTTTGATAATTCCATGAACTTTTTCCATCCCCAATCATGTTCTTTCTTCCAAAACCGGTGCATCGTATCTGTAAAAAAAAATAAAAAAAAAATTAAGTTTCCGTCCGCGAAAAAAATAAATAAATAAAATAAATAAAATAAAATTGTAACGAAATTAATGAGTAAATATGTACCAGAATACTTGGATTTCTTAGGATCCTTGTTGACTACAGAAATTGAGAATTGCGCGAGGTGACTCCACCCTGAAATTATTTTCCGTACAATATTAAATTGCAACACTCATCATGCAATAAGAAGTTATAAGAAAATTTAAAATATTTTTTAATAAAAAATTTACCAGGCAAAAGTTTCTCATGATTAGCTACACATAAAAACAGCGACAAGTGATTGTGAACGTCACAACCTTTCGGATATATTAAGATATACCTGCATGTAATTATCTCAAGTAAATATAAATTCACCAAATAAAAATATTGTAAATTTAGAAATTAAAAGAATGGAAATAAAAGAGATTTTAAGTCGTACCATTTGTAACCACCAACGTCAAAAACTTCGCCCCGAAGCTCCCTTGTTTTTGATGACTGGAATTTTTCGATTGTCCAAGTATGTTTTCCGTATAGTTCATGGGGCTTCGGTCCTGAAATAAATAAATAAATTAATTAATTAATGATGTGAGATACGATTCGCAGAGCGCATTTAATACAAATTTTGGAGAATTACACCGATCAAAAAGTAATTTTGTCATGCCACTTAAGGCTTCACTTAAAATGTGTTTTCTTTTTTTTTGGTGAATGCATGCATAAACACTTAGATTTCTCACAAAGGAGTATATATAGAATACTTTAATAGACTACATACAATATAATTTGCCACATTATTATTTTTAAATAAGGGCAACTATTTTCAAAGTTCAAATAATACTCTCATCAATACTTACCTACTATTTTCACAATTTCATATCATATCATATCATATCAAAACAAACACACTTATTAACTCATTAACAAAATAATTAATTAACAAATAAAAAAAATCAACAAACCATCGTCTTCATATTCAGAGTCGTAATAATAAAGAGGGGGAGAAGTGGAAGGCGCGCCGTTCTCGACTTGCTCGCCCGACCTCCATTCCGAATGCATGTCCGTCGAACTCGACCGTCCCGTCGTCCCGAAATCCTCGCTCGCCATGCTGCTGCTTCCTGACATTCTTAATTCTCCCTCTTTTCTCCTAAAAAAAACATTAAGAAAGAATTTCAAATATATAATTAGAGAGAGAGAGAGAGAGAGAGAGAGAGAGAGAGAGAGAGAGATTTAATGGTATAGTGCATGTAGCGTAAATGGTTGAGTGAGTGGAGATCATGTGATTTAAATGGTTTCTATTTTATTTTTAGAGCATCATTACTTGCTTTAAATAGAAAATGTCGATATTTCCAACCAAATTGGATTCGACCCATGAGACTAGTATAAATTACTGTGTTAATTAGCTTAAAAAAGAAAAGACGTTAATTGACTTGTAAGCCTTATTGCTAAGCTAATGACTTAGAATTATTTTTGTAAAACCGCAAACAATGAACGCGTAATATATAGGGGCAAAAATGTCATTTTGCCAAGACAGACAGGGGACTACTTGATGAAAAAGATACGGTGATTTAAATGGCAAAGAAACGGCTGATCGAATTATGCCGTTGAGATTCCGTTGTAGGATCTAAAATTTGTAACGGCAACTGAGCTACTGCTAAAAAATAATAAAAAACTAATCTGAGCTCCAAAAAAGTAGATATTTACAGAAGCGCTTTATCTTATCCTATATAATCTAAATTTCGGAATTATTTTGTAAAACCGCAAACAATGAACGCGCAACACAGGGGTAAATATGTCATTTTACCAAGACAGACAGGGGAATAACTAGCTTTAAATGGAAAAGAAATGGACGATCGAATTATGCCGTTGAGATTCGGTTATAGGATCTGAAATTTGTAACGGCAACTTAGCTATTGCTAAAAATAGTACAAAAACTAATCTGAGCCCCAAAAAAGTTAATTTTTAACAGTGAGAACCGATTTATCTATGCTATATAATCTCAATTTAGGAAGGCGCCTCGCCTATTTATGCCGATCGTACAAAATTAGTACCAACAAAAACCTAATGAAAGAAGGTGAAAAGGAAACTATTCAGCTACTTGGCTTTAACACAGCTCTAATAACCAGATACTCAAACCTTCACAAGCAAACCAGAGATGAAAAAATATATATAATTTTATCACCAAAAAAATTAATCAAAACCAACAATTCAATCAATCTATCAGAGATATTTCTCCACATACTACACAATTTTCAATCTAACAGTCCTAACTACAGTAGCCCACAACTCCACACATACACACAGAGAGAGGGGCAGAGAGAGAGAGAGGAGAGAGAGAGAGAGAGAGAACCTTTGATCAGGTCTAGAGGGGCAAAGGGAGGGAGACTGGGCCTTGTTTGTTCGATCAAGTTCCTCACAGAAAGAGAGAATAGATTGAAAGAGCCGACAAGAAGAAGAACAAGAGAGATTGAATTGGAGGAGGAGGAGGAGATATGAGAACCAAAACCAGGGTTTTTATTTCTGAGGAGGCCCACTGGAGCTCTCTATCAGCGTATCTTCTCCAGATTTACTTACAATATGTTATGTACCGAGTCATTTGTTTGATAAAATAACCCTCTACATGAAATATTATCTATATCATGTGTAGGGAATCAAGGCTAGGCTGACTCGTGCACAAAGCGATGAGAGGCGCCGGAAGACCGTGATTCGCCTCTCCAATTATAACACTGGAGATTATACCTTCTGTGGTGTTTGTGAATGGTATTATGGTACTGGACTGTTTATGCCTGTTACAAATGGAGAGGATGAGTCAAAGGGGGAGGCGTGTAAAACGGAAGGTTATTACATTGAGAGATTCGTGTAATGAATCCGTCTACTCAGTCATTACTTGCCTGAAATGGGGAGTGGATTCAGTCCTTTCTGCCTTTACTTGCCTAAAATGTGAAATGGGTCACTGTATCCTCTCTATTGATGTAATCGACAGTTCGACGAATCGTAACGGCATTAAATCGACGGGCTAGAACACTAGATTGAACGAAATAAATTTCAAAAATTATTTGTAACGTATTTGTGACGTAATATAAGTGTGATGGAAATTATTGAGATGTTTTTTTTTTTAATATAATAGGCGAAATGTCTATTGAAATTTATTAAACTAAACGAAAAAGTTCGATCTCAAACGAAGAGATAATGAAAGACAAAAGTAAGAAATCACAACATACAAGTAACCAAAAAGGCAAAACAAATAAGACGAATAAAAGCCGGAATGTAGACGAATAATAACCACCTACATTAACAGTTAATAGTTATCGATCCAACTGGCATCTATTAAACAAGTGGTGTCAAAACTCATTTCGTTTCTTTCCTTCCAAGGAAAGATAATACATCATCGTTGATCAAATCCGACGATATCTTATTCCCGGATTTGAAAAACGACTTCAAAGACCGTCATATCGATAGCCAATCTACTCTTTCTTTTATTTTGCAATGCAAAATTGCAGTAAAAAATGGTCATATGGCTAACATTTCGGATGCGTTTTCAATGAAAATAAACTCGAACTGCATTTTCATGATCCATAAACTCCTATTAGGTTGTCCGACCATGCGGGTATTCTATTACTCGCCAAGTAATGATAAATTAAGAAAGAAACATAAGTTGACACAAGTTAATACACCAAAAAAACAAATAATCAAACCCAACATACCAGAGAAATTACTACACAAACATCAAAAAGAATACCACAATAAATATCATTCTAACACAATAGAAGATCTAACATAAAATACCATTTAAATAACACCAAACATGCCTAAATTCAACAAGTTCAAATTCAACAAAACCAAGTCTAATTCTACAAAAAATCAATAACACGCCCAAATTTAAAATTCCTTCAATTTTCAACCATTAAGAACCTAATTGATCAGACCTACGATAGAAAATGAAACTATGATCCAAAATTACCAATATAACATGAGATTTTGGAATTAAATTACACAAAAAATTGAATTCAATTTACCTCATCATCTTCCTCCGCATCATTATCAAAAGCATCATCCTCATAATTATCCATCAAGGAAGAATCTAAATAGAAAAGAATAAGAAACATATCAAACAAGTATATCACGATATTTATGATTAAAACAAACTAATAAATATTTCACATACCTTCCATTACATATGATAACCAATTTTTAGTGCACATTAATGCCTCAATCATATGAGGGCAAAGACCATCATAATGTGGATTAACAAACCTTCCACTCATATTAAAAGCAGACTCTGAATCGATTGTTGAGGCTCGAATCGCTAAAATATCTCTAGCAATCAATTGTAACGCTGGATAGTTAAAAGCATTTTTCCACCAGCTCAATAAATCAAAATCAGATGTTATAGGAAACATAGTTGCTTCCAAATAAAAATCCAACTCCGATTTGAACTTATTGTTACGTTGAGAAGCAACAAACTCATCAAATTTGATTATGAAATCCGATTTCTTACGAGATAATTGTGAAGGGTTATTTTTGCGTCTCTCTTCTTTCTTGACTTTCAACTTGGATGCATATTCGGGAAATAAATCATAACAAAGTTTCCGAATCTTTTCGATTTCAAGTTTTGCCACATCATCGCCATACAAGAGGGGGAAATAATATTCAAATAACTTGAGCTTGTATCTAGGATCCAACACAATTGCTACACCCATTATTCCGTGAATTTTATCCCAATATTTATCAAATTTCTCGGTCATCTTTCCTGATATATTCTCAATAAAAGGTTTCCCACAAATATTCCATTTCTTCAAAGCCGTTTTAATCTCAATCATCATAGGAAAATAAAGATCGGTTGAAGAGTATTTGTTCTCTGAAAAAATCCCGGTAATGTTATAAAATACCTCTAACATATCACAAATTTGTGTAGCCATTTCCCACTCTTCTTCTGATAGCTCACATTCATAAAGAGGCTTTCGTTCCTTCAAACATTTAAAAACATCCTTGTATGGAATTGCAACATTTAACATCAAAAATGTGGAAATCCAATTAGCTTCACAATCTAAAACTAACTTTTCAGTCGAAGAAATTTTCAACTCACAAATCGTTTCTTCGAATTTTTCATACCTCTTAGGTGTAGCAATCCAAAATGCAACACTATCCCTAATCTTTTCAATAGCACCATTAATAACTTCTAAACAATCCGTCACAATTGAATTTAATATATTTGCACAACACCTAATGTGCAAAACCTCTCCATTCAATAAAAAAGAACCACTAGATAATTTATTCGAAACTAAATCCATTAATTCACCATTCATGAAACAATTATCTAGCGTTATCGTGCTCAATTTGCTATCAAGATTCCAATCCATCAAACAATTGAGAAGCGCATCACATAATACTTCATCGGTCTGAGGATATGGTACATAAATGAACCTAATATAGTTATAAAACAAAAGTAAATTAACCTAATAAGTATTAACACTAAGTAACCAAACAACTCTTAATATGTAAAAAGAAGTTACCTAATAAGTCGACTTTGTAAAACCCAAGATTCATCCACAAAGTGTGCAGTGACAGCCATAAATGTTTTATATTTATCACTTGATTTCCACATATTTGTCGTAATAGCAACTCGACTCTCATTATTCTCAAGCAATTCCATTGTTTTAACTCTTTCATGCTCATATATTTCCATCACATCGCTCCTCACCGTATTAAGGCTAATCGGTTTGAAAAATGGTTGAACAGCCCCAACAAATCTACAATTGAAAAAATAAATCTGTTATATTTATATACTAATTAAAAAAAATACATAAATAAGTAAATAAATATATATACCTTTGAAATCCTACGTGCTCCACCATATTCAAAGGATACTCATGCGAAATAATCATCGAAGCGATCTCCTTTCTAACAACTTCTTCGTCAAAATAATAAGGCTGAAAAGAAATGCTAGTTCTAAATCGCTACTTTATTTCATATATGCATTATTCTAAATAGTAATGCAAATGTTTCATACCTCTTTTGTTTTTGGTCTCTTGAATTGGTTCCACGCTGGTGAAGTAAGAGCTTTTTTGCTGCCAAAAGCTAATTCTTCTTCATTTTCTGAGGCCGATTCTTCATTTTGTGTTGATTCTTCGTTTTGCTCATTTTGCGAGACTGATTTTTCTATGCTTCCAAATGGGGAAGCATGAAAGGTTGGAGTTGCATTACTGCTGGCCCCTGATTCCATTCTAATACAAGAAAATGATGAAAAATGAATAAAATATTGTATTAATTTTAGGTCCAAATGTTATTACAGTAAGCATGAGTTAAGTTAAATCGTAGAATTAGTAAATTAGATGAACTTTTATATCAGGAGTCCGAAAATTGAAGTTGTTGATGGCAGCTCGAACCTCAACCAAGTAATTTCAATTTTAAAATAAATATATGGTACTTTATAATTCTGAATTAAATAGGTTCTAACAAAGTAGCAGGCAAATGCATACAGAACCTCATTTTGAAGAATATAGTTCTTGTTTCAAGCGCCCCAACAAGATTTATAAATTGAAAAAGGCACATTATGCACATAAATAGCAAGTGAGTGTACAAAACGGATTTTGAATTCAAGACTTGGATGCCAGTGCAGACATCAAATAGAACTTTCCAAGGTCCTAAAGAAATTTATTCTCCAGGAAGAGAGAGGTAAAGAGTACCTTTGATCAAGTCTGCAAAGGGAGGAGACTGTGCCTTGCTTCTTCAATCGAGTTTCTCACACACAGAGCGAGAGGGAGAGAGAGATTGAAAGCGCCGACAGGAAGAAGGGGAGAGATTGAAGGGTTTTTATATCTTCGCCGGACCGAAGGGTTTAGGGCTGTCAATCGGGGCGGGGAAAACCCGTGAAACCCGGCAGGGAAACCCATTGGGTTACCCGCGGAAATGGCTATGCGAATGAAGAGAGAAATTTCTTTCATGAAGACCCTGCTTAAATTGCAAACAAGCCCCCACTGTTATAGGAAATCTCGAAGGGCCTCTCTTTTCTTTAGTAAATTGTAAATCTGATAATAAGATTTTTCATTGTTAGTTTAGGCATTTTAATCACTTTAATTAATGTTTTAAAATAGATTTGATTCTATTTCAAAAGATGATAAATCGTACTTGATTTGGAAAAACTCATCCGAATGGACATACACGTCACAACCTTGTAGTTGTCTTTCACAACCTCAAGTGTTAACGCAACTATAATATGGAAATGACTAGTAACACCATAAAACAATCTCGGTTGATTTTACATATATATTCATCCGCAATCTGAGCGAAAGTCCTACTTCGCATGAACCCTGGCAAAATACAAATTGCTAATGAAAGTAAAATAAAAAAAAAATGCATATACAAGTCAATCCTAAATTCAGAATGTACACAACTCAATGTAGCGGAAATCATGAGCATCTCATCTTCAATTGAACATTTTAATTATCATACAATTGAGAACAAATACAAATAATGACATAATCTATACCGCTAGGAACCACAACGTCAATCGACATGTTTGATCATCTAGGGGACGCAAGCAACAAAAATTTTAGAAAGAAAGTTGAGTGTTTCAACAAATAAAGAAAACATTTACAAAGAAGTACATGAGTGAAAATCTTTATTGTAATTTTTAGTTCATCTTAATTTTAGCTCAGATGCATGTATTTTCTTTCTTTCTTTTTTCTTACGTTCAATGTAGTTTACTCCGTCATGCAAAATTATTCCAGTATTAATACGAGTCTCACTACCTCAAAAAACTTATATGGATGAGTAAATAAAATTAATTTTATTCAAAAAAATATATTAATTTAAACAACAAAGATAAATTAACTAAGGGTGCTAATCTTTACTGATGTTAGTTTTTCTTTACATTTTGTAAAGAATAGTGCGATATTTTTTTTGGCAATTTATAATAATGATTTTTTTTTGCACTTTCTTAAAGAATAGAGGGTTTTGTTTGCAATTTCCAATAATATAATAGATCTTTTGCAATTTAAGTATAATGCAGGGACTTTTCAGCAAACATTTCTGTAAATAAATTGAACTCCTGGATTGTTATGAATCCAAGATTTCAACTCCCAAACCTCCGCAGATCTAAAATTCTTCCGCCCTCTCTCTCAGTTCTAAAAACAGACCGTTCTGTCCTTCCTCAATCCTTCCGCATTTCAAAAAGTTGCTCCATCACAGCGAGATCAACCGAAACCAACACAGCAATGAGCGGGGCTCGATTGTGCGCGCTTCTGGACGAGCTGGGCTTCGAGGACGCGTCGCTGGACTCCGACAGCTTCGAGTGGCCGTTCCAGTACGAGGAGGCGCGGCCGCTGCTCGACTGGATCTGCTCCAGCCTCCGCCCCTCCAATGTGTTATCAGTATCCGAACTCTCTCAGTACGTATCCTTGTTTGTTTTAACTTTTAATTGAGATGGTTTTGGGTTGTGATTTGTGTGGTTTTGAGGGTTTGGATTGGGCTTTTGTAGAGAAATTTTTGAATATTGGTACTGTCTCCACCCAAATTCTGCATTTTTTTTCATTTATTTCAGTACGTACTAACTGTCTCCGGTCAAATGCTCCAGTTTTCATTGTACTGTTTTATTAATTCTCAGCTTACTATTAACATTTTACTTTGAAATTCAAATTACTAGGTATATGGTTTTTTTCATTTTTTGGTATTATTCGTGGTTTAGAGAGTATTTTTCATTAGTCAATTGTTAATTTGTGTGTGTGCTTTTATGTCAATTCAATTTTTCCACTGGCTTGACAAGCTAATAATAATTAATATCCTGTGTTTCTTTTTTCAGATACGAACAATTTGTGCAACAATCCAAGCTATTGGAGGTAAGTGAATAATTACTAATTCTCCTTTAATTAGCAATGATATTAGTGTCTCGTCTTTTTGGCTTGTTTGTGGTTTAATTGTGTAATGTAGTGTTAATTAATTAATTCATAATTAATCCTTAAACATGCTGATCGAAAATAAACAGGGGGAGGATTTGGATTCAGCATTTGATAGCATTTCAGCCTTTTCAAACAAGCGGGATAATCAGGAAGCAGTCTTTGGTACAAAAGAGACACTACTTGACATTAGGTTTACACTTAATCTCAATTTACCTTAAAATCTCAAAATATTTCATTGATCTTATATTCTCACAACGTTTGACACTTTGATTTTGCAGAGAGGCGAAACTTGCGTACAAAGCTGAAGCTCAACAATTAAAAAAGCAGCTCGAAAGACAACAAATGCAATTCGAGTTGCTTGCCAAGCAAGCTTCCTCTCTTATTCAAGGCCGTAGGGCCCGCGTTGGAGCCACTTCAAATGTGAACGGACAGCTCATTTTGTTAGATGAAAAGCTTTCTTCTAGAAACATTGAGGTGATTTTTATTTGTTTAATTTGGCTTGTGTATCAATTGTAAAAATATTTTTAAGTTAACATTTTTTTGTTTCTTTAGATGAATGGAGTTCTTGGAAAAATCGCTGCTACAGCTCAAGAGCTGGCACATTACCACTCAGGAGGTTCAATACAATATTTCTCTCTAAAAATTAAAAAAGACAAAATATATAAATAAAGCTTTATTAATTTATTGGCAAAACACTTGATCAAGCTGCATTTAGATATAAATCTCAGGAAAACACAAGTTAATAGGAGTTTTTATATTAACTTAATATGTACTTAAATTTTTAGTATTAATAAACTTTAACACTTGTTTTTTGGTTGATTTGCATTCTGTACAGAAGACAGCATTTACTTAGCCTATTCTGATTTTCACTCCTATGTACTTGGAGATTTAGCTTGCTCCAGCGAGCTAAATAAGTTTTTCTCCAAGCAATTCGAAAAGGTACCTCTCTTTCTCTCTCTTGTATTTGTCTCTTATTCTATCTTTATTTTATTCTTTTTTTTTCATCTTTAAAGGGACCATTTAGACTAGTCGCAGAAGAGGGAAAGTCCAAGTGTTCGTGGGTGAGTCTTGATGACATCACCAATTGCATAAGAAGAGGTACAATATACAAACTTTGATTCACTTCTTTTTTTGTAGTTTGCATATTGTTGCATGCTGGAATTTGAATAAATTTGAAGTTCATCTTGTGGAGTTTTGTATTTAGCACATGAGTCCGCAAAAAATCATAATTTCTGTCCGTTAGGAAAAAGGAGGAATAAAACTAATTATTACCAAAAAAATCTTGTATCTGGCTGGAATAAGTTAATGCCATAGCCTTATTAGTTATTACTGCCTAGTAAGTAATATGATACAGCTTAGCTTGCAAATATATTAAATCAATTATTTAATGACATGACAGGAGACTCTGAGAAATCGCATCATCACCGTATTGCCGAGTTGCAGAGACTCCGTTCCATGTACTTATCCTTTTCTTTGATATTCTATTACTTATCATTTATATTGCCGTGCCTGCTTAAATAGATCTTTTTTATTTATTTTATTTTATTTTATTTTTTTGGTGGAATAGATTTGCGACAAGTGAAAGACAGTGGGTGGAAGCGCAAGTGGAGAGCGCTAAACAGCAAGCTGTACTCTCAACGCTAAGATCTCAAATTTCGTCTGACAAAGTCCACATCCATCCTGATCTCAATTCACTCAGGTAAAAAAAAAAAAAAAAAATTACGTGACTAAGTCTGAAACAGTAAAATCTCAGATCAAAGGAGCATAAAAAGAGAGAGTGATTATTTCATGGTAGTATAGAATTTAGTAGTGAAGAACCTTTTCCAGTTCTACACTTCTTATAATCTGATTTTGGTGATGTAAATTTATATATTGTTGCTGCACCTTTTAATTAGGAGGAAAGGCTCTGAGCTGGCGGCTGAACTAGACAACCTTTCTCTTAAAGTAGAAAAGTTCTTATCTGAGGTAAAAACAAAAATACTTAAACTGTGGAAAAATAGTTTATATTGAGGCATTGCTTTACTTATACTATTGTTTTTTCTTCTTCTTTTCAGACTATTCCGCGATTGTGCTCTGAGCTGGCGCAGCTTCAAGACACATATATTTTACAAGGTTTTGCTTTTTCTCTTTCCTTTTTTTATGTTTATTTTACATCATTCAATTGCACTAGATAGTTTCGTTATACAAATTGATGTGACTTATTTCTCTTATATACCTTCAGGAGACTATGATTTGAAAGTCATGCGGCAAGATCACTACATCAACAGACAAAAAACGGTACTATCCATTAATTATTATTTATCTTAAAAAATGAGAAAAGAATCATATAATTAGTGACAAAGATAATATGATCATGTTGATCTAAATCTTTATTTTATTTTTTATTTTCTCGCGCAGTTCATAAATCATCTTGTAAATCAGCTTGCGAGGCACTGTTTTTTGAAAATCGCGTGCCAGCTGGAAAGAAAAACAATATCTAACGCAAATTCTTTACTTAAAGTTGTTGACTCTGAGCTGCAAGGATATCTTTCTGCTGCAAATGGTCGTCTGGTATTTCTCCATAAATTTATTTTTAAAATTAGGGTTTCTTTTCTTCTTATAAATTGCTTAGTACAATGTTTTTCTCTGCTTATGAATTTGTTTTTTGAGTTTTGGTAACGGTAAAATTTGATAAGTTTTGGGTTCTTGGAAGGGTTAATTTGATATTTTGAGATTTTGGAAGGGTATTTTTGACATTTTCGTGTTATTTCTTATCTTATAGGGCCATTATTTGTTGTTAATTCAAGCGGCCAATGAGGTGCAAGAGCAAGGCGCAATAGACGACCGTGACACATTTCTGCACGGCGTGCGAGATTTGCTAAGCATTCACTCAAGTATGCACATTTTATTTTCTTTCTTTCTTTTATTATTCGTACTTGAACATGAAATTTGATTAATTTTTCCTCTTATGATTTATCTTTTAAAGATGTTCAAGGGAATTTGCCGTCGTATGTATCATCACATGGAATAATTCATCAGATCAAAGTTCTCCAGTCAGACTTGTCTTCTCTCCAGTTTGAACTGGAGAGCACTCTGCCTGCTGATCGCAGAAGATGCATCAATGAATTGTGAGCTTTAGTTTATTGTTTCTCTTTTAAAATAATTATTTATGTTTGATTGTGTATTATAAGGAGTGTTTGCTAAATATTATTTGGTGTTTTTTTTTTGTAGATGCACTTTGATTCAAACGCTGGAGCAACTTTTGTTTGCTTCTTCAACAACTGCTGAGCCGGTTTTGACACCCAGAGTAAATATGCTTTGTTTTCCTCTTTCTGTTTTTTAAAAATTAATTTTATTAATTAATAGTTTAATCTTATTTTCTTTAGTTAACAAATTGGGTTGGTTCTTGTTTAGTGTTTCAAGCCTCAATTAAGCCTTAAAACATCGAAATGTTGGAAAGACACCAAAAATGGAAAAAAGAAAGACACATAATGAAAAATAAATATTTGAAAGCAATGGTTGCAATCTGAGCAAAAATAATATTCATATAAAAATAATATATTTTGTATGGCAGGCGTTGATGCATGCATTGGATGAAATGGAGAGGGTGAACAGAGACGTCTCCCTTTTCGTCGAAGAAGTCACCGAATCCCATCGCCAAAAAGCCAATGTATTTATCTATTTATTACCTTCATTTACAATTTTTCTCCTTTTATTTCTAATCTTTTTTATATTATTGTTCAAGGTTTATTCTTCTCAATTGCAGTTCATGAGGCATCATCAGTTGGAAGTGTTGAGAGAGAGGCATGTGTTTGTAGATTTCTTCTGTAATCCTGACAAGCTCAGGACACAAGTTCGCGAACTGACCCAACGGGTCCGCGCTCTTCAAGCCTCTCACCAATAATTTTCTAAATTTTGAGATTTATTAAGGGTTTTATTTTAGTTGTGTCGTGTGTATAGTTTTTGTACGACTTGGGGCGAGAGTTCGCTGGTGGTTTTGTTGTGTGGGCTTGATTTTCTTAATTGTAATTTTTTAACGTGTATTGTGTGGTATGTTGCATCATTCATTTTTCAATATTCTTTGGGCTTCGGCTTGTCTTTTTTTTTTTTTAAATGACTATTGATTTATAGTATAGGACCAAGGTGTATTAATATTTTTATGAGAAAATATTATGCCCTTAGTAATAAAAAAAAAGAAAAAGAAAGTATCAATTATACATTATACTCCTACAAAACATAGAAACTATCAACTTATACCTCATTAAAGCAACATTCACAATCGAATACCATATATGTAATGTAATTTTACTTACTGTTATCTCGTTTATATATAAATCATAAAATAATAAACATATTGCGTATTTCATCATTGTGTTAGTTATATATTATTTTCTTTACATATAATATAACTGAAATTTCATTCATACCCTCGTAATTTCCAAAATAATTGTGTTAATTATATATTATTTTCTTTACATATAATATAACTGAAATTTCATTCATACCCTCGTATTTTCCAAAATACCAAATGAAGACACCCCCAGTATGACGTCACTGTACAATGTACATTTATGACCATTTATGAACTTTCATTTAAAAATACAAAATGTTACATTTTTCTCGCTGTCAAACGCTTCAGCTTCCAGTGAACGGTTCTTCACTCTGCTCTCATATCAAATCAAATCAAATCAAATCAAATCTCCAAATCGTAACCCTAACACTATTTCCGCACAAATCAAGCTACGGATCTAGCTCGTATTCAGCTTGATTCTGGTCAGAGATCATCGCAATGGTGCGTTTGTTCGATTTCTCATGTTAAATTGTTTTTTTTTTTATCTCTGGATCGAACGGATTAATTT
This sequence comes from Juncus effusus, assembly GCA_027726005.1. Taxonomy (NCBI): domain Eukaryota; kingdom Viridiplantae; phylum Streptophyta; class Magnoliopsida; order Poales; family Juncaceae; genus Juncus; species Juncus effusus. The sequence continues at coordinate 627,819 of CM050909.1, forward strand.
GCCTTAGTTTGTTTCAAATTTCTCAATTTAGTACCATCTCATTATCTCAGTTGTGGATTTTTGGTTAATTGTGTTTCTTAGTGTTTTGTTTTGAATGTCTTTCATGGAAATCCTGAATCATTAGCCTGAACATTCCAATTCCTGAATCATTAGGTCGAAAATGTAATATTCATTAATAATTTAGAATATTGTCGCAAAAATGAATTAAATCTAGCAGGCATCATTTTCTTTTCTATATGTATCTAACTAGAAATTGCATATTATGATATACTGAAAATGACTTTACATATCAACTTTCAGGAGAGGGAGGCAAAGAAGGAAGCATTCCGGAAGTATCTAGAATCCAGCGGTGTGCTAGATGCCCTAACAAAAGGTTTTCATATTCCTTCTGAACAATATTTCTTAGTTCTTACATATAATTTCAAATGATCTGACTGAAATTAGATTAAATACTAAAACACTCTTGTCTCTGTGTGTTTTGTAGTGCTTGTTTCATTATATGAAGAAGGTGACAAGCCTTCTTCTGCTGTAGAGTAAGTTACTTTATCAAATTAAACTTATACATAATTTCAATTTATGCCGATTGTTTCATTTCTGCTTTATATGATGCGAATTTTTTATTTTTTAATTAGGTTTGTGAAACAGAAATTAGGGGGGCCTTCAGTTTCAGAATTTGAAAGGTTACAGGCAGAAAAAATGGAATTACAGCTGAAATATGATGAACTTCTCACGATACATCGAGAGACGTGTCGAGAGGTACTTATTCTTCATCTAATCTAATAAAATTGAAAAGAGAGAGAGAGAGAGAAAATAATAGATTTTCATTTAAAAATAAAAAGAAATATTTATTTTTGAAAGACTTTCTTTTTTAATTTTTTTTAATATACATTTTGCAGTTAGAGGAGTTGAGAAACTGCAAGGTTGAGACTGAGGCGGATAGCAAGGAGATGACGGATGAAAGTGAAGCAAAATAACTGAATTTCAACGAAATGAATTAGCCTAAAGATCTGACGATTTTTGAAAATGTAATTTTTTTGGTTGAGATTTGTTTGTTGTTGTTGGATGGGCATCTATTTGTCCTTTCAATTTGTAATTCCATGTGCACGCAATTTCAGTTTTCTTTTGTTTGATTCAATTGATTGGATTTAAATCAAAAGGCCAACTCTATATATCAGAATGTATCAGAATTAGTGATATTAATTAGGGGGTTCTGATGTTCTACTTTAACTCAAGTAATATATGATTTATATGGATCATCTGTTCATTAAGCATATAATATTGAAAATTATCTGTCCATGTTATGAGAAATTCGAGATTGATGCCAAGATTAAATTTCAACATCATATTTTTGTTAAACATATAATATTGAACTACATATATTTTTTGTTTGCTCGCATAACTTGCTAGCGCTTATGAATCTATGAGTTTTTTTTTCTTCTTTTTAGACAGATCTGCGGATGTTAATAATGTCAAGATCAATTACATTCAACTAAAATTTTATAGGTGTATAAAATGCATATTCTCTCATTAACGGAGAGATGCTATGAAGCCTATGATAATTTCGACATAATCAGTCCATTAAACATATAATATTTCAATATATATCTTCCCATAAAAACATGCATGCTCATGTGTTTGTATAAAAGCAGAATCAAGCCAATGGGGAAAAAATTCTTATATAACTTTTTATACAAAGTATATTATAGCATTTGCTTGCCTTTGCAATAATCACGTCTTCAGGTACTAATTTCTTTTCTTTTTTTTTCCAACTTGTAGAAATTCTTCCCAAAAAAAAACTCCTTGTAGCTGTTAGTGAAACAACAAATAATTAAGAACAATAAAACTCTGCTATGATAACTTTTGTACATTAATCAATGAAAAATGAAATATATAGTTAAGCATAATAAATTATGAATATTTCTCTTATTACATTCACGTCTGACTCGATTTTAAAAATAACATAGATCCGAAGAGGACCAATAAGTGCTCCAAGAAGGGGAGCACCCAGATGTTCATAGAGCATTACAATCAACTTTTAGGTGATGAACCTGTTTGTCATCAGATTTCTACGCCGTCCATCTGGCCACATGTTACCGAACAGAAAACGGAACCCTCAAACTCAAATTCAGGTACTAACGTTTTTTTTTTGAGAAATATTTTCTTTTTCAATTTTTATCTTTAGAATTTTCCGGCTCAACGAAAACTAATAGTGCTTATATGATAATGATTTGTACTAAAATAATCTGTCTCACATTGAAAAATATATCGTAGCTTCGGAGAATTATACTTTTCGTTGGAATGATGAGGAGTACAATCAACAAGTAAGGGGTGAGCAGGTCTGTCACCAGATTTCTTCACCGTCCATCTGGCCATATCCAGAAAAGAAATCGAAAGGCTCAAATTCAAGAAAGAAGTGATTCGCGAGCAAAAATTCAATAATTTAATAGAAGATTATTATGCTTTTTTATTTTGCATGAGTCTACATAATAAAATTGTGTCGTTTGAGTTGTCGGATTAATTGTGTTTACGTCAAGATTTAGGATTTCAATAATAAGGAGTATAATAATTCATGCCCCATATTGTCCTGTGATTGATTTGAATGAATCGTGTCCTATATTATAGAAGAGGAGATCTAAGAAAACATGATTGCCAAAGCTTGCTACTTCAAGCTGTTATGCATCCTTGAATTTTCGGGAAAATTCTCAAGTTCGAATCTTAGCAAGTATGTTAACTCATTGATATATGAGTTTGAATCGGAAAAAAAGGACATGATAAGTTGATAATTTTCTGTCAAATTAATAACAGAAATGCACTGAATCAAGTCAATATTTCTTACAATCTTTTATTTTTTGCAATATTTACCATCAACCCTACACATATCATGCATGGATCTTAGCAAGTATGTTAACTCGTTGATATATGAGTTTGAATCGGAAAAAAAAGGACATGATAATTTGATAATTTTCTGTCAAATTAATAACAGAAATGCACTGAATCAAGTCAATATTTCTTACAATCTTTTATTTTTTGCAATATTTACCATCAACCCTACACATATCATGCATGGCACGGCATGGCATTTTACACAACACAATCTTTCATGTAACAAATAATATACACACATCTTTCAGTAACAAATTTTGTATTAAAATAATTATTTGACTAATTGCCGACTAATCTCTATTAATTTTGATTAATCCCAAATTCCCACCTCGCCGGCCGGGGAGCAATTTGCGACTTGTACAATATTATTCCAAGCAGGTCAGTGGCACTCTAGCATTGACTATGTGACTTGTATTTTTTTCATTCTTGGTCGACAGGTACCAAAAAATATAATTTGTTTGGCAGTATAATACATTTTCTTCTATTACGCCTTTTTTCACAAAGTTTGAAATTTGGATGATCTGATTTGGAATATAAAATAAATATGAAGCGGTCAATCTTGCAAATAAATGTAGATCATTCAAAGAAAGAATGTCAATTTAAAATGACAATATTTCAGTTCATCTTAAAAGCAAAGAATTATATCAACCTTACCTAAATTATTATATCATCCCAAAAAACGTACAAAATAAAATATGAGTAATTAAAATATATAACAAATATCTCAGAAACTAAAATTGATAAAACATAAAAAAAATAATATAAAACATATTACTAATATCTCAGAAATTAAAATTATGACTTAGATCTGTGAAGATGAGTGTATTATCATCACCAATAATAATATTATGTTCTTCTAATTTCAAGCTACATAAATATTAAATTGTTAATATATCATGAATATTCTATCACATTTTTAATACAAAATATATGATAGAATGTTCATGATATTAGCGATCTACTATTTATATACCTTGAAATTAAATTTAAAATTCCTGATAGTATTTTAATTGCAATTTTTTTTGATTTTTCTAGGATCTTAATTTTCTATTACATTGATATACAATGTGTGAGAGAAATAAATAAATAAGACAAAACATAAGAATGAAGAAAATAAATAAGCGTATATATATTAATTTTTGAACTTAAAAAATATATATTAATTTTACTAATTGAGAGCATAATTTTTGAACTTAATATATATATATATATATATATATATATATATATATATATATATATATATATATATATATTAACTTTCCTAATTGAAAGCAAGAGACAAAGCAGCTCATTGATTAAAAGGTACTATATTAAAATCAGGGGTAGATTTGTCAATTGCTGTAAATTAAAGAGGAATGCTTGTAAATAGTCAAATGTGCGCCTGTAAATATCACTGCCCTAAATGTAGATCATTCAAAGAAAGAATGTGTAAAAAAAAAATCTGAGCAAACATGTTTACTTACACTCAAATTATTAATCACAAAAAGGATAAGTCGTACATCCAATCTGTATGTGATTATAAACGTGCAAAATTAGGACAATAAAACATAATAATTAATGAAACTTTCTGTGAAGAAATCAATTAATAAATTATTAAAAGAATATTATTTACCTCCTCATATAATCAAGCCGGGCAAAGTCTTGCAAACCCCCAAGTATGCAGGTAGTTGTTTGTGCAAAGTGAAAACATGCTTAGGCGTGGTTTAGTTGGTCGTATTAGAAATTGCTAAAAAATTTGGACTTTCTGTAGCTAAATCTTCTACAATTATAGTTACAATTTTAGTATTTGGATGAAAGAAGCTGAACTTACTGTAATTACAATTCCTATATCATTTAAATATATGTTATTTTATTGTTATTATTATTTTCAATAAAAATCTTTTCCAAAAAAAAGAAATCCTATTTCAGATAGTAAAATATATAACTAAGAAATAAATTAAGGCTAAATATCATATCTAATTTTAACCATTAACTTATATATCATCCATACATCATATCATCCAAAACATTATCCAAACCCAACTCCAAAACGTAAGTCCAGCAAATTCAACTCACGCAAATATAATAAACTAATTCAGAGTTATTTTTTTTACACTTCAAAAAAGTAAAATACAACAAAATGATGCAACAATTGGAACAAATAATCAACGTCCATCCCTTTCCCAAATTTAATTCGTTATATGATCCCTAAGTCTCACCCATTCGCGTGTTTCATCTGAATCTGAAGTTGTAGTCCTTCATTGGTTCGTTCTTTGTCATTCCTCAATTGTCGGTACAAATGAATCGAGACCACCTTCTAGAATATAGTTATGGATAAATAAGAATCAATTGGCTTATCCCTAAATAAGATTTATTGAAAGAAATTCATTTCCAATATTTTACTATTTAATTTAAGGCTTATCCCTAATCTAACTTGTAACACTCATTCTAGTTGAAAATCAAGTAAATTAAAGAATCAATTCGCAATTGATAAATAAAATTAAACATTTGAGATTAAAAAAAAAAAGATCTATTGAATAAAATGAAGCGTGAGAGATCAAAAGAGGGGGACAATACCTTAAAAATTGATCTCTGAAATGGAATGTATATTAACATTTTTAATAATTGATTTTCTCCATTATCTTACATAACTCTTTGTGCTCGGTAGTACTAATAATGTTCTTTTTCATAAGATGTCAAAATTTTATTTTAGTAGAAATATTACTAATGAAGTTCTTCTCTCTTATATATATTAGTTAAATTCATTAAATAAAAAAATATTAGTTAAATTCAGAATGATCATACAAATTATATGATTAGTATTAAATGCATAGCAGGTTACTCATGCCATATAAATGATATCACGTGAGTTAGATTTTAGGGCTTATAATATAAGTGACATAAAATAAACATGACATCGTGAACATAAATGTGTGTTGAGTTGCCTCAAAAAAAAGTGTGTTGAGTTATCTATGAATCTAAAAGAACCAAACAGTTTCTTAAATGTAGTCTCTATTTATTTTATTTTTTTCTTCAACAAACTCTCTAGCTAACTTTATTAATATTGAGGATAGCGAACCATAATATTGGTAATCCATGATTTAGATTATTGGATATTCTAGTAGAATGTATCTGAAAATTTTGAGATTTTGTAGGGGCAATCACGAAATTTGGCCCTAAAAAGTAAAACAAAATATTAATTAATTGGTTTGCACTCATTTGAAACCATCTAACTACCAATAACAGCCTTACACGTCACTAAAATGTAGAAACCATTAAAATTAAAACAAAGACAAAAGTTAATAAAACAAAAACATAAAGCAAAAAGAAAAAGAAAAAGAATAAAACAAAAACAAAAGCCCTTTATAAATAGCAACCTCTCTCTGTTTCCTTCTTCACTTCCACACTTCCACTCAACATATTCAATTGCTCAATCTTTACTACTTCCCATCCACAAACTTCCATTCTTCACACGCCCTCTCTGTTTCCTTCTATGTTCAACTCCATCAATGGGGAAGTACGTCGAGTTGCTGGATATGGGGGTGAGAATAGCGGCGAGGTTTCACTCACATTGCCCTCAAACTTCGCGTGAGTACTACAAGCCGCCTTGCACTGTTCCTTCACTGGACACCTTCGGTCGTGAATCTACTGGAGAGGATCGAGACTGCCGGTGCCGGAAGCCTCGAGCTGGCGGTGACCTCACGGAGATTATTCTAATTTCTTCTTCGTTCTGATTTGATTTTTAAGATTAGAAAGAAACACAAGAAAGTAGGAAAAAGATGAGGAAAAGAAAAGTATTTGTGAATTGTGTAGTTAGAATTGTTCTTAGGGTGTATTGTCAAAAGAGAAATTAGAGGAAAAATCTTGATTGTTCTGTCAAATTTTGTTTGTTCCTTTTGTTTTCTTCATTCTTTTGGGCCGGATTCAAATATTAATTCTTGTATTATGTTGGCTGCTGATGGAGTGGCAAGAAAGCAAAGAAAGGAAAATTAAACCTTAAGCATGTCTTTCAAACATAAATGAACGCAAATGTGAAAGAAAAACAAAGAAAACAGAACAATTTTGATGCTAGAATGTTATATATGAAACTCAAAATAAAAAATAAAGGGAAATTCTTCAAAAATTCCCTAACTTTTCTAGAATTTATCAAAAAAAACCCTAACATTTTAGATTCTTCAAAAAATCCCTATAAAGTAGATTGAATTTTTTTTTGCCCCCTATGGAGTTAACTTTAATTTTTCCATCCATTAAATTTTTTAATAGACGAAAATGCCCTTATATAATTATTTTCATATTTAATTTTATTCAATTAAAAATAAAAAATGTATTTTACATAAAATATAAATATTAAATGAGAACTAAAATATGAACAAAATCATATAAATATTAAAGAAGAAAATGAAAATAATATTTTATGTAATATAAAATTATAATTTATATAATAGTAAAATATATTATTTAATATAATATCATAAAAAGAATTAATGCATCAAAGAATGATATCATAGAAAAATATTATAAAATATCATAAAATATTATGTTGAAAAATATTATTTTTATTTATTATTTTTAATTGAATAAATAAAATATGAAAATAATTATATAAGGGCATTTTAGTCAATTAAAAAATAAACTGGATGGAAAAGTTAAACATAACATCATAGGGGGGTAAAAAAAAAGGGACCTGATAGAGCACGACCACTGTAGCATGACTGTTCACGACGGGTCCCAATAACAGTATATATAATTCATTTTCTAATACAAATATATACATAACAATATATGTAATTTAGTTTCTATATAGAGTATAAGCATAACAGTATATAAAAATAAGAAAACAATATATAAAAGTGAAAAAATAAAAAGTACACAAAGAATAAATAACATTATATAAAATGACATAACAATATATACAAATAAAAGAAATAGTATATAAAATGGAGAAACATTTTATCTATAGTACGTCGTACTACAGTGTGTAGAGTTTGCACATTTCTCAAAAAAAAATTCAAACCACTTTATAGGGGTTTTTTGAAGGAATCTAAAAAGTTAGGGAATTTTTGATAATATCCAAAAAAGTTGGGGGGTTTTTGAAGAATTTCCCAAAAATAAAAATGCATATATATGAAACTCAAAAAAAACATGCAAGTTGTAGCACACATATTTGTGGTCGAAAATGTAAATATCTTTGTACGGGAAATTGGAAATTTCAAGTGTGAACACAAAGATTCCAAGGCAGATATTTGGACGTTAGGTATGTAATGTAGTCGTCAAAAAATAAATAACCGTAATAATTGATTGAAGGAAACAAACAGAAAGTAATCAACGGCTACAAGGAGAAAGGAATATTCGTTTCAAAATAGAGGGTGCCATGTATCATCTTGCATGTGAGGTCCAAAAAAGGACAAGTAAAAAATAAGAGAAGTGTTCAGTAAATTGTAGGTAAGGTATAGACGGCGCCGTCCCACTCCCACCGACCAAATTATTCTTGTTTCTTTTGAGATAAATTTTATTTTGAAGCATTTATAAATAGTTCAAGAATTGTAGGTAAGTCATTATTTTGAGAAAATTTGGACGGTGTATATTTTATTTTGAAGCATTTTAATGAGAAAGTTGAAGTTATGGGCCCATTGGGCTTGGTCAGCAAAAGCTGGTTTTGTAATAGTTCAAGGAAAAAAAATTATAAGTAGAAAAGGATGAAGATATATTAAGCCCATGGATAAAAATAAATAAGTAAATAGGTCCTTACAAGATGCTTGGGCCATAGCCCCCCTCTTGCTTGCAACTATTTGCAATGCGATCTTTCACTTTGTTATTTTAGGAAATTGAGGTCTAAATCCAATTAACCCCCCCCCTCCCCCCCCTTATAGTCTCAGTTCCGTTTGGAATTACATGAGAGGCCACGTATGGTATTTGTTGTGGACCACACATTGGAGAAATGTGTTCACTCAAGAGCCTTTTATTTTTTCCAAATTTCTGATCTTCTAAATTTTTTTGTTGTGTAATAGATGATATATATAGCCTTGTAATTGGTTCTTTTGTTGTTTTCTGCTCGCACATGGATCAAGTGAGAACCGTCAATTTCAAATGAACAAAGCATTTATTACTCTAAACGCATGAAAAAGATCCAGTGAAATATCCGAAAATAAATATTATCTGTATTTATAAACTAAATTGATTATTGAATTTATATCCTTATCCGAACAAAATTATCCGTATATGTATTCGTATCTGACCGGATCTGAATAATTTGATTCGGATACAGATTTTTTACGGATACGGGCACAGTTTGATACGGATAATATCCCATCCATTTACACCCGATTAATAATTTGTGTTGTGTCCAGGCACGGAGCTTGAGTGAATTTACTGGGAGGGCCAAAAAAAATTCTCCCTACTAATTGACACTATACAAAAAAAATTTTGGGGGCCAAATGCATAGAAATACATATATTTCAAAAATATTTGTATTAAAACACTACTGATATATACTATTTCGTCAAAATCTTGAGAGGATCATGACCTCCTCCGTCCCTATTAAGCCCCCCTGGTTGTGTCATATCTATTTTATTATCTCTAATATTTTCTCTGTAAAAAAAATCTTAGCTCATCTCTTCCATTGGGTCCTCTCCTTTCTAGCCATCCCATACTCTCTCGTTATCTCTCTCTCTTCACACACAGCATCTATTCGTTTTTTTTTCTTTTTTTTTCCTCCGTTAATCTTGTGTGCCTTCCACATCCAGTTGTAAAAAAATTGAAAATTTGAAAAACCTAGAGATGAGATTGTGCTGGTTAGTTTAAGATCTGAATTGACTATTTTGAAACGCCATACATGACATCCAGTTGTCTAACTCTTTCTAGGGAAAATTTGCACCTTCATTGTAATATATGTATTTATGTCAATAATTGTCTCTAGGTGCCAACCAATTAAATTTATGTCAAAAGAGCTATTTACATATGTTTTGATCAATGGTAGGAAGCGAAACAAAATGGGTGATTTATGATGAGTTGAGTGATGATGAAATTTAGCCTTCTATTTATGATTGTAAATTATATTTGGTTTTTAAAGATTAAACATTGTTATCTTCGGTCTTTTTTTTTTCTTTTTCTTTTTTGAAAAATTACGGAAAGTTTGATCGTTTCTCATAAATCTATTGATTAATGTCCAATTACAAACCATCAATGCCAATGGTTCCAAGTAATTAAAAAGGAAAAAATAAAAGAAAATAAAATAGCGCCAAAAAAATGGTGTAAAGAACAAAATAACATGGATTATTTCATTTTTTATAGCTTTTATTGTTTGTCGTGTGAATATATTTTCATATATGTAATCATTGGAGTAAAGAACAAAATAAAAATTCGCAGCGTAGCCGCGGAAATTACTCTAGTGAAAACTATTGTAAAGGGAAAAAAAAGGGAAAATAAACAAGAAAAGTTTACCTTGTATCACCTGGCACCTTTATAAACAACACTGACGGTAGCTATTTGTCCAAAAATTGTAAACCCTAAAATCCTGCTCTCTCTCTCTCTCTCTCTCTTTACACCCGAATCCGAACCCTAATCTCAACCTAAAAGATCAGAAGAGATAAGGAAAGATGCTGGTTATGTTTGAGACGCCAGCGGGTTCTGCCCTGTTCAAGGTGTCCATGAACGATGACAAACTTGAGAAAGTCTAGGTGAATCATTGCTTATATTTATTCTTTTTTTCGTATTTATGTTTGTTGTTTATGATTTTTCAATTTAATTTTTTTATGTTCCGGGGAAGGATGCCGCCACATCCGATTCAGCAAGAAAGGTTGAGACCAAGGTGAATAGGAAGAAGCTGATGACGAATAAAAATGATGCGAAAAAACTTTGAATTTGGACGGAACTAATTAACCTAAAGATCTGATAATTTTTTAAATGTATTTTTCTAGTTGATTTTGTTGTATTTTGCTTGTGCCATGCCATGAATCATGTATGCACATCTGTTTGTCTTTTCAATTTGTAATTCCTCTTGCATGCAATTTCCCATTTGTGCTTGATTTAATTGGCTTATTGGATTTAAATCACAATGCGGGATCAGAAGGCAAACTCTAGTTATCTGTATTACTGATAAAATATGATTTCATAATTTGAGATTTATTTTTCTTTTTTGTATTGCATACCAATAAACTTCATGTATATCATCATCATTCATTCATATAAGACTAAGTTCACTGGCATGCCTTTCTTTGGCCTTTGCTTTTCTTTAGTTATATTTCTTTTCTTTTTTCCTATTTTATCTTGCTAGCAAGAGTATTTATAATGAACATCATTTATCCTTAATTTATTTAGAACTGAAGACTCCCAGGTAAAACCGGGTTCTATTATTCAAAAAAAAATCATTCATTCATATATACATGCTCATAAAAGCAGAGTTTTCTCTTCTTAATATTGGCATGCATACAAAGAACACACGAAAATCATATTTTCTCTTCTTAACATTGGCATGCATACAAAGAATTACACGAAAGACAGTTGGTAAATGAGATAGCTTTATTATTTTTTCTTTCTTTTCTTTTCTTTTCTTTTTCTTTTTGCAACAATTTTGACTTTTCGAGAAACATTATTTGTATGTTGTTAATTTACTTTTGTAATATATATTGAGTGTATCGAGAAAATGCATTTTCATTCTTAATAATAAAAAGAGGGAGGGGTTTAACCGTTTTTTGTTTCTAAAATACAAAAAACATAAATAATGTGATAAGATCATAAGAGGCCTGAGTTATTAAAAAAATCTTCATCATTTCTCGATGTAATCAACACAATAATCACATCAGGTTTTAGAATCCTTGTTGATACAATATCTTCAACGATTTCTGTCACTTAATTTTAAATGATGGTATCTGTTTAACATTCTTAATAATCAATTTTCTCCAATATCTTATAACTTTTTTTTGCCCGTTGTTTACTGATATATTTTTTTTTCATAGTAAATACCAAATATTTCATAAGAATAATGCAGGTGAGGTATCTTCTTTCTTATATTAGTTATGTTGTAATGGTCATGCAAAATATATGTATAGTACTAAATGCATAGTAGGTTAATCATAACATAAAAATGACTTCATGTGCTGATTCTTGGAAGGAGTCGAACGATAAGAGAGAAAAAAAATGTTTCAACCCATCTTTAGAAAAAGAACAAAAATGTAAGTCCAATTAACATCTTGTAGGCTGGCCCGTAGCCCCTTTTGCTCACAGTTGCGACAACAAACCAAAATCAAATATGATGTGAATCTAAATAATCTGAAATTAAAATTACTTCTAAATTGGAGTAAATAAAACACGAATATTTTATTTTGAACGATTTTTTATATGAAAGTTGAAGTTATGACCCCATTGGGCTTGAGCAACAAAAAATGATTTCCAAAATATGTAAGCCCATCTATAAGAAGGAAAATACATGAAGTCGAGTCAACATGTTTCAACATGCTCAGCTCGTAGTTTTTTTTGTATGCATATATTACTTTGTTGTTTAGGAAAATGAGTCCCAATAAAGACTAGTTTTTTTTACCTTCACGTTCTTTTGTTTTTGATCCGATCTATATTTGGCCCAAAACAAACATATTGATATCTGTATCACTTGAAATGTTGAAAAATAAAAATAAAAAGTCCAAAACTCAATCAGAATGATCTCAAAATAATCACTTGTGTTTCCGAGTGAATCATCAAAATGCCAGAAATACATTCATCATACATATTTTAAACCCATGAGACATCTCTAAATATCATATTTCATTCATGATATTGTCCAATATAACTTTTGGGAAATCCACTTTAGTTGGCCCCACCTGTCAGTGACAAGAGAAGCCACGACTGGAAAAATAAAATAAATAAAAAAGAAAAGGAAATTTAGCTCTTAAAAATCCACCTATATAAACCCACGCGGCCGCCCTATGTCCGAAAACCCTAAACCCCAAAACCCTCTCTTATAAGCTGCGGCGACAATCTCTATCTCTCTCTCCAAAACCCTAACCCTAATCTCAATCGGGGTGAGAGGAGAAGATGCTCGCCTTCTTCGAGACGCCGGCGGGCTTCGCCCTGTTCAAGGTCTTGAACGAGCGCAAGCTTGAGAACATCGAGGTGATTGCTCGTTTATTTCTGTTCTTTCATTGGTTGCTGTTTTTGTTGGTTATGATTTTGTTCAACTTATTTACTTTGTTTGTGTTTTTTTCTTCTTCTGTATTTCAGGATCTGTGGAAGGATTTCGTCACCTCCGATTCAGCAAAAAAGGTACTTATTTTTTCACTATTATTATTATTATTATCAATTTTTTATCGATTCCAAGTCAAGTTGTTATTCTGGTTCTAGTTTTGAAATACTTGTTATTTTTTATCAGGTAGTGGAGCTGAAAGCCTTCAACAAATTTGAAAACACAGCAGATGCTTTGTCAGCTGCCACTTTATTGATCGATGGAAAACTCAGCAAGGGTCTCAGAAAGTTTTTGCAAAAGAATATCGATGGTGAAACTTTGGCCGTTGCCGATTCAAAGCTCGGCAATGCAATCAAAGAGAAGCTGGTAACTTTATTTCTTCTTCTGCTCTTCATTTATAAAAATCCCTTGTTTTATCTATTTGCAATAATAACATTTTTTTCTCTGGAAATGCAGAAAATTGATTGTGTGCACAACAATGCAGTGATGGAATTAATGAGAGGTTTAAGAACTCAATTAACTGAGCTTATTTCAGGCTTGGCCCCACAAGATTTAGCTCCAATGAGTTTAGGTCTCTCTCACAGCTTATCTCGTTATAAGCTCAAGTTCAGTCCTGACAAGGTAAAATTTCCCCCCTTTTTTTGATATTTCCATCCATGTCCTAAATGTATGGTTAATTACATAAACATGTTTTTAATTTTTTATTACTTTTTGTTTGTTAGGTTGATACAATGATTGTTCAGGCGATTGGATTGTTGGATGATTTGGATAAAGAGTTGAATACTTATGCTATGAGAGTACGTGAGTGGTACGGATGGCATTTTCCTGAGCTGGCGAAAATTATTCAAGACAATATTCAGTACGCAAAAGTGGTCAAACTCATGGGGAACCGTGTCAATGCTGTTGGCCTTGACTTTTCTGAGGTAATAAATATAAAATAAAGTCATGTACACTTATTATATTTTGTTGGTGGGTTTTATGTGGGTTTTATAGCTGTGAAAATGCTACATAGCATGACATTAAAGCAATGTGACAGAATGACAAGGTCTATAGTGCAAATATCCCAACTGAGTTTAGGGTATATAAAGAATAATATTCGCTCTATAGACTCTCTCATGCTACCATCATGCTTTATTATCATGCCGTGTGGCATTCTTGTTAAAACTTTATTGTTCTCATTCTAGATATATCGGATGCTTCTAATTTCATCAATTTAGACAATCAATTACAAAATTTTCATTCTAATATTTATTATTATTTTTCTTTAATTTTCCTAGATCTTAACAGAAGAAATTGAGGCAGAACTAAAAGAATCAGCCGTAATCTCAATGGGAACCGAAGTCTCAGACCTCGATTTACTAAACATCAGAGAGCTCTGCGACCAAGTTTTAGCTCTTTCTGAATACAGAGCTCAACTTTACGATTACTTGAAGAATCGCATGAACACTATTGCTCCTAATTTGACCTCGCTTGTTGGTGAATTGGTTGGAGCCAGACTCATTGCGCACGGTGGCAGTTTGGTGAATTTGTCTAAGCAGCCTGGCAGCACGATTCAGATTCTCGGTGCCGAAAAGGTATGTAATTGTTGAAAATTTAATAAAAAAAAGTTTAGGAATCATGCAACCAGATCCTGAATCAATCATGAAAGAGTGGGTATGGATGGGTTGTTTTCCTTGTTTTGATTTTCTCCTCGTTTAATTAGGTTTCGTAATTGATTCAGGATCTGATTGCATGATTCTTAGACATTTTATTTATAATATGCCTTTTCCCTTTCGACAATCCAATTATTTGTCCTGATTTTTTTTACTAATCTTGATTTTTTTATTATTCTACATATCATGTGACATGCTGATACAATTTCAACATTCCAAATCAAAAAATTAGGTCAATTAGACACTCAAGTCTGTAAAATACCAAGACTCTTTGTTTAGTAATCCTTATTTTCTAACCATCCTGTTTTCTTTTCTACTACAGGCGTTGTTCAGAGCTTTAAAGACGAAACACGCGACCCCAAAATACGGTCTGATCTACCACGCGTCGTTAATCGGGCAGGCCGCTCCGAGAAACAAGGGCAAGATCGCCCGATCGCTCGCCGCCAAAGCCGCTCTTGCGATTCGTTATGATGCTTTGGGCGACAGCGAGGATAATTCCGTCGGCCTCGAGGCGCGCACCAAGGTATGCTTGGTTGAAAGGAAATTTTGCGTGAATAATATTTTTTATATAAAACCCTGTGAGTTGTGAGATTTTTATATTTTTTGGACCTTGAGAGCCAGGTTTCTTTTTCTTTTTCCGTGTTTGAGTTGTTTAATAAACGTGGATATATGTGAATATTTTTTTTTATTTATATGTTTTTAGCCATAAATTGTGAAAATTCGTTGGTTAACTCATTTTTGAGGCTGGGGTTAATTGTGATTATTTTTTTATTTTGTGTATTGAATGAATAGCTTGAGACGCGATTGAGGATTTTGGAAGGGAGAGAGTTGGGAAAATCGGCTGGTTCGGCAAAAGGCAAGCCTATGATTGAGGTTTATGACAAGGACAGAAAGAACGGATCTGGCGCATTTGTTACCCCATCTAAGGTATTTTATTATTCATTTTAGTTAGAGAAATTTGCATAAACACCCCTTCATTATTCTTTAATTATGAATAAATCCCTGTTATTGGAAATTGCAAAAAGCTATAGAAAAATATCTGTACTGTTTATTAAGATCCGCCGCCTTAATTAAGTCTTTTAATCACTTTAATTAATAATCTTTTTTGGATAACTATTCAAATTTTGAATAAAATCATGATATACTAAATTTTGAGTATTTTTTTTCCTTAAATTGCAGAGTTACAATCCGGCATCAGACCTTGTTCTCACAAAATCCGCACAACCTGAAGAAGAAACGGCAAACAAAAAGAGGAAGCATGAAGAGACTGCAGAGGAATCTGGCGAGAAGAAAGACAAGAAAGACAAAAAGAAGAAAAAGAAGGCCGAGAAAGAACAAGAAGATGAGGAACCACAAACAGAGGAGCCTGAGAAGAAGAAAAAGAAGAAACAAAAAACCGAAGAGCAAAACGGTGAGGCTGAAATGAGTGAGAAGAAAGATAAGAAAAAGAAGAAGAAACAGGCTGAGGAGGAAGAAGAGGAGACGGAGTCTAAGAAGGACAAGAAGAAGAAGAAAAAGAAGAGTGCCGAGTAGTAGTCATTTATTTAATAGCGTTTGTATTATGTCAGTTATTACTTCAGTTTTGGATTTTAGGATACTTTTTGGTAGTTTAAGAATGCTGTTTTGTTATTTTGTTGTGATGAGGTTGGTGTGGAGGAGAGATACTTGTGGTGAGGGGATCAATGGATCTTTATCCTTTTGTTATTTTAAGCTGGCTAAGAGTAATTTATTGTGGAACTTTGTAGTAGTTTTATTTAGAAAATGTTTTATGGCCTTGGTGAATTTTTTGGTCGTTTGGTTTGTGGTGGTTGGACTATTTGCATTACTCTTGTATTATACTAAAACAAATATTTCATGTTTAGAATGCAAATTCTTTAGGTCAATCAAATTAATGGGTAAATGTACTCAAATTATATTCAAATTGATCACACATTTTCTTGGTCTGAAAATGCTAGCAGAAATAGAAGTTAACTCTGAAAATGAATATAAGAAAGATAAAATTATCTAAAAGACTTCGTTTGGCATCAATTATGTGTTTTTTGTTTCTTGTTTTTTAAAAACGATAAACAACTTTCTGTTTTTTTTTTGTTTTGATTTAAAGATAAATTATTTCTGTTCATTATTTTATCAAATGCATAGATCATACCAATGAAGGATAATATACTATTTTTAACAAACGGACCCTAAAGCTCTAATTAAAATTTTCGTATCAATATATTAATTTTAATTTTGTTATGTTGTCTTGCTTAATTTTCACATAGAGTTTTAATGTCAATACACTATTGGTGCAATGAAATATAATATGTATATTGAAAATAATATATTGGCTAAAAAATAGTATAGATAACTTAATAATGTATATAAGAGTTTGCATAGTTAAAGTAAATTATTATATAATAAAATAATAATAGAAATTTAATAGTAATAAACTATAAACTTACTAACAAATATCTACTTCATCTAAAATGAATTAATATATAATACATACATGATATAAGTGGATATAAGTAAATGTATGTGCATATGCTAATTACATTTTGATTTGTCTTGACCAATGTTATCAGAACCGACCCGGTTCAGTGGTTAAACCAGAACCCGATATAAGTAAATGTATCATTTCCGGTTCGGTTTGATAATTAGATGGGATATGCATACAACCCGGTTTATTTCTATCGAACCGACTGATTTTTTGAGAAAATCGAAAATCGGACCGACTCTTGAACCCGAGTTTTTGTAGGATCATTTTTTTTCCTTTTCTTCTCCCTCTAATTCGATTCTTTCCTTTTTTTCCTTAGATTTTTTCCTTTTTCTTTGGTTTGTCAATGAAAATAATCAAGAAATTTGAGACTCAATCAAAAAATTTACCAAGTATAATTTGATAACTTATTGTTTTATATTTATCATTTTATTTTAATCATACAAAGTTAGTTTATTTATTTAAAAATTATATTTTTAAAAACCAACGATTGAATCGGTTGACCCATTGGTTCGACCGGTGAACCGGTGATCCGATACTCCTCCGAGTCGACGTCCTGTCCGATTCTGATAACATGGGTCTTGACTTTATAATTATTTTTATAATTGTCCTGATTGGACTTTGAAGAGAGAAAAAGTATCATGTTATTATTTTATTATATATTGGCCATGTGAATATGAATGAATATGATGAGAATTGGTAAGCAGTGTAAAAGATAACACGTGCACACATATGAAAATGAAAACAACAAATTGGAAACGAGACATCCAATGTTTGTGTAACATTGGATGTGTCTCAGAAATCTTGTATTCATGCTTCAACGTCCTTGTTGGCTGACAACTGATAGATCATGTCCGCATTCAATTTTTGTGTTGGAAAAGTATATAAATAAAATGAACATTATATATATATAAATAAAAAAAAGAGCAAATCTCTTTGTCAACCCAACTTATAGATCATGAATTCGAACCTCAAAAAAGAAAAAAAAAAAAGGTATACTTTCTTCTTTGGTGGTAGCAAAATGAGTATTCATGGTGAAGTAAAATATCCTCATATTCTATTTTCGTTGCTTACCTTATTTTGTTCTTACCTTGCCTTGTAAGTTCGTCACAACAGAAGTACAAATAGAAGGAAAGTTAACAAAAATCAACTTATAAAATACTTTTGAGAAAAAAATGTATGCTTCCAAAAAAGGATGTAATGCTTTAATTGTGTTTTAAGGAATGTATAATCTTTTCAAAATAAGATAAAATACTTTCTGGAAAGATGCAAACTTAAAAACAAGAATATAATCTTTTCAGAAAAAGATATAATTCTTTTAAAATAAAGATTAATGTAATCCTTTCAAATAAATTGTAAACATTCTAAAATATGGTATAAATATAATGTTTTGAAAATAAGGTATAATTTTATTTTCGTAATTATAATTTTCTTATTTTGCTGTTATATAGATGAGAGTCATGCATAGGTTGGATCTTGTTTTTCTTATTATAATTTTCTAATTTATGAGCGGAACTTTCATATTTGGGTTATTATATAGATGAGAGCGAGCCTAATAAATAAACGGGAGGTTGGAATAATTTATCAATACTTTTTAACGCAACTTTAAACATATCTAAAAGCTAATAGTTAATTCCATTCGAAACACCTACCAATTTTCACAATACTTAAATTCAATGAAAATCATCTTCCATATATCATTGAGGACAA
This sequence comes from Juncus effusus, assembly GCA_027726005.1. Taxonomy (NCBI): domain Eukaryota; kingdom Viridiplantae; phylum Streptophyta; class Magnoliopsida; order Poales; family Juncaceae; genus Juncus; species Juncus effusus. The sequence goes on from CM050909.1 coordinate 646,696, forward strand.
TCACATTGAATATTTTATTTTATTTGACTCTTCTATTATCAAATTAAAAGCTGAGAAACGATCAAAAAAGAGAAATTGTTCTTTTCCTTTTCTTCCCTATCAATGCAAAATTCTCATTCAAAAAGTGAATAAATTCTGAAAAATAACCAAACCAAACAAATTTCTATACCATATAATTTCCGAAACAAAACAACACCATCAATTCAAAATCAAATCAAATCCGTTCTCCCTTCAAAAACACCACAAAAGAATCAACAAATGAAATCGCAAAAACTCTCCCAATTCCACACAATTCCCTCTTTTTCCTTCTTTCCTTTCTTCTCTCAATTTCAAAACAAAACAAAAAAATCAAACATTACAACAAAGGATAATTTCTGCGGCATCACCGCCCATCGCAGGCCGTTCATGGCCACGCCTCCCCTCATCTCCGGCAGATCCAGAACTGGGCACGTCATGCGCAGTAGGCGGCGGCTTGTAGTACATCCGAGCGGTCTGAGGGCAATGAGAGTGAAACCTCGCCGCGATTCTCACCCCCATGTCGAGCAATTCCGTGTACTTCCCCATTGAAGCTGAATTCCTCTCCTCTCTCAGGAAGGCTTTGTATGAGATGCGTGAGGAGAGGAAAAGGGGCGGAAAAACGAACCAACGGGGAGTATTTGTTTATGGAGTTTTTCTCAGAAAGGTTCCCAAATGGAGGCTGCCATGAAAGAAAGAGGAAGATGATAGGAATACGGCGGAACGTATTTAAAGGAAACTATTTTCTGGTTGTGCTTTCATCCTCGCCTCCAGTGCTGAATACTGGAGATTTACAACTCCTTGTTTATTATGACAAATTAATTCAAAATTAGATTAAACTATAAATAAATAGCAATTAATTCTATATTTAACCGGATTTTAGTTTATTTAATTAGACAATTGTATCATTGGAGATATGCATTTGGATGATAAAAATGGAGGGGAGATTAACCCTAAATTAGGCAATAAATTCATGAACTGCGTGGCCAGAACGCTGCAGCTGTTGCGAGATAGATAAACATGGTCTGCTGGTTTGGCTTATGCACCGTAAAACGTATATATATTTTTTAACTAAGTTTTATTTTAGGGAAATTTGCAAAAAAGCCCCTACGTTATGCCTTAATTGCAAAATAGCCCCTGCCTTATTTTGTTTGTATATATATATATATATATATATATATATTTTAACTAAGAATATGCGGTTCTTAAACCATTGGGTAGTTGGCCGCATCAAAGTTGCTTCCATACTGTTATTTCGTCATATAATCTGTTGCAGGATGTCACGTTATTCATATTTATATTCTTGATAAATTTACACCTTTTTTTTTTGAATAATTAAGATTTGCACCTTTTAAATAAAGCATCCATGAAAATGGCTACGGTTGACTTCATTAACATCAAGTGTTGATCAGCCAAATTGTACATACGTGCATAAAGTTCAACCTGTGGAAGATCTTATCAACAGATATCAAGGAGATATGATTGTACAAACTGGTCACACAAAGCACTAGAGTTCAATCAATGGAGGATCTTAACAAATATATATCAAACAAAAGCATTGAAGTCCAAGTAGTGGAGGATATATTAAGAGTTACAAATTTCTTTCTACTACTGATTAACTTTGTGAATGGTTGGTATTGATAGATCAAATACAAAAACAGTACATCAATTTCAGAATTCTATTATAATATAACATTAATATGCCCCAATTTCTAAGTATCTATCCCTATAAAGATATGCTCTTGAATCTAATAAATTGTAATTTATCTTTTAGTGGCCCAAAGGCCCAACTAAGGAGGGAAAATTCTAATTGGACTAACGTGTTGAATATGGCAACCCTATAGGCCAGGCCAAAAGGCCCAATTAGAATTTGTTGAAAAATACAGGGACTAGTTTTTTTTTTCTTACAAAGTTCAGATAAGTCCGAGGTCCTTTCTGCAAATATGCTCAAACTATTTTGATCTTTTGAGAGAAAATTCCTCAATAACGAAATTCTGAGAAATCGCAAACTTCTTCTTCAGCTCTGGAAATTTACAGGTAAAGGTAGATTTTTTCAGAAAATCTTCTTAACCTCGTAAATTTTATAACAATATATTGTTGTTTTTTGATTGGTCGATTTGTTCTTCGCTTCTTTTAATCTTGTATGGTTCTTTTTTAATTCTGATTTTGTATTTCGCATTTTATCTTTTAGTAGAAGAAATAAAATCAAACAAAATGATGCCTAATCAAACTAGATTTCATTCAAATTACAGGCAAAACAAAGGCGAGACTCAAAGATCAATCAATCAATCAATGCCAACTGAAGATTTTCATGTCGGCTCAATCGATCCGAAAAGAGCTAGGTTTCCGTGTTGCATAGTGTGGACTCCATTGCCGTTCATCACGTGGCTGATTCCGTTCGTCGGCCATTTGGGGATTTGCAGAGAGGATGGAGTGATTTTGGATTTTGCGGGCCCTTATTTTATTTCCGTTGATAATTTCGCATTTGGGGCTGTTACGCGTTATGTTCAAATCAGTAGAGATGAGGTTTGTTGATTTTTTTTTTATTTTGATTTTGTTGGTTAATTGGTACCAATTGCAAAATAATTCTTTTTATTAGAAGGTTATTTCAAAAAATAACGTTATTTTTATCATATAAGTTGGTAATGAATGGTATTTTTTTGAAATAACCTTATAATGAAAGAAATATCTTTGCAAATTATTTTTATTATAAGGTTATTTCGAATAACGTTCATTACGAACTGATATGATAATATAATAAAAATAATTTGCAAAAATAACGTTTTAATATTTAAATTTGCAAAAATGTTGATTTCAAAATCTAGCAGTTCGAAATCAGTATTTTTGCTTTTTATTTGAACTTTGGTAGTTTGAAATTAACTTTTTATTTTGACCCTTTTTTCCCCTAAATTTGACTCAAAAAAGTAATTTCAAACCAGATTCTGAACTAGAAAAGCAAACATAAAATTATTATTTTTGCAAAATATCTTTATCATAACATCTAAAACAACTCTATTTTCTCATTGAGCTTATTACATAAACAACGATGCATATAGTAACATATTTTTCATTTTATCTAAATATAGTGCTATAAGCTAATCGATCCTGAAGGAGAATTAACATGGGACGAAACATTAAGAAAAGGAATGCAAGAATACCAAAACCGCACATACAACCTATTTACATGCAACTGCCATTCATTCGTCGCGAATAATCTAAACCGACTTTTTTACGCTGGTCATGAAAAATGGAACGTTGTTACTTTGGCAGCTTTAGTTTTCTTGCGAGGCAAGTTTGTGAGTAAATCTGCGGTTTTCAAGTCATTCTTGCCTTTCTTTCTGGTTTTGGGTTTAGGGTTTTTTTGGGGCGGGTTGAAATTTCTGATCGGTTTGGTTGGTTTTATGTTCGTTTTGACAGGTTGGTTTGTTTTTGGTACGTATTGTTTCAAAAATGTTATTCAGTTGTAGAAATGTTTGGTCGAGTGTCACATGAATATAGTTTGCAGTTTGTTTCATGAATAAATTGTTATTTTTGTGCAATGTATGGTTTATCCATTGAAGTTTGTGAGCATATCTCTGAAATTTATCCATTTATTTGAAGAATCAAATTTCTGATTTTGAAGTTTTATGACTATCTTTTGTTGTGTGCCAGCTCTCAGCAATAATATTGTCATGCTTCAACTGAAAAGTCTTATATAACATATTTTACTTCTCTATTATTTTCCTTCTCACAAGTTAATTGGTAAAATATGTTGGTACAGACTACAAGTCGTTTATAACTTGAAAGCTGATTATTTTTCTTATTTTTGAGCATTTTATTTTGTAATTTACTACCAGTATGGTGATTCCCACTTTGAATAATCAGTTGGCAAATTATACAAGTCAAAATAAATCATACGGTATGACAAGTTTTATAATTTTATCATATCAGTAATATGAAATAAGTCCAATAAAAACCTCAAACAAAACACAAATTCCATCTGATAATCAACACAGATATCTTCAATCCAAAAGAACAAGTGATTGTTAAACACAAAGAAAACACATTCATAAATCAAAAGAGCATAAATGATCAGCCACTAAACACAGAGATAGCACACATCCATATATCAAGCAACATTCAAGCTTAGACTGCATAACATAAACTTTACAACACAAAACACTTCTACTTCAAACAAAACATAAACATTTTTAAGAGGGCACACATAACATATTTGTAAAGTAATATGAGAACATGAGATATAATTCTCAATTTTTAGAAAAGCGGGCCCGTTTCACGCCCAAAACAGAAGAAGTCGAGAATAAGTTCTTTGACATCTCTGCCACGTCAGCAATCAGCTCTGACAAATCCGATCTGTAATCATCAACAGCTGATTCCATAAATTCCATATAATCTGTTACAGAATCAATCAGAGATAAAAGAGGGGTGAAACACATCTGTATTTCTTCCTCTGTCTCTTTCTTAGCATTCATTTTCTTCATTTCAGCCATCTGCAGAAAAATAAAACAGAATAAAATAAAATAAAATGAACAGAGATCACTAAGCCAACAACTCATTAATGCATCAATTAAATTGAAAATACCATAGAGAAAAAGTTCCTAATGAATATCCTACAAGCTCACTTTAATATACATTTTTTATTAGTCCGAAAAAGTACAGATTTTTTTATATTTGTATTTAATGTTATTTGTTATGCCATGAGAAAAAACAAGGTACCTTTAGAAATTCTTGAGCCTGAGTCTCCACAATAGTTAGTTCATTCTCTTTTCGTTCCATTTCAGCTTTCAATTCATCAATTTCAGCTGCAAATTTGGATCTATTTTTCTCTGTTTCATTTTTAACCAATACAATCTGACCTTCAATCTGCATTCAAAAATACACAAAATAAAAATAAAAAGTAAAATCACCATTTAAAAAAACAAACACCAAATCGATTCTCATTTAATTGGGACAAGACAAACAAACCTCTTGTAACTTATCAGTAAGATTTGTGAAGTTTTTCTTTTTTTCTTCTACAAGTTTTGATGTTTCTTCCAGCTCGCCTCGTAGAGAAATGGACTCCTCCAGTTTTGAAACAGAAGATTTCTTAAAATCTTCATCAAGAGTTTTAAGTGCTGGTTTGAGGGTAGTTTTGTAATTTTTACCAATCACTTCAGCTGGCGAGGATCCGTTTGTGTTAAGCACGTACTGAAAATCCACTTCAAGTTTTAATCTGAAAGAAAAAAGAAAAATCAAGAAACAATAAATATAAAAGAAGTTAGATCAGTTGTGCGGCTAAAACCCAACTTTTTCCAACTTTTAACCCTAAATTGAGCGACTGTAATTTCAAATGAGTAACCTAATTTAGACTCAATTTCTCTTTTATCGCCCAAACAGAAATTAAATCAATAATACGAAAAAATTGCAAAACCGGTACTGCAATCGGTACCCAAAACTAGACGAATTAAACTCTTCAACAATTTTAACAGTTGACTTACTTTTTCAAAGCCTGATTACAATCCCCAACAAGAATCTCAAGCTGATCCAGCATCTTCACAATCCCAGCCTCAACTTCCCAAGCCTTCTCCTCCAAAGAGCTCTTTCCATTAATGGCCTCTTCAATACCTTTCTCTATCGACTGCATCTCTCTCCTCATCCTCTCAACGTCTCTCACGTTCACTCCCTGCTCTCCGATCCTCTTCCTCAACTCTTCTCTCTCCTCTTTACACTTCTTTATCTGCATCTCCTTCTCGCTCAGCTCGGCCTTAAGAACGGCCATGGTTTCTTTCATCTCCTCCACCCGCCCTGCATAGCTCTGCACCACGGCCTCGAATTTCCTCCGATCCTCCATTAGTACGGATCGCTTTTCTTCTAACACTTCTTTTCGGGAAGGACCTTGAGTCATGGTGGCTAATTTCTCCTCGAGTTCTTTGAGCTCTGTTTCTAATGACTCCACATGTTCAATTGAGGTGGCGTTGTGAGCTCGGACCTTTGAGACATATCCTCCGTCGAGTTCTTCTACGGCTGCATCATCACCACTCAGGAAGAGACTGTAACTCTGGCTGATGTACGATTCCAGGTCGGTCGGCTGATACGGAGGTTCGGAGTCTTCGGACTGAGAAGAATGGACTTGGACTTCCACTAGCTGCGTGAGCCAGTAGAGAACCGAGAGGATCGACGGCCACGAATGAGGCGTGCCGGGCGCTTTGAGCGCAGATTTGTTGGGCTTGCACGGGCAGTTCATGAGGCGGAGAAAAACGGGGAGCTCGTCTTCAAGAGATTTCGAAATCGGGTACTCAAGGAGGTCGCAAAGAAATCGGAGCGCCAAGGTGATGTCCTTGGCCGAGGGAAGAGGCGGGCGGAGGGCGAACTGGAAGCCGAGGACGGAGAGAGAGGAGTTGACGTAGGAGAGGGCGGAGGACTGGGAGGAGCGGTCGGGGAGGAGGAGGGAAGGGCGGCCGCCGGCGGAGGAGGGCAGGCTACTGCAGAGGCTGCTGGCGTCGGAGTCACGGCGGCCGGCGAGGTCGAAGGCGCGCGAGAGGTTCGTGGACGGAGTGAAGACCGGCTGTGGGGCGGCGGGTGGGCCTCGCGGCAGCCGGCGCGGGCCTGGCCTCATTTTTGGTGGCTTCGAGAGAAGAGAGAGGTTTTGGAATGGGAGAGTGAGGCGACGGCTTTTTCAGAGAGAAGAGAAGAGACGAGAAGAGAGCCTTTTTTTGTTCTGAAATTTGAATTTGAATGAATCAGAAGCGTTGATTCAGGATTCGAGTGAGGGCAAAATCAAATGGAGAAGACTCTCAAGAGGAGTGATGGGATAATTATCTCCGTGCAAATGAATAAAAGGTAGCCAAATGAATAAAGATTCAGTCTTGCTGGTTCTTTTTGCCATCATTTGCTCTTGACAATATAAATTACTTTATATGCTTTTCTGCCCTCCTATAATAAGTATCAGTGAGCCCGATGCAAACCTTGGTGAATGGTACATTGACATGACATCAGATAACTTATTGTCACCAACAGTGATAGATTTTAATAGAAAGCAGAGAGAGTGATGCTCCTTTCTGAGATTTTGAAACAGTAATTATATATATATATATATATATATATATATGATTATATTATTTATTTTGTATAAAATTATAAGTTATATATATACTCTTCTCTTTAAATTTTTGATGTATTTTATATTACAATCCTCTTAAATTTTTTAGCAAAATCTGCCATTGGTCATTAATATTGTCACACTCACACTGCTGCGTTAAAAAAAACATTGTCACATTGCATAGTTAGGAAATTAGATGCAATCATAAGGTATTTTGTTTGATTCATCATTCATAGCATGAATTGGGTAGGAACTTTTATGAGATTTTAGTGAGTATAATAATAGGTTTTTACCTTGTTTCTTATGAAATATTTCTCAGTTGAAAATTCAAAAAAATGATAAAAAATTGAAACTCTAGTAACACAATACCGATTGAGACAACATAGGTGAAGATACTCATATCACAACCACAGATAACCATCATAAAAATGCTAATTGCTCTTCCATGAGAACCAATAATACATTTCACAAAACATTAAATAAAATACCATCATAACACAAAATATTAACATGCTAACTGTCGCCCCCTAACCAATATTACAAAAGCATACGGGTCGGGGTTAGAAGTGGCAAAAAGATGACATCAATTATAAATTTGGAGAGGACTAAAGTCACAATTAGGGATAAATGGTCTGTACAACATTATCGACATGTCTGTTCAACATGTCATCTAATTCACTTATGAAGCGTCATTACGACTGTTGCTTGAGCTGTTGGGAGTCAAAATTATGTCCATCAACTAACTACTATCCAGAAAAAACAAGATTAATGGGACCTTTAAAAGAAAGGGAGCTGATACTGTGCGACGGTGTATCAAAATTGAAAAAATCATATAAACTGAAAACAAACCGTATATAAAAAATTTATTCGGTAAAACAATATATATTTTAAAAAATGAAAACAGTATATAAAAAACATATAAATTTAAAACAAACAGTATATAAAAATTCATTCGGTAAACAGTATATATTTAAAAAAATGAAAACAAAATATAGCGTATATAGAAACGCGAGAAAATAGTATATAATTTCAATCCGTTGCTACAATATCCCGTCGTGATTTTCCATTTCCCTAAAAGAAAATATCGTTTCTCCTAAAATATTTGAAATAATAAGAGATTAATAGATTATACTATCTTATCACTGACTTCACTTAATGTGTTAATATTCAAATGTACAGAAATCATGTCACAAAATAATTTATTCTAGATAACTACAACATGATCAATCACTAAAAAATCAGATTCATTACCAAAACATGCCAGTTTAGCCCAAAAAGGGGAAACTCCTGAACGGACGGCTCAGATCTTGTCCAAACCCCTTCGATCAACCCTTTCTATTCTATTATAATCTGAATCTAATCTCCTCTTTCTTTCGTTCTTTCTTTCTTTTCCCAAATATCAAAGACAGTGGACTGGACACATCTAGAGACAGAAACACAAACCCTAGATTAATCTCGCACAAATTCTCCACTCTTTTCTTCTTCTTCTTCTCTCCGAGTGAATCTCTCTTGTTGTTGTTCTTGTTGCTCAGATGACGAAGACTCGAGCTGCGAAACGCCCGCTGGATTCGTACACCATTAAAGGCACCAACAAAGTCATCAAGCGTGAGTTTTTTTTTTGCTTTTCTGTTCTTTCGGACTAATTTTTTTTCTTTTACTGCTTAGAATCTTGAGATCTTGTTTAGATCGAGTTTTGTTTTGCTTTTTTTAATCTTATAATTTCTCACAAAACCTCCAATTACACACAAATAAAAAGGATAAGCACGAAGGATTCCTGTACCTGGTACCTTGTACCCATACATTTCAGCTCTATTTACTTTAGTATAAACTACCTACCAGTCCATACAACTCTTCCCTATTAACATTCTCACAAAGATCCATTCTTTCTCTTTCCTTTCAATATTTTCAACAAACAATTCACAACAAAACCCTCTCTCTCTCTCTCTCTCTCTCTCTCTCTCTCTCTCTCTCTCTTAACCCCTAAACAAACCCTAATTTCCTTCCTTCCAGCTGGCGATTGCGTGCTGATGCGAGCGCCAGACTCGACCAAATCGCCATACGTGGCCAAGATCGAATCGATCGAATCAACCGGGCCCCGCGCATCCAGCACCAAGGTTCGAGTCCGGTGGTACTACCGGCCTGAGGAGTCGATCGGCGGCCGGCGACAGTTCCACGGCGCCAAGGAGGTTTTTCTGTCGGATCATTATGACGTTCAGAGCGCTGACACGATTGAGGGGAAGTGTAATGTGCATAGTTTCAGGAATTATACGAAGCTGGATGAGGTGGGCACTGAGGACTTTTTTTGTAGGTTTGAGTATAAGAGCGCGACTGGGAGTTTCGTGCCGGACCGGATTGCTGTGTAAGTGCTTTTGGTTTTTGAATTTTAGGGTTTTGGGTGTGTGTGTGGTGAGGTTTAGGGTTTTGGGTGTGTTTGGTATTGAATATTTAGGGTTGTTTTGGATCTAGGGTTTAGGTTTTGGTGGATTGGCTATTTAGGGTTTAGTGGTATGTAGTTTTTAGGGTTTGTGGTTTAGGGTTTGGTTGAATGGACCGTTGAATGACTGGATGTGACATTTAGGGTTTTAGGTTTGTGTGAATGACCTGCTGAGGAAATGGTATTTGATTGTAGGTGCCAATAAGGGTTTAGGGTTTCTGATTCGTAGGAGTTAAAACATCGAACAATGAGACCAAGAATATGCATTGAGACTAAAATTATAAAGAAATCAACCAAACACAAATGTATTACTTCCTTGACTGAGATGCCTAATTTGGCTCATGATTTAAATAGGCACAGAATCCACCTGAAATATTTGTCTTTTGAGTACTTATTTTTTCGATGTTCCTTCAATACTACAAAGAAATTTCATTATGTAAATCCTTAGAAAACCCGCAAGAAATTTTCTTTCGCATTTATGGTTTGTTTGATGTTTTTTGCAATGAAAATTGACAGGTTTTGCAAATGTGAAATGCCGTATAATCCGGATGACCTGATGATTCAGTGCGAAGAGTGCTCTGATTGGTCAGTATTTCTGCTCTTTTCTCTCACTATTGCTTTGAAAAAGAAGTGTTATATTTCAATATCACACGTAGGCCCCAAATTTACATAATTTATATTTTTTCTGTTTTTTGCTGAAACTTGATATTCGATCCCAAATCAAACCTCCATTATGCAAAAAGGGGAAATACATAAAAAGCCACAAAAAAAAAAAAAGTTTGTTGTGTGAACGATTTTAAAGCACTTAATTTCCTTTTCTTTATTTTTCTTTTCTTTTTAGGTACCATCCAACATGCATAGGGTTGACCATCAAGGAAGCGAAAAAACTTGAGCATTTCTTCTGTGAAGCTTGCGCGCCTCAAAACGGGAAACAAACAGGAAGCTCCAATGAGAATGGTGCCACAGAACCAACTGAGGAAAAGGTGCTCATATTCTTAGATTTCTCTTTTGTATTTCTTGTATTGAAGCAAGGATCACAATATGCTTCAGGGTTTAGGGTTTAGGATTTAGGTACACGTATTAGTATCATACCTACCTTGGATTGTGATACAACTTTTTCTTAGTCATCCAATTGAACCCCAATTTAGCTCAACTAGGCAAACTAACTCTTGATGAAATTGAGCAATCTCTTTGATTTACAAACTTTCTTTTTTATTTTTATTTTCCATTTTTATTAGGTGGAGTCGAAAAGGAGAAAGAGGTGACGGTCTTATTATATGCAAGTTGTGAGTTTAGTCATGGTTTGTACAGAGTCGTTTGGTCGCTTTAAGGCTTATTGGACTTCATGGCGATTGTGTTGTATATATCAAGACAAGGGGCAATGAGCGTAACTTGATGACTTGAGACTTATCATTTTGTCTTTAGTAGAGTGAGAGGATTTGTGGAGAGGTTGGTAGTTTTTTCTTAGAGGTTTTAATTGTACGCATTGTGTATGGGTTTTGGTTGACTGTGCTGTACTTGTGCGTCAGAGTTTTCTAGGTTTTATGCTGTTTTGTTGGTTGATATTGTCTGATAGGCTCTTCTTTATTATCTTCGGATTCGTGTGTTTGTGTGAATTGCATACTATTTTTGTCTGATTGGCCTGAACTAGGAGAGACATAACATGACCAGCCATTACTACAAAATCTATACAAACCACTCAGTTTTTAAGCCATAAAACAGTTTTTCACCCAACAGTTTAGACAAACTATGCAAGCCACAGTTATAAAACCATAAAACAGTTTTCATCATGATATGTTTCGAAGAAACTATGTTTTTGCTATTCATCTTGTCTCATCCTGACACAAAATTAGGAAAAAGAATTTTGAATTATTAGAAGAAATTATGTTTTTGCCATTCATCTTGTCTCATCTTGACACAAAATTAGGAAAAAGAATTTTGAATTATTAGAAGAAATAAAAGTTTGACAGGTTAATTTTCTATTTAAGAGGCATTTGCATGGAAAATATACTAATTTACCATCATTGTATTAAAATGGGGGGAAATTGATTTACAACCGAAAAATTCCTATATGGCTATACATAAGAGTTTAATTCAAGTTGTTCAGGTATATAATACATTATTCCATGCCTTATTTGCAAAGAGAAGAAAGTTCCTCTCTAATAGGAGCTAGTCTCAGCTTACTGTCGCTGATTTATTGAACAGAACGGCCTTCAAATTAGTAGTAAAAAATGAACAATTGCACAATCCCTACATTGCAAAAAATTATTTTCCTAATATTAGCAACAAAAAAGTACAATAAACTGTATATTGCACAAAATTTTTTTATTGCGGTTGAAAAGTTGAATGAACTTTATAAGAATAACTAAAGAGCAACCTGGCGATGTTAAAAAGAGAATATGTACCGATTGATTAATTACCTGATTTATTTAGCAAATAACGGATTGAGGTAAAACCTTGTAAGGATTCAATATCAAATTGGGGTCTAACAGCTTCTTAATTGATCCCATTAGTTGCACCTGACAAGTCATTCAAAGAAAAAAAAATATAGTGCATGATGTCACCAGATAAAATTATAGTGCTTAAATTAAATAATATGCGTACAGTTTCAGCCGATTTGCTATAGTGAATTTTATCAGCTTTCATAAACCCTAATCCATGCTCAGCGCTAATACTTCCTCTATGCTTGGAGGTCCATTCATAGACAAACGGCTCGATTTTTGTGAGGACCTAAAATATATTTAAAAACGTTGGAAAAAAAACGTAAATAACAAAAATTAAATCATACTGCCAATAGTATAAAATGTGAATTTATACATTATCAGTATATTGTGGAGTTACGATGTTTAAGTGCAAATTGCCGTCTCCTAAGTGACCGTAACCAATCACCTTTGCCACATCACCTAATCAATATGACATAATTTATGTAATTATAAAGAGCCATTTAAATAAAGTAAACAAAAACTGAAGTCCCAAATCTTGCTACATGGTATCGTTAAATAAAACATAAAATACACAATTGAAGCTTCAAAACCAGTTTATGGTGATTTTGTGTTTTAAAGTTCTCTAGTTTAAAAAAGATACAAAAGGCCCTTCAAAATGTGCACAAACCATTAACATCAGTCTTAAATTCAATTATTTTGTGAAGTAGTGTAATCAAAATGAGAGTTTAATTCAAATTCACAGTATAACAAAAATGACTCAATACTAAGTGTGAATTTTGTGTTCGTTAAAAAAAAGGAAAGAGTAAATTTACCGAGACGAAAGCGCATTTCTTCTACAATGCCGTAAAGTTTATCAACAGGTAATGACAAATCATATTTATAGCATGCTCCTTCTTTCACAGACGCTTCTGATATGCCCTAATTTGTTACACAAGTTTATTTTTGCAATTTAATAACAAGGCCAAATGATATAAAAAAAAGTTAACAAATCACAGAATAGTTCATATGTCTTGGGCCATTTACTACCTTTTTACCGTTTTACTTAATCCTCCTTTAGTTGTATAATTAATTTGTTGAGGCTTAATCGCACCAAAAAGGGTTAATTTATTGACAATTTGTTTTTCAAATATATGAGTTAAAAAGGGGAATAATAACTTCACGAATTCTCCAAAAGACAGAAGCTTGGCTTATATCTTGAGCAATAGCACCATCCATTATAGTACCTTCTTCTAGATTCCTCAACAAAAACGCTTCCAATTTTGACCTAATTTCACATCAAAATTAACATATATCAATTCATAACCTATTTTTAACTTATGAAAGAAATTTAAATTGATAAAAGATATACTTGTCATTTGATTCGTCACTGCCAGTAGTCTCAATCAAAACGTAAAATTCACTTTCTGATTGCGGTATAGGATTTTGAACTCCCTCTAAATGGGCCAAAGCCTGCAAAACAGAAACTCTTAAAATCAATTTTAAATTTAATATTTATACCATGTTTACAAATTAGAATAATAGAAATAAATAACAGCTCATAAATATTGAATTACCAGATTTATGGCGTGGCTATCCATGAACTCAAAAGCAGAGAGAATTTCTCCCAACCCTCTTTTGGCTTCTACCAATAGTTTCTAGAAGCATGCAAATCATATAAAACACAATTTAACTTGATATTTTTTTCATTATAAATGCACCAAATTATTCACGGCTCATAATTATTCGAAAAATAAAAAGTAAGAATAATGTAACCTGGCAACTTGAGTAGTCATTGCAAGCAAGAAAAGCGACATTTGTTGATTTTAACTTATCTGGCGTGAGTATTGAAACCTTTGTAACAATCCCTAAAGAACCCTCACTTCCTGAAAAATAACCGATTTAAATCCCTCATAGTTTATTATTATTAAATATCATTTGAGAAGAAAACCCATTTTAAAATGGGAAAATAAATATACCGATAAATAAATGCTTCAAATCATATCCTGTATTATCTTTTCGTAAAGTGGTCAGCATGTCAAGTACCGTACCATCAGCAAGAACCACTTCTAAACCTGAACAACCAAGTAATGAAATTATCCATTAATTACTAAATTGCAAGAAAAACCTGCATTATTACTAAATTGCAAAAAGCCCTGCATTTTTTTATTAAATGTACATAAGTCAGAGTAATCAGATGAGACAATTAACGGTAGGGACTGCATTTATAATTTCTCGAAAATAGAGGGGCTTTTTTGCAAAGTCCAATCATGCAGGGGCATATTTGGAATTTAGTAATAATGCAGGGGCTTTTTTGCGAATCTGTTTTTGACAAAACTAACCAAGTACAGTTCCATGAAGGGATCCATAACGGACGAATCGTAAACCGCCAGCATTTGTTGAAATATTGCCTCCAATTTGACAACTACCTTTTGCTCCCAAATCAAGCGGCATTATAAATCTGTCACAAATTCCAAGTTTGCACAAATTTGTTTTGAGTTTAGTTTCACTGTCAAAAGTTTTCTTTTGTTGTCATGACTTGGTGCTCGATTTTCAGAAGAGGCGTTTAACATTTGATGATTTAAAGTTGGGTATATTTCTCATATAAAAATTGATTATGTTAGCTTTAATCATTCATTGAAAGTAAAAAAAAAGTTAGAAAAATAATAGTTTAAATATGTGACCTAATATCAGTATGGTCTACATATAAAATGTTTTTAACAAACAGCAAAGAAGGTAAAGAAATATTTTGGAAAATCCAAAAGTATATTTGTTATTTACCCTTCATTTGCAAGAAAGGAGCTCAAATTCTCCAATACACAGCCAGCTTCACAAATCAGGATCCCATTGACCTAGCACATCAATAAAATCATATTTAGTACAAAATAAAAATAAAAATAGCTAAAATTCTTATCTTCTAGCATTTTACGAATTTGTAATAAGGGAATATATGCACCTTGTCAAGAGAAATAATCTTGTCCATGTTTGTAAGACTAATGATAACCTGCAATTAAACAAACAAACATTTTTATAATCCTTTGATTCTTAAATTCAAGTATTTCTCCGAAGTAAAGTCCCTCAATATAGTAATCTTAAAAAAGATATTTCAACATAAAAAAGTTTATTGCATATAATTATAAATTATAATAATGATAAATTAACCTCATCAAAAACAGGAACACTTCCACCAACAAGGCCAGTGTTACCGCCTTGTGGAACTAGAGCCAACTTTCTTGAATTACAATAAGATAATACTTTAGAAACCTGAAAAACAAATCAATTCCAAATATCACATTTATTTCCACAAAAAATATAGAAAAAATAAAAGAAATGAAAAACCTCATCAGTGTTCTTAGGCAGAAGCAAAAGCCGGCTGGAGCCTTTGTATTTCCTCAACCAATCGAGATTCGCCACCTGTAATCTATCTTCATCTTGAACTACGCTTTTATCTCCTAAAATGCTTTTGAAGTAAGAAATATCGTCTTGATTTAGCGATGAATAGCTAGGGTTTCTTTCGATTTTTGAAGCGAAGGTTCGGGTTTGAGATTGGAGAGTTTTATTTGGATTGTGAAAAGCGTTGGAATTTTGAATTGGTTGCCGTGAATTGGGGTGAATTGAGCGAGAAAAGTCTCTTGGTAAACCTGCAAGATTATCACAATTCAAATTATATTGTTCTGTCTTTTTTTTTGTTTAGACGGTTTACTGAAATGAAATCGGGTTGCTAAGTACAGGAATTTTCTGTTTTTCTCTGACATAAATTTGCCAATTTTTACAATTAATTAGCCTAACTTCAAAATTAATTTCGCCGAAAAAATTTATCCGCGAAATTTCCAAATTAAAGACCTTGATTACTTCCTATCAAGTAAAACAGGGACATAAAAGAGAAGCTTTTAACATTGCTTATACATTTCACAGCCAAACAAAATCAGAATTCACAAAAGGATTAGATGGCTCGCCAAAAAGCTTTCTTTATTCTGAGATAGACACTCAAGTCTCAACTCCACACTAAATTCTGAAAAACTATACAATGTACATTAAACACTCCAAAAAGACAAATTGCAGCTGGTAAAAGTACATTCGAGATAAAATTAACACTCAAAGTCAAAACTACAATTCGCACAAAAAAAATACAAACCTGGAGAAGAGATAACTGACGACGACCGAGTAACTACAAACTGATTCTGCGATGAGATTGAGAGCGAGGCTACGAGCTGTGATATCCTTCGCCTCGCCATTAACGCCCTGATCAAAGAGTTTCTGCTTAATTTCTCCCTTTTGTTCTTTTTGACTGATTAATGTGAGAATAAACTATTTCAGTGCGATTTTGATTGCGCACGGAAGTTGCATCTTTTGCATCTATACCCAGCTGCCAGCTCGCCATATTTTCATGTATATCCTCCAAACTATCACATATACCCATCACACAGTAAATATCATGTCTTCCAATGCAAAATAAACTCTGTGTGTGTGTGTAGTTTTAATAACTTAAGAAGGTAAGGACTATGTGAGAAATATTTGGAGATTTTATTTCTTCCCCGCTTTCGTCTCCTCTGGATTGATTGCTCTCTCTTTCCTCTAAAAAATGGCTTCTGTGCTACAGACTTCACCTCTCAGGCCGCTTCAGCTTCAGAAAGAGCTTCCATTGAAGTCTTCTTTCTGGACTCCGACTCTCTCCTCTTCTACCAGGTAATTTACCCAATTCATTTCTTGTTTCGTTATTTCCTTTCTGATGTTCTACTCAGTAACTGCACGTTTGTATAGCTTTATTTGAGTTGAATTAAGATACGAAGGCTGAAATACACTGTGTACGTATTGAATTAACAGAATATGCCAGCCATGTTAATCCATTTTTGTGTTTATTAGTAGTTCATAGATAAGTCAATACTGTACAATATCCCTGATTTTTGGAGTTTCAACATGCTTATAGAACTTGGCTGTAGGCTTATATAGCTCCACCCTAAACTTTCTTATCGATTTTTTTTTCAATTATTCCTAAATAATAACCAATCCAGCGGAATTCATTACCATTATTTTCTTTTTTCTCATTTGCAGCAGTAGCACAAGACGAATTAAAAGTTTAACAATCACATGCAGAATCACCAAATCCAAACCCTCTCTTTCGACCAACCAACATTCCTCATCCTTAGCAAAAGAAGCCCACAAATACTTCGACCACGCATCGATAACCGTGCGGGCCGGCGACGGCGGCCACGGCGCGGTTCTCGACCTCCCAAAACCCCCGACCGAAACCCCCAAAACCCTAAAATCAAAATCAAGAAACAAGAACAAGAAAATTCCTCCTTCTTTTAAGCGAGACTCGGACGGATCTTTGATTCTGCCGATGGGCGGGCACGGGGGCGATGTGGTAATTTACGCGGACGAGAGTCTGGAGACGCTTTTGGAGTTCCATAGCAAAAGCCGGTATTGCGCGAAACGAGGCGGGAATGTGGACGCAATGGGGGAATTGAATTCCCGGATTTCTGACGGATTTCCCGCCCCGGTTTTGAGGATTCCTGTTCCTGTAGGTTTGTGTGGCTTTTTTCTTTTTTCTCTTTCCAAAAAGAATATTTATATTAAGCAGTTAACTGAAAGGGTAATGATTGATTTACGTAAGGAATGATTGTTTCTGAGTTTTTTGACGGATTGGTTGTTAAAGAGAGTTAGATAGATTTATACCTTTAATCCAAAACAACTTATTAATATTCAAATCTGATGATTTATATTTGCGATATGAAATGATAGGTACTGTTGTGAAGCGCAAGAAAGGAAAAGTTATAGCTGATTTGGCAAGACCTGGCGATGAAATTCTTGTTGCTAGAGGCGGTCAAGGAGGGGTAAATTATATACTACTACTTTTCATTAGCTTAAAATTATATTAGATTTCCTTCAAAAAAAAAAAATTATATTAGATTAGGTTTCCCTAAAATTGGCTCAACATAAATTGCAAGTAAGAAACTTACTGGAAACAGAAGTCGACTATTTGATGGTATAAATAAAAAAACGAAATAGACGCCCCTTAAGACTTTTTATTACTATGGCTTATTAATTAATTACTTTTTTAAGCTCATTTTTATGTCAATTTAATATTTTTTTTCTTCTTTGTGACAGATAAGCTTGTTGGAGATGCCAGAAGGACAAAGGAGAAAAATGATGTCTCTTTCTACTAATGTCATGCGAGATCCCAGCGATAAGGTCGTTATTTGCATTTCAAAATAATAACAATTCCCTTTTTAGCATTAAAAAAATTAAAATCGCTTGGTTTGGTCAGAGGTATTCTTAACTAATCTAGCATGAAACTGAGCAGTAGTGAAATCTTTCCTTTTTATGAATTTGGTCGCCTTATTATTCACAACTACTAAATAAAAGGTGACCTTGATGTAAAAGAACTTATCACGTAATATTCATTTATTGTGTATAATTTTTATATATAGGTACTAGTTCTTGGTCAACCGGGTGAAGAAGTGAGCTTGGAATTGGTCTTGCGAGTAGTTGCTGATGTTGGTCTTGTGGTACAACTTTATTTATTTGCTTATTATTTTATCTATTTTATGTATTTATCGATGTATCTACTTATGTATATATGTATTTATTTATTTAATTCCACTTGAACCTAGCAACTAACATCTATTGAATTATACAAGATTCGGATCCGTAAACCTTTACGCTTCCAATGCACATCATTTCATGATCCTCTTCTTTCTTTTTTTTCCCTTGTTCCCAACAGGGCCTTCCAAACGCGGGAAAATCGACGCTTCTCGCATCCCTGACCCTGGCAAAACCGGATATCGCGGATTACCCCTTCACAACTCTAATGCCGAATCTCGGCAGACTTGGCGGAGACCCCGCTTTAGGCGCCTTGCAGTTTTCCACTGAGGCCACTCTGGCCGATTTGCCTGGTCTCATTGAAGGCGCTCATTTGGGCAAGGTTTGTTGAATTGTTTTGTCTCGTATTTGATTAAATATTTTAGTTTTTAATGTTAGTTTACCATTAGAATTCAGATATTTTGGATGCGTTTATAAAATAGGTATAGAATAGAAAAACAGTGCATAAAACCACAAAAATAGTATGTATGAATAGAATAACAATATGTAAAAATAAAAAACGTTATATAAAATGCATATTTTAAAAACAATATATATAAATAAAAAACATTGTATAAAAATAAACAGAACAGTATACATCAAAAAAAGTATATAAAACACAAAAAATAGTATATATAACTCAACGAGCAAACGGTCAAAGGTTGACTGTTTACCGGAGATAAAAGTGATTTAACCGTTGTAATTACGCATTTCCCCATTTGTAATATGGCATGAAATGCAGGGGCTTGGGCGTAACTTTTTGAGGCACCTTAGAAGAACGAGATTGTTGGTTCATGTTGTGGATGCTTCTGCTCTAGATCCTCTTAAGGATTATAAGACTGTTAGAGAGGTATATTATATTCTTTTCACTTGTTGTTTTAGGGATCCGGGTATTCTATTTTTTATTTTTATTTTCTGTTGTAAGATAAGTAGGCTTCAAAACGTGGATTTAGAGTAAATGGATTTTAAGAAAAGAGGGCAAGCAAATATCTAAACACCAATAGAATATTTTGGTATCAAGTTTCAGCTTCTTTTTTTTTCTTCTTTTCTTTTTTCAGGAATTAAGAATGTACAACCCAAATTATCTTGAACGACCTTACGTTGTCGTGTTAAACAAGATTGATCTCCCTGAGGTAATAACACCATTCCATTTTTCAATTTTCATTTTCATTTTTTGTGTTTAAGCTAGAAAATAAGAACAAAAATAAAAACAAACCCAATTTTTTTGCTTTTTTTAATTAAAAATAACTAGTCATTTCACCTTTCTTCTGTCAGGCTTGTGAGAGGTTAGCGTTGCTGATTCAAGAAATATCAACGATTGGTTGTGGCGAATCAACCGATTTTGATTCAAGTAAAGATTCACAAATTGAGAAATCTGAAGAAGAAACGAAAGAGCGATTACTTGAAGATTATCCACGTCCATTTGCAGTTGTTGCCACTAGCTTACTGTAATATAATTCTCTCTTAATATAATTGCATCTCTAGTATTTATTATACTATTTTTCTTAATATGGTGCAATACCAGCATTTTGGTACTCTAGATGAGTATATAACTGTTAATCCTATTTTATTGCAGGAATCGGATTGGTATCGATGAGATGCTAACAGAGATAAGAGCTGGCCTCAGAAAATGTATGGATCTCGAAAAGTTACTTGGACAATAAAGAACAGGATATTTGCAATAGTTTGCGTCTTTATATTTAGGTCTATAACTTGATCATCTTTGTACTTGATTTTGACATCAAAGAAATTTTGCTTCATATTGAGAGGAGAATTTGTAAATCTTCTGTGCTTTGTTTCTTAACATAATTTTTAATTATTCGCTAACATAATTTTTAATTTGAAGCTTGGATTCTGATATTTGGTTGTTCAGTTTGTGCTTGCGGTAGTTTTAACTGCCTGGTAACTCACAATATGACACATGAAACAACATATGTATCAATCAGTTTTAACTGCCTGGTAACTCATAACAAGAAATTTTTAAATTTTAAGTCCTGCTATTTTTTCAGTTAAGAAAATAGACACCATTTAACATTTCGTCAATCAATTTTGACAAGAGATTATTAACTAGATACATAATCAACAAATTGCAACTGATAAAAATTTAATCACCCATACAACAGCAGCGACATGAATAAATAAAATAAAAACTCAATCATGTTATTTATCACACAATAATACAAAAATGAACGAAAAAAATAATAACTACACTAAAAAGATGAAAAAATAATAACTCTGCCAAAACCAGAAGGAGAAACGAACTGATTAATCCAAAAGTTCAACATCAAAATCAAATGAGTAAGGAAACTCTTGTTTCATTCGAGTAATAAAGAAATCGAGAGAAAGAGAAAAACGGACGTCAGACGACACGCAAGAAGAGCAAAAAAGGACGACTTGAGTGAGACTGATCGATCGAAGCTGATGAAATCAGAAAGGAGGAAATGATCTCTAGTAAGCTGGAATTGGGAAGAAAAAAGCAAGAATGGCTCAAACTTCTTGAGAGTTTGGATGAGAGAGTGAACAAGAGGGTCTGTGAAGCAGTTATACTGTTAATAAAGAGGAGGGAAGGCGTGATTAGAATGGACGGATAATTTGTTAGGCCACCGATATTAAGTCCATAATGAATATTATTAACCCTTTTCTAGTATGGGCTTTTAGGCTGAAAACTTCTGGCCTTCTTATTTAAAGAATAATCTCAACCAGACTAGAACAGATGATATGTTACGGTCAAAAAAACTGACCATCCTTCGGCTTCTAGGAAAAAAAACTCTTTTTCAAAAGGGAAAAAGATATTTCTATATCTACAACTCTTTTCAAAAAGGACAAAAGTAATATCTAGAATCTATGTCATGGTTCTTTTTTTTCTTTCATATCACCACTTCGATTTTTTTTAATCTAATTTTGATTCTCTTCCCTTTCAAGTTCACAAATGGCTTTCCTAGAGACACAGCGACTCAATGGATTAAAGTATTGAACAAGATTAAGAAATAAAAATTAGGGATTAGTTTAGGAGAGTGATAGTTGTTTGTTTTAAGATTGAGAGGAGAAGCAGATCAAAGATATTTGGAATTTGTAACCCGAATGTAGCTCTTTTTTCGGAAATAAAAATTTTTAGTGATCGTTTTGACTACAAATTCAAAAAACAAAAAAAAAAAAAAAAGCTCACAAATGGCTTCTTCTAATCACCATTTATTCACCGACAGTTACACGAATCTCAGCTCAGAGCAGTAAATTATGAATTATGATGTTTCCAACTGTTTTTTTTTTCTTTTTTGCGTCGCTTTCTCACGTGGGGCCTGAAAATATTCTATTTTCCAAAAACTTATCTGGAAACGAAGGGAGCCTGGCCTGATTATGCTTGTGTTCAACTGTGTATTTATACTCTTTACAGCATGAAATGAAACCATGTGCCTTCTTTTTGTTTGCATGGTTTGGTTACGAAACAGTTGTACTTACAATATGGAATACTTACATGATACAACGTGACATGAAAATACATAAATAAATACATTTCAGAAGGTAGACACAGATATTTTGCATCTGAGATATATACTCCATCTTAACCAATCTTGCTAATTATCTTGTTAAACACGATTTATATAAATTAAGATCCAATTTATTGCAAGCAACAGCTTTCTCAGGAATTCCTACTAATGCAAGCAATCAGACAATATTATATTGAATCACCACAAAATTGCAATATAATAAAACATTAAGCACAAAAATTAGGAAAACAAGTAGAACTGTGTAGGATGTAAAATAATGAGCCATCAAGCTTAAATCTAATCTAAACAAGCAAATTGGATAAATTCTGAAGTACAAAAAAAATACAACCCTAATTTTCACCACTGCAAATAAGAATTAGAACAGCAGCTCCTTATCTAAAAAGTACTTTAACATCATAACACAACAAACCCTCCCCAATTACTCACTGAAATCCCCACCACTCAAATACCCTACTCTGATTGTCAAATTTACAAAACAGAAAACTACCCTCTCCTCACAAATTACCTAAAAACAAACTCACCACATCAAATTAAACAAAACAAAAAAACCTAATTTACCCTATCTACTTCTTAGCCTTTCTGGCTGGAACTTTCCGGCTCGGAGTCGCTTTCTTTGGCATGGCCTTCTTCGGTGTAGCCTTCTTCGCAGCCGGTTTCTTCACTGCCTTTTTCGGTGCGGCTTTCTTGCTCGGTGTGTCTTTAGCTGACGTCTTAGCCGCTTTAGCCGGTCGAGCCGCGGCCTTTGGCTTTGGAGCGGCAGCCTTCGGCTTGGCAGCCGGCTTGGCCTTGGTTGGTGTCACCTTGGCCTTCGGCTTTGCTACGGCTACCTTCTTTGTCTTGGCAACAGCTTTGGGCTTGGCAGCCGGCTTAGGAGCGGCTTTCTTCGCCTTGGCTGGAGCAGCAGCCTTGGCTTTCGGCTTTTTGGCTGGGGCAGCAGGCTTGGCTGTCTTGGCAGTCTTGGCCTTCGGTTTGGCCTTCGGTTTGGCAGCCGCAGGTTTGGCTGAGGCTGGTTTGGCAGCACTTGCTAGCTTGAATGAATTCTTGATTTTCGTAAGCTTGCCGGCTGCAGTAAGCTTCTTCAGTTGGACCATCAATAGCTTGCGAAAGTTTGATGGCAAGTGAGCTTTGTGCTTCTCTTCAATGAATTTTCCAATTGCGTGTGGGCTTGACCCAGTTCTTTCCTTAAGAGATGTGATCGCCTCACTAATCATCTGTAAATTGAAGGGAATAATTTGTCCGGTCAGATCTGAAATATAAACTGTACTGATATGAATTGTATATGGAGGTGAGAAATTAGATACGAACATGATGTAACAACATGAATTCATTGTAAAAACACAGTTTCACTGTCGTTTTGATAAGATTATTTCGCGAACTGATCAAATTACTGCTAATTAAGCAGTGATCTAACAGAGGCATCACACAGATTCAATACTCGTTACATCAAACGTCCAAATTTACTAATAATTACACATTTCACATCTATAATTTCACAACACAACATATCCAAATTCAAATTCACATCCCTATCTACCTCCACACAACCCACAAACACACAAAACAATAAAGTAGCGAAAAAACAATATACCTCAGCATAAGGAGGGTGAGAAGGCGGCACGCGCGGCTTCCTGGGCTTCTTCTCCTTGGGCTCCTTCGCCTTCTTCGCCTTGCTCTTGCCAGCTGCAGCGCCGTCATCGGCCGGTGGAGGGAGGGCGGGCGTGGGGTCAGAGGAAGGATTCACAACCGGAACTGGCTCAGCATCAACAGCCGCCATTGTGAGAAGGATTTCGAGAAGAATAACAACTCGCGCTTCGATATTAAGACAAGAGAGTGTAATAGAGAAGAAGAGAGAAGAGAGGTCTGTAGTTTGTATGGTGAGATGGGAGAGTTCGAGAGGAGACGTTTAAATATGAATGGAGGGATGGAATGGCGAGCTGTGATTGGCGGAGAGGGGGAGGGTCGGATCGAGTCTGGGTTTGGTGGGGAATTTGGGCCTTTGGATGGGGAGGGAATGGACGGCGGGGAGTGAGTGGAGAGGGTATGGTCAGGATGCTTGATGAGTGGATGAAGGCTGGTTGTGGGGGATTTGGTGTGCTTCTCTTCTGACTTTGGGGGGTGATTACTCGAGCTAGGGTTTAGGGTTTGGGGTGTGGTTTCGACTGGGGGTTAGGGTTTGAAATGAGGTTTCTGGGGGTGTTGAGCTTGGGTCTTGGGGTGGAGTATTCAGGGAGATATTGGGTTTTGAATGTGGAGTGGTCTGATGTGGAGGTTTGTGTGAGTTTGTTTGGGTCTTTTGGGGTTTAGATGGAAATGTCGGGCGGTTTTTCGGGGTTTTTCGATTGGGGGTCGTAGAGAACTTGATGATGAATCGGTGGGTTTTTGGATGGTGCGAATCAAGCGAGAATTGGACGTGTTATGAAGGTTTGAATGCGACTCAACTGACACACTTGCTTAACATGATTAGGGTCATAATTTGTAACCGGCAAATTTGCGAGTTCTTGCATGCCGATGATCGATGATATGATTTTGATGTCTTATTTACTTGAAATGTTGCATAATTGAATGTTAAATCGGTCATTTTGCGTAACGATTCAACGTGTTTTCGTGTGTTGATCGGGTTAATAGTCTTCATTAAGTGCATGATGACCCAAGTGGGTTGTTCAGTGGAAAAACTAGTAGGCTCATTTTTTATAGTCGAGTTTCTTTTTACCATGAACAAATTCATGCTAAATTTGTATTCTAAATTTCATGAAAAAATAAATTTGGATCATATTTGAGTATGTTTAGGCATCTGATATATCTTGAGAACTTAAAAAAGGACATAAATAGAAAATAACAACCATATACACTAAAGGTCATGTAGCTTGTGATCTTGTTGACCATTATCTCAGTTTTTTCTGCAATTAAAACTTCTATAAAATAGAAAATAATTCAAAATACATTGGATAAATATGTGTTAATTCAACCAACATAAAATATATTAAATTCATAAAAAATTATGAAAATCATTTTCTTTCATTTGGGCATCTTTGGCTTTTCTTATCCTAACACATGAAGAAAGAGGCACATCATTCTTAAAAATATCCATCCAGATCACCAAATTTTTTTCGACAAAAGAATCAAACTAATTTCATAAAAATTAAGTTCCAAAACTTGTTGATACTATCTGACAACTTATAACTAATTGATACTGCTCTCTTACTAATGGAAACATGAAATTTGACTTGGTCTTGTTGGAGTGGGGAATAGTCTCTCCCCTTCATTTTTCATCTAGACTTGGGCACTTCCTTTTACCGCACAACATTATATGGAGTTTCTAAACCTTTTAATCTACAATTATTTTAGATTTGTCTGAAATTATGACTTACAATTTCTTAAGGAAAAATCGATTCACGGTTAATTGACCGAACGGTGCCAATATCAATATTCAGCTCTTTCTTTCACTTGTATTTTCGTCAAATGCTCAACATAATTACATCAAAAAAAAAGAAAACCATCACATAGTTAGACTATAATTATAGCAATTTTTTCACAACTGATTCAGGAAATTACGAGTCATAGATTATAATTTCCTAATTAGGACTATTTCACCCTTACTGTAAAACATTTTTTTTTAAGAAAATTTGCGGAGGATCGAAGGTCCCCCCTTCCTGAGTGCAGATTTTTTTACTATATTTTTGTGAAATTAATGTAAAATATTTACGAGTGGCATCGCAACATCAACAATTAATGACGGGTAACATGAGACCGGCAATGAAATAAGTAATAATGACATGAAAATATGTCCTTAATATTAAGAAAACAATGATTGCCGGCGATATTTAACCATAATTGCCGGCAATATTTCACGAAAGCCTCGCAATACTTCAATAATTTTTTGTCAAGTCTCAGATGACCTGATCCAAATTGTTAGTCTCAAATTATGGTCAAGTATGAGTCAGATAAGGATCCATCAATATGTTGAGTCTGGCCGTCTGGGTTTGGGTTTGTCTTAAAATCCCCACAGTTGTCTTATTAAAAAGGAAATGAATGAACCTAAATTGACAATGATTTAGAAGAAATACAACGTGAAAAGGCAAGATAAAAGAATTGGGGGTTTGTAAAAAGATTGTGGGTGGATTTCGCATTTTAAATCTAGCAAAATTCATGATCTTTGGCATGTGTAAGTAACATTGTTTTTGAGGCATGTATAAGGACATGTTTTAATGTTGTTGCTCGTGTTCTCTTCTTCCCGCGAACTTGCAAAATTCCACTCCGAAATGTTAGAACATGGCTAATAATAACTCTTCTATCAAATTTAATTAAATAACAATTCAATTATTTATAAATATTTTCATATTTGTAACAATAAAATATTAGAATTTCTCAAACTATATAAAAATAGTTATATCTCAGCATCTTATTTTCATCGTCATGCACTATATAAAAATAATAAATCCAAAATAAGGTTCGGAAAACCGGAACCGGATTCAGAGTCGGTTCCTCAGGATAACGACTAGAATCGGCTGTTAGAATTGGTTGAATAAAAAAAATTCAGACCAATTTATATAAAAAAAAAGTAATTTTATATAATTGTGAGAATCGGTATTAATCGGATCGGAACTTGCCGATTCCGACTCGAATCAGCAATTCTTTGAACCATGATCCCAACCCCAATAAGTCCTCCAACAAAATTCAAACCTCAAAACCAACTCTAAAACATCTCTTCTTACTACTTCAATCTAAATGGCCTCGCTTTGTCAAGAACCAATATAGGCAGGAAAAATAATAGGAGAGGAGGGGTGACGACCTGTGAATGGTCGGCTCAATTAAGGGTACTTTCTTGTGGTCGGCTCGGCCAAGGGTTCCTCCTCGTATCTCCTCTTGATCGGATTCCATATAACCTTGAAGGAGGGTCGCGCGTTTTCAAGGATCTCTATATCAATTGTCTTGGTTTTGATTTTCAATACAGTGGCCCATAAAAATGGTTGTTTTTCTTGGTATATTGTGGGTTAGAGACTGTAGAACAGTGTTCTCGGACGGCTTTCCGGTGCTATAACACTTCAATTTATAATTGTTGACTTCAAATTCTCATGTCTCCTTGTTCCAGATGTCAATGTGACACCACACCGAATTGATGCTTTTTTTTGATGGAAATTGATGGACCTTTTTAATATGAAACAACTCTGCATATGGAAAATGGAGAAAATTACATATGGAGTTTTCTGATGGGGCAACTTTATAATGTCAGAAACGCAAATGACTTAAATAATATTCCTGAATAAATATCTTCGTTCTTCATTAAAGATCTCATTCCCCTAACCCCCTTATTCCATATCTCCTTGAAAAGGAATATAACCCCTGCGTAGAGATGGACCACAACGGGAAATTTACAACGAGATCAGCTTCTAATTTCATTATAAATCCAGGGATACAAAATGCATGGGTACATAGATTATGGAAGATCAAAGAATGCCTCAAGTTGAAGATCTTTGCATTGTTGGCATTGAACAATAGGATTCTGACCTTTCCAAATATTAAGAAAAGAGGCATAATGTGATGGCGTATGGAAGCGAATAATTGAAAGAGGAATAAAGACAAGACACGATAAAAGAGGAGTCGTACTCAACTCAAGAAATAACTTTATTGATAATTGATTGGTTATCTCTTACAATAACTAATAGACTCTTTATATAGGCAAGGCCTGAGGGGTTGCCAAAAAAAATCATTACCTTGTTACTAAATTTGTCATACAATACTATTTAATATAAAAGATAAAATAGGAAATAAAAAAATAAAAAATATATGGTAATAACTAAATCTCCTTGCCAAGAAACCTTATGCCTAAGAAATCTCCTTCCTAATTTGTAATTATGGAAGGTTGAACGCCTTCATAATGGACCCGTCTATATGCTATTTATGTAGAAAGGCCGCAGAAACAACGAACCATATTCTAAACCAATGTGAATTTTCGAAGAGGGTCTGGAGCTACGTAAAGCAAATCGAAAATATTACCCTGCTTCATGACGGACCAATTACCTTGAATTTCTGGCTACATACTGGGAATAATATGGACTCTAGCACAAGAAAGCGATGGGACTCATGTTGGCTCACAGGAATATGGTTCATTTGGCTGGAAAGAAACAATCAAATCTTCAACGACAAAACCAAGCATCATCGAGCAATCGCAACAACATCCATCAATTCGATGCTTCAATGGAGGGAAAATGATTAGGATCCTTTAGATCTATGTTCGCTTGGAAGGGTCGTGGAATTGTAATTCTTTTTTATTTATTTCTTTTTCTCCTTGTGATCAGTTGTAAATACAAACGCTTAATTTAATATAAGTAACAATAGACGATCGTCTATTGCGTATTCTAAAAAAAACAACATGAAACAACTCTGATCGCCTCGACTTCTATTTTGTGAACTCCGATCTTGAAGGTTCCTTCTTGTGTGGCCATCAGGCACATCAATTCTGAAACTAGAATTTATTTGGAATGATTAATAAATGTAGTCAAATTAAACTTAACTTTCTCGTCTACCATAATTTAAGGAGAGTTTGTCATTTTTAAATGTTCGCCCGTTGTAGTTAAGAATGATAACATAAGTCTGTAAAATAAGACATATATGTAAAGTTGAGCTATATCTCGATTCTTTCATAAATGCTGAAATGATAGCATGGAATATGTAAAATAAGACACAAGATCCACAAAAAACACACACACACACATATAATGTGAGTATCATATAGTATTACACGAAAGCTCGCATTATCACCCATTTGGAACCAATCCACGACCCATTTTCAAGTCAAGGGTGGGTACTTCATTTTTCATCTTCCTAGTCATGTTGTTATGTGGAAAAATCTTATGTTTTGATCACCAAACCGTCTCCCACTTGATGCAGGATCGGTTCTAATAATGTTCTTGAAGGTGAAAAAGAGAGTTGTACTCTTATTTAAGCTTTTGCCTCAAGAGACACTTTGAGAAAGAGGGGGAGTTGTTGGGAGTTCGAGGAGTTGAGATTCGACTTTTTTAGATCTTCATCAAGCTTGAACTTTTTTTGCCCAAAATATAATCTCTTTCCTGAGGCCAGAATAAAAGCTGCCCCAAGACTCTGATCCATTGATTTAGATGGGATGATTTCTGTCATTGGCCCGAATGTATACCTAACCCGTGATAACACAATTCCATAAGGCCCGATTCAGAGTTGTTTTTTTGCAAAAGTTGTGTTGTTTTGCCGGGAGTTTCCTATTACCTCATATATATAACATATCATGTATGCCCTTACAATAATTCTGGTAGACAAATAATTTCATATGTAATCTTGTGAAATTTCAAGATATTGTATAGTTATTTCTACACACCGGAAATATCATGAGTACAATACAAAATAACCTTTAATGATACCTAATGTTGCACGACGGAGTTCCTCATCATGCAGCACAACCTTTCTTTTTTTCTCTTTTTGTAAAAGAACAATATGTAAAGGCAATAAACCGTATATAGGGTTAATTTCTTGTAAACAGTATAACTAAATAGTGAAAAACATAATATATAAAAAAAATAGTATATTGAAAAGCGGGAAAATATCATATACAATTTCCAATCAGTAACAAATGCACAAAAATAACATATACGTAAAACAATGAAAAAAGTATATAAAAAGTAGCATATTGAAAAGCGAAAAAATAGTATATACAAAATCCCGTCGCGTTTTGCACGTGCTCAAACATGTTGTGCTTTCAATTTCCCATCTTAAAATATTACATATATCCGTATAAAATTGAAAATTTCAAGAATTTCCATAAAATATAGGACATGTCATTCATATTATAAATTAATTAAATGTTTGCCTTGTACTCAAATCTGATGTTAATAATTAGATGCCATGACTCCTACATTTAGCTCTTCTAATATGTCTGAAGGACAATAATTTCTCAATTATTATATGTCTGTATTAATTTTTTGAGGTGTAGACTTTGTGAGATCAACGTTTTTGTTTGTCTTGTTTTATTTATTTCATCAAAAACATGATTCTATTATCAAGGATAATTTATAACTAAACTGAACTTTGATTAATAAATTTACGCAAGAGACATTCAACCTCTTCGTAATTTT
Organism: Juncus effusus; assembly: GCA_027726005.1. Classification (NCBI taxonomy): domain Eukaryota; kingdom Viridiplantae; phylum Streptophyta; class Magnoliopsida; order Poales; family Juncaceae; genus Juncus; species Juncus effusus. The sequence goes on from CM050909.1 coordinate 676,833, forward strand.
TCAAAAAAAAATAATTAGATGCCTAAACAAAATTATAATTTCCAAGACTTTGAATTATAACGTATGTAAAATAAGAATTATCAATTTACCATGTATAACTCTCTAAATTATGAAAATTATTATCCTTTATGGGAGCAAGAGGTACACCGTATTTTTTTCCATTTAATGTAATTTTAAGTAACATGTGACTTGCATTGTGATAGAAATATATGGAACTGTCTAACAAAATAAAATATATTATGAAAATTATATAATAATGAATATTATTACTTTAATAATTAAATTATGCAGTCAAACGTAAATCTTTCTCTTTTTTTTAACTCAAACTAGACACATTTGATACAGAAGAAAACAATTAATTAAAAGATCTAAGAGAAAACAAAACAACCTTCGAGCTCTAAAATAAGCGATGGACGCAGCATACTGGAGGTGGCATCCATTTAAAATCCTTTTATGTGAGATATTTTATAGAGATTTTCAATTAATTAATAAAACATGATCCCTTCAAAAAACAATGAAACATTTTTTTAGGTTCAAAAATTAATAAAACATGATCCTATGGATGATGATTCATCTTAAAGCTTACATTTTTTAAAATAAATGGTTAAAAGAAAAGCTAGAATAACAAAAAATCAAAATGCTAAAATTGATTGAAAATTTCAAATATTCAAGAACTCTCATTAATAAAACAACAATTATTTCGTCATAATTCATTATCACGCCTTACAACCACCCGGCCCACCGTATTGAAAATGATCCGTATCAATGTTTCCAAGTCCATAACAATCTTTATAATCAAGTCTCAAGAAGAGCCCGCCCTGAATGAGAAACGGTTCGCCAAGTCGATCGATGTAACGAACGTTTTTAATCGTGCCTACTACTTGATTAGGGTCTGGAAAGAAGCCGCTGCCCATTGGAGGACTTTTTAAATAATCTTTGAACGTTACAAATCCGCCAAATTGTACAAAAGTGGCTTTGTCATTCAACCGAGAAAAGAGAGAATTTGGAAAATAACCGATCGGCACGAAACGACCGTTCGTTCCGCCATGAACCCACCAATCTCCGGAGTCAGGTTCCTTGAGAATTAATAAAGATTTTTTTTACAAAAGATATAAATGGTGCATTTTTGGTAGGAGATCAAGTTACAAATTATGTAGTTTTTAGTTTTAATTTTGTCGAAAAATGGTAAATTAGCAGCCAAATTCCTTTTTTTGTGTTATTCGACTAAGTTATTGGAGAAAAAAATACAATTCACTCGTATAAGTTGCAATCTATCTGTTTTATCCTTTGCTTAGTTATTATTTAAGAAAACTAGTATCATTTTTAATATGAGATGAAAATTTAACTTCCTTTTTAATCTCAAACTTCCATTTCTGTGAGTACGATTTAGGTCCAAGAAGGATTCATACCTTAAATAATTTTAGGGTTAGATCATAAGCCATCTCAAGAATCGTGCCAGGTGGTAAGCCCGAACCACTTTGTACTACAAACCCTTTGCAGTCGAGATCCATGCATCCTGAATCGCCATCCTTTTCTCGCAAGAGTCGATAAATTGTAAGTTAATAAAATACAGACACAAATGCATATATTGTGTGTATTTGTGCACGAGGAAAAAAAAATAGAATAAGATAATTACTTGCCAGTATGTAAATAATCGGTTCCTCCCATCGCCATATTTTCCAGGATTTATCTGAATCATGGGAGTTTAATTAGGGTCACAAAATGAATGTCATTTTTCTTATTTCAAAATTACAAGTAGTTGCATATCTATTATCTCTTGACCTAAATGTGATGTGTTTCTTTTGCTGGCTATAAATTGTTTTTATCACATACATATTTTACTTGCAGGGTTTACATGAAACATTTTTTTGCGGAAAACATGATGTGTTTTTTACATACCATCCATCCGACTTTAATTATGCTTTGCTTCGATTTGACAAATGTTTCTTTGTTGTTTTTTGTACTGTAATGAAGGCTCCGCTCGTCTGTCCGGACTCCATCGGTTGCAAACCGAACACCAACAATGTCGCCATAACACCGTAATAATCCCCCGGTGTATTTGTATCTGAATTATATGCTGCCACTCAAGAAAAAAAGAAAATTGAGGATTAATTAGAAATAAAATTTATTACTAAGGGAAATTAAAAAGTAAAATATATGAGAATTAAAATGATATAGAAGCTTACAAGTTCAATATTTTCCACATATCGGTTGGATGAAGATGATTCATTCAGTCTTGTTGAATATTCTTCTCTGTTTGGTTCAACGATCTTATCCTAATTAACCACATAATAGATCAAATTTTTTTAAATAAAACTTTATTGGTGGATATACTGAAATAATGATAAATTTTTTATTCTCAATTTCATCGATAATTTTCAAAATACAGATACAAATTTGAGATTTTCATGACTTGAATGGAGTTCTGTACCAAACTGTTACAAAATCTACCATATTCAATCAAAAAATAATGTATATTTAGAACAAAAAAAAAATAATGTTAGACAGAAGAACTCCTAAAGTACCCGAATGTTGTCATCTTTGTGTTTATTGAAAGATTCAAATTCTTCAATTTTACGATGCAATTCTCTTCCATTTGTGACCTCTGCGAAAAACAGAAAAACGAAAAGAAAGACGAATTCACAGAAAATTAACACCTCACGACCCATCAAGAAAACTTTGCAGTGAGTTTTTGTAGTCTATAAAACTATATTGTTTTAATCCACTCTTCAGTCTTATATATAAGAAATTGAGCTTCTTGTGTAAAAGGAAATACAGTCACCATTAAATATGTTACTTAAATAGCATTTAGTAAGAACCAAAAGAATTTATGAAGTAGTCAAATCTAGTGGATTGATTGTATGAAATTTGAAATGTAAAAATGTTGTAATAGTTAATATAAAAAAGATATTCATTGAATCAACTCAGTCAATCTCCATTAATTTTCTCCTCTCTTTCATCTCGTACACAATCCCGGCGGGGCATCCAATCATGGTGAAAAACTTTTCACTTGCGGGTTTCTCTTATCTTATCAATTACATATATACAGTGGTGGATAAGGAAATAAGTTTAGATTAGGGAGTTTGAAATTATATTATAGCACAATGCATTAAATGTCAAGCCATAACATATACTACTTTGTCAAATCTTTGAAAAATGTCCTCTCAATTTTGTACCAAACTGTCCTTATCCTTATATATATGTTCTATATATGAACCTTTTAAATTAACAGATTTAATTTATACCATACTTTCCAAAAAATAATTTGTTTGCTGAAGTCATACAACAGTTACACATAATTTACTTCCTTTTACATCTTATTCATCCCTCAATCATTTAAAAAGGAATTTTCATCTCCTTAAAAAAAGAAAAAAAGGAATTTTGAACCAACATCAAGCTTTGCAACCACCAGGCCCACCATAGAGAAAATGATCAGTGTCAAAACTCCCAAGCCCATAACAATCTTTATAATCAAGCCAAGACTGCAAACTCTCCTGAACAATAAACGGCTCGCCGGCCTGATCGACGAGCCGAACTTCTTTAATAGAGGCGGCGGCAGGTGTCCCGTCAGACGGAAACCTGCCGCTGCCCATCGCAGGACTCGTCAGATAATCCTTGAACGTCACGGCACCGCCGACTTGGAGGAAAGTGGCTTGGTCGACCAGTCGGGAGAAGAGGGATTTGGGGAAGTAACCGACTGGGGAGAGGTTGCCGTTTTGGCCGGTGTGGATCCACCAGTCTCCTGTGTCTGAATCCTTGATTTTGGCAATGTAATAATATAATTAGCTTCATGTTGTATTACATTTAAAAAAAGATGTAAAAGTGGTGATAATTGTATTGTTAGTTCTTGTACATTAATTAGATTGTAATTTAGTCTATGTACTACTGATTTGAACTTTCGGACCCTTATGCTTAAAGTATGCGAGGAGTAGTCCTTTAATTAGGGACTAATACCACACACAATTCTATAAATTACAGGGACCAAAGAAGGTCAAATCAATAATAAGAGAGAAAATTGCAATCCAATTGAAGTGGATACTAACAGTGCATCCATCAAAAATTTATTTGAATCATATGAATCGAAAAGTCGGAGAGGGATATGAAAATTCAAAAAAATATAGAGTTTCTCAAAATATTCGGAAAGAAACTAGGAGGCTGAAAAAATTCCCTTTATTTTTTCAACAAAGACAGATTCTAATTACACCTGATAATACAAGAAAATTGAAATAGCACCTTAAATAACTTTATTGTTATATCATAAACCATTTCAAGTTTGTTGCCTGGAGCCAAGTTGGAACCATTTTGCACGACAAAACCTGTGCAGTCCAGATCCATGCATCCAGAATCACCAGCCTTAACCGAAGAGAAAATAAAATAAATAACTTTTTTTGAATGAAAAATAAATAACCTTTTTTTTTATGGAAAAATAAATAACTCATAAGTTCACAAATTTGAACATATATGGTATATAATAATATAACTAGTGAAATTGAAAAGAGCAAAATGAGACTTACTTTCCAGTATGTAAAGAAATGATTGCTCGTGTCCCCATATTTCTCTGGATCTACCTAAACGGTGAAGTAAGAAGAAAAATAAAAGATTTATTTTCAACATTTAGAATTTGAAAAAAAAAATTGGAACATCGAGCTTTTTTTATGACATTAGTTAAAACAACTCAAAATGTGCTTTTTTTTTTTTTTTTTTTTTTGAATTCAAGCCCGTATGCATAAATGTGAGGTGGTTTTACATACCGTCCAGCCGGCTTTAATTATGTCCTCTTTTGGCTTGAAGACACCGTCTTTACTATTGTGCAGACTAACAAATGTGCCGCTCGTTTGGCCTGATTGAAGCTCTGGCTCACCATACAGTATCAATGTCGCCATCACGCCGTAATAAGTCCCTGCTGTATCTTTTTTCGAGTTATATGCTGCGAGCTAAAAAAAGAACACATGAATAAAGAGAAGGTGGATGAAAGTTCATTGTTGGTTTTATTTTTCTGTCTTTGTTTTTTAGAAACAAAAAATAATTTTCTTTTTGTTAGTTTTTAATTTTTTATTTCCAAAGTAAGCTTTTATGTTATTGTTATATTGATCTTAAACACCTCTTTATGCATTTAAATTTTGTAATGTTAATATATAGTTTCAGTGTCAATATATTTTTTTTGTGCTAATATATTTTTTTCATAAGCTAATCTGTTTTGAGGAATAGCCCAAAATAAACTACAGGTAACACACATAAATCCAAATTGTACAGATAATGGAGATTTGACCGGAAAAATATGAAATATAAATGCATGGAGGAAATATTCCATTTATAACAAATGATACAGAAGCTTACCAGTTCAATTGTTTCAACGTATTTTTTAGATGAAAAGGAAGAGGGTTGAATCAATTGAGAGCTCGCCTCCTAAAACACAGAGTAGATATAAAAAACATTGAGCTTGGTTCGAATTAATAATTAAGAAGATCTCAAAAATAAATAAATTAAGAAGGCTCTTAAAATAAATAAACAGATATTTTCTGCTTCAAACAAAAAAGATATTTTTTTTTACAATTTTCTTATAGTAGCAAACTTATAAAAAAGATAGTGATTCTACACAAAAAAATTATAGCTGAAACTGCCACAAAATATTAAAAGAAAAAAACTAAAAATTTTGCCCCTTCTCCTTGTCGATCATAGTCTTTAAAATAAAAAAATTTAACAACAAATTTAATATCCTGGTAAATTAAAATAGTGAACATCTAAAATACCTGAAAAGATTTCCATTCTGTTTTGCCATCCAGTTCTCTTCCATTTGTCACATCTCCAAAAAATAAAAATATTGGAAAAATAAATCCAAAGAAAAATAGCATCTTGGAAGCCATGCAGAAATCTACAAAATACGAAGTAATATTTGGAGCTTATAATGCCAAATGCTAGGTTATATATTTGTACAAAAGAATTTTGCGTATATGGATGAATATAATATTTATCATTAATTGAATATTTAATTGCATATAAAATACCAAGAATTTATGAACTGGATTTTGGTAAATTCAATGCATGTAATAAGATTTGGGATTGAATATAATCCCCAATTATTGACTAGTTCGTGAATAATGAATGAAAATTATCGGATTGGGAAAGATGATTTTTTCGCTATATATTTTGGGACATATTGGAGTTTTTTGATTGCCATGGCAAATGAAATAGGAAAACAAGGTACACAGTAGAAAAATGACACTCCCAATAAAGGTTACAATTTTATTGTGTATTATCCATGATTTTTGTTTTACTTAATTCATTATTTTCTATTTAGAAATCACTGTGCAAAAATTTATCACAAAAATCATTAAACAAAAGTATACTGTAAAAAGGCATGTTGAGAAATTATAAAAAAATGAGCTTATCTAATGTATTCTGAATAAAAATATATTTGAAAAAGATACCTTTAGTGACATGAAAAAAACATTTTGAACAATGCATACCAAAAAAACACGGTGACAAATTTATATAAAATTACTCTCTTATAATGGCATGGATTGACACACCTGCCCGGCGTCGGAAGCTTAAGGAAGTTAATGGATTAATGATTGAAGATCTAGCGGTCGAAACCTCTCGGAGGCTCTAACTTAAACGGTCCTAAAATAGCAAAATTCATTATCTAACAAGTTCCGACATGCACGAAAGACATAACGATCTAAGCTTTATCTCTATTTATTCCTCAGTCGCACCGATGCCTGCACCCCTACTCCACCCTCTTAGACGAAGTCATTTCCTTTTATTTTATGGATGTTATCATAGAAAATTTTAGAAAATTATAATCTTGCTGTGTATAAAACCTTATAGATCAGATATGCAATATCAGTTTTATGGCCATCAATATTTAGGAATGTATGATAGACACATATAAATATATATTAATATTCAAAAATACATATGTATAAAAGTTACAATATGCGCACAGATAAAAAAAAATATATTGTAATTTTGAAGATTTATTATATTAAAAAAAGTGTAACATATAAGATTGCATATATAATAGGCATATGCAAAAAATATAATGAATACAAAAAGTTATAATATGTAATGAGTGGATAATCATTAGAATTTCCTTCCAAAAGTTTATTTGCCTAGCTAAATGAAATGAGAAATCACAGTAAGATTTCTATCAGCATGACATGCTCTTCCTTGTCAAAGTGATTTTTGTATTTTTTTGTCTTTCCAAAAAACAAATCCTAGTGCCCCATCTTACACGTAACTTTGTAAAATTTGAGAGGCCCAAATACATGCATTAAGAAAATTATTGTAGTAAAATATATTAGAGTTATAATAATGTATATTATTTTATCAAAAATCTCAGAGAAGCCATAATTTTCTAGTCTCTAAAAAGATCCATCTTGATCGCGATGGCAATGTAATTTTTAGGTATGATATAGCAAGTCCCTTATCTAAATTCCAAATATACACATTTTTTTGGTTGAAACTGTTATGTTTGATTAATTTTTCAAAATGATATTTTCTTTGTTTTTTTAAGTTTGTAAAAACAGTGTTCATGTAAACTTAATCTTGTAAACTTAGAAAAAATATTTTTTGTGAGAACATTTTCATTCTTGCAAACTCCAAAAAAATTAGTTTGAAAAAGATCTTCCCCCTCTTGCTCTCCAACTATAAAAAAGAACAACTTAAAAGAAAGAATAATTTAAAAAACGAAATATGAAAACACAACGAGCTAGGACACGCTTAAAACGCGGCATAATTTTGTATATATGATTTTTCCGCTTTTCAATATATATTTTTTTTCTATATAATATTTCACTGATTTACATATATACCGTTTATTGTTTCTATACATCATTTTGAAAAAATAAATTTTATATATTATTTTTTCAATTTTATATACTGTCTATTAAGATTTTATATAATTGTTTTTTTTGGGAAAAAGGAAACTCGTGTCGCACCAGGTCCATTTAAAAATTCGGATCTCTTCTTCTGTATTCGTTTCCCTCTCGTGATTTCCCATTCCCGCCAAATTGGGGGGAAAATTAAGTTTCCCCTCTTTCTCCTCCCGCCAAAACGAGGTAAAAAATTTCCTCCCCCGCCCCCATCGTTTTCCTTTATTACAAAGCAGCCCACCCTCCCCCTTCTTTGTCGCTCTCTTTGTTTGCTCTCTTACAACGCCAACACCCGATTTTTTAGCTCTGTAAGTTTCCTTTACATTTCTGAAGTTTATAGGAAAAACGAGTGGGGTTTTATGGTTTTGCTGGTTGTCAACGAGTCAGTTTAGTTATGTTATTAGGATCAGATTTGTGAGCGATTTGATATTTTTAACTCAGAGCAAAGGCTCCTTGAAATTGCGAGTTTGGTAGCAGTTAGGTTGGTTTGATTTGAGACATTTAAGTTTTTGGTATTTGTATGGGTTTGGTCAAAATTTAGGGCTCTGATTTGAGACATTTAAGTTTTTGGTACAGTTCAATCCACTTTTACTGCAGTGTTAGGGCCAATAATACCAGCTTGTACTAGCTTAAATGAAAAGTGTACCGGCTTTTTGTCTGTCTTTTCTTTTTCCTGTTTAATTCTTGGGGTTTTAGTACCAGTTAGCAATAGGTGGTGCATTAATCCTTGGATTTCAGCATTCCAAATGTTTTTATTCAGAGTAAAGTGTTATGAATTTAATATATTTTTATGTGTTGGTAACTTCATCAAGAAAGTGTTTGATGAAATTCCTAAGAGATGCCAAATTTGTGCAACTTTTTAGAATGATAAAAGATAGTCTCTTTGAGCCATAGCATTCAAACAATTTATTCGAGATAACTTTTAATTTAAGTTACTATATTATATTACTTCATGCTTTTCTTATTCTTCAATTTTATTTACATGATTTAGCAAAAAGTATCACACAAATCATTAACAAAACTTACCATGCTTTATATTTGATATTCAGGGTAAAATATGGCAAAGAATCCTGCCACTTCAGTTTCAGCTGGTATGTGTATTTACTAGCTATTTTCTTACACTTCTCCTGTTTCGTAAATCCAACTGTATTAAATTTGTCCTTTTTTTAATCAGAATATAATTATGTATCATTTCAGGACCAAAGAGGACCAGGGCAAAGACAGCTAAAAATGAAGAAAAAACACTGAAAAATGGAAAACTTGAAAATTCACCATCTGAAATTGAAAACCCCAAAATAAAAAAGACTGGTATGTCCTTAGTCACAATATTGTTACAAAAACTTATACTTAATTTGTGTGTGTGTAATTTTTTTGTCGCTTTTAATTTCAAATTCAAGTTTTTGGGAAACCAATACCATTTTGAATTGCAATATTTAATAATATAGTACTAAATCTAAATAAAACTTGGAAATCAATGAATTTAATTAAACTCAGCGAAATACATGTTTTTGTTATCAGGAAAAAACAGGGACAGAGGAAAATTATCTAAAAAGGAAGAAGAGATTTCCCAAAATGGAAAAACTGAAAATTCACCAATGGAAATTGAAGAATCCAAAACAAACAAAAATGGTATGTTGTTTTGTACCAGTTTGACTATTTTTCTCTATATTATTTTTATAATGGAAGTGTAGTTACAGTATTGAGGGATTGTAACCATTGTTTTAACTGAAAAAATATAGTATTTGTTCTTAATAGGAACAAAGAAAGTAAAAGCAAATGAAGCTAAAAAGAAAGAAGAAATTTCAGAAAATGGCAAAATGAGTAATTCTACGCTTAAAACTGAAGAACCTAAAACTGGTACGCATTAAACTCGATTTAATTTTACTGAAAGCTTAATGGGGATTTAATTGATGCTTAATTAGAAAACGTCAAAACCAAGTCCTAACAGTGGATAATTTAAGTGAAATCACATTTTTCAAAAAACAATACCATTATAAATTAAAATATTTGATACTGTAGTACCAAGTCATATACATTTCATTCAACTCAACAAAATTACATTGTATTTTAGGAACAAAGAGGGGCAGAGGAAAGGCATCTCAAAATGAAGAAAAAACTACTGAAAATGGAAAAACTGAAAATTCACGAATGGAAATTGAAGAACCTAAAGCAAACAAAACTGGTACATTGTTTTTGTACCAATATGACTATTTTTTCTATACTGTTTTGGGTTCAATTGCAAAAGTGTGTCTTAATGGTTGCTTAATTAGTGACAATTGAGGCGTAATTACACTATTAAACGATTTAACTCTTGTTTTAATTGAAAAATATAATATTTTTTCTAATAGGAACAAAGAAAGGAAAAGCAAATGGAGCTAAAAAGAAAGAAGAAATTTCAGAAAATGGCAAAATGAGTAATTCTACACTTAAAACTGAAGAACCTAAAACTGGTACCTATCAAATTCTCATACTGAAAAAATAGTACAAATTTCTCAGTAATAAATAAAACAATCCATTAACAAAAAAGCAAAAGTAAACTGAACTATCAAACTAATCACACAAAACTTTAATGTGTGTGTGTATACTTTTTTTGTTGCTTTTAATTTCAAATTCAAGTTTTTGAGAAACCAATACCAGTTTGAATCGCAATATTTAATGATACCGAATATGAATAAAACTGCTGAAAAATAATATTAATTTTATTAAACTCAACAAAGTGAATGTTTTTTTTCAGGAAAAAAGACGGAAAGAGGAAAGACATCTAAAAAGGAAGAAGAAATTACCGAAAATGGAAAAGCTGAGAATCCACCAATGGAAATTGAAGAACCTAAAACAAACAAAACTGGTACGATGTTTTGTACTTTTTTGACTATTATTTTCCATTCTCTTTTGGGTTCAATTGCAAAAGTGTGTCTTTGCTGTTGCTTAATTAGTGACAATTGAACCGTAATTACAGTATCAAAAGATTTAACTTTTGTTTTAACTGAAAATTATAATATTTATTCTAGTAGGAACAAAGAAAGGAAAAGCAAATGGAGCTAAAAAGAAAGAAGAAATTTCAGAAAATGGCAAAACGAGTAATTCTACAACTGAACCCGAAGAACCCAAAAGTGGTATTTATCAAATTCCAATACTGAAAAAAATATTGTAAATTTCTCAATCATACACAAAATAATCTATTAACAAAAAAACCAAAAGTAAAATGAACTATCAAACTAATCATAAAAACTCCAACCATTCTTTCAGGCACAAAGAGGTCCAGACAAAAAGAAACCCCAAAAGACGAAGAAAAACTCACTACCACAAAGGGCAAAACCGTAAATACACAACTCAAGCGTCCCAAAAGGGCTGCCACGTCATCAAACAACTACAAAGAGAAACCGCTAAAAATCTCCCAAAAAGACTCAGTTTTAACCCCCAAAGAAAAAAACCGAGTCGTAGATGAAGAACTTGTAGCAATCGAATTAACAAAACTGGAATCTGAAAATCCTCCGTTTTGCCGCAAAATCCTGGATTTCGTTTTACACGATTCTGAAGGAAATCCACAGCCTTTCGAAATGTCAGAAATCGACGATTTTTATATAACAGCTTTGATAATGCCGATGGACGATAATCTAGAGAGAGAGAGAGAAAGAGGAGTGAGATGCGAGGGATTTGGAAGGATTGAAAGTTGGTCTATTTCAGGGTACGATGAGGGGACAGCTGTCATTTGGGTCTCGACCGAATTTGCTGAATATGAATGCGTGAAACCGGCCGGGAATTATAAAAAATTCTACGAGCGTTTTTACGAAAAGGCCCGAATTTGTGTTGAAATTTACCGAAAGTTGGCGAAAAGTGTTGGGGGAAATCCCGATTTGGGATTTGAAGAGTTATTAGCGGGGGTAGTTCGGTCAATTGGCTCAAGCAAGGATTTTATAATCGGTAATGGTGAGTTTGTTTATAATCAATTGGTGGGATTTGAGGATTATTTTTCCGAAATTCTGGCTCTTTTGGCCTTGCGTGAGGAGTGTAAGAGCCGGAACGGGACCAATAGGATTCCGCCAAGTGTCCCAAACTCAAACGGTAGTATAAAAATAAAAGACAACGAGAAATCACATGAAGAGATAGAACCGAGTGTTGAAAACGAGGACGAAAAATTAGCTCGACTCTTGCAAGAAGAGGAAGATTGGAAGCAAATGAAACAACAGCAAAGAAACCGTCAAAACAAAAACAAAAACGTTTATATCAAAATTAGTGAAGAAGAAATAGCGAACGACTACCCGTTACCCGCTTACTACAAACCGATTAATCAAGAAACCGACGAGTACATCTTCGACCAGGAGGACTCCTTCGCGTACGACTCGGAGCCGCCTAGGAGAATATTAAATAATTGGGCTTTATATAACGCAGATTCGAGGCTGATTTCTCTTGAGTTGGTGCCGATGGAGTTTTGCGCGGAAAACGATGCGGTTGTTTTTGGGTCGGGGTTGATGAGGGAGGATGACGGATGCGGGTTTGAAAGGGAGGGAAGCGGGTCAAACGGGTCAGGTGGGTCAAACGGGTTGAATGGGGGGGATTGTGATGGGGTGCCGATATATTTGAGCGGGATAAAGGAGTGGATGGTGGAGTTTGGGTCCGAGATGGTTTTCATTTCGATCAGGACTGACGTGGCCTGGTGAGAAAAAAAAATTATTATTTTGTTTATTTATTTATTTATTAATTACTTAATTAATTAATTTGTTTGTTTAGTTCTTATTGTTTCTTCTTATTATTAGTTGTTATTATGAATATATTTTTCTTCTCCTTATTTTTTTTAGTATTTATTATTATTATTATTTGCTTTTGAAAGGAATTGCAAGGAAATGTGTTATATGTTTTTGGTCTATTATTTATCATATATAAGAAATAGAGTTGCATATGTATTATATATTGGTCATCATACATTTTTTTAATTTGTATTTTCCGAATTTCTTTTCTTAAAAAATGACGGACATGCTAAAAAATATATTTATAAATACTTTTTTTTTTCTTTTAGATGTTTTTTAAATAAACTAGGGCACAAAACTATCCATTTTGACAAATCCATCTGAAAACTCAACATGGACCCAAAAAATGATATACTTTTCTGCCCCAGTTCATCTAAAAAAATAAAAAAAATAAAAAAAATCAAAACATACTTAATTTCTCCCAACTCATAAATTCCATACCGTACCGATTTTCAGGTACCGGCTCGGCAAGCCGACAAAACAATACGCTCCATGGTACGATCCAGTCTTAAAAACCGCAAAACTCGCAATTTCCATAATCACGCTTCTAAAAGAACAAAGCCGCGCCTCAAAGCTCTCTTTTTCCGACGTGATAAAAAAACTCGCAGAATTCGAAAAGTCAAACCCAGCTTTTATTTCCTCAAACCAAACCCTAGTTGAGCGGTACGTAACGGTACACGGCCAAATAATACTCCAACAGTTCAAAGAATTTCCTGATGAGACTATTAAAAAATGCGCGTTTGTGACTGGACTTGTTGAGAAAATGGAGCAGAGACGGCACGTTAAGTTATTAGTGAAAAAGAAAGGGGGTTTTGCGCAAAAAGGCGAGAGTTTGAATTTGAATCCGAGTGCTCAAATGGCGATTGCTTCTAAAAGGAAAGTGATGCGTGCTACCACTACTAAGTTTATTAACCGGATTTGGAGTGATTATTATGCGAATAATTTTCCAGACGATAATAAAAATGAAAATGAAAATGAAGTAAAGGAAATTGAGGAGGAAATTGAAAATGAAGAGGAAGAAAATGAAATTGAAAATGAGGTAAATTTAGATGAAAAGGAATCAATTTGCAATAATAGTCCTACCGTGAAATTGACAAAATCCAGGAAGTCAAAATCAGGGGAAAGTGAGGAGACAGAATGGGTCGGGGAAAAATTTGGGAAAACAGAATCCGGGGAATTGACTTACCGTAAAGCAGTTGTTAAGGGTTTGGAAATTTTGACAGGTGGCGCAGTTTTATTGGACGAGGGGGTAATTTGTTATGTAGAGTATATGTATGAGAAAAAAGATAAGGTCAAAATGGTACATGGAAGAGTTATGCAAAAGGGCGTAGATACGGTACTTGGAAACACGGCGAATGAGAGGGAAGTGTTTTTGACGAACGAATGTTTGGATTTTGAAATACAGGAAGTGAAAGAAGTGGTTTTGGTGAGTGTTAGAAACTTGCCGTTTGGTCATATGTATAGAAAGGAAAATATGTATTTTGTGAAAAATGAAAGGATAAGAAATGAAGAGAGAGAGAAGAAAGGGTTGCCGATTGAGTATTACTGCAAGAGTTTGTACTGTCCTGAAAAAGGCGGGTTTTTCTCTCTCACTTTGAAGAAATTAGGGCTTGGAAACGGGGTTTGTAACTCTTGCGAGGAGAGAGAAAGTGGGACGGATGAATTTAGGGTTTTGGGCAAGAATCTAGGGTTTGTGTACAACAAGGTGGAGTATAAAGTTGGTGATTTTGCGTATGTTTTGCCTCAGTTTTTTGATGAGGGAGAAAGAGGGGATAAAAGTGTATTTAAGGCGGGCAGAAATGTCGGTTTGAAACCTTATGTTGTGTGTCAATTAATTGAAATATTAGATAATGATAATAAAAATAATAATAAAGAAGCTAATGCTGCTTCTACTGAAGTTAAAGTTAGAAGGTTTTATCGGCCTGATGATATTTCTTCCGCTAAAGCTTATTCATCTGATATTAGAGAAGTAATAATCTCTCTCTCTCTCTCTCATTTTGAAATTCTTTCTTTTTTTATTTTCAATACTTATTATTTCTTTGTTATGTTGGTACAGGTGTATTACAGTGAGGAAATGGAAACTGTACCAATCGAAATGATTGATGGAAAATGTGAAGTTACAAAGAAAAAAGATCTACTTAACTTAGACCTTAATGTAATTTCAGACCATATATTCTTTTGCGAATATTCATACGACCCTACAAGTGGATCGCTCAAACAGGTACACCTTTTTTCTTGCTAAATTTGCAATAAAACCCTTCCATTATTTGAAATTGTAAAAAAAAACCCCTCAATTTGTTCAAAAAGGAGAGTTCTTTTTTACAATTTTTGAATGAACATAGGGCCTTCTTGGCAAATTTATCTTTTCCTTCCACTCTTTAGCTCTCATCAAGAGCTGCAGATCTGTTCATTCTTTTAGCTGGACTAAAATGTAATTTTCTAAACCAGCTGTCACCAACCGTAAAATTCACAAACCAAAAGTCCGTCACAACACAATCCAGAAAGAACAAGGGCAAGGCCGTTTGTACTGGAGAGGATCCGAGTTGCGAGAAACAGAGCGGATCGGCGCGAGACGACAGGCTGGCGACTCTCGATATTTTCGCTGGATGTGGCGGTTTGTCAGAAGGGCTTCAACAATCCGGTACGTAAAATTAAAATAATAATATATTTTTTTAAAAAGAAAAGTTGTTATCGTCTTTTGTCTGCTTTCGTTTTGTACGGATGCGAATTGTTAGTTTTTTGTGGCTAAATGTTGTTAGGGAAATTTGCAAGAAAGTCCCTATATTTATTGAAATTGCAAAAGATGTGAGTTAAGAATGTGATATTTTGCAATTTTGGAAATAATCTAGGTGCTTTTTTGCAATTTTGGCATAAATGCAGGGGATTTTTTTTTTCCTTTTTGCAAATTTCTGATGTTATATTATTAATTTTTTATGGATAGGTGCTTCTTTTACTAAATGGGCGATTGAGTATGAGCAGCCAGCTGGCGAAGCTTTTCTTGAGAATCATCCGGAAGCTTCTGTGTTTATAGATAATTGCAATGTCATTTTGAGGTAAATCAAACTTTCATTTATTAAATTATTTATTATTTATCACTTATCTTCTTTCAACATGACATTTGACTTTATTCATCAAATTTGCAAACATAACTGATATAAAATGTTTTGTATATTATGAACCATGTGAATATATAATTTATTGAGGCTAAATTTTTTCAATATATTAGTATGCCAGTCAATAATTTATTGGGTAAGATAATACCAATTTATATTATAGATTACTTTTTTTTTGTATATACCCAACATTAATATGTAAAAAACAATTTCTCGCAAATATTTCATGCTTTCTGCTAGTGTAGAAATGTAAAATTAATAACCTATTCTGTAAATTTTGCAAAATTGCAGGGCGATAATGGAAAAATGCGGCGATGCAGAAGATTGTATCTCAACAACTGAGGCAAATGAGCTTGCTTCAAAATATGATGAAGAAAAAATTACGAAATTACCTGTACCTGGTCAAGTTGATTTCATAAATGGGGGCCCACCTTGCCAGGTTCTTATTTTAATCTTTTTTTATATATATTAATTTGTGCTTATTTTGATCTTTTTATATATTTTTTGGTTTTCTTTGGTGTTTGGGAAGGACTTCAGGCTTTATTCATCCTAGTCATGCATTTAATATAAGAGAAATTTGCAAGCAATCCCTTGCTTTATGCCAACATTGCAAGAAAGCTCCTGCATTATTGAAAATTGCAAAAAGGCCCCTTGCATTCTTAAGATATCCAAATATTAGTCCCTGCAATATTTGCATCATGCGCGTGCCTTTCTGCAAATTTCCCTTAACATATCATTACGCTACACATCATTTCACATTTTTAATATTTTTTTTTATTTTATGTTCAGGGATTTTCTGGAATGAACAGGTTCAACCAGAGCACGTGGAGCAAGGTTCAATGCGAGATGATCTTGGCCTTTCTGTCTTTCGCCGATTATTTCAGGCCGAAATATTTCCTTTTGGAAAACGTCAGAAATTTTGTCTCGTTCAACAAAGGACAGACCTTCCGCTTGGCTCTCGCCTCCCTTCTAGAAATGGGCTATCAGGTCTTTATTATTATGATAATTATTGTTTATGATGGGGAATTTTATATTTCGATCTTTTGAAACTTCAATACCCCTCTAAAAATGTGAATATCGCATTTACCCTTCGAGATAGAAAATATATCGAATTTACCAAATATTACAATCACCCTTCCAAATACAAAATAACTAAATTTATCCTTTCGGATAAAAAATATATATCAAATTCAGCCCTCTAGATGCAAAATACATCAAAATCATCCTTCCAAACACAATTTTTTTTATGGGTACGTATGATATATTTTTGGTCTTAGAAGGTATAAATTTAACATTTCCACTTTCAGAAGGGTAAATATGATAATATGAAGTTTCGAAAGGGCAAATACAAAATCCCTCCTTACATTACAACAAAAATGTAAATTCTTACCAAACCCCCTCTTTTATTCCAGGTCCGGTTCGGAATCCTCGAAGCGGGAGCCTACGGCGTGGCCCAGTCCCGCAAACGTGCCTTCATCTGGGCCGCGTCCCCGGACGAAACCCTCCCCGACTGGCCCGAGCCGATGCACGTCTTCGCTTCCCCTGAATTAAAAATCAACTTGTCGGATGGAACTTATTACTCGGCCGCGCCGAGTACGGCTGCCGGCGCGCCTTTCAGGGCGATTACGGTGAGGGATACCATCGGGGATCTGCCTGGAGTTAAGAATGGCGCCAATAAAATTAGCATTGATGTAAGGATTATTAGTTTTTTCGTATTTGTTCCTATTCAATGAAGCAACTTACTGAGAAAAGGCCCTCCACTAATGGAATAAAGGGGCTTTTTTGCAATTTCCAACAATGGAGGGGCTTTTTTGTAAATGTGAAACACCAGGCATCCCCAATGGTATTCCTCACCGTAAACGCCCAAAACGGCACGGACGAGTAAAAAATGCTGTCGGACAAGTTGACTTTCATCTGGGCTGCGTCACCGACCTTACCTGACTGGCCGGAGCAGATGCATGTTTTTGCTTCTCCTGAGTTGAAAGTTAACTTGTCTGACGGAACTTATTACTCGGCTGCGCCGAGCACGGCTGCTGGGGCGCCGTTCAGGGCGATTGCGGTGAGGGATACGATTGGAGATCTTCCTGGTGTTAAGAACGGCGCCAACAAAACCACCATTAATGTAAGAATATCTTAGCTTGTTTGAAAATTATTTAGTATTATTATTATTTATATATTACTTAAATATTATTTAGAGTTTTTTTAGAAATATGAGACACAAGGCAGATCCCCAATAAAACAACCATTGATGTAAGAAGTTAGTTTTTATTGAAGTTAGTGTACATTTTTCTTTGGAAATCTTTTCAAAAACCCAATATATACCGGAATGTTTGAAAATCCCCTACGAACTTTTCATTTTTCCAAACCTCCCTGTTAAAGTACTTTAAGAACTTTTCATTTTCGAAAACCATCTTAACTTTAATATTTTATTAAAAAAAGGCTAAGTAATATCTAATATGTACACATCATAATGTATTTTCAAATGTAGATAAATAATTTGCTAAATGTTATATGCTATTATTATTTAAATATTATTTGGAGTTTTTATAGAAATGTGAAACTTGTTTGAAAATATGCTAAAATTAGATATTTTTTTTTTTATTTTTTGGTTGATTTTTTGTTTTTGTAGTATGGAAGTGAGCCGGTGTCTTGGTTCCAGAAGAAAATAAGAGGGAATATGACGGAACTAAATGATCACATATCTAAAGAAATGAATGAGCTGAATCTTATTCGGTGCCAACACATCCCCAAACGGCCTGGCGCTGATTGGCATGATCTACCTGACGAAAAGGTAAACAAATGAATATCAATTTGTTGAAATAAAAATTCACATAAAAATAGCCTCAAAATGTCATTTGACACGCTTTCAAAACTATTAATTCACTTGTTTAGAGTAACAGTAAGTGAATTTTTTATTTTGGAATTTTGATTTTTAAATCACATAACTAAGAAAAACAAACTGTTTGATGGCAAAATAGTAGTTTTTATTGTTCCTCTTCCAAAAATGCTAAGCATCACCAAAAAGTATGACTCTAGAATGACATAATTTATAATGCAAATGTTACAACTACATTATAGCTAATTAAATAAGTAATCTTTGTACTATCAACCCTATCAGCTGCCAACATGCTTTGTAGCTTTTTTATTTTTCATACCCAAGGCATATACATTACAACTCAATCATACCCAATCATCAAAAACACTAATCACACGATTTCCATCAAATTAAAAAAAACTCACAGGTCAAGCTATCGACGGGGCAAACGGTGGACCTGATCCCATGGTGCTTACCAAATACTGCAAAAAGACACAACCAGTGGAAGGGGCTGTTCGGGCGTTTGGACTGGGAGGGCAACTTCCCCACCTCCATCACCGACCCCCAGCCCATGGGCAAGGTCGGCATGTGCTTCCACCCCGACCAGGACAGGATCCTCACCGTGCGCGAGTGCGCGAGGTCGCAGGTCAGTTAGCCAGTCAGATGGGTTTGTTTGGTTTTGTGGTTTGTAGGGATTTTAGGGCATTGTTTTTTGAGTTTTGTTAAAAATGAGTGAAAACCTTTACCAAGACTGCATTCTCACTGACCGTGAGTGCGTGAGGTTGCAGGTTAGTTAATCAGATGGGTTTGTTATTTTTAGGTTTTTAGGTTTTTTTTTAATTTTGTTAAAAAAATTTGGCCCTGTATTTCAATATTAGGAGTTTAGTTGATGAAATGAGTAAGGTTTAAGTTGGAAAGGTTCTTACCGTGCGTGAGTGCATGAGGTCGCAGGTTAGTTAGTCAGATGGGTTTGCTTTTGTTGTTTGTAGGTTTTTTAAGAGGTTGTTTTGTAACCTTGACCAAGATTGGATTCTTACCGTGCGTGAGTGTGCTCACTCCCAGGTTGGTTAGATGGGGTTGTTTTTGTGGTTTGTAGGTTTTTCAGGGGTTGTGAATTTGTCAAGAATGAGTGAAAGATAAGTGTGGTGTGCCAGTTTGGTTTGGTATAGTTCATTCAGAATGGTTTTTATTTTGTGACCTTGACCAAGATGGATTCTTATCATGCGTGAATGTGATTGATCAAAGGTTTGTTACATAGGTTTGTTTTTGTTATTTTTAGGTTTCTTAAGGGATTGTTTTTCGAACTTTTCTAAAAAATTGGCCCGATAGTTCATTATTAGGAGTAAGTTGATGAAAATGAGTAAGTTTAAGTTGATAATGTTGTTTGATAGATGTGCTTTTATTAAACTAGGTAGTTTAATCTAAAATTAGGATAGTGATTGTGCTAATTTAAGTTTGTTATGTACATTTATCATTGAGTGAATGCTCTTGCTCACAGTTTAGGACATTTTTTTTCCCAAATTGTAGATTTTTTAGGGGTTACTTTGCAAATTTGTCACAATTCTAAGTTGTTTCATGAGTTGAAAATATTGTGCTAATTATACTTGTGATGAATTTTCAGGGTTTCCCGGATAGCTACAAATTTTCCGGAAATATTCAGAATAAACATAGGCAAATTGGAAATGCGGTACCGCCCCCTCTTGCCTTTGCTCTTGGCAGGAAACTGAAGCAAGTTGCCCTTACCAACAAGTCTACTGAGGCTTGAATTATAATAAAATGCATCCTTGCATTTGAATTTTAAAATTTTCGTAGTTTGATTGTGTGAGACGTTTTTTTCTCTCCATTTATTTCTAATTTGTTGTAGTAATTGACTATTTTTTATTCTTTGCGGCTTATCTTGTATTAGTTTGAGTAGAGAAACAATTTTTTGTAAATATTTTTTTAGTTGGCTTGCGGTAAAACATGGATTTCTCACGTGCTTTTCTTAAATTTCATTATGTGTTTTGTTGTGCCTCTAATATGAGAAAAATTCATTTTTGATCTCTCAACTATTCAATTAGTTTTTTTTTGGCCCCTCAATTTTTTATTGGTCTTTTTTGGATCTCTCAACTATTGAATTAGTTTTTTTTTGATCCTTCCATTCATTAAATGCTTATGTGTTTGTTAATTTGATATGTAAGCGATGATATTCTCCACAATCTTCGTATGCACCTAAAACTTATGTTTCGTGCGGTTGTTAGCTCGTTTCATTCAAAAAACCCTTAAGTTTGATTTGATATGAATTTTTTCATCAATTAATTTTGTTTTAGAAAAATATAAGATAAAAATAATACGAGTGAAAGAAAGAAGGGATTAAATTTATTTATTTTTTTCAAATAATTATCATATCACAATTGTCACGTCATAAATATATGCCAAATCATCGCTTACGTGTCAAGTTAACGGACACGTAAGCATTTAACGAATGAAAGGGGCAAAAAGAGACTAATTTAATAAAAAATTGAGGAGCCAGAAAAGAACTAATTCAATAGTTGAGGGGACAAAAATAGACTTTTTTCATTTGATTTCTACTTTTTCTCTTTCGTGTTATGAACTGATAATGCTCAATAATATGGGAACAAGAAATGTATACCCCACCAAGATACAAAGCCAAATATATAAAGTTCAAACATGAAACATGCATTTGATAATCAAAAGAACTTTATTATTGTAGATCTACATTCAGTCATATTTTGCACCTTTTCTTCCTGGCATGTCTTAATCTAACTGGTGTCAACTCATAATTGAATAAGACTGAAAAGATTTGGACCCCATAATCCATAGTTATCAAGTATTTATCAATGTATCCATTGGTTCATTACTATATATATATATATATATATATATATATATATATATATATATATATATATATATGGGAGATGCTAAAAAACATACGTATGTTCGAACATACGTTTTTTTTAAATACCCGGAAAGTGGTTATAAAAAGTAAAAATTCAAATTTCAACCGTATGGATGTAATATATATATTATGAATATATTGTGGATTAATTTTCATAGGAATCAGAATAATATATCAGTGCCATCATGTATCATCAAACTATTATTTCGATATATGTTTTGAATAGTGCTGCATATTTTTGATGATATATGATGACAATGATATAGTATTCTGATTTTGGTGAAAATTAATCTCCAACATATTCATAACATATATATTACATCCGTACGGTTGAAATTTTTATTTTTATTTTTTTAATACGTATTTTGGGTGTGGCAAAAAAACGTATGTTGTGCATACGTATGTTTTTTAGCCACACCCTATATATATACTTGAATCTGGCATAACATACACAACCAGTGAAGCGGGACAGTCGACACCAATAAAAAGCATGGTACAAAAAAAAAGTTGGGTACCATAATTCATTCTTAATAATATCATGAATATAGCAAGTAATATTCAAAATAATAACTCAGAAATACAAAATACAAAGATTTTAAAAACTATTCAAAATTAATATAACACAACACAGCACACAAATGATAACAAAATGAATAATAAATATTTCAAGATAAGTTTCTGAAATAAATTCTCGATTCAAGCCCATGTAAATTAGATGTATAACCAACCAACCAACTGTTGATCTTCTTCACAATAAACATTGGATTTTAATTACATTTCAGTAAGTACCTCAAATCTTTAAATATTACACACCAGTACTTCACATTTACCAACCAGCTTCGAGCGCAATCCAACTTTTTAAAAGGTCCATTTATTTTCTCATCTTCATGGAAATAAACCAAATCCTACATAAACACTAAAAAAAAATTCTAAAATCCCAAGTCCAAATTGCAATTTGCAGTAATTGCAAGTATTACTTGCGAATTCCCCAATTGTCGATACCCAAAATCCAAACACCAATTGAATCTCAAACACGGCCAAAGAAAGCGACATTTCCGCTCCAACCCCTCAAAATCTCTCAAATTCCATGCATATTAAGGCAAATTTTGGTAACTTCCCACAAATGAAAACAAACCGCCTTGTGCCGCCTCCTCTTCATCCAAATACAAATCATCCGAAGCCCTAAAAGCCGCATGAACACTGACAACCACCACACTGATCACAAGCGAAACCAACACGTTCAACCCAACATGCGTCAAAACTAGACCCAAAATCGTAATTAAAAACAAAACCCCCAATATGAACCTATCATCAATCTCCCTCCCAAAAACCACAATGGGCTTCTGATTTCCGAAATACAAAAACACCCACAACGCGAAAATCACCAGAAAGACAATCATCGAAACCGGGTGGTAAATCAACCCCAAAAAAAGAATTATCAACGTGATCAGCGAGTAATTGGATCGGAAGTGGAGGAGATTACGGCGAGCCCTTGCCTTGGCCTCGCCGTAGCTGTACGGTCGGGAGAAGGAGGTGGTGTCCAGCAGTTCCCGCCATGGCCGGAGAGTGGAAGCGAAAGCGCTCGTCTGCGCCTTAGCACGGGAGAAGAGATTGCTTGAGGGGAGACTCGAGGTCGGGAGCTCGTCGGAGGCAGCTGGTATTGTTCCGTATTGGGTCATGGTTGGGTAAACCCTAGCGAGCGCGAGAGAGAGGGAGAGAGAGGGAGGAAGGGATCTCAGAGAGGAAGGAAGAGGGGTTTGGTTTTGGTTGTTTGGAGGAGAAAGAGGGGAAGGTTATGGGGGAGAGAGGGATTGATAACTGTCTCCAGTTAGTGGTGATTATGTTATGTATGTGTGTGCAATATTGATGTGAATATGTTGTTTTATTATGCATCTGAAAGAGTAATTAACTTGTAGTTAGTGAGTAGAGTTTTCTAACGAAGTTTGTAGATTATTTTCTAAAAAAGGACACTAGTTTGTTTATTAATGTGCTTAACTGATCATGAGTTCGTGAATTTATATAGTTTTATGGATTTTTTTCTAGATAAATAAACTGGTGAATGGTTAAAAGCTTTTTAACTAGATTGAAGTTTTTTATGTCATTTTTAGACCTATAGAAAGAATGAGATCATATGTCAACATTTTACTACATTAAAAAAATTGTAATTTTTTTCGCAAACTTCTCTTATTATATATTAATAGCGTGATATCACTGGTCCTATCAAAAGTTAATATGCGGCAATATATTTTTGAACTTTTAGCGACATTGACTATTTTTGAGTTGAAAATATTAATTACATGTTAGAGCATTTAGAGTATAGATATAATTTTTTTTATTTATTTTGTTCATGATTTATGATCCAACTATATACTTTTTTCGGGTTTATGATTTAGGTTTAAAATTATAATTGATGATTTATTAAAATACATTTAATATTTAGTAAGAAATGAGCCACAATTATATTGGAAAAAAAGGTACTGATAAATAAAAATCTTAAAAGAGATGCCCCACATATGTTGGCTTCTTACTAGTTATAATAGCTGTTGCCTGTTGGAGATGACTTTTTACAATGTTCATTATCAAGCTCCTTTGTGCTCTTATTGTCCTTCATCACTAAATTATTTTCTCAGTTTGCACGCTAGATTTATATTTTATTTTCAAATTAAGGATACTTTTGTATATGAGTTACAAAATTTATTGAGGAGCTTTACAAATAAATAATAAATAAATATGAACCAATAGTTATAAGTATATGAAGAGATAATTTATGTCAGTAGTGATGTATTCACCCAATAAATTAAGATCCATGATTAATCACATCTTAAGTCAATTACACTAGTAGTAAATTACTTTACTTTAACTATTAATTTGTTAATTCTTTCATTTTTTACTCAAATTAGGACTAATCTCCTCATAACTCACATAACCAGATGATAAAGAAAAAGAAGAAGAGTTAAAATGTTTCGTTTAAATTTCATTTCAACTTTACAACAATCGGAAATTGAAATTAATAAAACAAGAGTACTTGGTAGCACAATTAAAATATCATAAAAAATAAATATATAAAAAGAAGAATATTTTTGTCAAGAAAAAAACATTTAATCTTTTTTTTTATTGAATTTAAAACTATATGGATAAAAAAATTAAGTTCATTTTATAGAAGATTTTCAAAAGAGAAATATCAAAACTGACGGGCTTTAGCACGTCCAAAACGCAATGATATACTGTTTTTTCCATTTTTCAATATATTTTTTATTTTCTATAACCGTTTCATTATTTTACATATGTATTATTTATTGTCTCTAAAAATGAATCATATATACTATTTGTTTGATTTTATATATTTTTTATTGTCTCTGTCTTTTTGCCTTGTGCTACATAACGCAAAAGTCCATCGTGCAGCATTATGTCCCACTAAAAAAAATGAGATATTTTTTAAATATCCCTAAAAGCTAGGGTGTTCATGAAAAATCTCATGAAATTAATCTAATGAGAGTTTTATGAATTAGAACAATAGGAGGGTTACTCTACAAAGTCCACAAAACAAAGCATGTGAACCAATCCAAGAAACAAATGTGAATCTAATTCTAGGTACCCGTGCCACCTATACGATTTATAAAGTCAACGCAACTCGAGTGGGGCCATGCTTCTCCAGTCATTTATTATTCTATCTCTGCAATTGAACTTCCAATGGTTCTTATGAAATGTATGTTGGATTTAACGGTACGAATGATATTCTCAAAATATTTTTATTATATAAAATTTTATTACAAGAATTTTATAACTCTTATATCCTTCATTCTCTCTCTCTCTCTCTCTCTCTCTCTCTCTCTCGATCCCTTATATCTTTATCTTCGCTCGCTCTCTTTCTATATTATAAATATACAAACTTAAGTATTCTATTTATAGATATATAAAAGAAATATCTAAACTCTATTATATTAATATAATCAAACATATGTGTCATCTTAAAATAAACTTCATGCACATGATCAAGCCAACTAAACTCCATGCTTATCTAGATTTAACTAAAGAAAAATCATGAAAATTCTATAGTCTTCAATTTCATCTTCTAGTATCTTCTCCATTTATCCTTATTATTTATTTTAGGAAAATGGATTAAATATTTCAACAAGATAGATACTCTTTTTAAATTAATATTTTATATTTATAAAATTAAATTAAATTAAATTTCGAGTTATTCAGTTGGACAAATATGAGAAATAATAAATAAGCAATGAAAGACCATACATTTGATTAAATAGTAAAGATAAAATTCGCTAAACAAGTAGTGGACCAGTGTAATGTGCGTGTGGAGCTGAATGAAAGCTCAGTAGGTTCGAGCCCCGTTGGTAACACAATTATTTTTCCGTCAAAAAGATAAAGATGAAATTATAAGTGGTGCAATTGTGGTAATAACAGAGGGAGGTAAGTCACCTCGCACGTGTTTTACTTTTTTACTCCGTTTCTGCCAAACAACGGCTACAATTAAAGAGCAGCTGACAATGAAACAGGTCCACTTTAAAGTTTAAACTAATCTAATGAAAACTTGTCACGTCAACATATTTTACCACATTAATATTATCATTGGTCGATCTGCATGCACCAGTTTTACCTATTTATTTCTCAAGAATTATAATCAGGTTGTGATATTCACAGATATAAAGTTTGTAGCTCAGATACACAATTTATCAAGAAATAAAGCATATAAATTATAATATATAGGAGTATTTAGTCTGTCCATGGAGAATGTTGATCTGTGAATATGATAACCCAATAAAGTCATCCTGAAAGGTGGTGGGACCACATTCACCCTTCACTGGTGATTTTATTATTATTTGACCAATGATATAATTACTGTAATAAATAGGCCCAGATTGACAAATGGACAAATTGCACCTAAGTCCCTTTGTTTTCTGTCATAGCAGTTTTTGTTGGAAGTGTCATACCTCTCTTTTTTGAAGTATTCCATTTGTTTTACTGGTAATGTATATTTTAATTAATTATTTTTACACTACAATATTGCAACTATTTTCCTTTTAAGAACAAAACCCGGTCTGAGACTAATTCTTTGGTTGGAGGTGTCATATACTTCTAACTCTTAATTAAAATATTCCATAATTATTGAAGTATTAACTGTTTTTTTATTCAAGCTATAATAATAATTTAAATTTTTATCACAATTTTTCTATATTATATTTTCACACTCTATAATATAACATTGCAAATAGGAACAAGAAAAAAAGAATTTGAAAGGGTGTTGGCCAATCAAAATACAAAATTTGTGAGGGCATATACGAACAAAAACTCATTTGTGTTTTCTCTCTCTTCTTTAATCGCTTGTTGCTTGCATAATTGGAATATAAGCTGTCTATGCAAGCTTGAAAAGCCGCAACATTAGATACTGTTTCGGATTTCCATTGAAACGTTCTCCTCTGATTTCTGCTTCCCATTCCATTCGAGCTGGATTTGTGCTGATTTGCTGAAGAAAACGAAGCTGATTACTTCGTAATCTCTCTGTCTCTCTTAAATTTTGTTTATTTTTGTTTCAGTTATTTTGTTGGCTGATTGGTCAGCGCTTTAGTTTTCTCTATTAGTAGAACATTTATTGCAAATGCAAAACAGAATCAAATATTTTGCAACATAATAAGTTCAATCTTGTTTGCTTTAATGACTTGTTTATTTATATCTGATAAAAAAAGTTGAGTTTTGAGGTCTTTTTCGGGTTCTATTTGAGCTTATTGTGTTATAATTTTAGGCGATTTTTGTTTAATTATGAAAATTGAAGTAGAAAATCTCTTTACCGTTTTGATTTTCTCCCCTGAGATATTTCAGATAATTTTGATTTTGCCTCTTTTTCAGCTCCAATTTCTTCTTAGTTATTTCAATTATCACTCTACTACTCTGATTGACTCTATAAATTTGATCAAGTAAAAACAACCCATCAAATTTGCATATTTTTCCTTTAATTACCCTCCCTTTTCAAATTAAATACATTATATCTTCAGTTAATTCTGATAGTTTCAATTTCGGTCAATTCCAGGTGAAATTCAAGACCAAAATTCAAAAAAACTCAGCTTTAATTCATGCTATAAATTAATTGAGAAAAATGGAAGGGGCAGAAGAGGCAAATCGAGCGGCAATAAACAGCTGTCACAGAGTCTTAATCCTTCTCTCTCAGCCCAAAATTCATCTCCAGTCCAGAAATCTCACACTGGAAACTGGAGACTGTGTTTGCAAATTCAACAAAGTCGTTTCGATTCTGAGCAACATCAAAGGCCACGCCAAATCCAAAACAGGGAGGAAAAATGAAATTCCAATCCAGTTAGACCCAAATTGCCTCTTAGACCACCCAAGTTTGTCCAATTTTGACCAATTTTGCCCCAATTCAGACCCGTCTCCTTCAAATTCCTTCCAATTTTACCCCAAAAATAAATTCGGTACCGATTCGAACTCAAATTCTCTCGCCAAAAGCACAAGCACGCCCAAATTCAACCGAAATATATTCTTAGAGTCCCCAATTTTGGAATTAGACCCCTCTTCTTCTTCAATCAACCAAAATTCCCAAATTGGACTTCAATCCGTTAAATCAAAACCGACCCAATTCCAATTCAAAGATGAAAGGACGAAAAACAGCGAAATTCAAATAGATTTTGAGAATTTTTCAAAAGCAAATTCGCTTTTTTCTTCTGTGAGTATGGAAACGAGTGGATTTCATTTGATAAGTGGGGCCCAATCGTCAGAATTTGTTAATAGTTCAAGAGCTTCAATTTCATCTTCTCAATTTAATAATCATAAGAGAAAATGTAATAATGAAAAAGGGGAAAATGGAGAGAGTAAATGTGGGACAAGTGGGAAATGCCATTGCTCAAAAAAGAGGTATGTTTTTGCAAATTTTGCATAATTTAGTTTTTTTAAGAACAAATTAGTTTTGTTAGAATTATTTAGATGAGTTTGACTAAAATGTGTATAATCCAAGTTTCTGTTTTAAAAAATTAAAGGCTGTTAGAATATAAAAACATTATGTTTTAGTAATCCAGTTGGCTTTTGTATTTCTGTTGAAAACCTTGCTTTTTAAATTGTTTTTGCAAAATTTGCATATTTAGTTTCTTTTTATTCAATTTATTTGGACATGTTTGACTAAAATGTATATCCAACTTTCCATTTTACAATATTAAAATCTGTCAGAAAAATAAAAATATTACGTCTCTATCCAAATTTGGTTTTGTATTTTTGTTGAAAACCTTACTTCTAAATTGTTGAATTGTTCTATTTGAAACAATCACGGCTTAATAAATCTGAAACAAAACTTCAGTTTTGACTTGATATTTTTTCTTTTCTTTTTATTTTTAATTAAATAGGAAGCATAGAGTGAAAAAATCAGTAAAAGTTCCTGCAATTAGTGACAAAATTGCGGATATACCCCCAGACGAATTTTCATGGAGAAAATACGGCCAAAAGCCTATTAAAGGCTCCCCTTATCCTAGGTATAATCATTTAATTATTTTTTTATTATTTTAAATATTTATATTTTTTTTACAATTATAATTTTTATTATTTCAACTTTTTTTTACAATTATTATATTATTATATTTTATTGAATATAAGAGGGGTTTAAGATGGCTTTTTGTTTAAAAATAAATTTTATTAAATATAAGAGGGGTTTTATACTTTTATTATTAAATTTTATTAATATTTAATAATTTTAGTAAATGTAAGGAGGGAGAGATATGATTGACATATTTTTGAGGGATAAATATAAAGTTTTCCAATTTCAGAATAAATATGAGGTGAAAAATCTACAATGGTATCTCTCCTTTTTGAAAAAAGAAAGAAAGAGTGTTTATACTTTATAAATTATCTTCAAATAGTTTAATGCAGTTGCCTAAGTGCTACCCCATTAATTCCACATAAAAAATGTTTTTGTGCGTTGCACTTTTTGGCTACTTTACTTAATTAATAATGGTCAAAGCAAAATAAATAATCCAACTTACATAGTCCTTATCTTAATACTTTAATAATGAACACATTTTTTTTTATACATACAGCTTTTCATAGTTCGTACATACATAATGTATTTGAGTAAACGAATACTGATACAAACCAACTGTCAATACAATTCTTTTATTAATATAAAATCAACATGGCCGTCTACATTTTATTTTGGAGTTTTTAATAAACCTCCTAACTTTTCTAAATTTATAAAAAAACCCTTATATTTCTTAACTTCCTCTTTAGCCCCTATAAATGAATATATTTTTTCACTGCAACTTTTTTTTGGAGAAATTTAACTTCAACTTTTCATCTAGTAGAACTTATATTTTCAAACCAAAATACCCATTATCAAAATTAATTTTACATTTTATTCCCTTCAAACAGAAAATTATAAAAAAAGATAAAACAGTTTCCCTTTTATTTTACCTTTAAACCAACATCTTAACCAAATTTTGCGAATATTTAAATTTACAGGGGGTATTACAAATGTAGCGGAACGAAGGGCTGCCCTGCAAAAAAGCACGTGGAAAGATGCTTAGACGACCCTCAAATGCTCATCGTAACTTATGAAGGCGAACACAACCATGCAAAACCGGTCAACCAACCTGCACAATCTACTTCTGAAAAACCCTAATTTTTGTTTCAAATTATAAAAAGGGCCTTTTTGCGAATGTGTAGATGTATCTTCAGCAATTGTTGGGAAATGATATATATATATATAGTTGGCAATTGAGAAGTTGAGTGAAAAATGACCAAATTGCCCTTGGATTGATTGAGCCAGATCCATTAAAAGTGGTGGTTGATTTATGCAAATTAAGTGATTGATTGGTTGTGATAGAAAATAAGTAAGAGGTTCATTAGAGTGCTGCTATTTGAGGTTTCAAATTGAAATCTTAATAGTTAATATACAAGAAAAATGTATCTTTTCTTCCCTTGTGCACTGTACTGTAACCAGCTTTTTTTTTTCTTTTTCTTTTTTAATTTGGGCCGAGTTCAAGTTTCAAAAGATAGGTGACCAACTTACATTCAAAGGCATGTACATTTTGTAACTCTTAGTTGAACCATGCTTAAACTAAATTGAAATGAGAAATTAACTAGATAAATTCACACTCTTAATTGTTTAAATTGAGATTCAAATATTTGGTCTGGTTGTTTACAATTTGAGCTTATCATATTGATCAAATTCAAAATTTGAAATATTTTTTGTGGATTAAAGTTTGTAATTTGAAGTTGCAAAGTTAAGGCACACTATTGCTTATACTTTTTCTATTTGAATTTGAATTTAAAATGAAGAAATGTGGCTCTTGATAATCAACTTTTCCAGTTTTGTTATCTTTTTTCTTTTCTTTTCTTCTTTTTTACATTTGCGGATTATAACTAACTAAAATAAATTGGGTCGAATTAAGGGCTATATGAGTAATTTTATCATATTATCTTTTATCTATGGTCCTATAGCATATTACTATTTGATGATAGAGATTAGAGATAGAATGGAAAGATGCTTCTGTCCCATCAAACTTCAAACAAACTCCATTTAGTGATAATAAGGAATGGCACGCAATTTTCATGCCACATATATAACAATTTTCCATAATTGCCCCTTGCATTTTGTTGTATTTGTGGCCCATAACTTTCCAAATGAAAAAATAATTTGTTGAAGAAAAATACTTCCCTCTAGTTACTATTGCAAAATTTCTGGGTAAAACTGCAAATTTTCCATGTGCTGCA
This sequence comes from Juncus effusus, assembly GCA_027726005.1. NCBI lineage: Eukaryota > Viridiplantae > Streptophyta > Magnoliopsida > Poales > Juncaceae > Juncus > Juncus effusus. The sequence goes on from CM050909.1 coordinate 708,005, forward strand.
TGCCAACTTTATGCAGGCCAAGTAAACAATATCAGAACAAATTAATCATATTTGTAAGTGTATTAAAACTTACAAATATCTCAGCCCAAAGTCCTTTCAGAACCCGCCTACATTTCCCGCCTTGTCATTTGCAGAACTGGATTGGATGCATTCCAGTCACCGACCTCTCAACGGAGAGGTCTGAAATGATATGCCAAGTGACAAAATCTCCACCGTCCAATTCGAAACTGTAGGAAGAACCTGTCCAGTTTAAATGAAACGGGGGATAATTTGAGCTGCTATAAATAGTGAGATCAGAGGTTTCATGCACTCGGTCTGACACTACAAATACAAGAGAGAAAAGGAAGAAGAAGAGCCTGAGGAGCTGCTGCTCCAGGTAATGCCTTCTTCTCCTCTTTCTTGGTCTAAATCGGGACTGGATCTGTGCGGAAATGTTTCTTCCGTTGGATTTGGATGTTTTTAGACTGAATCTGCACTTGATCTGCTCGAAAAATTGTCTTCAGTTTGATTTTGATGTTTCGTTTAGATGATTAAGCAATAGATGATTTCGTTCCTTTTAGTTGAGGAACATAATTTGTGTATGCACACTTGTCTAATTTTATAGCGTTTGGTCTTCAGTTTAAAATTTTTAGATTTAATTCTTCTTTTGTTAACATTTATAAGTTCAATACAGATAATTTTAGATGCATATTTGTGAAAATCGTTTCTCTCTGATTTCCTTTTTGAAGCATCGTTGTTACACAGATCTATCATTTGATTTGCACAAGTTCTATTTCAAGAGTTCCACTCATGTTATATTCTATTCTTTTTCTTAAATTAAGATCTGAAAATTGCTAAAGGCGTTCTTATTTACTCTCTCTCTTTTTTTAGGATATTAGTTTTTTTCTTTTTTCTAGTAGCCAATCCTTGGCCGATTGATATCCTATTATGTCTCTATTCTTTTTCTAAACTGTTGTAAAAACATTTTTAACTTTCGTTTTTAATAGAATCTCGGCAAGGCAATTCGCCTGCTGAAGAATCAAAAAAAAAAAAAAATCTGAAAATTGATCACATTCAGAAATGCTGTACTTAGAATTATGCTTCTTTTGAACAAAATTTATTCTTAGAAATATATTGATTATATTTCATGGAAGCGAGCTTCAAGATGAGGCCTTTAAGGTATGTTTCAATCATTACCTGTGTTTGTCTTCGTGGTTGCCAAAAGTTTTTTGTTTAGTATCACTAGGCATAAGAACATAAAGAAATTAATGAAAAGAAAATATCGTACAAATTTCATTTATCTATTAAAAGAAAATGTCATACAAATTTCATTTACCTATTAAAAGAAAATGTTATACAAATTTCATTTATCTTGGTTGCTTGAGTGCAAAACACAATAAATCAAAGGTTTTGAATTCGAGTCATGTTGGCAAAGTGTGACAAAAGATCTGTCTATTCAATCAAAAAGAAAAAAAAAGAAAAAAAATCTCACAGCGTTATATTTGACTGAAATGATGCTCAAACATCTTAAAGCATATCATATAAACATTTTTTTTGTTGCAGACGATGCCGAACATTGGAGAGAAAATAGAAGGAAAATGGAGTTTGAAATCAAGAAAACTTCAAGAGCCTCGTTCAAATCAAATTCCAGCATCTAATTCAAAGCATAGAGCATGCTGTTTCGATAGAAGCAGGGTCCCTGAACCCCTAATTCAAACATAATTCCTTCCTTTTTAAATGATGACTCACCTAGTGACTATGTAGCACCATCCTCAGCTGTTAGTACTAATATTTTACATACACAAAATATCATTTCCTAATATACGAACAAGTTTATAATTATAAACCCAAAAATATTTATTAACTTTATATTTTTTTTTTCAAGAAGCAGCATATAGTTCACCAATAGGGGATCACTATGGAGTGATGGCAACACTCGTAATTTACGGCGAGCCGTCAGACCTTCAGGTTGGTCAGGCGAGCGCGGCATTTGTCGGTGGTGTGAATTCTGATGATCCTAGCAAAATTTACGGTTATATATTCATATATGTGCTCCAGAAAACTCATTTTCTGATCCGCTAATATACAATATAAATGCTAATTTATAAATTATAATTTATATTATATTTGAAATCGCACGCAGATACGTCCCGAAAATTTTAACGATCAAGACTATCATTTTTCACATTGTGGAAAGTAAGTCCAATGTTTTAATATCTTAATTTTTTGTTAATCATTTGCAATTCTTTTTTATATTTTTTTCGATTTGATTTTGGGGAACAACGGGGAGGCGAACATAGCTGCTTCAATCTCAATTGCGGCGGATTTGTAGTGGCCAATGATTCACAAATAAAACCAGGAGATTCTCTCAGGCAAATTTATGATATAACAATTAAACTTTTTAAGGTATTGTTCTTTCATTTATCATCAACTTTATTGCTATTGTAATCATCATAACCCTCGTCAATAATAGCTTTTATCATCATATCATTTCTGGAAAGATTACACATCGAACCTTCAAAATTCTTTAAATACCCAGAACAACATTATCTTCAACTTATTTTATAAGACTAACTCATTTAGATCATTTTTATTATCGTTAAATAATTATATAAACAAACACAGGATCAAAACTCTGGAGATTGGTGGTTACATTACGTGACAACCAGTGGCAAGTCTCACTCCAGTCGGTTACTTCCCAAATCGCCTGGAGCTGCGGCTCTGAAAGGAGTTCAGTATGGTTTGGGACAATATGTTGATTATAGTTCGTGTTATGATCTTGGCTCGTTTGATCGTGATCAGTTCCTTTATGGCGGACCTGGCAGCTGTATTGCAAAATAATATAAATTAAGCCTTGTTTTGCGCCTTTGAAATTTATGTTAATGAAGACTATGGTATATATCTTACCTTGTCCTAAGATAAGTGAATGAAAAAGTTCCTTGTTTATATGTAAGGAATATTTCTTGCCTTGATTTAAGATGAATATATATGTTCCTTGTATACAAATAAGGATATTATATATCTTGTCTTGTTATTAGATAAATAGACATGTTCCTTGTTTTAAGATAAATATATAATATAACATTATAAAAAGTTGTATGAGATCTTGATGAGAAGATTTTACAGATTTTTTAAACAAGAAAGGCCATGATTTCATGATTGCACATGGCATGCTTCCTATAGCTTAGTTGGCACTTTAATGATACAATGTACCAACTATTTACATTCATAGACCAAATTATGGTACCAACCAAATAATGGTACCATTCCAACTAAACAGACAATACCAGCATGGCAAATATAGTTTTCAATCAAACACTTGCACTCCCACCATCTATAAACAATACAAACACACCACACACACTAACACACACTTAAGGAGTCTGTATCCTCTGAAATTCCCCTCAATTGCAAAATTATGCAATTTACAAATTAAGAACGGAAGATCCGAAAAGTAACTTGATAAACATCACATGACATTCAACTTCCAATTATGATTGCAAATTTGTACATTTTTTGTGGAATGACAGAGGATATGGACTAGAGTATTACACAATTCTTCTCTTATAATGAGTCAAAAAGGGCACATAAAAAGAATAAAAGAAAATGGCATGCGTGATACAATACATTTTTGTCTATTGGATGTATGATACATGAGAAACCGAAGGATTATTAAACAGTCTCAGCCTCTGTTCCGTTTTTCTGTGGCTCGTGGCGCTGTAAAAAAATAAAAATAAAAATTAAAAACAAGAAAATTATTGCAAATTGGTGAAACGAGAACAATAATAATTAGTTTTAAGAAATAAAACTAAAATAAATAAATTAAGTGGATTAGTTACGTACCAAGTTCCATTGCATCAGATCCTTTCATTATGCGAAGGCGTTTGCATGAATCCACAAACATTCTAAAAAAATAAAGTTTTATTAGTTTTTTTCATGAATCCACAAACATTCTAAAAAAATAAAGTTTTATTAGTTTTGCTAAAATACAGTACAATTTCTTGGTATCCCTTAAAAATGAAAAATATAATGCTAGAGCAGAAGAATATTCCACAGAATCTCATTGTTTGTGTTCTACCAATTTGAACAAGTCCGATTCAAATAACCAATTCAACTGCAATTTTTTTTTACAAACTAAAAGAACAATTTCAAAAAAGTTAAGGGTGCAAATTGTACAAAAAGCTTACTCAAATGGAAGATCGCCAACCAGCATCCAATCACTGTCTTTGTCTTCATAAGTAAGCACAAATTCTACCACACAGTTAAACAAAAATCAGCTAAAAAATAAAATATATAAAAAAATTCATCACAAGCGTAATAATTTAATTTGTATTTTGAGTTTACGTACCGGTATTAAATGAGCCGAACATTTTGTCGAGTGCTTTTGAGAGCTCTTTATAACCTTTATACATTTTCAGATCGACTTTGCGCAAATAAGGCGCACCGTCCATACTGACTTTCACAAAGGCCGCGCTTTTTTCATCTTCACCCTTATCTTTTTCAGAATTGTTCGTCAGTATGTTTTTGCGGTAGGATCTCACTGGCGGCCAACCCACCACTTGCGCTCTGTTTCAAATACGAAAAATAAATTAAGTAAATAAAATAGATATATGTCATAGTTTTGTGTTATTCCATGCTATTTTGTAAAAGTACAACTCTATTTCTATCATACCTAAATTTACTTAAGTGTAACAAACATAACTACAGAAAATAAACAAATTAGAAGAAACAGACGCATTAAAAGAATAAGAAAAATGGAAATATATACTTTGAAGCAGGCGGCCTAACAGTAGACTCAGAATTCTTCTTGGGCTTCTCTGAGCGCTGCTTGGCTGGCTCAGTCAGGTCAGCCGCCGTCTGGAGCTTGAGCTTCAGGTCGGGCGGCGGCGACGGAGCGGACTCAGTCTCAGTGAAGCCTCTCTTCCCGCCGGAGCTGGCCGTCTTGCTGCCTCCTGGTAAGCCTAGGCCTAAGCAGAGCTCTGCGTCTTCCATCTTTCTCTCTTTTGGCTTTGTTTATCTCTCTTTCAAAGAATTTTTCTCCTCTTTCTCTTTATCTTTCTCTTTGTTTCTGTCTTTTGGGTGGTGATGAGTGTAATGTGTGAGTAGACAAGACACCTCTATAAAGCACTCATGTCCTGTTTTAAAAAGGGATTTTGTATATGCACCCCTTGAATGTTAATATTTGGAAATAGGTTCTTATTAGTGGTGAGATGATTGTTTGTTAGGTTTTACATTTTTTTCTTTTTCTATGAATAGCATTTAATTTAATTTAATTTATGTTCTGTTATGATTTCATTAAAATGAAGGAAAGTATAGTTGCAAACTTGATCAGTAAATAATATATTACAAATATTAGATTGATGATGTATTTAAAATTCTCACCATATCATGATGGATATGATTCGTAGTTCCCCTAATTATTATGTATTATTAGCAATATATAAACAAACTTTGATCCACTTTTGTTACATTATATTTTCTAGATTATCTAGGGTAAGTATATAATATGGAATATTTATCACACAATAATGAACCCTACTTACTATTTCACGTAGGACGAATACACCTTTACTTTTAATTTTCTAGATGAATATATTCTTTGACACATTTCTTTTTGGAGTAAATATTTTTGAGAAAACTACATTGGAATAAAGATAATCACTCAAAAATGACAAGAACTTTTTTAGGATTGCACTATATGTCACGCTATGAGTTTATTCGTTACATTATGAGTTTATGTTTCGTTATGAATTTTTGTTATGTTATGCGTTTGTGACATGCAATAATTCAAGAATTGAAAGGATGCTGCTTGGTCCATCCCAGTACATATCACATTTGTTAGTTGTACCGTCTTAACCCCACTTGAAATTGATACATGTCACAGAATTATAAAATGGAATTATGGCATAATTCTTGCATAAACATGCAAAAACAAGAGACTCTCCAATGAATTATGGAATGGAGATGATTAGGCAGGACCTGACTAAATGTGTTCTATTATAATTTTGTTTTGTTAACTTAATTGGATGTTGGCCCAAGTATGGGCAAGAGAGAATAGACACGAACTGTGCAGTGAGCCCACTCGTGTGCATTGTGGCCCATCCGTACTGACTCCTCTTAATTGCGAGATGCTGAATCATACATCACATGATTTAAATTTGTCACCGCCTTCTTTCCAATTTGATTTTTGAATACCAAATAAAAGTTAGGATTAATCAACAAGTCGAATTTCTTTCAGATATTGAAAATTTGTATAAATGACACTTCGCCAGAACATATACAGGCGAAAAGTTGAAAATCGAATACCACCAACTGTGTTCTTTTTTTTTTTTTTTTTTTTTTGAAGGAAGAATACCACCAACTGTTGGACTGAACTATAGCTAGATAGAATGTATAGAACAACCGAAAAACTTGAAATGGACATGTTGAGTGACTGAATAAAGCTAAGTCGATCTGAATGACTCATTGCCACCTTTACAAAAGAAAACATGCACAAACACTATATCTGTCGGGATACCTGTACATGTACGGTTAGCTAGATTGGAAACATATATGTTTTTTAGATTCAATGGAAACATACATGTTATGGTCCCAAATTTATATCATACCGTTTCTTTAGGTAAAAAAGAAAAGTATGAAATCCTATACATTAAAAAAGCATTATAAACATGCAATGTGAGCACTTCAAGTTTTTTATTAGTTTTCTCAAATAAGCATATAAACGACATCGTAACCATTAAATTAAGCTCAAATATCATCATATTGGATGCTCCGCCTTTATATTGCATCAATAAATTATCATTATATGTAGAGTTTGTAAAATCTGATCCGACCCAAAAAGACAGGTTGATCTGCTAAAAATACTGCTTAATCCGTAACTCAAACTCGGTTAATCTGTAACCTTAACCCAATTGACCAAAAATGACCCAAATCTAAACGATCTGAAGCCATGATGCCTTGAAATTATGAAAAAGATTCGTAACTCAAATGACCTGAAATCGCAATAACCAGAGTGACTTGTGATCTGAACCGTTTCTTGACCGCACTGACCTGACTGAACGACACCCGCCAAATCAACCTGGGCCCGAACTGACCCTACCGACCAGCTGGTTTGCTTCTAATCATATGTCTAAATTGAAGCTTTAGATTACATGAGACATCCGTTCATATCTTAGAAGTTAGAATATCAGTATAACTCTAGAAGAGGGCCATGCATGAGTCATGATAAGGTTAGTGAGAGTTGGCCTTTCCACTGTGGGCCTCATTACACGACTGCCCGTGTGGCACGTCACTTTCTCAGCCAAGCTTGCCATTAATGGCGGGGGCAGTGTGCATGTGGGTGTGTTTCAACTTTGACGTTGCATGTTTAGAGAGGAAGAGGAGAAGAGTCCATACTCCATATCCCTCTGCTCTTTCTTTGCAATTGTATCCAATGCTCTAGAACTCTTGTGATTATGAAGTAAATGATCTAAACCTGCATGATCTCTTGCAATTGTGGAAAATAAGAGAGTGGGTGTAATGCATCTCTTTCAGGCAGGCTGTAAGGTTGGCTTCTGCTCTGAACTGTTTAAGGTCCCCATTTCATTTTGGGACCAGAAATTCACAGTGCTGATTTTCATTGGGACAAATCCGAAGACAATATTACCTTCTTTGTTTTGAGATCATGTATGTGGTGTGTGTATAAAATTTAGATGTGTGAATAACTGAATATCAGAAAAACTGACCCTAAGGTTTAGTAAGCTCTAAGCTTTCAGTTGGCTGAATCAGAAAAAATATTGAATGGCATGGGTCCGAAATAAAGATAGCCAACTAAGACATGACACGCGGCCGGTCCATATAAGTAGACTCGTGTCAATGTCCCTTAGTGTGATTTGGTTGACTAAACTTTTCAATCATGAATATGGAGCTGAAAATGATTTTGCATGGAGGCACAATTAGCTGTCATTATTAGTTTATTACAGGACCATAGACATTCTTTTATTCATATAATATGTTACTTTTTTGCATTGTACAAAATGACTGATAGAACATATAATAATTTAAGCTTATATTCTTTGAACATTTTATATTTCAATTACATGAAAAGTGAAAACCTGTATCCAATTTGTCATGAAATGAACTCAACATCGTTTGTAGTTAATTATTCGAGACAGTTTCATTGTCTCATCTAGTCATAATAAGCATGCATGAAAAATTAAGTAACTAGTATAATTTGTTTAATCACTATGCGTTATAATAAGTTCTGCTTTATCACTCGATAGTCATTCAATATTTTTTCACTATGCGTTAACTAGTATAAAGCAGAACTGTGCTTTAGCAGAAGTTCCTTCTGCATACCATCATGAAGTTGAAGAACTATTGTTGTTTGTATTCTATTGTTTTTACTTCTAGTAATTGTTCTCTCGGTACTATTGGATAGCAACACTTGCATGCGGTGGACATAGATCGCAGGAATGTATGCTAAGTTTGGATCACATGCATGTTTTAGTTACGAAGAGTTGAGAATAAATTGTGCACTACGAGTTAATTAAAGAGGTAGAGTGCACTACGAGTTGTAAGCATTTTGAGATGATCATTGAAGCTGAGTAAATTGTAGCGAGCTAAATATGCAACTTTGGACTATATATATATATATATAACAAAACTCTTTCACAATTATAATCCTTTCAATAAAAAACAATAGTTAATTCTTATGATTAAGTCGTTAAGTTTGTAGCTCAAATTTCTTTGTGTTTGCTTAAAAATAATACTTTCCTCTCACTTTAAACTACTTCAGGCAATTTCTTGTTTGTGTTTTGAGAGGTTCCAATCACTTTCCTTGCTAATCATATTATTCTCTTTCAAATGATTTACAACCAACTTTTTCATCATAGATTTCGCCACCTACTTTTTCTTTGATTTTATAATTTTATGAGTTGAAAGAAATTAGTTTAAACCGTTAAAATATAACCACATGCAAAGATTCTTAAGAGAGGTGTTCATATTTTAAGTTGTCTAGTGGAAGAACATATAATTAGTTCACCTGATGAATTAATTATTTGATCAAATATTAAAGGGCATTTTTAAAATTACCCCCCTATATTTTATGATTATTTCGTAAAATCCGATTATATATATATATATATATATATATATATATATATATATATATATATATATATATATATATTCTTTGAACTAAGTTTTAATTTTCACAAGGTAAAGTTTTTTAACCCCTCATTTGGATCAAACTTAAGAAGTTTTGACATTTTATTTGTGTATAAGATTATTCAAAATAATTCAGCTGATTTAAAATTATGATATATCCTAGTTTTTATGTTATATTAGCATATATACTTGCAATACATATGAATAGGCCAATCATTCCTATAGATAAAATATTTTTTTTGAAATAAAAAAATGCAGTAGGCTCGAAGTTCTACGCGTAAACACATTAACTGAAGGAACGGTTTCGTTACAATTATATATAATTAATGCTTAAGTAGAAAATAAAACATATAAAAATATCCTTATATCATGTTATGCCAGAATCATTTTCTGTTAGCTTCATTTCTTTTTAAAATATTTGGGCTCGAGGTTAATTAATGCATTATGTTTTTTTAATGAAATTAATCCATTATATTATTTCAATTAAAAAACAAAATGTTTGCCAAACAACTAACAAAGGAAAAACCCTAGTTCCATATCAAATTGCAAGTCAAGTTCCAGAATCATTGCACAAGGTTTCATTCCATTCATTTTATTTTAATTTTCTCTAATCAATTAGTTAATTAATTGGTTAATTTTATAAGAAGGAATCATTGCACAAGTTGCACATAACGATTAACGAATCAAAGACAATGCTTGATAATTAATTTGTCGTAAATTCAAGACTTAATCAAAATAAAAAGAAGCACAAGTTCATATACATACCCAACAAAACATAGAAAATATAACTTCATACACCAACAAAAACATAAGAAATATCAAGAATATATCATATCTCCGATACTGAAGAATAAATTTTTCAATTCTTCTTATCTCCCTTTGATTTGGATACCATCTGTATCAGATCCTAACCCGTTATATAAGAATCAAATGGTCAAAATGAAAATAATAATAATCAATCAAATCAAAATAAAATCATAATGTATTTTAATTTATTATTTTAAACTGTACGTCTATTGTCAACGAAGACCTGTAACTAAACAGGACATTGATTAATAGAATTACGCGAGAGACGTCAAACTCTCCGTAACTTTTCAAAAAAATAAAATAAAATCATAACATGGCCGAACCGGGTCTAAAGATGTGGGTCCCACCCATGTGGGTTGCCCTGTGAACCCGGCTCAACTGAACCCATCTCCTCACAGAATCTAATTAGATTATTAAATTAGCCGAAACAAACCGAACCAAACCAGATCCAAACCTCACGCTTCACTTGTCGACCCGGCTTGTCCCATATTAGACCGGCATTTCCTTTTCCTTTGGCTGTCAATGTAACTCTTGCATGGACATGGTCTACATATTTAATCATACACCTTATTCTATTTTTATAGAAAAAATAATAAATATCGATTGAGTGAAAATATATCCACTAACTATTTCACTACTATTTACATTTCACAAATGCATAAATTATTTGGGGATCCAAATGTAAATGAGAAAGTTAATTAAACGAGTTTACAAAAAGTTGGTGGGTATAAACTTATTTAATATCGATTTTGATATGATATAGTGACTAAATGTGATTATGATTTTTTTCAAAATATAGTATTTTCCAGAAACTTGTATTGAAAAAAAATCATAAATTATATTATTATCTTTAGTTCGATGAATTTGTTATCTTGAAACATTACTATTTTAATTATGAGAAATTATTCGGAGTGCTCAGAAGCGTCCACCATACAGTTTTAGCTATACTTTTTGTGTTTACAAAAATTGCGTGTATACATATATATTTGCACTTGGATATACTTTTTGTATTTACAAATATATCTTTTTGAAAATATATATATTTTTGTAATTTTACTATACTTTTTGTGTTTACAAAAATACCTTTTTGTAATTTCATCATACCTTTTGTAATCTGGTGCTGCTGGGCACTCCATATCTGAACCCTTTAATTATTTGCGTTGAATACAAAAAGAATTCGTTACAAAATGACCGAAAATTAATATTAATAATATTGAAGTAGTTATTATAAAATGCAAATAATGTTAAAGTTCTATAATAAGTAAAAATGCAATTTGGGGACTCTAAAAACCATAAAATACAATTTAGGGATTCTAAAAACTAAAAAATCAAATCATTCAACGTTAATTAAACTGCAAACCAAGTTCATGAGATGAACTTTCCCCCGACAAATCTCATTTGAGCATATAGATCCCATGAGGTCAGAGAAAGAGACCAAAGACTCAACTTGAAAGAAGGAAAACTTTAACTACACTTGATTTACAATGGACCATGATCAATGAACAATGACACCATCTTTGATGGTCTACAAAACCATCTTCACCCAAAATTTCACCACAACAAACCCTAATAATTCATGCAACCATATAAGTCACCACCAAAGCCTCTCTTTGCATTTAAGCTCAACATCTCCAATACCATTTCCACCAAAAACTAGTTTCGAAAAGTCTAACACGATTTTAAACAATCGAAATGGAAGCACAGACTCACGCACTGTATGAAAATGAAGTCGATAGCCACAAGGACACTGAGCTAAGGCTAGGGTTACCTGGAAGAGATGACAAACCGAAAAACGTGAAGAAACGTGGACTTGATGAGTCCTCGATCAAGAAAGAGTCTGCTGCTGCACCGGCTGCTAAGTAAGTATTGAATTATATATAGGTCATTTTATTAATGATGTATGTAAATTTTGATTGAATATTTAAAATTTTACACCAATATTAATTTTCTTTTTTATACATTGTAGAGCACAAGTAGTGGGATGGCCACCAGTAAGGACATATAGGAAACAGAGTATATTCCAAATGGCCAAGAAGGGTGGGGATGAAAGTAATAAAATGGGAGGGTTGTTTGTGAAAGTTAGCATGGATGGTGCTCCTTATCTAAGAAAGGTAGATCTAAACATGTATAAGGGATATAAGGAACTTAGGGATGGCTTGGACTCCATGTTCAAGTGCTTTCCAAACTTGAAAGAAGAGCTTGCAATTGCCTATGAAGACAAAGATGGAGACTTAATGCTTGTTGGAGATGTACCTTGGGAGTAAGTATACTTAATCCTAGCTAATCTATCCCTTTACTTCAAAATTCTCTCTCTCTAGCTAACCATGTAAAATTGTTTTGTGGAACAGAATGTTCATCACATCTTGCAAGAAGCTGAGGATAATGAAAGAATGTGAAGCAGGAGGATTGGCATCAAGCACATGATTCATATGAGATCACAACAAGCGTGCAATGAGAATTGAGAGATACATCTATGTTACCATTTTTTCTTCATTTTTTCCCATTTCATTTGGTGTTTTAAAAGTTTATTGATTAAATTTAGAACGAACGAAGCTGGAGATCCCGTCAAAAAACAATTAGGTTGAAATAAAAAAGATATAAAAAAAGTACAGAAAAAAAAGAAAAAGAAAAGGCAGTCAAGTAAATATTTGTACTTGATGCAATCCATCTTCCCATAGATTAGGTCATCTTTATCAGTTGTACAGAATGGCTTTTCTACTTAGATGTGATTTAGTTCTTATTTCTTTCATACTTTCTACAATGATGTAATATTGGATGAACTTTAAGACAATTTTATTTTATATTCTGTTAATTTCTCTTGCATGTTTATTGTTTACCAATTGATATATTCAATCTAAGGGCTATTTCATGTTTATCCCTGTAAAATCTCATAATATAATGTATACCCAACACAATAAAAACTTCATGGATACCTTTAAGATATAAGAAATATCACATATAACCCAATAAACACAAAAGAAATATCTTCTATATAACGTTAAATACCCTCAAAAGAAATATCTTCTATTTAATGATCTCAATGTTGAGTCTGATAGAGTGTGCTTATGAGCTTTTGTTGAGCGGAAAAGTTAGGAAAATACGACCAACCATGCGACTTGTTAACTAGCACCTAATTGGGCTGTTGTTTTCTTTTATTACCTTCTATTTTATTTTCTCCTATATTTCTTTTAGTCTTTAGTTTTCAATCTCAGCATTTTCGCTGTGACTGGTAACTAAATCTTATTGTTTTGTAATATTATTAACTACTACTTTTTATTGCTTAATGACAATACTTACGTGTGACTCGATCCACCGTAAGATTGTCTTAAAAAAAAAATACCCTCAAAAGAAATATCATATATAACCCCTTTTTTTCAAAAATATCCTCAAATCACTATTGCTTCATAATGAAAAGGTAAGACTGATTGGTGCTGGTGCTTTAGACATTATTTTAAAAAATAATAAAATGAGGTGTATTGAGGATATTTCTCAGTTTTTTTTTGGAGAGGCATATGATATTTCACATTTTTGGTGGGTTACACAAGTATTTTGCCAAAAATCAATTTGTCATATAAATATAGAAAAATCTTTGGTTTCAAATCCTTTTTTTCTAGAAGTCAAATGATCCAAAATTAAGATATTAAATGTAGTTTCGGTCTTGGCCAGTATAATAGTGAACTCCACAGAAACTCTTTCATGTTATTGTACATAGTTATTACTGAATGAATATCAACAATTCAAAGATTAAATATATATATATATATATATATATATATATATATATATATATATATATATATATATATATATATATATATATATATCAACAACTTAAAAAGTCAGAAAAAATATTTTTTAATGCATTAATTCGTAAAATGATCTTGCTAAATTTGGATTAATTCAATTGATATAAAATACCACAAATTAAATTGATATAAGATACCACAAATTCAGCTTACAAAATTATCATATCTTTGAACGGCTTATAAAACGAAAGAGCCCCGAGGATCCTCCTAGGCGATTTTTTTTACTCAGGAAAGAAGTAAGCTAGCTTAAATTGATATAAGATACCACAAATTCAGCTTACAATTTACTTCAGCAATTTTTATACCACAAACAAATGAAAGAGCAGTTTAGCCCCGCTCAAAAATCTCTCTCTCATTATTCATACAACACTAAGTACCAAAACAATGCTCAGTGAGGCATTTCACCTCATGTATTAGCATAAGTAATATAGAGATGTATAGTGTACTTTAGTGTGGAGTAATGTAAGGAATTGTAGAGGATAGATTGTAAAGATGTACATGATTAGTTAAAGTTAGTTACAGACCGGTTCTATAAATAGAACTCTAACCCATATAACTAATCAATCAATTCAAATACAAAATTAATCCAATTCCCTCTCTTCTTTTCTATCTTAAGAAGATCAAGAGGAATGCGGATGGTTCAATTGAAAGATACAAAGCACGACTTGTCACTAAAGGGTATCACTAAGAGGAAGAGATAGATTATACGGAGACCTTCAGCCCGGTGGTTAAACCGACTACCATTCGTGTGGTTCTTACCCTAGCCTTATCGAAAGGCTAGCCGGTGCGACAACTCGATGTAAACAATGCCTTTCTTAATGGGGATCTTGAGGAAACGGTATTCATGCAGCAACCTCCTGGCTTTGTGGATGACTCAAGGCTAAATCATGTCTGCCTCCTCAAAAAGGCTCTCTACGGTCTCAAACAGGCACTACGTGCCTGGTTCACAAAGCTCAAGCGAGCTCTCTCTAGTCTTGATTTTGTTGGCTCTCGAACCGATACTTCACTCTTTATTCGGTTTCAAGTCAACGAACTATCGGCACTCTTAGTCTATGTGGATGATATCTTCATAACCGGTAGTAACCCGGCGTCAGTCGAACAACTTATCCAAGATCTCAACACGCAATTCTCCTTGAAGGATCTTGGCTCTCTCCACTACTTTCTTGGCATTGAGGCACAAAAAGTGCAAAACGGGATTCTTCTCTCCCAACCTCAATACATCCTGAATCTTCTTAAGAAAGCCAAGATGGACGGCGCCAAACCGTGCTCCTCTCCAATAGCTGCTGGCGAGTAACTCTCCAAACTAAGTGGAAACCCAATGGAGGATCCCACATTATATCGCAGCACGGTTGGTACACTTCAGTACGCGACGATCACACGACCAGAAATTGCCTTTGCGGTGACATGCATTCACCAACCGATACTCATTGGGGAGTAGTTAAGCGCATCTTGCGATATCTCAAGGGCACAATAACTCATGGTCTTCTCCTTTGTGCTTCTCCATCGCTACGCCTTCAAGCCTTCTCAGATACTGATTGGGCTGGGTGTCCAGACGATAGACGGTCCACGACCAGATATTATATCTTCTTTGGTTCAAACCTTGTTTCGTGAAGCGCAAAGAAGCAGGCAACGGTAGCTCGATCTAGCACCGAAGCGGAATATCGCAGCCTCGCAATGGCTACCACGGAACTTGTGTGGATCGAATTCCTACTACGTGAACTCCACATCCTTTAAAAAGAAGTTCCTCTCCTATGGTGTGATAATATTGGCGCAACGTATTTGGCTATCAACCCCATGTTTCATGCTCGTACCAAGCACATTGAGATCGACTACCACTTCGTACGCGAGCTGATTGAACTCAAAATTCTCCAAGTTCGCTTCATTAGCACCAAGTATCAGATTGCTGACATACTTACAAAGGGACTCACAACACCTCACTTCACTCGATTACGTGACAAGCTCACTGTGCTCCGACCCGGCTAGACTTGAGGGGGGGGGGGGGGTATTAGCATAAGTAATATAGAGGTGTATAGTGTATCTTAGTGTGGAGTAATGTAGGGAATTGTAGAGGATAGATTGTAGAGATGTACATGATTAATTAGAGTTAATTAGAGACCGGTTCTATAAATAGATTCCTAACCCATATAATTAATCAATCAATTCAAATACAAAATTAATCCAATTCCCTCTCTCTTCTCTTCTATCATCATGAAACTTCAAAAAAAAAAGTACCAAAACAATGAATAAAAACTAATAGTTAATCAAATCAGACATAATTTCTGAGGGAATTCAGTTTAAGAACGCTTTCAATTCAATCAAATCAGAGCGAGAAACAAAATTCCCTCAAAGAAGTTTCAAATTTAGTGAATCAGTGAGAGAAAACCAAATAAAACAGCAAATCGAAGAATCCCCACCCTCTTCCTGACTAAGTCCGAATAGAAACGCCTGGAAGACAACAAATCAATTGAATTCACAGACGATGAAACAACATGCAGTTTTATTTAATTCAAAAACTACAGTAACACATAAAAAACAAAATATTCAACTACCAAGTCTCACTTAATTCAAAATAAATCAACACAAGTAAAGTCGAAAGATATTCAACTAACAGTTAACACACATAAAACAGAAATATTTAACCAACAAGAAGAGAATAATAAAACTAAAAAAAGAATAAGAATTAAGAAATCACGTGCTCGACTCGTCCTGAAATTGAAATAAGGAAAGAGGATAAAAAGATTTAATAATTAATAAGTTTAACCAAAAATGAGATAATTTGTTTACTAAAGAGAATTAATTAGACATTTTACCTCTTGAACTACAATGTGCAATTTCCGAGCTAACTCCAACTTATTGCGGGCATACGAATAATATAACCCCCCTTCGGTCAAATCATGCCACTAGAAACATACTACAAAAACAACATTAGGTTTGCACTTCAGTAATGAATTTTTTTTATTTTTACTTTCGGTAATGAACTGACAACAACAAACAAAATCATAAAAGAAAAGAGACGAAAGCTACCCAATCAAGTTGCATAAGACTGCTCAGCTTAAGAAAATTCCACTGAGACCCATATATTTCACGCCAAACATATAAAAGATTTTTCTGCATGTAAGAAAAGAAAAAACAATAAAAAATGAATTAAATTTCACTAATGAATCAATTACTAGTTGGGAGTTTCAATTTAACATACCTTGTTCTTGACAAACTCCTTCCAAAGCTTTAAGTAATCACTGCAATCTGTTTCATACTGACCTTCATTGTAAAGATGATGAGCTGCATCCTGCACCAAAGGAAACAGGTAAGATAAAACACAACCAAAATTAGTGATAGCACGTAAAATAAAATAGACACCAAAAATTCATTTATATTACAGACCATTGCAGCTATATTAACCATCTCTTCTGGCAGAACTGAGCTCCTTAAATAGGTGACTTGACTCTGCAATTGCAACTCTATCAAGATCGTCCCAGAACTCTTTTTCAGGTCCAAAATATTGCTGAAGAATTAATTCAAAGAATTAGAGAATGAGCATTGAAATTAAAATACAGAAGTAACAAAAAAAAGAGATCAATATGCTTTATCAATCCTTACTTTTATTTTCGGATACAACGTTTCGTAGTGTGAGAGGTACTGTTTGTCAGCCTCATAGGAAGAAAGTTTCTGAAGAACGTCACTCTTAGAAAGCTCCTGTAAAAAATATGCAAAACTGTAGTAAGTCAATCTAGTTATTATACTCCAATCCAACGATAATATAAAAAAGATAACAAGAGATATGATGGTCGTACATAACATTCTGAACGGACCTCCCAATCTAATACCAAAAGTTTATAAAACGTTGACGGATCTGTCTCATCATAATGACAGCCTTGATAGTTTTTAAAGCCCCATCCTTTGTAGTTGAATTGCTCCAGAGCTCGTCGGACATTTTTATTGCCGTATTTCACGGGATCCAATTCACACTTGAGGACGTATTGCAATAGCTCCGAATGAGGGGATAGCCCTTTTGAGAGCAAATATAGTTTGATTTCTTGACGGAGGATTGGGTGGATTGGCTTGACAGGTATGCCATCGTATGCGGCGTCATTGGAGAAATCTAGACCTGGAGCGGCCGCCGTTGCCAGAAATTCTTGGTCGGATTCTGAAAGACGTAGACTGGAAAAGGCTCTAGCGGGGACTTTGATTGTCAAGGCTTGCAGATCGATCTCTGCATTTAGTAAAAGCAAGCCCAGATACAGATCATCCTTTACCGCATTCCACGCCACCTCATCCTCCTCTTGGAAACCCAACTGCACCTCCTCCTCCTCCTCTGGATACTTCTTCTTCCACCACTGCTCCCCCTCCTCCTCATCGTCCGAATCATCCTCCTCATCATCTGAATCCGCCTCCTCTCCCTCCTCCTCCTCCGCATCCATCTCCTCCTCTCCCTCCTCCCCATGCCACTATCCATCTCTCTCCTCCCACGCATATTCCTCTGTATCACTAGCGCGAGACGAATCGGAACTCTCATAATATCTCCTTTTCCAAACCGACTCAAGCTCCGTCTCAGATCCACCCCTCTTCACTTTACTTCCTCTATTTTCACCACTCGCAGGGGCAATTGACACCTCCATCGTGCCTACCCTCCCACTACTTCTTCTTCCTTGCTCGCGAACAAATGAACAGACGAGGCCTTATTTGAGGAAGAACGGTCGATCTAGTCTAGAGTTGAAGACATTAGAGAGAGAGATCCTCTTTGAGTTAGTTAACTGGTTGAAATTTGGGGGAAGGCCTAACCCTAGAAGTTGCGTTTGATTTATACAAGGAATAAGGATTCGACTAATCATACAATGATCATACGATCATACAATCTTATATATATGGATCTATTGTCACTGACTCATGAATTTAATTTTGTTTCCTCTTAAATTTGAATTGAGTGAAATATTATTGTCGGCCCGCGATATTTTATTCAGGCTGCACTTTGATTTTCTTTTGGCAAATAAAAATGCCTTGTCCATTGAACGATTGAACGAGTACTATGCATCTTTTCCAAACTAATTATTTGTAGTAACGTTTTAATTTTCTTTTTGTTGTTTCGGCCCGATGAAGCCTATTTTTAATTTTTAATTTGTCATTTTGTTTTTAGCTTGGGCCGCCCGTTTTTTAGGCAGTGTTGGGGTAGCTTTTTTGTTCTTTTTCTTCTTTTGTAAATTATAGAAAATTGTATTACTTCTAAAATTTATAAAGAAAATTACGTTTGGAAGGGGTATATCAAAAGTCCTCTCCAAATTTACTCAAAAAAAAAAAAAAAATTATTTGTAGTAACTATATTATTAAACCCCACATAAACACCTATTATTTTTTTTTCAAGAAGTACAAGTTGTCTATTCTTTTTCAAATCAATTCTACTAGATGCGAAATTCGAATCCTTATCTATGGAAAGTTGAGATTAATGTTTTATTACTAGATTATTCTAGTAATGGTCTTACATGTTATTATTATAATATTATTGTACATAGTTATTACTGAATGAATATCAACAGCTCATGAGTTAGAAAAAAGTTTTTACTGCATTAATTCGTAAAACTTGCTAATATTTTTTTTGACACAATGATCTTGATATATTTGGATGAATTGAATTGATATAAGATACCACAAATTGAATTGAGTTTGCATTTTAGTCCTTTTCCAACGGTAGTATATTCTGCATTTAAGAAGACTTGAGGGTTAGGCATAACAGTTAGTATTTATGGAAGTAATTAAATGGTAATAAACGTCTGTACACAGTTAATCAAATTTAGATCAAGATAGGGGAATATAGTATTCATCATTACTTGCCTTTATTAACCGAGTAATAGTGAGATTCGGTTCGCTCTAGTTTGACTAAGTCAGCACAAACCTTTCTTACCTTACGTAAATTATTTCCATAATAAACTAAGGAAAGAATTGATTAACTCAGACTCCTTAATTTCCTTCTCAACCGAAGCCTATAAATACAATACAAACCCTCCTTCCTTCCTGCACTAAACTAAACCCTAGCATTTTCCTTCTCTTTCTCTCTTGTCTCTTCTCTCATTTCTTCAATCTAGCTAGGCGCGAAATTCTCTGAGAAGTAGAAGTTAGTGGAGAAATCTGTGAGGATGGAGAGTGCAAGCACGAGTAGTAGTAGTGGAATCAGTGGGTGCAAAAGGAAGAGAACCGCTGGAAGGCAGAAAATCGCCATTGAGCCGATCCAGAACGAACCTTCTCGCCAGGTATTTGATGAGATTCCTGCTATGACTTTTGGGTTCTTTTTTGTATTGTAATCGTTTCTAAGAAGTAGATCTGTCTCGAAATGAGTTTTGAAGCGCATCTTGGTATATTTTTTTTTTCGAATTTCTGGTTTTGATATTGTTTTGATCTGATATTTTTATATTTCTTTAGGGTTTTTGTTAGCTGCAAAGGCTTCAGTTTTGATATTTGGTTTGAGATTTCGATTTTTGATATTTGTTTACAGTTGTTGTTCTGTAAGGATTTCTGTTTTTGTTATAAAAGAAAAGATTTATGTTTTTGATATTTGGTTCCATATTTCGTATTTTGATATTTGTTCCATTCTTTAGTTATTGAGTTGCAAAGCGAGTAAAACATCTGGCCTAGTTATATTCTTTTCTGTTTAGACTGCCTTGAGTTATTTATTTATCTTACAATTTTTCTTCTCTGTTTAGTGTTTTGGTACATTAGAGTTTTTTTAAGGATAGATTTTGATGTGTTTCCATTCTTCAAGCAACAATTATTTTAACCAGTTTTTTATTTATCCTTCAGGTTTGCTTCTCAAAAAGACGCAACGGTCTATTCAAGAAAGTGCGCGATAAAGGTTATCGCTTTCTCCCCAGCTGGCAAGCCGTTTTCCTTCATCCACTCTTCAGATTCTTCAAACTCCGACTGCCACATGTCACTTCCTAATAGGCCGTCGGATCAGGACCTAAAGCTTTCTGAGCTTGATTCCTCTATAAAGGATGCTAAGAGAAAGAAGGCACTTGTAAAAGCCAGCTTAGGTGGCGATGACGTGGCAAGTCTAAAGCCGGATGAGCTGGACGCGGCCGTGATGAAACGTCAGCGTTTTAGTGCTGATTTGGTGCTCAGATATGATAAGCTGTCCTTTCTGCCTTATCAGCTCGTACCTGTACCGGTACAAGAACCGGTAGATATTCAGGTTGGAAACGGGTATGACGGTTTATATGGCAGTGTTTCTCATGCTGAGTTATTTTCGTTAGATGATTTTTATTGTGGTGCTGGGTCAGCATCTTCGGTTGATTTTTATTACGGTGGTGAGTTTGGATTATTGTGCTGAATCAATGTGAATTGATTGTTGTGTTAGTTAGGCAATTGAATTTTGGTAGTATGCTAATTTAGGTGAGTGAGATAGATCAGAGAAATGTAATTAATTGATCAAGGCGATATGTATGTATCTTTGTGTTTATGAATATTTGTAACTTAGTCTATTTTTGTTAATGCCATTTGTCTATTTGCCAATATTTTTCATGTGATCTTTTGTAAGGATTGCGTCTGGTGTTTTTTCCTGTTTTATTTATTTGAAGTTAACTCAGAATCCTAAATCTTTTTTTAATTGTTCTTTTATTCTCTATTTTTTTTTTACTTTTATTTCAATTGCTTTGTTCCTTACTGTCTTATACTTGGTCCCAGATGTTTGATAATGTTAGGTCTTGATGTTTAATTGTTTTATCATTTGTTGGCAAATTTAGAAAGCAAAAAAAAAAAAATGTTATAATTGTCTCAAAAGATTTGAAAGAGAGAATAGATTTCGAAGTGTTTTTATCAGCAACTAGTATTTAATTTACCCTCGCTTCGCTTCGGCCCGAACATAAACAATTATAGAGAGTTCTTGTTGAATATTGCGTTATTCCACATCCTTTGTTTCAAAACATAGAAAGATATACCATAAACTCACTCCAATATTTTTGAGTCTTATATGTGAAGTATCTTATATATAAATATACATGTAACTTTCATTTTTGCTGGGCTATAAGCCTATAATGTATAGGTGATATTATGACCAATTATTCTTTGAAGACACATGTTTATATATGAATATACATGTAACTTGCATTTTTGCTGGGCTAAAATGTATAGATGATAGTATGAGTTATGACCAATTATTCTTTGAAGAGATGTTTATTGGAAGGCCACTTTTCATGGTTGATGTATACTATAATTAAACGATATTTTGAAATATTATGAGATTATAGGTAAAACCTTAAAACTATATTTTATATGATAGATTTAATATTTGCACATTAGCATATCTAATGAAAAGACAATTTTCATGTAAAGATTTTTGGTCATAATATGAAGAAGACACCAAGTTGTAATATTAAATCTATATTACACAACTTGGTATCTGCATATATGAAGACTCATCTGCGTAAGGACTTTTTGATCATAATATGAAGACTTTTGGTCATAATTGTTTACACATCTAATGAAAAGGCAATTTTCATGTAAAGACCTTTGCTATGAAGATACCAAGTCGTATTCTGTGGGATGAGTCTTTATAAAGAGTTTTGAGGGTTAGTAGTGATTCAATACATGAAGTACGTACACACATTTCCACAAAGAATCTTGGCCTACTTTGGCCCAACATGCTCAAAGAATGGAATTGGAGCCAGGCAATTCTACTCATGCCGTTGGATCTGTTGTCAGATTATTATTCTCTTTTTTTTTTTTGGAGGAGTGGAAAGCGATAGCCTTTTACCACTAGTTTTAAATAAAATTAAAAAGTTTTTTGTACATAGCCAGAGATGTTACAATGAATGAGTACTCTATGAAAATGTAATGAAAAATGAAGACTATGCTCTAGCGTAGTTAATGAAACTACAAGTTGAAAGACCACCATGTTGTGAGCTCCTTGATCTCCTTTGTTAGAATCTTGTGCGGCTTGTTTTTATTAGAAAAGATCCGTCTATTGCGTTCGCACCAGATAAACCACCATACCGCGATGCATGTCGCATCCCAACCCTCTCTTGTTCTCTTGGAAGTGATTTCGATTTTTTAGCCAGAAATTGATGATGTTTGGCGATCTATACGTCGGGTTCCAGTCGGCATTGATATGAGTCCAAATAGCTTGAGCGTAGATACAGTTGACAAAAAGGTGTGAAGCGGTTTCTTGCTCTCGATTGCACAGTTTGCAGGTTGGTGTGTGAGGCCAATTTCTTTTGCGAAGGTTATCGGGAGTAAGGATTTTATTATTAAACATCAACCAGCGGAATATTTTGCTTTTCAATGGTGCCTTCATTTTCCATAATCTTCTTTGCCATGAAATTTTAACACCGGAGTTACTAATCATCCTGTAAGTTTGCTTGGCCGTGTAGAGTTGTCAGATTATTATCCTAAGGTCTAAAACGCTTACTGTACCCAATGTTGACGCGTGGCAGAAAACACGGCCAATTTTTATTATACTAGTATAATATGAATTTAGGTTTCTCAAAGAGATCTTTTCAACTCAATCTGTTGCAAACTTCAGCAAAAATGTATTGACAGAGAGAATGTACTAAAATTTCTTTTTCTTGGTAAACTTCAGCAGTTTGTACTAAAATTTCTTTTTCTTAGTAAACTTCAGTAGTTTGAGCAATCGAATCCCCACAAAGATGAACAATGAACCACACTAGCAACAATTCAAAAAATATTTTACGGTCCACAAAACTATAATGAAAATTATACATTAGCACGTAAAACAACAGTTTGGATTATTTAATAGCATACATATTTGTAACTTCAAATCTCTCTCATTCAACTACTCTTTCAGGCTTGCCTGTCAGAACTTCACACCTGTTGAGAGAGCAAATAGAAGGATAAATTAAATGCTTACAAGAAAACCCTATATTATGTCTAATTTGCAAAAAGCGTGCATTATAAGAAATCGTAGAAAAGCCCCTCTAATCATAAAAAGGTTTACCATTAAAGTAAAAGATAAACCAATTTAGTTCAATGCTTATTATTATTATTTTCTTGCAATTCCTGATAATGCAAGGGCTTTTCTGCAATTAAGACATCATGCATGGACATATTTGCAAATCCCCACCCCCAAAAAAACAACAACTCTTATGTACAAACCTGTTTCTTCTTCTTGCGGTGACGCCTCTTACGCCTCGGCTTCTGCGCGTCAGAATTCGAGCTCAGATTGCTTCCCATGCTGTGGTCCCCACCGCTACCTACGCCCGCATTAAATGCCTGCCTACTCGAGCTTCTAGAAGCTCCACCCATACTGTGGTCCCCACCTCTAGCAGGTCTGGAGCTTCTAGAAGGTCCGCTCATGTCGTGGTCCCCGCCACCGCCGATTCCACGCGCATTAAATGCGGGCCTGGAGCTTCTAGAAGGGCCGTTTGAGCTTCTAGAAGGTCCGCTGGTGCTGGAAGAGTTGTTGTCAGAGGTCGAGTGAGAATTAGTCTGACGCTTTTCGAGCATGCGGGCCCGGCTCGGAGGTAACGAGCGAGGTGGCGGCATCAGAACCCGCGCTGATCTTTGCCTCTGTAGAATATTTTAATTTTTTGTTATGAATAAATCAGTAGAGTGGATTTGGTATGTAAATATCTATGTAATTTGTGTTGTGGTACAAAATATCTACTGTAGGAGAACAATGGAATGATGTGAAATAAGTATTTTGTACCTGATTTTTTTCGTCACTTGACATGCCGGATAAGCCTTTTCCCGCACTTGAAGCCGGCTCTCTACATTCAATTTATTAAACGAATAATAATTAAAAACCGATTCATAATCAATCATCTTTATTCTTTATTAACAGACATTTCATCAGACATTTCGCAATTCAAAAATATCTCCTTAAATTTTTAAA
The DNA here is from genome assembly GCA_027726005.1 of Juncus effusus. Taxonomy (NCBI): domain Eukaryota; kingdom Viridiplantae; phylum Streptophyta; class Magnoliopsida; order Poales; family Juncaceae; genus Juncus; species Juncus effusus. The sequence goes on from CM050909.1 coordinate 732,578, forward strand.
CTAAACTTCGCCTAAATCCCTTCCATGCCACTTTCACTGGGCTACACACATGACATTTCGATGTTATGTGTCGACAAAATTACGCCTTAAACCATAAGCAACAAAGAAATTACGTCAGAATCTAGAGAGAGAGAGAGAGAGAGAGAGAGAGAGAGAGTAACAATACTTGGTGCTTTTATCAGTCAATTCATCATCGGCTTCAGCCTCATCACTCGAACTGCCCGACATAAAGAAATCATCATCACTAGTATCCAATGCATCCTCATCACTTCCCGTCTCTTTTTTATTAAAAGAAAATAAACACATTAAATTAAATAACAAATAAAATTAACCAATTATTAATTAGTTCAATTTAAGTTAATTTTGAGAGAAATTTACTGACCTTCTAGATCTTTCCCGCTAGCGGCAGCTTCTATCAAATTCTTTTTTATTTCTTCACGCCATTTATTACGCTTTTCAATTGTAGCGGAATTATCAGCTCCAGTGAATAATGAAACGTACTTTTCGTTCTTCGGAAAAAACTGCACTATACAGAAACAAATAATTTTCTTAAAAATCATATATTATACAAAACCCTAATTCTCAGTTTTCTCTCGATAAAAAAGGGATAAATGCACCGTTAGTCCCCGTACTTAATTAGATTGCAATTTAGTCCATGTACTACTTATTAAAACTTTTTATAAAATACAGGGACTAAGAAGTTTAAATGAGTAGTACAAGAACCAAATTACAATCTGATTAATGTTCAGGGACTAACGTGCATTTTCCCTAAAAATGAACGGAATAAAATAAATAGGGCAGTATAAATGAACGAACCCTTATATATTCAAGATCCTCTTTTAGTTTTGACAGTTGACTTATTATTTGTCCTTCCGCAACTTGGTCAGACGTGGAGCGCTGCTGTTTCTCAAGCCTTCTTATCATTCTCTCAATCTTTCTCCTCTCTATAATAAAAATACAGACAAATCAAAGTACAATCACAGAACAGATTATAAGATTAGAGAGCAATTGAAAGGAAATACAATGTAACTTACCAACGAATTTGATTTTTCTATCTCTCAGCTGGATTTTGCGCATTATCGCCAATCGATTCTGTTCTTCCTGCTGCCTCTTTAATTCGTCCAATTTCTTTTGCTGAGCTTCCCTCACTTCTCCAGGAAGTTCCTTCAATAAATAAAACCAAAAAAACACCAGAAAATGAGAAAACCACTCCCGTTTTTGCAAATTCAGAACAATGCAAGGTGCAATTCATAAAAAAACGAGTAAAGAGAGTTTGTATTTCTACCTTGCGAAGGAATCTCTCGGCGGAGCGAATCTGGTTCTTGATCGAGACGGACTTGAGCTTCTTCCGCTTCTTATTATCGGGCCCGAGTGCTCCTTTCTGCTTCGGCTTGGGCCGGCGGCCGTTGCTCACCGGCCGCCGCTCCTCCACGCGACGCCGCGCGTAGCCTCCGTGCGCCATCCCTACTTGACTCTGATTCGTACAAGAGAAAAACAGTGTTTTTGTTCTAGGGTTTAGTTAGGTTTTGGGGCATTTTTGCGCTGTGGTAGATAGTTCAGTTGTAATTTGTAAATTGTAATGGATAGAGAGAAAGATATGAGGTGAGTGATGAAATGATGATTGGGCCTCGGCCTTGTAATTTTATTGAATATGAGCCCTTGTAATTTTCTTTTTCTCTCTTTTCGTGTGTATGAGGGGGGTTCAGGACGTTGGGAATGTGATAGTATATAAATAAATAGTAAATAAATATACGTGCAGCTTCTGGTACATGATTTAAACAAACAACTTCTGGTGCTTTAATATAATAAACATGTAATTTTTGGTTGTAAAAATAAAAATAATTAAACAAGCAACTTCTGGTGCATAAGTAAAAATAAACATGCAACTTCTGGTTGCGTAAATAAAATTAAACAAGCATCTTCTGGTGCGTAGTTAAAAATAAACGTGCAACTTCTGGTTGTATAAATAAAAACTAAACAAGCAACTTCTGGTGCATAAAAAGAAATGATAAGCAACATCTGGTGCTCGCTTACTTTGGGTCAGAGTCGTGCTGATAACGTGTTATAAAATAAAAGAGCAAATAACTATAAAACAGAGAATTGGAAAGAGAGAATTATGTATTGAATTGTGGATTAAGAATACAATAGCCACTGCCCTCTTTATATAGTAGAGGGTGAGTGCTGACCAAGAAATCTCTTGCCTGATTTAGAATTACAATAAAAGAAATAATTTAACCTAAATACAATAGAATATACAGTAATAAATATCCTGCCATGACTCCTTCCATTGTTATAAACATTTCCTAATTTATCTTTGTTTAGGGGCCAAGTAATGTACATCCACATTAATTATATTCATAACAGTGAGTTTATTTTGATACACACAAAATATTTATTTTGGAAGTTCTAGTTTGGGGAAGTTATTTTAAAGAGACCTCGTGTTTTGATTGAAGAAACTACAAGTGTTTTTATTTGGATTTAGGGGAAACTACAAGAGTTTTACTATGGAAGGTAATTGATAAAACAAAAGAACTAGAATATCGTGATTCATTCTTAAATGTTAGTATATTTGTTTAACAAGAAATAGCTCAACCCAATGGACAATATGTTTCATGCCCAACTCCTTGCTCAATGCGGAATGTACAGTGTAATCACAAACCACAGCAAAAGTACTTGACATCTTAAGCTTCACTAATTATTATATAGAAGGCTAAAAAAATATATATATTATATATGGCTATATTAGAGTATTAACGTGACAATAATGAATTGTAGAGGAACTAAAAGTAGAAACACAAATTTTTGTTACGTTACCAATATTTGTAACATTAATGAGTACGCACACACTTAACCAAAATAAAAGGTGCATAAATGAGCTTATCTAATAGTTATGAAGTCAAAATTAGACAAATAAAAATAGTAATAAAAATGAGCTATAAATAATTCATAGTCAAATTCATACTTACCATATCAAATTCCATTAGATCACTGAATTAAATATCAAACTAGACTTGAACATGCCTACCTAATATCAAGCATTTCTTTAAAATCAAAACACTATTCTTTAAAACATCAATCAATTTAAAACGTCTAAGAACTTTTTTTTGTATCATCTCTTCGTTTATTAAACCATAAGAAATACAAGTAAAATCAACATAAACTCAATAAAACATTCATCAAGATGTGTTTATTTATGAAACCATAATTAATCTGGATAGGGTAAGCTTTATTATATTATGGAAAACCATTATATTACATAGCTGCTTTCATTGCAGAAATCTTATTCTTTGTTCTTATATCATACTATATGTATATATAAACACCGCTCAAATCCATCTCAGTTGAAACTGATAGAATAAACTGGCTGTTGATTCGGATAAAACAACCCCCAATTCTGCTCGATCCCCGCCGATTTCTGATTCTCATTGAACATCGCAAACACATACGTCTCCAAAGCCGTAGGTTTCTTTGGCGTGCCCTTACCGACATGCCTAATCAAATTCTGATTATAAGTCTGCGCGTTACTCACTGAAGCATCAGTTCCACCGGCTGACGGCCAACCGCTCTCTGATACCACAATCCCCACGTTGGATCCGCCGACCTTCTCCATGGCCGAGTAAAGTGCGTCTATCATCGCGTCAAAGAGATTTTGGTATTTGTTTGAGCCGTCTGTTACCACCGTGCCGGAAGAGGTGAATAAAGCGTAGTTGAGAGGGACTGAGGATGGGTTGCCCACGCGGCTGAAGTATGGGTATATGTTCGCCAAGAGAGGCGCACCTAATAATAATAATAATAATAATAATAATAATAATAATAATAATAATAATAATAATAATAATTAGTATTATTATTATTATATTAAAAATAAATAATAATAACAATAATAATTAAAGGGTTTTAATTACCTGTTTGAGCCAAGTATTTGACAATAGAGGACATGTACGAAGATGAGCTGGAAGAGAAAGCGCCGGCAGAAGGAGGATACGAGGTTCCTATCACATCGAAGGAGACTGAAGTCGAGACCTTGATTTTGTTTTGGAGACCGGCCGAAGAGAGAGCGGTATATACGTTTTTCATCGCCGGTAGAATATTCGAGGCGGCGCTTCCGCTCACCTCGTTGCCTACTGCTATATACCTGTTTGTAGAAGAATATAACGGTATATGAATATTTAAAATAGTACATAAATTCAAGAATATATTCAAAATAATATATTAAAATCTAAAAACAGACAAAGTTAATGTATATCAAAAACAATATATAGTCAACAAAAATATTATATAGAAAATTCAAAACAGTATATAACCAAAACAATATAAAATGAATAAAAAAGTATATAAATATATAAATATATAAAAGTTTTAAAACACTATAAAATATATTTAGATAATAATAATTAGGTTGATCATGTTATTACTTGAAAGAGACGGCCGGGTAATAGGCTTGGACGTTATTCTTCACCCAAGTGGCGGCAGCTGAGGAACTCGACGCCAGTGATGCGAGGTCAGTGTTAGCAACATCCATAATCAAATCGATGTTGGTTCCTTTGAGCGCGTTTAGGACAGCGGAATTCGGGGCATAAATCCTCATCGCTTTGATTCCTTTCGATTGATAGAGCTTCACGACATTCGCTGGCGTGGGGAGGTTGTTTCCGTTCATGCCGTAGCAGACCCCTATCGATTCCACAACTGTAGAAGTGATTGATCGTTGAATTAGTACTGATTAAATTATATTTGTTTTATTAAGAATATGTAGTTGTTTCTTCTGTAAATATAAAAGTTTAAGAAGATTATATGACATTTTGAAGCGTTTTAATTTTTAATAGAATATTGGTTTTTGTAATTATATATAGGAAATTAATTAATTTTTGTATGCATCTATTACAACTGGAAAACTCTGAATCCTCAATATATAATGCTAGCATCCTAAAATAAATCGTGAGTTTTCTCCATTATATATTAAAAAGAAGTTGAGCAAAATAATAATGACAAAAAGTATTAACACAGAAAGAGAGAGAGAGACTTGTGGGGATAGACACAAAAACTCCGATGAGCAGTGCAAGGGCAGTCAGGGGCACATAATTTTTCATAGTTATTTTGATGCTCCAAACAAGAATAAAAATATTCTATACTATATTTTTTTCTGTATCTCTCTATTTCCAAAAGAAAACTTGTAATTTAATTTGGACTATATCATATCATCTCATGCATGCTTATATATATATAAGAACAGATATATGGGATGGAGAGTTCACATAATTTGTCGCAACCAAGTTTTTCAACCACGCCGTTAATGGTTTAGTCAATTTTTACTACTGGTCCACCATTTCAGTTCACCGAGCATGATTTTTGAAAAAGCAAAATATTTGTCAACTACACAGAGATTTTTTGATAATCATCCTTCTGAAATTCTACCTGCCTAAATAAAGTGATTGATATTTTCACAATTTATACCCGATATATGTTCCTAATCCTAAAATTAATAATATTTATTGGTCATTCCTGAATCCGTAAATTTTTTATAGTACAAGTAAGCTTATTGTATGCACAGTATTCTGCTTAAGCATAAAGTTGGTTGTAGAGAATCCAGTTTGCAACCCCAACTACTAATCTCCTCGGTCAGTCTCTCTTAGACCTGTTGAATTGAAACTAATAGATCAAAATGTTTTAAATAAAAAATGAAAAGGCACACACATTCTATTTGGATTTTTTATATTTAGGAAAGGATAGACTCAAAATTGCACCGTAATTGATGGTTTTGAAGTACAAATTTCTACTCTTAGTCTTAGTGGATGGCGAAATATATATATAAATAAATCAAATAATTTAAAAAAGAAATTGCATGCTTCTTGACCCATTGTGGAATATCTTTGAATGATATTGGAAATTTATGGAAAAAAAAAAATTAGAGAGCATGCTTTTTCTCATTAAAATCTTGACACAATATGATCAGAGCCGGTCCTGTGTTTTCAGAGATTTTTAACGAATATTATTATGAGACCTAGAAAATAATATCTACTTACAAAACTTTTTTAATCCTGAAAGAATTATAAAAAAAACTTCAACATAAAAGATAGAACTTTTAAATTGTATTATGCATCATGCTTTCCAATCAAATCACCAAATTGTAATCAAGACTCAATTTAAATCAATAGTGCTTGAAGCTTTTTTTTTTTTTTTGATATAATGGAGAAGACTCAAAATCCCACATTCATTTTGTTGGCAATGCGAATTGAATCCCCAATCTCATGAATCACATGCATAGTATTCAACAAACTAGACTAGAGATCATTAGCGAATAGACAAAGCATCTGTTATTCTCTTCAATTGAACAATAAACCTTAAAAATCTCGGGTTCAAATCATATTTACCTTAAAAAAAATTAGTGAAAAAAATTTAAAACAAAAATGAAAATATAAATGAATACAAATTATATAATCCTTTTTTTTAAGGAATAAAAAAATAGAAATCTTATAGGGAGATGTTATATCACGACGCACTGTAACATTAAATTCCAATGCGGATATGAGAAATATCTGCAAAATTTTTGTTATTATTGTTGGGTTTCGGACGTGCATAGCGCAGCGGAAAAACTAAATTTTCGTCCAAAACCAATCCGAGGATCCATGCGTACCGGTTAAATCAAAGAAATAAATCTTAAAGATACCTTTCGGATTATGCTTAATCCGTGATGTTCAAACCATACGTGTTGTCCAAGCGCCTCTAAACCGGTTACCGTCCTAACCGATTTTCCGTCCGTCTAGTCCGTCCAGGTCGGATCGTGCGGAAGCCATCTATCGCACACACAATCGGTCTTCACCGAAACTCTCAACAAGCCGTTCTCATCTTCTTAGGCCGAATAGATCACAAGCACCGAAAGTATGAACGTCTCTACCGGTATCCACACGAACATTCTTAAAACGGGAAGAAGAACAATATATATGCTAGTAGTTTGTTCTTCTCTTGCATAAGAAAACTCTTTTTCTTCTTCTTATTTTGTCTCACAAAAGATGTATAATTCTCTCATATAATTGCACCCTTTCATTTTTGTCATATAAAAGGAAATCACCCTTTAGTAATTTTGTCACACAAATGAGAAAGGATATTTTCTCTCTTTTGTCTCACAAAAGAGAATGCGAAATAATGAGAGAGAGAATAATGTAGTGTACTAAATTTGGAGCTCTCTATGTCCTTATATAGAGGTGAAGAGTCATGTCTCTTCACACTAAAAGATGTGTATGACATCATTCATCATTATCCACATGTCATCATCTAGACTCTTCTAGATTACATGATCTTTTGTACTCATAGTCTTTATATACATATATATCACATCTTATCACATAAGATGACAATATATTTTGTGACATTCTTATGCAACTCATCATATAAGTCGCTAGGATTTTCTGTGTCCGTTTCAGTTTGTTCTTTGTGTGTGACCATGTAGGTTCACTTAATGCTGGCAATAGACTTGACAGTCTATAAATCATGAGCGGACTCTAGCAAACCATCATGACTACCCAATTTAAGTGAATATCGGTGATCCGATTTACCCAATCAACAATCACGTATTTAGTCCCTTTGTCACACGATATCTATATCGATCATAAGACATGTAATACGTCATCCTTATATTAATCGAATTAATATTTCTTGATCCCGAATTAAACTGAACAAGAACAAATGACATTAATAACTCTTATTAATTCATTTGAGTATGGCCATACATTTTGTTCAGTTCAATTCATCAAGAGGCCTAAAGATATCTCTCTCATTTATGAGAGGAACAAATCCCGTCTTGATTGCACTCATCCCTCTACATGATTCATTATACACCTAATCATAACCGTTATGACTATCCGGTTAAAGACAATGTTAGATTATGTTAAAGTATAAAATTACTCATGTTGAGAACTAAGACAATCTCAGGTTAAAGGACTATAAATACTTTATGTTACAAGAATCGCTAATGACGTATAACATGAAGCATTCTTATGGCGGGTCAGTCCAGTATATGGTCTCTAACATATACCTATGTTAATGACTTGATAACTATTTATCCATGATCAGTAAAACATGATCATCAGTCAACTAATATACTGGTGTACATTTATAGCTTGTATATAAATATATATTTATTTATATCCGCAAGTATATTTGTCTCCACAAATATCCTATAAATGATCAGGGACTATTTAGAATAGCATTCATAATACTTTATAGTTTTACTATCAAAGTCACGCACTTTGATGACATAAAGCTGAATTGCATATTCATGGTCTATTTTAATTATATTAAAATAACCTATACGCACATATTATATGAAATATCTTAGAATAATTATAATGTTTGTTAATTCAATCCGTCAACCTAGGTCACAAACACTTTGGCCTAGAGCATAACACCATCAATTATTTTAGTATAAAATATTATGATACATTATTATGATATATTTGATACGTTATCCAATACGAGTACCAATATCTGATACGATATTGTTGGGTTTCTACCGTTCATAACGCAGCGGAAAAACAAAAACGAAACAAAATCGAATTCGAAACCCAAAAGAAGGATACGTGAATTACAATTAAATCAAAGAAAATTTCATAACTTTGTACCTTCGGATTACGCTTAATCCGTGATGATCAAAAGCGAATTTGGTTGACGCTTTTCTTTGCCCGATTCCAAACCGGTTTCCAAACCGATCCTTTGTATGTTTCGCCTAACCGGTCTGACAAACCGATCTCCAAGCAAACCGATTCTCCAAACAAATCACGGTTTCAACCCGAATCACAAAGACGCCGCACTTCGCTTCGTCCTCTACCGGTATCCACACGAACAACCCCTTTGAACGGATAAAGAACGATATATGCTAGTACCCGTTCTTCATTTCTCTCACAGAAAAATAACAAGAGAATAATTTTCGGATTTTTCTCTCTTTTTGTCTCACAAAATTTGGCCGAAAAAATTATGATCCCTTATCTGATTTTGGGGTGTCTCTTGTGCTTACATAGTCCATAAGTTTCATATCCTATGTGCATGGTAACTATATGTGCAACACACCTTATCACATAAGATGCAGGATTGGATATGTCACTTGACTATGTAGCTCTCCATACAACTTATCACATAAGTCATGATTTTTCTGTGTACGTCTCAATCGTTGTTCTTTGTGTGTGACCATGTAGGTTTACTTAATGTTGGCAATAATCACAACGGATTATAAATCATGAGCGGCCTCTAGCAAGACATCATGATTACCCAAATTAAGCAAATATAGATGATTCGATCAAACCTAATTTATGTCATGCATTGTATCCCTTTGTTACACGATATCTATATCGTCCATAAGGCATGGTATGTGTCAACCTTATGTTGGTCGATAAATGTTTCTTGACACCGAATTTGATTGAACATGAAATGACATTAATAACACCTTATTAATTCACTTGAGCACGGCCGTGCGTTTCTTCAATCAAATAATCAAGAGGCCTAAAGATATCTCTCTCAATTTATGAAAGGAACAAATCCTATCTTAATTAAACTCTTTCCTCCGCATAATTCATTATATACCTAATTATAATCTTTATGACCGCCCGATTAAAGACGATGTTAGATTATATTAAAGTATAAAATTTCTCATGTAGGAAACTGAGATAATCTCAAGTCTAAGGATTACAGATACATTCTTTATTGAGAATAACTAATGACACGAACCATGTAGTATTCTCACGGTGGGTCAATCCAGTATATGATCTCTAACATATACTTATGTTAATGACTTAATAACTCTTATTCATGATCAGTAAAACATGACCATCAGTCAACTAACATACTGATGTACATTTATAGCTTATCACAAAGTATGTTTGTCTCACAAACATCCTATGAATTATCAGGGACGGTTTAGAATATCATTCATAATACTTTATAGTTTTACTATCAAAGTCACATACTTTGATGATATAAAGCTGAATATCATATTCAAGGTTCATTTTAGTAATAAGAATAAAATAACCAATACGCTTTTATTATACAAAATATCTCTAAATAAACACAATGTTTGTTTAACACAATCCATACATCTAGGTCTCAAATATATTGGCCTAGGGCATACTACTAACAGATATCTGACATTATATTGCTGGATTTTCAAAGTATCCGCGTAGCATAGGCTATTGTGTTAATATTGAATATACTATTTTGTAGTACTTATAAATTATTTTTTAGGATGGGGGCTGGATGGGGGCTGACAAAAAACCGAGAGAAAACCAAGAATTCTTTTCTTTAAAGTAGAGTTTATTAGTGGCACTCTTAAATATTAACTGTTAAATTATAGTGATTATATGATATTATTAGTGTTAATTTTAACATTTTTAGATAAATCATAAAAATAATATTTCTCGGAATAATTTAAAGAGAGCCTAATGTGCATTTCTTTGATATTAGAAAAAAAAAAATGTAACCAATATTAGAAAATTCGTCCAAATTTTATGTGAACTATAAAAAAATTTAGATTGTAGACAAAATTATAAGATACATGTGAAGAATTAATCCAACTAATCTAGCATGCTTCTAAAAATGGTTGAAATCAAACAACATATATACAACCTTAATGGATCTATTAAGTGTGATTTACATTGACCATAATAAATTGTAAACTACATTAACTATTTGTACTAAAAGTGTGAAAATTGGCAGGATGAAGCTTTTTGCTTTTTAGCAATTTTGTCTCTTTTTTATTTACTTAGATGACCTTCCTTTTTTATTTATTCAAGAACTTTAATTTCAAATATCAATGCTAAGGATTAGAAAAGAATTTTTCAAAGGCATATGTTGAATTTTCAATTTCATAAGGGGGGCCGGGCTCCCCTAGTCCCCCCTTGGATCCGCCCCCTGGTTTAACTAACATATATGTTGCATTTGTAGAATTGTATATATTGGTTTATAGTACTCATTTTTACTTTTCTGTTACATATTTATTGTTCAAATTATTCTTTAACCCATTAATTAGAATTCAGAAATAAAACATGACAATCTAGGCTTAACTATGATATATATTCCTAAATGACCCAAAACACGAATTAGAACAACCATAAGCACTACCAAAATATTGATTTGATTGGCTTGATCCGTACATCGTATACAAAGTTGTATTGCTCAAATGGGTACAAAATTGTTCTGAAACGCAGAACCGATTTATTCTAAATACCGATCCGAAATACAAGTAATGCATACACGAATTACATGTAGCCTTATCGACCCATAACCCGAACCCGTCTGACCAATAACTCCAAGGACTCGAAACCTAAATGATCCGAAATCTGAATGATCCGTTACCTGAATAATCTGAGACCCAAATGACTTCAGACTCGAACAACATGAGACCCAAACGATCCGAGAACCGAACAAACCACCTTTTGAACACAAAAGCAACACATATGCAATCAAGATCCGTCCATGCTTCCTAATGCATCAATCCATGAAAAAAGTCTAGCAAGGACACATAAGTAACATAATGTACATGTTTAAGGAGCTAGCAAAAACTGATTCGACTCTAAAGTCCGGCCAAACTAGTCTGACATCGAGTGATACGAAGCCCAAAATCATATGAAACTCGAACCACCTGAAAATTCATATCAAAATCATATAAAACTCGAACCACCTGAAAATTCATATCAAAATCATATGAAACTCGAACCACCTGAAAATTCATATCTGACATTGAAAACATTGTATTAGTAGCACTAAAATTTAATATATTGGCATTTGAATCATATATTTATATTGTATACTAAAGATTATGTGTTAATAGTAGAAGCGATTCATGACAAATTATGTGTTTCACTGAATTGGGCATAAAAATGTACATAAAAAAAATATCTACATGAAAAATTTCAGAAAGAGAACGAGATTAGACTGATTTGGGCATAAAATGTACATAAAAAAAATGTCTACATGAAATTTTTTCAGAAAGAGAACGAGATTAGACTGATTTGTGCATAAAACTTTACATAAAAAAAATTATAAAAAGAGAACAAGGTTAGACTGATTTGAGCATAAAAGTTTACATAAAAAAATTACAAAATGAGAGCAAGATTAGACTGATCAGACTGATTTGTATACTGAGAAAAATTGACCAACAAAATAGCGCGAACTGTGTATTTTTTAGTTCTATGTTCAATAAAAAAATCAAATAAAAAATTACATGAAGAAATTTCAGAAAGAGAACGAGATTAGACTGATTTGGGCATAAAAATGTACATAAAAAAATATCTACATGAAAAAATTTCAGAAAGAGAACGAGATTAGACTGATTTGTGCATAAAACTTTACATAAAAAAATTATAAAAAGAGAGCAAGGCTAGACTGATTTGTGCATAAAAGTTTACATAAAAAAATTACAAAATGAGAGCAAGATTAGACTGATTTGGGCAAAAAAATTTACATAAAAACACACTTAAAAAAAAATGAGTAAAGGAAATCTGAAGAGCATATCAATAAGAAACAAATCAAAACAAAATCTCTTTAAAACAAAATTAGGAATAATAAACAAAAAACTAGGAATCAAAACGAAACTAGGAATAGTAGACAATATACAAAGTTCAAACAATAAAAAAAGATGAATACCCGGCCATTTTTCTGAGCTTAAGAGTAAAAAAAACAAAAAGTGATGTTTGTTTTTGGGAGGAGAGACTGTTCTTATACGAAGCATGTTATTATATACAAGGTTTTTGTAGGATAACAATTTCCAATTATTCTTATACATATGTAATTATTTTATATACAGTTTGATGTAACCGGTCAAATTTTGAACAAAAGAACTACCCCATTGGCCATTGCACATACAACATATAACCCACTTCACTTATTTTTTGGTTGCATCACCTCAAATCACCGAGATATCTAGATTAATATTAGCTAACTTCATTATATGTGCGTCCTCATTTGCTTCTTTTCCTGCTATTAAAAAAATGTACAACAAAATAGAATCAATTATGTCATTGAGTTCAAATTAAAAGATTAGATATAATTAAAGAAGTAATTGCATTTCCCGATTACCAAACATTCTCGACATAATTATTTTAGTTTCTGAAGTAATATTATAAATAGTAATGGGCCCCTTTGCTATAGGATAATATGGAGAAAGAAAATTAAAAAGAAATATTAAAAATTAGGCAAAATTGTGATAAGAAAATAAAACACCAATTTTTTTATTTTCTTTTAGTTTACACCAAAAATTAACAAAGTAGTTTCGCCATTAAACCATCCAAATAAAAGAAATAGATTGTTTTTTCTTTGCAGCCGGTCATTTCATTGCAAATATTGTTAATTTAATCCTTCCCAGCCGGTCATTTCTTCAGAAAAAGTAGCAGGTGATTTGTTTTGAAACTGGTTGTTTTTCTGCAGCAGGCCGACTTATTAATTACCAGCTCACGCAACAGTGTACAACAGAAAAGGTTACCAGGCTTATCTGCGGTGTTCCTAAACCACGTCTATGTAAAACTAATTCTAGTATTTATTAGCCTGCAAAGCATGTTCACTGTACGGTACGACTGTCTTTGTCTCGGTAACCGAAAGACATTGATTAATGCTATTGTTTTTTGGGCTTTTATTATCTCTATTATTAAGTTTTTTAGAGGATGATATAGAGAGCCAAAATGGGCGGATAGGTTAATTAGGCAATCGTTGGCCTCTTTTTCAGTTTCTTTTTCTTTTTATTTGTTTAGAGAATTAGAGGTATGATAAAATATTGTTAAAAAAATAAAATTTACGAGATAGATTAATGGTTTAACAATTTTATTTATCGAACATAATTTGTTTTCACAAATCCTAAATATAAATATTGATAGATTGTTTTACATCAAATTTTAGGTATTGGACCAGTTCCTATTCCTGTTAAAATTATATATTGACAAAATTATATAAAAACAATTATTTTTATTTTGAGGATAAATTACAATATTATTAAATATTTATCACATTCAAGTATTTTTGTGAAGTTCTCTCGATCCAAATGTGATTTGAATATAATCTGTAGCCGTTGTGGATTAAGCTGGCTGATAAATCTAGTATCACTTGAAGGGGTCGCGGCGATGCTGCGGGTATGAGATTATTTATTAGTTTTTTTATAACATAAATACATAATATAATAGCATAAAAGGTGCTCATTTATATACACACATCATATTATTACAATAAGCTCAACATATTTCATGTTTCTCAAAACATAACTACACTACTTCCTTTGAGTACAAAGAAAATGACAACATAGAATTAAACTTACACAACCAGGAAAATATATACATGGAATGATGAAGTTTTGGCCATGTCAGACTATCATTCCACAAAATTCTTTCTTTTTACAAACTTTATATGTATCTTGTTTGCTATCATTTGGAGTTGTTTCATTAGTGCAATGTTAAAAATAATATTATAGAAAGTTAAATGAATGTTTTATGCAAACTTGATTAATTTAATAATGATAAACATAACTCATTTTTTTGCTTCTTGTTTCCTTTTTGAAGAAATATAAATACGCTCCCAAAGAGTTTCGGCGGTTTAGGTTTAGCAAATCTATATACGCAAAATGAAGCTCGACTTCTCAAATGACTATGGAAGCTAGAGCATGATCAAAATGGCTTATGGGCAAATTTCCTTCATTTATTGTATGGCATCTCTGATGCAACTCAACTAACAGAGCTAAAGAAACATACTACCTCATTTTTCATAAAGGACCTAATTGAACTTAACCTCTCTTCTCCAAGCCGATACTAACCCAAATGCAATATGGAAATGGACTTCTGATGGTAATTACTAATTTTAGTGCAAAATCTGCGTGCAATTTTCTTATAAACCCTGAAATTAAATGTGGTTGGCAACGTGCGGTTTGGACGTTAAAGGCATCGTCAAAGGTTAAGTTCTTTTTATGGCTCTCGTGCCACAATAGACTCAACACGGCAGATGACCTACGCAAGAAAAGGTGGCCTCACAATGATCGTTGTTCGCTATGAGGAGTGGTCTTCGAAACAAGGGACCACTTATTATGCCATTGCTCTTATACAATTTCGGTCTGGAGGCTTGCCCAATGTGAGAGTAGATCTACTGTCACCTTTAGCCGCAACAATGACTTCATACAAGCTTGGACTTCAACTCGAAAGCATCTATCGGAAGAAAGAAGGAAAACTTGGGAAGCATTATGCGCAGCCATTTGTTGGAATAATTTTGAAGGAGCGAAATCAAAGGATTTTCAACGACAAGCACCGGCCTCCATTAATAATAGCACGGAAATCCTTTGATGAAGCTAGAAATTGGTTGGAAAACTGTTAGACTTTGATTAAGAGGACTACTCAAACATGACCAAGAAAATAAGATTATTACTCATTTATTTATTTCTACACAAACACAAATCTAGAATTTAATAGGACAAAACAACACAGAAGAAAGAAAAGAGAAGAAATTAAAGACCCATCCCAATCTTAGAGAGGCCTTTAGGGAATTAAGGTCTCCAATTGCACAATCTGAATTTCAAGAGCTTCAGTCCTATTTAGAGGGATTGAACCCAGCGGTTAGGCACACATAAGATTTAGGGAGATGTCTCAAGTTCAATTTCCACCAAACACATTTAGCACTATTTAGCAAGTCTTTCAATCAATCCATTGATAATGTGGTTGAATCTAAAAAAAAAAAAAAAGTTTTCGGTCAAGAGTGTTTATTCAGCAATGCTTTTGGGGTTTTTATCATACAATGATCTTAATAATATTTGAAAATTGCAATTGGCCTTAAGACTGAAGGTATTTCTGTGGTGTGCAAAGTCACAGGATTACAGGAAAAAAATTGGTTATCACTTAGCCAATAAATGTTACCTTCCCAAGAGGGATGAAGAAACAACTCTCCATCTCACGGAACAATGCCAATTTGTACAAAGGCATTGGGTGCTTTTGAAATGTGCTCTGAATTTGGAAGGAAGAGGCAATTGCTCCATTTCTGAAGGAGGCAACAAAGAATTGCAGAGTCTTGTTTCGCTTTTTCAATTTGCACTATGGTGTGAGAGATGTAGAAGGTTGTTCTCTGATCAAGTCACAGAAGAAGCAGTTTTGGTAGCTGAGATACTAGAAGTGAGGAGGTTAATCAGAGAGGCTAGCAGATCTAAGTGCTCTGAGGAGCTCAAATTTTCTAGAGAGATCGAGCAAGGTGGTAATGGAGTTTTTTTGTACTAGAACGACTTGAAAGAAGAAGAAGAAGAAATGGGCAGTTGTATCTCAAAGTAGCGATCTGATCGAAGTGAGAGAGGTAGTTGTTAATAGAAAAATGAAACTGGAAAAAAAAAAAAAAAAAAATTTCTCTTTTAATTTTTTTTCTTTTCTTCTTTTATTATCTCAACATAATCTCCTCACTGTTTCCTCATAATTTTCTCATTACAAATAACACATACAATACAAGACATCCTTATATATAGAGAGACATGTTTTTCTAGAACCTTATTCTTTAGACACAATCTTTGACATACATACGCAATATTTTGCACATACATAACTTCTTACATAATTACATATACTTTTTCACACATACACAACTCCTCGTATAACTACACACATTCTCACATACATACACATACTCTTTCACAAATAACTACATACACCTATCCATCAAATATTAAGTTTATAATATTATTTTAACAGTTGTCGCTTGATGGAGTAAAACTGGGCGGCAACCGGGAATGAGAAGCATGGATTTCTATTCCTGAGTTTTTAGTTTGGGCCGGTTCAAGTTTTTATAGAATTTTCTTTTGGGCTTTAGTATAAGGTTTATGGATAGAAAGAATTAAAGAGTATTTGCAAAAAAAAAAAAAATCTGTAATTACTTTATGACTAATGGAATTAACAAATGGATGAGGGGTTTTATAAATTCTCTTCAATTTTTTTCAAAAAAAAAAAAAAGAAAACAAAAAAGAGAAGACATTAAGGCAAACCAAATGGAGGGAGTTTAGGGTTCGACGGAATTTGATACCGCTTCAACAGTGGCCGGGTGGCATGAGAGAAAATTCCTTTGATTTGTTGGAGGTTCTACGATGCCTTGTGGCCAGAGAGATGGGGCATGCGCGAGATTATCTTGGTGGGGCTAGCGCTTGAGAGAGAGAGAGAGAGAGAGAGAGAGAGGACGGAACGATGGAGAGAGGGGCGAAAAGGCATGATAGTGGAAGAAATGATAAGGACTAGGGGAGGGATTAATCAGATGGGAAAGCTACTTAATATGATGGACAATATTAACTTGATGACGTGACTAAAGCGGATTTCACTATTAATGTTGGAAAATAGTTAACTACGGTTAATTTTATTTCTTTTATATTTTGTACTTGTAAATTCCAAAAATGATAAAAAATATAGAACATAAAAAACTTTAGTTTGGACTTTGGATGAGGGATGATTCAAGCCCTCTCAAAATATTCTCAAAAAAAATATATGTTATTTGGAATTAAAGGTAAATAGAATATTAAGAGTTCATATATTAAATATTCTATTTCTTATGCTAAAAATATTATATATAAATTCATTTCAATACTTTTTTTTTTGTTTTTGAACTTCATATTGATATGGTTCTAAATTAATTTTTCTATTGCTGTGTGCACTTGGGGATTCGTATCAACAAAATATTTGTATACGATATACGATAATAAATTTAGCTTCCGAATTGTAAGTTAATGGTATAAAACTAAAAACAGGGATCTTTTATTTGGGAGATAATAAAGAAATATACCACTTCACTCTGTCATGTCAAGCCTGAAGCTCAAGAGGCTATTGAAAGGGTATGTTAAATTAATTAATTAATTAATTATTGCTTTATAAATATTTATTATATAGTTCATATGAAATATTGCATTGTGACTTTTTTATGTATGAACATTTGAAGAGTTGAAGGCATTCTTTCCGTGTGATTGTAAAGAATTGAGCTACTAATTTATTAGCATGCTTTTGGCGAGGATTAGAATATCTTGTTTAATAAAATTTACCTTGGATCTTTATAATGCATGTTTTCCCAAATTATAAACTGTTGTTATAGATTAAATATTTTCAAATAAACTTTTTTATTAGATAAAAACATGCAATATTGAAAAGATAGAGGGAAAAACATTAACAAACAATATCATCATTGAATCTGCAACCCAAATGTGATAATACATCAACTCAACAAAAGCTATTACTATCAATCTCTAATTAAACGCTTAGTGATACTAACCAATCCTCAATACAGATTCTCTAGCATATCTTAATTCCGCAAGTTTGGCTCAAGCCAGACACAATCCATCGGCTCCTTCAACCCGTAGAGTTCCGTATTATACATATGACTTTTCATGCAGTATAGTGCACATACATTTGAAGGATCAAATGCTTTAGTGAAAATCTTATTAGAGTAGCTTTTGTCTGGTAATATCTTAGCGAGAGAACCTCTAGGATCCAAAAATATTGTAGTTTCGCCTATATCTTCCAACTTGCTCCAAGCCATCTTAGTTTGGTCTAGCTTGAAAATGGAGATCTTCGCATTTGCGTCGCTATTCTTGTGGACACAGATCAAATCTCCTTGTGACTCGAGCAAATAACAATTTGTCCCAGAATAATCACCGTTCCCACAAAAAGGATCCAAAGCATCAAGAATCTTCCATGTCCTGTCGATTGGATTAAAAACCCCGAGGAAACCGCATTGCCCTAAGCAATAGAATTTCCCATTGAAGAAAACTGGATTAGAACGAACGGGGTGGAACACGCATCCATTCTCAAACTTCACCTTATCCCATTTCTCGTCACCAGTCTTGGGACTCCATAAAATTATTTCAACAGACTCGCCCTTTGAGATGCTAGTTATCCCAAAAACAATACAATCAGGAGAAGTTGGGACTGAGGAAAAGGTTATGCAGTAAAAGACCCCGGTATCTAATAATGGCGGGACAGCACGTCGAGTGTTAGGAGAAAATGGATTAATCATTAAGAGAACGCAATCATCGAGTAGCAAAACAATCCAACCGTCCTTTGCACAAATTGTAACGACAAACTCATTTTCATCCAATGAGAGCTCATCAATTTTCAAGGAGCGTTGTGTAGAACGCAAGGGGTTGAGAATTTTATATGTGCCGTCTGGTTTTTCGCGGTACATTAGCCATGGCCATGTCTGCACATCCGCAAATAGGTCAGAAGTTGAGCTCCATGTCTTACAAACCATAAAGAGACGGCCGACATCCTCTACAGACAAGTGTGATAAAACAATTTGGAACAAGTGTACCGTAAGATCACACCATGGCCTATAAACACCAGGTCTAGCCTCCTTATCTTCTTCTTCTTCTTCTTCTTCTTCTTCTTCTTCTAGGTTTACCTGTTAAATTGCAAAACAAATTTAGATGATATCAATCTTATATTGAGCATCATATATGAAACCATAACAAATTCATGTCAACAAAAAGAAGGAACAATCGAATTATATCATACATCATTCGAAGCCAAGTTAGATGATATGAATGAAATGTTCTTCCTTAGGCTTGAAGACCTAATGATTAAAACAAACAAGTTACATTGTTAGTGAAACAAAAAAAGTGGTTAACAAATTTGAGACAAAAATAGAAACATTACTCACTTTGTGGGGAGAATCCATGAAAAAGTGCTTGAACAGTTCTTTCTAACGAATAGAAAACTGTAGGTGAAAGTCAGGTCATCTAGGCAGAATTTGCAAAGCTTGTGTTCGTGTCTGCCAATGTATGATGGGACTAAAAAATATACACAATTACCTTGCACTCCCACGTCTTTCGCACATGCTGACAAACCAAAAAAAATTTCCAAGAAGAAAGCACGATCGCCGATACTATCTACTCTCTTCCAAACCTCCTCACTTATAGCCTCATCAGTCTCATAGCTCTTCCATATTTCTTCGGAAGAGATCTCTAAGCGATGCATGACAACGGAAAGGACTGGACAAGATGAAATGTCCAATGACGTTCTAACCAAGAAAATATGCCCAGATGACTCGAACAAGTGCGTCTTGCATGCAATCCCTTTAGGATATAGATAAGGTAGAGGGGTCTCTATGATTTTTTTCTTTTTAGCATTTCCAACAATCAACGATGGCACGTCAAAGACCACAATGGCGTGGCAAGCCTGTACATATAGTTTACCTTGGTGAACGACGCTCACTTCGTATAAATAATTGTCATCAAGATCAACAGGTAATTTCGTCCATTTAATCCCGTCCATTTTTTAGCATTTAGGCGACAAAATAGAACAAATGATGATTTTCCGACTCCCCCTTCCACACAAAAGATGAAATCAGGGCGATCCAAAGATGATGTAATGCTGATGCTTTGGCAGTAGTGTTCTGGGATAGGAGGGAGAGGAATACTGGACATGGAGATGAGGTCGAGACAAGAGCATTTTTCGGAGTCATTATCATATAGAAAAAGGTGCTTGCCAAAGCAACCGAAGGGAAGTTTTCCTTGTATCTCAGGCACCGCATGTACCTTCCTAGTTCCTTTGACAGGATCGATGAAGGTCTGCTTACGATTTCTTTCGGCGTACGACTGAATAATCCACGGTTGACGGAGAAGACTAGATTGGAAAAATATGTCTTTTTCGGATTTGCTGGATTTGCGCCCCACCATTTTCAATTTATCTTCAATACCTGAAATACATTTGCAACAACTTTATTAATTACTTCGGACCAGCAAAAACTATTTTCTTTTTTGAATGGGTGCTTGAGGTGGACCAGCAAAAACTATTGTCATGTGATAAATCTGATTTAGATCATTTTTTTTTCACGGCAACAAGAAAAAAAAATCAGGTAATAATATCAATTCCCTAGAAGAAAATAGGAAGTTATGTGTATGATCAGACAAAAGAAAAGAAAGACAAGGCTTCTGTATTGTTTCCAACAAAGAAAGGGTGCCAGGTCAGCTTCAATGTAGAACTAAAAAAAATAAGAACAAGGATGTTGCATGTATTTTCTAATTCAGCTTGAATTTCGCTTCTATACAAATATTAAAAACTGAAAAAGAATAAAGAAAAAGAGAAAAATAAGCAACTTTATCTGATGGATGAACCGATTGATGAATTACTCTCTTTTCTCATTTCAAATGTTTCTTCACAAACAGAGAGTTTCAGCTCAGATTCAACACAAAATTAAAAATAAATAAGTAATGGATATAAAAGAACAAGTTGATTTATTGTAATATTCTTCTATTTCTATCAATATAAAACATCATTAATGTACAAACATAAAAAAACTAAAAAAAGAATAAAGAAAAAAACAAAGAAAATAAGAGAAAAATAAACATACCGAACTTCTCAGATATGAACCGCTTGATTACTACTTATTCTTATTATTTTCGTTGAATGCTTCTTGAGAGTCAGAAGGTACCAAGTCCGCTACAACACAAAATAAAGATAAAAATAAAATAAAATCAAGGATATACTAAAAATTTCAAAAAAGAAAGAAGAAAATAAGAGAACCACGAACATACCGAACTTTTTCAGGTTGATGAATTACTTCTGTTTTATCTTCGTCAAATGCTCTTGACAGCGGATTCGATAAGTACAAAATTGCAAATAGTAGAAATATATAACAAAATAAAGTGTTATTACAAGAAAGACTAATGGGAAAAGGAAATATTCGTAAGGAAATAATATACATTGGGCCACAAATAATTTGCTATTATATTATATTTCAATTTTATGTTTATTCAATTTTTTAAACGAAAATTTCCATGTCTAACTCTTTTTTTTTTTGTAATGCTCAGAATATAGTTTTAAATTCACTTCCAAATCTAACCTTTTTTTGGACTTTCAAAACCGGTTAGGGAGATCCGGATTTTCGAAGTCCGGTCATGTATTTGGAATCGTGGACAATATACTAAAGTATCCAGGTTGGAGATCGAAAATTACCTATTTAAGATTTTTATGAAAAAATACATTAATCACTTTCCTATTTGTAAAGATTATTTTTGCTGACATATTTGTAAAGATCTATATCCGAATGACCGAATGCAATATTGCATTTGTTTCCTTTTTATTTGTCATTTGTTTCTTTCTTTAAAAATAATAACAAATTTGTTTCCATTTTATCTTTAAAATCTTGGGTGCGGCTATTATGAGCAATATTTTTCTTATATTAAGCAGAGAGAAAAAAATTTATTAAATTATACTCATTTTATCCTTATGATTATCATACTTAAAATAAACATTAAATAAGAAATTTATTTCTTGCTATAAATAATCATCTTTCACAATAGCATTCAAGCCATCAGCAAAACAAAAAAAGAAACAAATTAATGCCAAAATTTCTATTTAAATGCACCCAGATATGCACATAACGATTCATGTAAAACTATTGAATACCAAAATAGTAAAAAAATAATATTTTTGAATAACAAAATAATACAACCAAACCAATTACGTTATAATTTATTTCATTCATTTAAGATATATGATGTTATTACTTACTAATATTTCTTCCATTCTTTGCAAACTTTGATTAAATTAAAAACAAAAAACACTTAGCACGAATGCTCATGTACATGCATGTATACACTGTATATGAAGGTAGCACGAATGCTCATAAGGACTAATTTAAGATATATGCTCATGTGCTTGCACGAATGCTCATAAGGACTGATTTAAATATAAAACTTCAACATTAATTTCTGGACTATGTGATGCATATGGTCTATATTTGCATGCTAATAAGTATTTGATTAAAAATGCTCCAGTATACTTTTGTTATAAGTATATAACATTTGTTAGGAACCGAGACGCAACAGCAAACACAGAAAACAAGACACAAGAACAAAAATATTTTTACGTGGAAACCCTAAAGGGTAAAAACCACGGCCGCCGGCACTCAAACACTTTATTTATACTTGGAGAAAGAGAAATACAATACAATTATTTGTAGTTGTTGGAATGAATAAAACTCTACCCCCTAACCCTCTATTTATAGGATAATCATACCTAATATAAGGAAATAAATCAAAGATTTGCTGCCCCATTAACGCCTAATTCATAGAAATAAATATAAGGTAAATAAACATATTCCAAATTCTAATTATCAATTAAGGAATAGTATCAACCAAATATGGAGATCTTCCATATCTTCCACAGCATTTCCTTTTATACGGTATCTAGAGTTTTCCAGAAGTCTCCACACCAAACAATCTCCCACTTGGAGACTTCATAAAGATACGAATCCTTTGCATTGAATTCATTCCCTTTCTCCCATGTATCTTCCTTGAGCCCGGCGACATGCTCCCACTGAATCACTCGACCAGCCCCACTGAGGCAGTGCACAACTTCAGCTTGTCGATGGGGACTTCCTTGGTCAACTGTCTGGGATCCTGTTTTAGACCGTATAAGATTTTCTCTAGCTTGCATACTAGACCCTCATTTCCCGGGGTCTCGAAACCTTCAGGCTGCACCATATGGATGTTCTCCTCCAAATCGCCATGGAGGAACACTGTCTTGACATCCATCTGCTCGAGGTGCAAATTTTCGGCCGCTACAATACTTCACACCATACGAATGGTTGTTAGCTTCACCACCAGTGAGAATACCTCCGTGTAGTCAACTCCTTCTTTTTGTAGGAATCTCTTTACTACAAATCTCGCCTTGTATCACTTGTTGCCATCTGGTAACCAGGTCAATACCCAAGTCATGTTCTTTCCGAGAGACTCAATCTCATATCTCATTGCACGCTCCCACTTGACAGAATCTCCCGTCTCTACCGCCTCATGGTAGTCCTCAGATTCGTCATTTGACCTATCCTTGTAGTAGTGTGACCCGCCTTGGACCGGAGCCGGTCCCCACAAATCGTTGTGCACCAAGTCTAGCTTTTCCGTCTTGAGTTCTCGTCCGGCCTTCGAAAAACTAACCAGTTTTTGCTTGCCGAGCATGCAGTTCTCACAGAAATCGGTTTCTACCGATTTCACCTTGGGTAACAAACCCTTTGAAGCCATCACTTGTAATCCTTTATGACTAATATGACCGAGCCAATTGTGCCATAACATCGGGTCTGTTGTCGCTCCTGGAACTGCCAACAAATCTGCCTTGTTGTCCGTCAGATAGAGAGTTCCCATTTTTGTACCCTTTGCCACAATCATGGCGCCCCTCAGTTTGATGATATTTAAAACTATTCCGAACTACTAATAAACGTTGTTTGAGATTGTCTTATAAGTTCATATTATCGAAATGGAAATGTCTTTTATTTTGATATGGACGCATCTCTCTAATATCGTAAGAACAAGAAGACGTTGTGTTTTAGCTCAAGAATTCAAGCTTTGGAGCTCCTAGTGTAGGTTCTAGGGTTAGTTGAGTTTTTGAGTATATTATTCCATCTTAAATTGAGAAGAAAATGGGCAAAACAGACTTATTCCGTCCTCAACGGAATAACACTTGTGTATTCCATTGTCAACGGAATAGACAGTGTTCCACTCCATTGAGGACGCAATGGGTCTTTCTGGCTGCGTGTTGTGCTATTCCATTGTCGACGGAATAGGTTCCGTTGTCAACGGAATAGTTAGGAATTTAGCCGTTTGAGCAATAATTGTCTTTGATTCAGTTCCTTTTTGGTATTCCGTTGTCAACGGAATAAGTGCGTTGTCAACGGAATAGCCAGTTTTTCCATATATGTGAGCTGCTCCTTCCTTCTTTTAAAGAGCCAGCTCAATCCGAAACAAATCATCAATTTTTATATAGCAAAAAGCCTTTTCTTCTCTCTTTATTTATTAAATATTATTCACTCAAAAGCTTTGGGAGATTAAGGATTTCTTTGTTAATTATAATTTAAACAACCATCAATTAAAAGTCTTAAAAACAATTAAAAAGTAAAAACCCTAAAAATAAGTATAATCTTTACGTTTCCGCACGTTTAAGCCTATTAAACCCCCTATAGGCCTCTAGTAAACAACAAACTATATATTGTATTTTATGAAGTAAAAAGTATTTGTAGTCATGTATAATACCTCTGTTGAGGGTTTAGAAATAAAAAAAAAATGCACAAGCACAACAATATATGACATAAATCATTATGTGCAATATGGGGCATTTTAACTAAAAATTGGCATTAAATTTTCTTTTTTTTCCTTTTTCACACAGCTTGAATGCTATTAAAAAAGATTGTGTTTATTTATAGTAAGAAATAAATTTCTTATTTAATGATGAGTAATTTTAAATTTTTTATGACAAATACTAGTTATATCCTTATTAATGATGTCTTCCATTTATTAATTTTATTTATTAACTATAATACACTTTTTTAATATTCGTTAATTATTAATCAAATCAATTAAAATATTTCACATATGGAAACATAAAAATCAATGATAAATAATGACTATCACATGAGCTTGTCTCTTTACTTCAACTTAAATTTTTTTGATAAGATGCTCGAGCCGAATAAATGTTTCGTTATCATGTAATTGTGTAATGTGTAGTCATTTTGTTCAATACGATTGCATTGCACAAAAATATGGCTAAGTTCATGTATTGACCTTATGACATTTATATACTAATTTTTAACAAATTAGAAGAGACAAGAAACTTATAACCTTATGTGTTAGAGCTTATAAAAAATCTTAAACCTATAGCATATGAATTATCTCTGATTTCATCTAGATTCAGTTCAACTTATCTTGGATGCTTCAAACATGGCTTTTCTTGAAGTATTAATACTTTTTTTTGAGGAACTTGATGTATTAATAGTTAATACTAATTAATTTATACTGACACTGTTGGGTGTATTTTGTAATGGATTGAATCGTTGCAACGAAGATGGCCTTTTGAGTTTATTTTCATATACTTTTCAGATATAACGGGTACTTGTTATTTACAGAAATTCCTCTCCCACGTACTCCGGTACAGTATGGGTACTTTTTGTACTTCAGTGTTTCATCATCTTTTGAGTGACCCTGACAGTGTCATCTTTACCATTGGTGAGAAAGAAGACGAATCGTTATATGTTCTATTTTGTCGCCTGCACGATGAAAAATGAACTGAGTTACCTGTTGTTTTTGATGATGACGATTCTTTACAAGGAAAGAATATTGTTTATAAAGATAAAATGTACGCCCTGAGTTTTTCTGCCGTCGTGATTTTTGACGTGCCATCCTTGATTGCTGGAAATTCAAAAAAAAGGAAAATCATAGAGCTCCCAGAATTTCATCTCTACCCTAAGGCGGATGGATGCAGTAAGCACTTGGTTGAGTCATGTGGGGACATTTTCTTGGTTAAAACATATACGGATGGTAAATTTGGTCCCGTCATTTACATCGATATTTATCGCTTGGATATTTCATCAGAAGAAATATGGAAGAGGGATGACATTATAAGTGAAGAGGTTTGGAAAAGAGTGGATAGTATTGACGACCGTGCTTTTTTCTTAGAAGGGGCATGCGGTATGTCAGCCTGTGCGGAAGACATAGGATGCCAACTGCATATATTCCGTGTTGACGTGCTATGATGAAGTGAGACTTTGTACATTCTGCTTAAATGACCAAAGTTTTTCCTTCAGTTTTGTATCTGATAAAACAAAACATATGAGCTCTTTTTCATGGATTCTCCCCACAAGGTCAGTAATGTTGTCAATTTTTTCCCTTAAGTTTGATGAACCACTTTTTCAATTTTACTGAATAAATTATAACTTAGTTTTTTTTGAATACTTGCTTGAGGTGAAATTATCACTTAGTTAACTTGGTTTATTCCTTTTATTAGGCCTCAAAAGGTGAGAGAGAACATTTCCACTATGCCTCAAAGGGTGAGAGAGAAAATTCCGACTTTTTTTTTTATAGCACTATTTGCCAAAATAAAGCAACAGTTGTCACTGGTTTGAAAATAATGTGGTAACTACCATTTCCGCCACTATTAGTGGCGGAACAACCTGTGTTCCGTCACTAGTAGTGGCGGAACAGATAGATTTTCAGTTCTGCCAAAAACGGTCCATTTGACGCACTAAACGTGGTTAATTAGTATTAAAAATCTTGTTCCGCCACTAGTAGTGGCGGAACATGTTAAAATATTTCTTTACCCCCATACGGCTCATGAATGGGCAATTAGCGTGGCGGAACAGTGTAATTAGTAACGATTTTTATGAAAGAACCGTTACTAATAGTGTAATTAGTAACGGTTTTTATAAAAGAACCGTTACTAATAGTGTAATTAGTAACGGTTTTTCTGAAAGAACCGTTACTAATAGTGTAATTAGTAACGGTTTTTAGGAAAGAACCGTTACTAATAGTGTATTTAGTAACGGTTTTTTTAAAAACCGTTACTAATAAAGCTTAAAAGACGGTTACTAATAGATAAGAGAATTCTATGGCCATTATTTATTTTGGGCTTTAATTAGACTATTAGTAACGGTTCTTTAAAAAAACCGTTACTAATTACACTATTAGTAACGGTTCTTTCAGAAAAACCGTTATTAATTACACTATTAGTAACGGTTCTTTCATAAAAACCGTTACTAATTACACTATTAGTAACGGTTCTTTCATAAAAACCGTTACTAATTATACTGTTCATAGTAATTCTTCAATTTTTACGCTAATTGCCCATTCATGAGCTGTGTGGGGGTAAAGAAATATTTTAACATGTTCCGCCACTACTAGTGGCGGAACAAGATTTTTAATACTAATTAACCACGTTTAGTGCGTCAAATGGACCGTTTTTGGCAGAACTGAAAATCTATCTGCACAGGTTATTCCGCCACTAATAGTGGCGGAAATGGTAGTTACCACATTATTTTCAAACCAGTGGCAACTGTTGCTTTATTTTGGCAAATAGTGCTATAAAAAAAAAAAAGTCGAAAATTCCAGTATTGTCTCCCTTGGCAATGAATAAGGTATATATGAATGTACTTTTATTATTCTTTCTTTTTGTTGACATTGAAATTGCATTAATTTAATGGTTTTGCAGGTAAATCAAGAAGAAAAAGTTGTCACTGATGTCTATGTCCCTTGGTGTGATCTTAATGTAGACTTTCTCCGGTTGGTTTCATCGCACCTATCTATGGTGGATGTTGGCCGTCTTCGTGCGGTTTGCAAGGCATGGAGCTCAATTCCTAACCCATTCGCAAAAGTAGAAACATGGCCATGGCTTATGTACCGTGAAAAGTCAGATGACACATATAGCTTTCTCGACCCTTTACATTCTACGCAACACACAATGAAAATTAAATACTTTGCATTGGATGAAGATACAAATCATGTTGTTACAATTTGCACAAAGGACGGGTGGGTTGCTTTGTTACTCGATGATTGCACTATCTTAATATGTAGTTATTAAAACATAAACATATGATTGGTTGAATTGGTATTTTGTGTTCCATATTGGATTTAGTGAGAACCGTTGTGAGTTTGTTTGTGAGCATCAAATCTTAATCAGATGGTTTTCAATGAATCATGGTGTAAAGTTATGTTCAATTATTAATATCAATAGTTAATGAAAAGTTCACTCATTAAAATATAAATATTTTTACTTTTCTTCTTTAAAAAATTATAATTCTTAATGAAATATTTTATTTCTAATGTTAAAATCATCAAATATAAATTTGTTCGAATTTTCTCTCTATTTTGAGTTCCATATTGTTATAGTTCCAATTTTTTTCTTGCTAAAATATGTGAATATAGATTACATAAAAGAAGATGTACAAAAATAATATGCTCATGAACTTATACATTATACCTTATTTTTCATCTTTCTTTGAGCATTCTCAAGAGACATATCGTCAATTTTATCTCGGCCGTTGGATCAAATTTTTTTATCCATTCCAACTTCTCATGACTGCATTGTTTTTGGGATATCTAGTAGCGTAAGGGGTGATTCCGTCGAAATATTTGTATGGAGTCCCAAGACGTCCGATAAGAAGACATGGGATAAGAGGAAGTTTAAGAATGACTGTGAGTTCCATCCTGCCCGTTCCAATCCGGTTTTCTTCAGTGGGGAGTTCTACTGCTTGGGAGAAAAGGGGTGTCTCGGGGTTTTTAATCCAATCAACAAATCGTGGAAGATTTTGGATGATTTGGGGCCACTTTATTCAGAGGATGATTGCTATGAAAAGGGGAAAGCAGATTGTTATTTGCTCGAGTCGCAAGGGGAATTGATCTGTGTGCACAAAAATAACAACAAAGATGCAGATATATTCATTTTCAAGTTGGACCGAACTAAGATGGTTTGGTGCATGTTAGAAGACATTGGCGACACAACAATATTTTTGGATCGCAGAAATTCTATCACCAAGATTCTACCTGACAAAAGCTGGGCTAATAAGATTTTTTCTCCTGCATTTGATTCTTCAAATACGTGTGCGTGCTACTGTGTGGAAGAACAAATGCACAATACGAAGCTCTACGAGTTGAAGGAGCCGATGGACTGTGTTTGGCTTGAGCCGAACTTCCAGAATTGAGGATTTCGTAGCTTAATTGAGATTGATTTTAAAACTAGTGAATCTGTATTTAGGATTAATTAGCGATTAAGCTTTTAATTGATGAACAATGATAATAATTTTAAATCTTGAATTCTGTTTAGTAATGATATTGATGGTTGATCATGCTTCTATATCTTGGTGTCTCTTCTGTGTAGCATATTTTTATCTGAGAAAAAGTTCATTACAAATATGTAATTTATATTTTTATAACAGAAAACAAAGTAGTATTGAACTACCCACAACAATAATACAAAAGGTAATAATATACTGAATCTACAACATCAACAATTTCTTAAAATGAAGGTTTGAAATTATGATTTGTGATTTGGTTTAATTCTTTTAACACGTTTTATTATGTATACTCATAATGAAGTATAATTTGAATTTGAATACTATTGAGTCAGCTTCACATCAAGCCTATACAAAAACTAATTATAGAATAATTAATTTTACTAACAGAAGAAATTTATATATTTCTGCTTGTTTTTGGGCCTTAATCAGGCCCACGTATCTTTGTACTGTCTGTGTGTTGACTTTCTTACAAACACAGGTATTTTTTCTCAGGTAATACATTATCTTTTATTTTGCCATACCATCATCTAGCTAGTATCCATGTCCTTATTTAATTTAATCAGACACACCATCATAACTGATAAAGAGGAAAAAAAATGCACAAGCTTAACAATTAATCCGGCTGAGTGAACATTGTAATAGTTTTTTAAGCTGAGCATAGTAATGAGTTGAGGTGCCAAATTTTCTTACTAATCCCCCACAAAGCATTGTTTAATTGGACATAAAGCTAGAAAACAAAAGAAATGAAAAAGAAGACAATACACCCGTGTTTTCCGATTCTCGCTTTCCTTCCCAAAGAAATCATATCATAAACCTGGTCCATCTCAATTTTCTGACTAATACTCAAATTTAATAAAAAATAACCAATATCTTATATATATAAATATATCCAGTTATGATATTTATGGACTCTACTGAAATCTTATGTTTTAGAATTAGATATTATATTATTCTAAAATATCTTTTAGACTATTTATAAAGAATATTCTATCCTATTAGCATTATCAATGTTTAGTACTGTTCTTAATTTTATATATTTTTAATACTGTTAGTAAAACAATTATCTACATCCCAGTATATTTTCAACTTTTATATAAACATTAAACTAAACATCGTCATACTATTTTTTCTAAAATCATGAATATAAATAAATTAAATTCACAAAATACTACCCATAAGAGTTCCATCTACTAGGCCATGTCCACCCAATGATTCCTCTTCTTCTTCCTCCCTTTTTTAAAGCCTCTCTTTGCACTCATTCCAATCCTTGTTTCCTCTTACTCTCCCAAACACACACAACACAGTCACACTCTTCCCAGTGTGTGCACGCAACAGCAACAAAGTACAGTACTCATCCTTTCAGAAACTCTATAGACCCAACATAACACGACCAAGTATAAAACCCCACAAAACTAAACTAAACTAAACTAAACGCGTGTGAACTGAGGTTATTAGACATGGCGAACCACCACCAGGCTCCGCCGGCGCCGGAGGACGACTTATTCGAGCAGTTTTTATCCTACGGATACGGCGCGGACGCCGCGGGTGCGTCGGCCGGGGCCGGCGGAGGAGGAGCTCCTTTCCCACTTGCGCTGAGTCTCGATCAGGGCGGCGGGGAAGGATCCGCTAGTGGGAAACGGATCCGAGATGAACCCGATAAGGTCCGTGCTGAATTTCTTATTGTTCAGTTTTGATTTTTTTTTTTTTGGTTGCTGTCTGTGTCGTTTTGCATGTTTGCCGTCGGAAAGTTATGAATGGCGAATATCGATTTTGTGTAGCTTGATAGAGCGAAGAAAGGGTGTAATTGTGAAAAGGGGGAAATTGAAGGGTGCATGTGCAATTGCATGCCACAATAAGTGCACAAACAGAATTGTGAAACATTTATTTTGTTTGTTCTTCTAATTTGGAGGTTATTTGCATTTATTATTTAACTTCTCGTGAAAATCTTAACCTTTTTAATTGGCGTTAGCCTCTTTTTCTACTGCTATTAGCATATATTATTCATTTGGTACTGTTTTTAATTTAGATTGTTTGAAATATGGTTCTAATTTATTTATTTTATTATTTTTTAGGAAACGGTACAGATGGCCGGTTTATTTCCACCTGGATACGGACAAATGCCAGCTCATCAATTACGGCATAATCCTCCCCCTCAGGTCAGTCCATTGCTTTTGGAAAATTTCAATTTTCTTTTTTATATCGATCTTTTTTTTTTTAAATAAAATGATTGTCATCTAAGTAACTGCCTAAGACTAGGATAATGCATGTCATACCTTTATGTATATAATGTTCTATATCTTTGATTACTTTGATTCACGGTACAACGGTAACCGAAATCATTTGATAAAACTATAAAATAGTATGAAATACACCAAATTCCTCTCAGTTTCTTCAAAATTAAACTTTCAGCACGCTCGCATTGTTCACAACCCTAAATTTCCTCTCATTCCTTCCTTCTTCCGACATTTGCGGAAGTCCGTCCGCAGTAAAAGAAATCACAAAGTTGCACACAAAACCCATCTCTTGATGTTTTCTCAATATTTCTGGACTCTATTTTCCCAAGAATCTAATTCTGTTTTCTATTTTTTTCCAGGTTTTTCACGGGCAGCAGAAACAGGGCGGGGCGGGGCCGGCGGGCCCACAGCCGCCGGCGCCGAGACCGAAAGTGCGGGCCCGCCGCGGGCAGGCCACCGACCCGCACAGTATCGCCGAAAGGTTGAGGAGGGAGAGAATCGCCGAGAGGATGAGAGCCTTGCAGGAATTGGTTCCCAACACCAACAAGGTACGCATGTGATTGTGTCAGATGATGTCTTTTTTTTGTTTTGTAGTTAGTTTATAGGGTTTAGGGTTGTGGTTGAGGAGTCTTGTTCTTCTGTAGGTTTTTCTTTTTCTTTTTTCTTTTTGTCTGTTTTTTTGTCTTATTTTGTTCTTATTTTTATGAATATCTGTGTAAGTAGTTTTTAATGAAGTTTTGGATCACACTGCAGAGCCTACTCCAATCATCAAACGAATAAAATTAAAAAAAAATATATCTTTTATATTCTATTTACAATGTGCTTTTTCTCTCTGTGCACATTTTAAAACAAGTCCGCTTTTTTTATAGGTGAAACCATATTTTAAGATTCTTTTTGTTGCTGTATTATAGATTTCTCTGATGTATTATGCGTTGATTTTAATCAACATTAGTCGAAGGTTGTCTGATTTTTTGTTTTGCTTCTAATTATTTGTATGTTATGATGTAATTTTTTCTAGTCTTAATTTTTTTCGTCATTTTGTTTATTTGTGCAGACAGATAGAGCAGCAATGCTTGATGAAATTTTAGACTATGTGAAGTTTCTGAAGCTTCAAGTTAAGGTAATAATTACAAAAAAATTGAAAAGAATTTTCTGCACAACATTGCTCTTTTTTTCTTTTTTGAAATGAGATTTGATATTTATTTTATTTTGAATGTTAGGTTTTGAGCATGAGTAGGCTGGGCGGTGCTGGTGCTGTAGCCCAACTTGTTGCTGATATACCCCTCTCTGTTTCGGTAATTACATTTTCTAATTTTTTTTTTAATATTTTTATTATTTCAACATAGCTTAAAAATATTTTTTTAATATGCATCTCCTTTATCATTTTTTTGAGAAATTGTCTTAAATAACCTTAAAATCTCATTCTCTCTAGCTGAATAAGTGTGAATGGAGGTATTATAGTCTTTATATACTTTGTTAGAAATAGATATTTTTCAAATTTGAAAATCTACTTTTTATATGGTCCATGAGTCTTGTAAAGACATATTCATGCTTTATTTGAATATATTTGTGGTCCATAAACATTTTACTTTGTCAAACAAAATGTTGTATTCGTTTTGTGCATTGGCCTGTGCCTTTTCGCCCTGGATAATTACAACAATAATTTCAACTTTCTTTTTTATAATCTTTAGTCCTTGCGAAATATAATTTTGATTCTACATCTATAAAGAATCAAATTATTCATTCATTATTATTTTTCACATTTGCCTTGTCCTATTTTTTATTCTACATCTCTAATGAATCAAATTATTCATTCATTAATATTTTTCACATTTGGCCCCTTTGTCAGATTTTCACACTTCCATTATTTTCAACAAAATTTAAAATTAAAAAATCATGTCAAATATTTTAATCATATTTCCTTTCCGATTGTCCAACTCAACACGCGATGACAGAAGCACCTTTTCCTTTTTGTCACTTTCAAAATTCGGCATTATTCCTTTCCTCAATTTAATATCATTCTTTACTAACAGAAACCCTCTTATCCTCACTTTTCCTCAGCATGCGCTCTATTATTATAATATCAATCCAAACATATCCTATAATTCTTTGCCTTAAAGTAACTAATGTTTATGACATCATGCTGACATCAGCAGGGGGAGGCGAGTGAGGGCGGGTCAGGTCCAGCTGGCGGGTCAACCGAACAAATATGGGAAAAATGGTCAACAGACGGTACAGAGCGCCAGGTGGCGAAATTAATGGAGGAAAATATCGGCTCAGCGATGCAGTTCCTGCAATCCAAGGCTCTTTGCATGATGCCAATTTCTCTCGCCATGGCAATTTATGACACGAATCATAACAGTTTCATGCCTGACTCTCACCAACCGAGCCTCAAACCCGAACCGAATACTCCAACTTAGTTAGATTAGATAGAAATGTTGTATTTGTATGTTGTATGTTGTATTAACCGCCTTGTTTTGTTACTTCCACTTTACATGTTTGTGCAACTTGGTCCTAAATTGAGGGGTTGAATTGCAAAAGGGTGTAAAGGTGAGGAGGGACTAAAGGTGGAAATACGCTCCGTTAATTTCGCAATCTAACAGGTAGGAGAGGAGAGAGAAAGAGAAGAGTGAGAAAGAGAAGATTTGGACTTGTAGCAATGCTTTGTGATGTCAACTTTTCTTTCTGTCTAGTTATCTTTTTCCTTCTTTTTCTTTTGTCAAAGGTGTATTATTTGATTGCATAAAGTGATCTTCATCCCTTTTCTATTGTCTACTCTTCTGAATGGAGTTTGAATCTTCTGTGGCTTCTTTATGGCAAGTCAATTGAAGTAATTACGTGATATGTTATTCAATATAATCCAATCTGCACAGAATTAGTTTAGAATTTTGAAATAATGGACTATTTTTTAAATTCAACTAAAATGGACTTCTTTTTTCTTTCTGTGTTGGGCTGCCTCTTGATTTGTTTTAGGGCTGTAGTGCACTAGCCATACACTTTGTGGTGGGGTTTTTAATTGCTTTTTGTGAGATAGTGGAGTGTATAATATAAATTCACACTTATTTTTGACAAAATATTTGATAAAGGGGTGGTGTCTTGAAAATGGATGCTGACAGTGATAGTGATCATAGTAGTATTATCTCATATTTCTCTTGTATGTTTATTATATGTTTTTAATATTTTTATTTCTTTGTGGAGTGGGGTTTTAGAGTCAAGGCGTGCGATTATTTTGCTTAGTGGTGGAATGTCTGTTTAGTGGGACTTTGTTTTATTTTTCTTTTTAGTTTTTCTTCATAGTCATCCAGTGATAGTGACTTTGGCGTAAGCTCTACTTTCTCTCTCTCACACATTATTTGATACTGAACATTCATAAAGAACAATGTGACATTGAACCGACTGATCTGGCCTGTAATATTCGATTGTCGAACGTTAGTGTCCGAGAGTCCAAGAAAAGTTTGTAACCAAAGAGATTCAAAAATTGAAGCTAGAGTCCAAAAGTCGGTCTAAGTACCGAAGAATCTGATTGATAACATTCTAATAAGTGTCAGTCGTTCCTTTTGTGGCTTCCAACAGCTTCAATTAATTAAGTTGCATGAAGTTTAATTGAGATGAGTTTTCACAAATTTTATGTGAATCATTTGAAATAGGAAGATGGTGAAGAAAACAAATGGTGTGATTACATTCCTCTTTTCTCAATATAAAAGGTGTTTTTTGCTCTTTTCTTGTTACTTTCAGATTTTAGACTATATAGACATGCATTTCCTTCTTTTCTATTGTGTTGCTTCTTAATTTTGTTTCCTTTCTATTTAATATGTGAAATGCACAAAATTGAGATATTAGAGAAAATCAAGATATAATTGTGTATTCACTATTCTTGGGAAAGATTTTC
The DNA here is from genome assembly GCA_027726005.1 of Juncus effusus. Taxonomy (NCBI): domain Eukaryota; kingdom Viridiplantae; phylum Streptophyta; class Magnoliopsida; order Poales; family Juncaceae; genus Juncus; species Juncus effusus. The sequence goes on from CM050909.1 coordinate 768,218, forward strand.
GTGCTTAATAATTAAAACCTTCAAAAATAAAGATATAAAAGTGAGAGAATACAACTGCATTGGACGATTTTTCAACAACAAAGGATCAAGAATACTTTGAACACTTATTTTCAAAATGGATCCTATATTCAAATTCTACTTACCAAAATTAATATCAAACGGGCAGAAGTTTGACCTGCCTATGATCGGATCAACCAAATTATAGAGTGCAACATGTGCCCAAAACATTTCGACAAAATAGAGTAATATGTAGTTATATTGTAGTACCATTATGAATAACACAAGTTTTGATTGTGTTAGTTAATAAAATAGTCAACTAAAACAGTTAGTACATTTTTTTTTTTTGAAATTGTTGTTTAGTGATTATCCCTCATTATTTTATCATTTCCTGAAAGTATCGCAATATGAAATGATCACAATCGGATATGATTTCACAATCCCACACTTGTTTCTTGACTCCGAATTTAAAAAACATTGTCACTCATTTTCCTGTTTTAAAATTATTAATATTGTTAAATTAATCACTATGAGATACTCATCTCATCAATTAATAACTAATGAGATGATATCATGCAAATTGCAAACATCAAGTATATAGAGTTTTTCTTTAAAATGTGAAAATGATAATGTACCTATTTTATGTGAAATGATCATATAGAACGTTTCAAATTATGAGTCAGAATGATTGATAATGTGATATATATGTTGATGCACAAGTGCGTACAAATTATTTTTGAATAAAATTTGTGTACAAGATTAAGTTTCAAGTTTGTTTCAACACGATTTATATTGTGCATGTAAAATGTGTGGATATTTGTCACATGCATGCTCAGAAAATCATACCAATTAGATCTTATTTAATCTAAATGCATATGCATCTGACAATTTTCTCATTTTTCCTCATGAAAAGTAGATAAGTAGAGTACTCTCACAAATTTTATGCGAATCATTTTAAATAGGAAGATGGTGAAGGAAACAAATGGTTTGATAAGTAGATTACATTCCTCTTTTTCATCATATACAAGATGTGATATAGGAGATATAAAAAAATTATTTTTGCTCTTTTGTTGTTATTTATTGATTTTTGGTCATTAGTCGTACATTTGCTCCTTTTCTTCGTGTGTTGCTTATTGTTTTGATTTCTTTTTGCTTATATAATACATGTGTAATGCTGAAAAATGATATATCAGAGAAAATCATGATATGTCCGCATATGCATAATTTTTGTGTTTAGTGACACTACTAGCTTCAAAAGTAACTATACAATAGATGGAGAACACGTTGTAGCGAATTTGCTTCAACTTTAATATTATTGATGTTTTTAGAGCTGATAACGAAAATCAAGACTTTGAACAGCCGTATTCGAAATGGATCTATGTCCCAATTCAATTTTCAAAATGTCGATCCATCCAAAAACACGTGGATGTTCGGATAGTAGATATTCGCTGAATTGATCAATTAGTGTTGCTTATCCGGTGGTTCCAGGGTATATAACACATGGTTTGTTTGGTATTATATGGGGTTGTGGTATGACAGCTCGTACCATACAAAAGGTAGGGGAACATATATGGGATGATCATTTTTTTTTTTTTTTTTTGTACTTAAAACCCGTAGGCTATACGCGTTTGAAAAAAGATGGATTACAAAGAGTTTATACAGACACACTAAGGAGAAACTCTCAACAAAACTAGAACAAATAAAACAACACTAGAACAACCTTAAACCCAACTTGAAATTAAAACCCGTAGGCATGATCATTAATACTAGATCAGAAAAAGTTACTCGCTAGGAAAGATTAAATATATCAGCATTTTTCCTTGAAGATGTATAACTAAATTCTAATTAAATTTATTAGTTAATTTTTTTTAACAAATAATGAAGTATATCCACAAGAGAAGGATTAAATACCTAGCAACCCATGCAATTAACAGTGGCTATCCAAAAGAGAAGAATTAAATATACATTTTTCCTTTCCAGTTGAATAAATTCTAAAATGACTAAATTGCCTTGATTTAGAAGTTTATAGTTGTATATTGATTTCATACTTTTATCTAAGCATGTTATATATAATTATGTATCTAAATTAATGAGGAAGAAGGGGAAAAAACTTTATTAGAGAATTTTTGCATGTGTTAATTACTTAAGAGTTATTAATGAAGAATAAAATTGCATTGCCTCTGGTCCAACGTACATAAATGCCTAAAGCGGTAAAGCCCAATATGAATAGTTTAATAACTCATTTTAATCATTTTGCACTAATTGAACCGATCTAATTCAATGCAAACACATAGCTAACTATGATTAATCAGTAATGCATGTGTAATATTAGATGATACATAAATTAAATCCTGTATTTGAATGATCAAAAGCCCACAACAAAATAATATTAAACACAGGGGTCAAAAAAGTAATTATCTGCTAAAATACTAGAAAAGTAAATCAACACAACATAAGACTTGTTCTCCAAAATAACGTTCTTCATTTTCCTTCCATTTAAAAATCATCTCCTCCAATGACTATTAAAGAGTAAAAAGACTAAGTACACTAGCAAACCCCACTTGATTCGTAATTTGTCATATATCTTCAATGTTTCAAACCACAACCTTATATTTCTAAAAAATCCACAAACACAAAAACAAAAGTACATTTCGGTAAAAATAAAATCAAGAACAAATAAATTTAATATATATTTTAGCACGCATTTGATTAAATTTATCGAAATTATTTTTTAAAAAAGTTTTTATTTATAATAGTAGGGGCTATTTTCCAATTTCTAATAATGAAGCCCTTGCATTAAATTAATTTTATTAACTTGAAGTTAAATGACTTAAAAAGTTTCTTTTATATGTACTAAAAACATATTAAATTCACAAAATTAACTGTATAAACTATTGATGTACATTTATTTAACTAAATTTTTTGGAAACTAATTTATATATAGGTTAATTTTATAAGTATACTAATTTAACTCAGGTTTTTTTTAGTAGAATTAATAAAAACATTGGTGTAATTTTATAAATAATTGTAAATGTTGCTATGCAATTTACTATATAAATTATTGCTGAACATTTAATTAACTTAAAGTAAACTATGTTTTGGAAACTAACTTATTTAAAACTATTTGTTTAACTAATTATTAAATAGGTTAATTTAAAAAATATACTAATTTAACAAAAAAATATTTTCTTAGTTTAATTAATATAATTTTTTTCGAAAGATTTTTTAACTGCATATAGGTTAAATTTTTGGAAATAAATTTTAGCTATGTACATAGTAAAATTTTAATTTAAAAAAAATAAATTTAATATCTATTTTATTTTGTATTTGATTAAATTTAATTGAATAATATTTAAAAAAGATTTTATTAATAATAGCAGGAGTTGATTTGCAATTTCTAATAATGAAGCTCTTGCATTAAATTAATTTTATTAATTTGAAGTTAAGTGCCTAAAATATTTGTTTTAGCTGTACTAAAAATATAACAAATTAATAAAATTAATTGTATAAACTATTGTTGTACATTGATTTAATTAGAAATAATTTTTTTTTGAAAACTAATTTATTTAACTAATTTGTACATAGGTTAATTTTATGAATATATTTATTTAACTGAGGATTATTTTTTAGTGGAATTAATTATATTCTTTTAAAATATTTTTTAAGGGTATCAGAGCTCTCGAAAGTATTTGATCAAATATGAAAAATTTCTTATTTTATGCCTCATTCTTTCTTTCTTGTCTTCTATTGAAAGAGGTAGAGCTATCAAATGTGTTTGATCAAAAAATGGAAAAAATTCTCGTTTTATGTCTCATTCTTTTTTTTTTTTCCTCTTCCCTCTTTCCATGAGAGTTCTTGATTTTTAACTATCTCAAGTCACTAGCTATTTTGCCATGAATTTCAATGTTGAAATTGAGTTTTTTTTTATCTCTATCGTAAAAATTCCCTAACAAAACGATTTACACCGCCACAACAGAGATGATCACTACCTCATGTAATGATTTGAATGTAAATATTGCAAAAAATATACTGCTGGTGGAAAAGAATACAACAAGCACATGGAAGAGGTGGCTCACTTGCGAAACATGTCTTTAATACAGTTTAATGTATATTTTAATACAGGGAGAACAGAAAATTTCATTCCAGCACTATTACATGAAGCCTGGAAGTCGTAAGGAAAGGAAACATATTGGCAATGTTTTGTCTTGTGATATCTCACTATTAAATGAAACGGATTTTAAGATAGGTGTATATATGAAATTTTTTGAAATTAATGATCACCTCTTCTCATACTAAAAAGCATCCATCATCCATGCATTTTACGTGCCTTCACAAATCAGGATGCGCCCGAGGTCAATTCGACAAACAATTTTCTAGGCTATATCTCCAGTTTTTTCATTCAATCTTTGTTGATTGTATAAGAGAGTGAAATAAGAATTTTCAGTTTTCTATCAGTTAGTTAATGCGATGAGGTATGAGATTTACAATTTCATCAATATGTTATTTTATAAAAAAAAATGTTGTACATTTCAAATATAATTCATTTGACATATATGTTTTGTATGCATCAGTGACCTATATAATGTTAATTTTAAAAAATAAATATATGCTATGTAACATTTATCATGTATTTTATACATACAATAGAACTATGAAATTAAAAAATATCCAAAATAGTTTTCATAAAATTCAAATATCTAATAATGAAGTTATCTAATTTTTAACAAAGTTCTTCTACTAAGACATATAAATACGCCCCCATCCCTCTTGATGTGGTCATATGCCGACGTCAGCCAAAACCGGGTGGTAAGTGGTTTTCGGATTTGATGATTTCTTCTTTTTTTTTAATTTATATCTTTTTCTGCTGGTAAATACTTACAAATGCAGAAAAGTACAATGATACTTCTATTTGTCAGCAGTAAATACAACAGGAAATGTCACATCATAATTAAAACTCAATATTCATGCAATCCAATTGATTTGTTTTTGCCCGGTTTCAAGTGGTAATTGATTAAATTCCTACCATTTTTTTTTTCAATTAAACCCAAATCAAGTATATAGAGTTTACAATGCCACACTTGTTTCTTGACTTGGACTTTAAGAAACATCGTTACTTATTTTTCTGTATTAAAATTAATATTGTTAAATTAATTAGTCATTGGACAATTAATAACTAATGAGATGTGATCATGCAAATTGCAAACATAAAGTATATAGAGTTTTTCTTTCAAAATGAGAAAATGATAATGCACCTATTTTATGTGAAACAATCATATAGAATTTTTCAAATTGTGAATCGAAATGATTGAATGCGATATATGGGTTACTTGCTGCACATGTGCGTACAAAATTAGAGTTCCAAGTTTGATTCAACAGGATTTATGCTTGGTATTGTGCATGTCAACAATTGTGTGGATATTTGTCGCAAGCTCAGAAAATTACACCAATTGCATCTTATTTGATTTAAACACATATGCATCGGATAATTTTCTAATTTTTTCCTCATAAAAAGTAAATAGGTAGAGTATTTTCACAAATTGTATGTGAATCATTTTAAATAGGAAGATGGCGAAGGAAACAAATGGTGTGATTACATTCCTCCTTTTCATCATATAAAAGATGTGATATAGGAGTTGCAAATAAATTTATTTTTGCTCCTTTGTTGTTGTTTATAGATTTTTGATCATTAGTCATATATCTCATTTGTGCACTGCTCAAAAATGAGATATATGAGAATCAAAATATTTCCTCATATGCATGATTTTTGTGTTTAGTGATTACTACCTTCAAAAGTAAATATAGAATATGGCGAGAGTAACTCTGGCGAATTTGCTTCAACTTTAATATTATTGATAATTTTAGAGATGATTATAAAAATGAAGAATTTCTCATTTTCAAAATGGTTTTATATCCTAATTCAAATTTCCAAAATGTATATCCAAAATTCAAAAGGTTCACATACCTATTTTATGTTGTTGAAATGTACTTTTGGTTAAATTCGATGTTGGTCTCCTGACTCATTAGTATATGTAACCAATGTAAAACTTTGAACTTATACATTCTCATGTTGTAGGTTTTTTGGATTGTTAATATATATTTATAAAGTTTTAATATTTTAGTGCTTATGGAATTTGGAATTAAAGCTATTCGTCAAATTTCACATTATAATATCTTTGAACTTGAGAACAATTCTCGACCAAATGTGACCAAACAAATTCTATTTATTTTCTTTTGCATCATGAGCAATAAAATGACCAAAAACCTTTATTTTAAAAATTGAAAATTGTAGATTTACAATAAATGAAACATATAATTCATCAAAATTCAATGCATCGGAAATTTAAGGATAAATTGTATCTAATTACTCACAAGGGCAAATTCAACGAGCTTTGAACGGCTCATTTATTTATTCTAATATCACACCCAGGTCTAGGACAATGTATTCAGATTCAGTACAGACTACAGACCTACACTACATATTTTTCTTATTTTTTGCAAAAAATAAATAAATTCATCATAAATCATAGCTCTTTTAACCAGCTGTTTGATTCATCCAATCAAGCGATTTTGTTTTAAGTGCACATTTAAACAGAAATAGACTAAATTTTAACCAAAAAAAAAATGCTAAAAACTCAGAAATAGGTTACAGAATTCATTCCAAAAATAAAATTAAGCATGACCAGTGAAAATAATAAGTCAATCATTCTCCTAGAATTTTTGAAATTTTAATGAGTTGCGTTAGTGGCACGAAAATATTTAAAAAAAAAATAACATCTAAAATAGTGCTTTATCCTCAGTAAATGATAATTATAAAACATCATTTCCTACACTACTTAATAACTTTTTCTTATGAATACCACAATCATTTTATTTTACATATTCTACTTCAACAATTATTATAAAGTACATTGTCAATTCCAGCATTTACTTCAAACGGATAACTTTCTTTAAACAAAACAAAGCCCTGTAAAGCCCACAAACAAATGCAATCCAACATCTCTCAATTCTAAGCATTTCATCGAACAGAAAGATGGCGCTGGCGCTCAAAGCTTCCTTCTCTCTACTCCCTTCTTCGACGAGGAGAGATTCCGTCTCGAATCCCTGTCTGAAAGTGAAATCTGTTACTTTCTCTCAAGCGAGCCTGAGATTGAGATTGAGATTGGGATCTGTAATGGCGGCTTCGTCTGTTAAGGTCGCCTCTACACGGAGCATCTCTGAGACTTTCTCCAAGCTCAGAGAGCAAGGCAAGGTGAGTGAATTTATGTGAGGTTGTGGGGTTTTGAGGGTTTTGGGTTTTTTTTGTTATGTTTTTCTGTGCTGGCTTGTATTGTATGTTTATCTGTTGTTCGTTTTTGGTCGTTTTTATTGAGGGGAGGTTTGAAAGTTGGAATTGAGTTTTGCATTATTGTGCTTAAGGGTGAAATTTAATCGGATTATTCCAACTGTTAATTGATTGCATTCAAAACTCGAAGCTTTTATCTTTTTTTTTTTCATTTAGCCATCAAATTCCCTCTTGTAAGTGTTTTATTAAAAGGTGATTTTATACAAATTGAGAACTTCAATCTGTGTGATTTTGTATTCAGTAGAATTTTCGAACTATTTTTGGAGCTTTATTCAGTGAAGGTCTCAGTTTGTCCATTGAATCCTATTTATTCCTGAACCCCCCCCCCCCCCACAACACAAAACCACAAAACAAAAAGAATTAGAAAGCTGAAACTAACTGATACTGGATTGCTTGTTTGATTATTATTTTTTAATAAAATCCTATTTATTTGTAATTTGGTAAATGAACAGGCTATTTCGGTGATTCTTACTGTCATCTAAAGTACATTCTTTTTGGAATGCAGAAATTTGAGTAGTAAAAAAAAGAAAATAAAAATATTGAAGCATTCTTTTATTGTCTTTTTAAGCGTGTTGTATACACAGGTCATTAACTAAATCACAAAATCTAAAAAAAGTCAGATTTAATATAATAATCAAATAAAATTCTAATAATTAAATAATTATGCAGGTTGCGCTTATTCCATTTATTACAGCTGGCGATCCTGATTTAACAACCACATCAAAAGCGCTGAAGATTCTTGATTCTTGCGGGTCGGATTTAATTGAATTGGGCATTCCTTATTCCGACCCGCTAGCTGATGGACCCGTTATTCAGGTTCTCTTTTCAGTCCTTCAATTTGTATATAATTAATTATTTTGGAAAATTAGAAAATTGTATGTTTGATGCTGTGTAAGGTTAATTTATTTAGAAAAATGATCGTGTAAAGAGTTTTTTTGTAGAAAATTTACTCATTGTTTGGCCAAATTAATACAAATTATGAAATTTAATAACATTAAACCATTTATTTAATTTAGTCTTTTTTCTGTATATGATATTTCAGGCTGCTGCTACACGGGCTTTAGCAAAAGGCACAAATTTTGATGCTGTAATTTCAATGCTAAGAGAGGTTTGGACTTTCTTAGTACCCTTTTTAATTAATAAATAATTGGGCAATTATATAGGATTTTTGTTTTGAAATATGAAGCTCATATTTATTGTACCCATTTTTTGTGAAATAAAATGCTAATTTTTTGTTTGGTAAATTAAATTTCAGGTGGTACCGGAAATTTCCTGTCCAATCGCTCTATTTACATATTACAATCCGATTTTGAAGCGAGGCGTTGAAAAATTCATGACAATTGTAAAAGATGTTGGTATTCATGGTGATTAAATTTTAACTTTTCACAGTTATTTATTCTTCTTATTTAACCCACATGAATTTCTGGTTTGGAAAAAAATGAATAATGAGAGAAGAAATTAAAAAAGTGTAATGTTGGTATTTATGGTCACTAAATTTTATTTCGTCGCAATTATTTATTCTTCTACTTTACGCACATTAATTTATTATATGAAAAAAATTGAAATGAGAGAAAAAAAATGTAATATTGGTACTCATGGTAGTTTAACTTTATTTTGTCGTAATTAAATTCTTTTTATTTTAAGCATGCTAAAATTAAACTTTAAAAAAATGGAATGTTGGTACAGGTCTTGTGGTACCAGACGTGCCATTGGAGGAAACCGAAGTTTTGAGGCGTGAATCTGCTAAACATGGAATTGAGTTGGTACGATTCATTTTGGTTTCTTATGTCAGCCATTTTATTTGTCTTTTCTCTTGATTTTTATTTACTTTTTTAATTTTTTTTGTGTTGAAAGGTGGTTTCTTATGTCAGCCGTTTTATTTGTCTTTTCTCTTGATTTTTATTTACTTTTTTAATATTTTTGTGTTAAAAGGTGCTTTTGACAACACCGACTACTCCAACTGAGAGAATGAAAGCAATTGTGGAAGCTTCCGAAGGATTTATTTACCTCGTAATATTTCTTGCTTTTTCTAGTTTCTAAGATAACCTGATTTGTCCCGTTTGTGTTATTTTTATTCTATTCTTTTATATTGTTTCACCACCAATATTGAGAAAATTTCATGCGCACCTTTAGAAAAATTAAAATGTCACATATTAGGAGATGTGTCTTGACTTATTACATACATATCCCTACTAAACATAATAATATCAAATAAACTCAAAACATATCATAGCCCCTTAGAAAGTGAAAAAAATAGCATGTTTGTCTCTCTAAAATAAGAAATTTTATCTCAATTTTACACTAAGAAAGATAAAATCACCATTAATAAATAATAAATTAACGTTATATTAATTTAACCGTGCAGGTGAGCTCAATTGGAGTAACAGGTGCACGTGCATCCGTAAGTCTGCGCGTCCAATCTCTTCTTAGTGAGATTAAACAGGTTTTTACCTTTTTACCCCTCTTCGTTTATTTCTATTAATTAATTTTTTTCTTTCTTAATCTCACATTTTTTTTTTGTTTTACAGGCAACGAATAAACCTGTAGCTGTCGGATTTGGCATTTCAACACCCGACCATGTTCAGCAGGTAAAATTTATTTGTTTATTTCTCTCAATCACTTTATTTATTTATTTACTCAATATTCTGTTTATTTGTTGAATATTCTATTTTGTGTAATACAGATTGCTGGATGGGGAGCAGACGGAGTGATTGTGGGAAGCGCGATGGTGAGGCTTTTGGGCGAGTCGAATTCTCCTGAAGAGGGGTTGAAAGAGCTTGAGATTTTCACCAAGTCTCTTAAGGCCGCTTTACCATGAGAAATTGAAAATTAGGGTTTGGTGTTTTGTTTTATTTGTTCATTTATGTGTTGGAATAAATTAATGAATAATGATGTAATAATGGGATGGTGAGCTCAGTTGATTCTTTGGGGAATGGGATTGATGAGGTGTAGTGCTGTTTTTCGGTTTGGTTTTTTAGAGAAGTGAACTTCCTTTCTCTTTTTATTTTTGAATTTAAGAGCTGATATTTGTTTTTGTTTTGTTTTTCATGTTAATTGTGTGAAGTATGATAGTTACAAATAAATTTTGATGGATCTTTGTTGGGATCATAGCCATCACTTTAAAGGATGGAAGAATTGTGTCATGTACTTTGTTGAAAAAAAGAAATGTGTTATTTTGTCAGCTTGGCTTTTAGTTAGACACGTATGTAAATCTCCATTATTTAATTTGTCTCATGCATATTGGAATCATTGAACAGAGTATTACAAAATAATAATGCAAGGAAATCCAACATGGATAAGAATAAGGTCATTATCGGATTATAAGAACAAAGTCATTATCAGATTTTTGCACCCAAATCTTTGCGCAAGTAGGCCCATGCTGTTTGTACACAACTTGAGTTTACTACATAATCTCTTCAAATTCTTCATTATCAGTAGATAATAATAAAATCCTTTCAATCAATACGACGGTGCTTAATTAAATCTAATAAACTGGTCATAAATGATAATCCAGCTTTGAATTGTTAACTTATAATAGTCAAAACATTTAATATAAATATTCTCCAGAAAAAAAAAACACGGCACGTAAAAGTAAACATTGACATATAAAAAATGAGAAGTAACCAATCAACTCACTCAAACCCTTCATGTGCCACGTTCAAATCAACCCTTACCAGTCTTCTCTTCCATTTCATCTATATCTATATATATCTATATATATATAATATATATATATATATTTCATAAGCAGTTCAGTTGTTATATTATTCAGTTTTTTCCTGTACGTGCATGAACCACGTCCTCCCACTAAACTCCTTCGTTTCCAACCTCTCTTTCTTCTTCTCCGACCATTCGGCCTAAACTCGCGACTTTGACGCCTCTCTCTTCTCTATTCCTCTCTCTCGCGCATTCATCAATCATATATCTCTCGCGAAATACTCATACTATTGTTCATACGAGGAGTAGTATAACATGGATAGAACATTCTCAGTGGACGACATCGAATCCTTCTGGCCGCCGCCATCATCGGCGGCGCCTCCGCCGTCTTCCGCCGGATCCTCCTCCTCAACCGGCGCCGCCGCCAACCCCATCAACCGGAACTCCTCAGAATGGTGCTTCCAGAAGTTTCTAGAACTCAGCCCTCGTTCAGTCCCCGGCCCATCAATCCCCTCAAACCCTAGCGCGAGGGCTAATGGAGGGAGTGACCTGGTTGAGATCAAGCCGCCGGGATTGGCTGCTGTTAATGAATCGGAGGCTCAGGATCCAGAGCAGTATGCGGAGTATTTGAAGCAGCAGCTTCAGATCTATTGCAAGGCCGTCGCCTTGTCTAGGGTAGAGATTGGTTTTTTACGGTGAATTAGAATTTTTTACTCATAGTTAATTTTAGGCACTTCAATTACAGTTTTACTTCTTCTAACCAAGAATAAATCTAGTGCTTAACTTAATTCAATCCAATTTTCCCTAATTTATGCAAGAAAATAGGGAAAATTCAATCCAATTTATCAATTATTAGATATATGAATCATCTTCTGAAAAGTAAAAATATCAATTTTTTTATTTTTTTTAGGGTTCAAATGCTCCACCTTTACAACAAGAAGCTCCATTAGCTGATGCAAAATCTCAGACTTCCGATTCATCCCAATTCGGATCTCAATCTTCCGTTAAAGGTTCTTCTTTTTCTTCTCTGAAACCTAACTGATACACAAATAACGAAAAAATAAACAGATATTTACAAAAAAGCCCCCCTTATCTAAAATTATAAAAAATAAAGCCCCTCTATTCCTCAGAAACTCCAAATAATCCCCACCATTAAATCCCTTCGAACAGCGTTAGTTTAACAGACCTAATACCTTGAACCAATATAGTTTTTTTCTCAATTTCCAATAACGCGGGGTTAGTTTTTTGCAATTTAGGCATACTGTAAGGGCTTTTTTGTAAAATGAAAAAGTATTTTTTTGATTTTGCAGCGAATAGCGGAGGGTCGGTGCAGAAGAGTGCGGCTCAGCATTTAATGCAGAGCTCGGACTTGACTGTGAAAGCGGCGACGAGTGGATCGGAGCAATCTGAAGATGACGATTTGGAAGGCGAAGCTGAGAATCTCGATAATTTGGATCCTTCTGAAGCCAAACGAATGAGACGGTCTTTTATTTATTATTAATTTATTTATTATTTTCTTCTTATTATTATTATTATTGTTCAAAAGTTAAACTATGACTCTTTCCTAAAGATTTGGTGAGTGATTAAAGTGTAAGATGGTTTTGTATGATTTAGGAAGATAGATATGGTTTATGTACGTCGGCTGTATTAAAATGGGGCAAACTATATTTAACAACTTTATTTGATTATTACAGTGATTGTTTAAGAGATAAATAAACTAATTAATTAAAACTTATGAAGGCTTTAAAACTTTTATTTTGACAAACTGAAGGATGCTTTCGAACCGAGAATCGGCGAGAAGGTCAAGAAGAAGAAAACAAGCTCATCTTGGCGAGCTTGAGCAACAGGTTTTTATTCTTAATCTTTTAATGTATTGTGTTACAAAAAGTCTCCCCTTTTGGATCTCTAAGATTTTAATGTTTCATTTTTGGTCCTCTGTTTGCCTCAATCAAAAATAAATTTGATAAAATGATCAAGTACTTCCCGGGAAAACAATCATTAAAACCTTTGTTATGCAATTTTATGTCATAGGATTACAGGAGACTTAAAAGGGAACCACTCATATATCATATTTTTTTCCAATATCTGGAATAACAATGGTATAATGTTACTTAACGAGTAATTTGTAAGGATGAACAATTATTTATTTATAGGTCTCGCAACTTAGGGTTGAGAATTCGTCTCTGCTGAAACGGCTCCAAGACATAAATCAGAAATACACCGACGCATCTGTTGATAATCGCGTTTTGAAAGCCGACGTCGAGACCTTACGAGCCAAGGTTTTTCTTTATTCTCTTTATATCTTTTTGCGGAAAATTTGATAGAATATCATAAATATCTGAGATTTGTTTCGTTTTTCAGGTGAAAATGGCAGAAGATACAGTAAAGAGAACAACCGGTACGGGTCCCGGTATGAGCTGTCTGTACCAACCAATCATTCCTGACATGTCACCACCTTTAAATACATCATATTCAAACAGCTCATCTCACACATCCAACATTTCAATCCCGCTCCAAGAGGATCCTAACCAGTATTTCGTTTCCCACCCTCCCATTCTTTCCGCCACACAGATGGCCACACCAATAGTTTCTCATCCTCCAATTGTGCAAGCAACACAGATGGCCACACCACACCCCTCTCACCGTCCAATTGTGCAAGCAACACAGATGGCCACACCGCACCCCTCTCACCGTCCAATTGTGCAAGCAACACAGATGGCCACGCCGCATACCGCCACAATTCCAAATGTGGGGGCCACACAGATGGCCACACCGCATGTAGGCACAATGAATCCAGGGAGGATCAACTTGCCTGAGGAAATGGTGCATGGAAAGACTCCGCGGACCGGGTCCATGATCAGGGTTGCGAGTCTGGAGCATCTGCAGAAACGGATTTGCGGTGGACCGGGTTCAGGTGGACCGGGTCCAGCTGGTTCATGGGATTCGGATTCGATGGGGCCGGCTGGTCAGGGGGAAAGAAGGAAGTAAATTGAAGTTTTATTTATATGATTTATATGGGATTGATTTGTAGTTAATTTATTGGGGATTTGTGTTGTGTGAGATTAATTGGTGTATTAGTGAACTAATTGAAACCTTCTGCTGCTGGTTGGGCTTGAAATTGCAGTTTTGAGGGAAAGAGTAAATAACCCTTTATTTTTTTTTAATTCATTTGAGAATGAATTTTTAGTTTTTTATTTTGATGCTCGGCTTGGTTTCTTGATGCATTTTTTTTATTTTTGGAGACAGTTTTGACTTTTGAGGAATTTCATTTACCTCGTATTTTGGTGTATTGCATATTCTTGAATCTTGATGAATGATACTTCTATACTAATACGTTCGCACACCAAATCTAATACAATACAACAAACGTTAATATGATTATGAAAGATTATAATTATGCCTATTGAGATGCAGTGAAAATAGTTTGTTATATAAAATTTCTGAGATTGAAAAGCAATACAACACAACAAAAGAACAATACGGATAGATCAAGTGATCATTTTTATTTCAACTATTTCATTATTATTTGATTTGACATTTGATTGGCCTGGCTATATACGCTCCACGTAACCAGCGAGCGTGTCCAGTTGAGTTGAGTCCGACTTTGATTTGATCCAACCCAAATTTTATACCGCTTTAATTAATCATCACTCTCCTTCTTCTTCTCTCAATTAATCGATAGAAACACGAAGAACGATCAAAAAGAAAAGAAGAATCGATTGAAGAAATGTCGACGCTTGGAACCTCAAAGGGATTACTGGAGATCGGAAAATTCGCGGTGTACGTAACGGTGCCCGTCATGCTGACCTACGCCGTCGCCACAGAGAACAAGTCCTTCCAGAAGCTCATGGGCCTCGTATGTACACTCTATTCTACTCTAAATCCTCTTTCTTCTTTTTTTGCTCTGAATTGATCTCGTATTCATCTCTCGTATTTGCTTTATTTGTGATTCTTTTTGTGGTTTTGTGAATCAAAGTTATATGGCCGATTTTCATGTTTAGTAATTGAAATTGGATTTTTTTTAGTGTATTTTGGTGGAATTTCAAGTTTTGAGTTCAATATACATTCAATTATGTAATTGCGTTGAACACCTTCAATTGTGCAGTTCACTTGAACAGTACAGGTTTTTCAAAATTTCAAAATCTTCTGAACGTGCCCCCTAATTGTACAATTAATTTAAACTTCAATCATGCAAATAAGCCAAATTAGTCAACGTTATCAAATTTCTCATCAAGTATTAGTGCAATACTCAATTGTTCAATTATGCAGTCGTGTACCAGCACAGTACCAGTACTGCAATCTTTTTTTCTTTCTTGAAGCATATTTTGTTCTTTCTTAGCATTAACTGTACTAACTAAGCTATTTTCTCTAATTTTAAGGGAAAAACACTAATATTCTTTCTTCTATTTATTAATTTATTATTTTTTTTTTTTTGGTACAGAAGCCATATGTGGTGTACCCACCAGAGGGACCGAGACCTCCATCACCAGAAGAAATGCGCGAAATGGCTCGAGAAATTGCACGCAAGAAAAACAGCCATTAATTACACTATGCTTTGATGATAAAACTGAGTGTGGTTATTGTAATGCCCCCTTTTTTTTTCTGGAATAACATTTCTAAATTTGTTACGAACAAGTTAGTTTTTTTTATGTGTGTACTATATTACACAAATGTACACATCTTGCTAAGCTTCCTTAATAAAGATCTATTTTTCAGAATTGATGTTCGTGAGATTATTTCTTCTTTTTTTGCTTCTTTTTGCAATTACTGTTTTATTAAAGATTTTTCGGAAAATAGTACTAGCTACACGTCAAATAATTTGTTTATTATGTAGTTAAATAACTGACTTTATCATTATTTTTTTGTTATGCTGCTGCTAAAAATCGACTTGATCCTTTTGTACATATTTTAATATGAATAAGATAACATTATCTGTTGATGATTTTTTCGATAATTGTGAATCATAAAGTCTAAAATCGTTAATGTTTTCAGAAAATTCATGCCCTATTATCATACGCACGTTGAGTTATTCCTGGTTGAAGGGCCTAAACTAAAAATGTGTGGATGCATACTGAGTTATTCCTGGTTGAAGGGCCTAAACTAAAAATGTGTGGATGCATACTGAATTCAAACGACACAACTGAATCCAAACAACACACAATTTGAAACATGCGTGTTAGTGAGTTCAAACAACAAACTGAAATTGAAACACGTTGAGTTATTGATGCTCGACTTCTGATAAATGGGCCTAAATTCCATCAGAGTACTTGAAAAATCTACCAACACAACATTGTTAGTTGTGTTATTGATGTTCGACTTCTCATAAATGGGCATAAATTCCATTGACTAGTTGACAAATCTACCAACATAAAACTGTTATTAAACTTTGCCATCTCGTTATTCCTACTCACCATGGGTTAGGAGTAAACCAGTGTTTAGATAACAATACCCCCTTCAAGTTGTCCGGTATCTTAAGATTCTCGATTCCAACCAACTCCGAATTGTATAGGATACTCTCCGCGGAGTAGATAGCATTCTTTATACACCCATGAAATTGGCTTGGATCAATGACGGTCGATGTGTTGTTGCCCAAAAATAGCGCATGGCCATTAATATTTGCACAAGGGACATATGTCCTCTCCTTGACATCAAGCTTATGCACTATGAAGTTTCGCAAACATGTTTCTAATCCATGGCACTGCACAAGCAGCAATTCTCCCATGCAATCAGCCAAGTAGGTATCACAGTATGGTAAAGCCCTAATCGTCTGCAGGATGGGACCTTTTTGTTAAGAGGCAATAAATTAAGAACAACGTTGGGAATTAGACAATTTTATTTGGAGGGCGATTACTTTGTAAGGGAAACAACAAATTATTAAATTTCATGATTAAAAATATAATATAATTTTTATCTCTCTTTTTTAGGTAATTTGTGTGACAGTTTGGTAATTCTCTCCTATGTTCTGTTATCTTCTTTTTTTCTTAATTAACATGTTTTGCTATGAAGTTGAGACTTTAGAACCATTTATGGTTCGATAGTTATGTTTTTTTCTGCTAGTCTATACTTTCTGTTAGTTTGGAATTTAAAAGTCTGTTGTTTTGTTAATCTTTGATGTAGTTTTCTTACTTTTTTTTTAATTGAAGGTGTAGTTTTCTTGCAACGATTATTGTATAACCCTATTCGCTGGCTTGCACAGTATAATTATTTGTCCAAACGTCTTACTATAGATATGTTATTCTATTATTTGTATATAAATTTTCTGTTAGTATATATATCACAATTACCTTGTCATTTAATACATTATGTCATAGGCCGAGTAAAATAATTTTCACAATTTGAACAATACACCCTAAAAATGTAACATACATACAATCAAGATCCCAAAAAAATACAACTTTCCATACAGGCCAAGGAATCACTTCTTAATTTCCAAAGAAAAATCACTACTTTCATAATAACAATTCGTACGCAACAAAACCAAATATAAATTGGTTGTACATACATTTAAAATGAGGCCAGCGATATACATGTAAATATGACGAATCATACAATAGAAATTGTGACTAGATCTACATTTTACCTCCAAGAAAATAAATATCGCATTATCCTTTAAACAGCAATAATCATACAATCTAAAGCCTCAACTAAATGAATGAAAGAACAACGTAAATAAATAAAACATAAGCCCGCTGGCAACGCTAATATTTCATCAATTCACCGTCATTTTGCAACTCCGCCCCTTAAAGAATACGAAATTCAATCCATTGAAATGAGCGCCACCAAAATAAGGCCCATTCAATGTGTTTTGTGCCTCTTAACACTGATAAATAACACTAGACACTTGCCGTTTTGAAGAATAAATATGAATCAAACCCTAATTAATTAGTCCGATCTTGGCCGATTTGAACCTCTATTGTACAACGGTAATAATGAACGGCCGCTCCTTTTTCTCTTACCGTAACACCGCCAGTATATCACAAACGCCAATAAAAATATACATATTTGTATTGCCCATCTGTTTGAAATAAAGAAAAAGAGCATGAGAACAAATACATTCAAGTAGTGCATATGAATAAATAAATTAAGGGGAATTTTTCAAAACTCCCTATATTTTATGGAATTTATGAAAACCCCTTACTATTTGGAATATTAGAAAACCCTTACTTCAAACTTTCCATATTCCAAAATGCCCTTGACTCTTAAATTACTATTGTTAAAAATCCAATTAGTC
Organism: Juncus effusus; assembly: GCA_027726005.1. Classification (NCBI taxonomy): domain Eukaryota; kingdom Viridiplantae; phylum Streptophyta; class Magnoliopsida; order Poales; family Juncaceae; genus Juncus; species Juncus effusus. Next base: position 786,445 of record CM050909.1, read on the forward strand.
TTGAAATAATAGCTAAATAATTGGTAAATGTGCTTACATATTATATATCATTATTTATTTATTATTTAAATATTATTTAGGGATATTTTTTACAACTTCAAACTTTAGGGAATCTTTGGAAACATCTTTTTAATATTCCAAAGGTAAGGGGGGGTTATAAACTTATAAATTCAAACAAATACAGATTTTAAAAAAAAACACATAAACAAACAACAAAAGCCACAAAACCAGTAAAAAAAACACAAAACTCACCTACACCTCAAAATAACAACAAAAGAAAAAACTAAAAACCTACCTGTCCAGATCAAGAAAAGGGCTGTATACAATAGTCTCCCAAGTCCCGACAATAAAATGCCATGCTGGGTTATAATACAGACTCTCGGCGGACCAGAACATGCGCGTGTACGTTTCCAAGAATATGAACATGACCCACGCCCCGATTTCTAGTAAGAAGAATTTGATCACGAACCGGCCGACGACGACCATGACTAAAGCGAATGTTACGAGCCAGTTGAAGAGCCGGTTGTTGTATTCTTTTATGAATAGGGCTCGCGACCTCGTCAGCATCTGGAAAGGGAAAAAAGTTATGATTATGTTTGTGCAAAGGGTAAAATATACCAATACAATGAGGTAACTGTTGGAAATAATAATAATAATAATAATAATAATTAATAATCAAAATTATAATAAATAATAATAATAATAGTAATAGTAATAATAACAAAAAATAATTATTATAATAATAGCAAAAATAATGAAAATATATAGAAGGATTAGTTAGTAATTATTATAATAATAGCAAAAATATATAGAAGGATTAGTTAGTAATTATTATAATAATAGCAAAAATAATGAAAATATATAGAAGGATTAGTTAGGTTTTTTAGATCAAAGATAGGCTTTAGAATTTTTTTCATGTAAATACTTAGTAGTTGATATATATAGAAAATTTCATTAACTTTCCTCAAAAAAAAATAATACTAATAACAACAAACATAGTAGGCATACAATAAAGAAAGAAGCCTGACCTTATTCATTCTATTCTCGTAATTCCCCTTGGCGGGCCCCACACACTCTTTTTCGAAACTCACATTACAATGAGAAAATCCGGCGTTGAACTTGGCCATGGAAGGCAGCCGCAGGATCTGGAGGTGGTCCATTTGGTCCTCGCAGTCTGAAAATCGTGCTTCGCAAAGTTTTGAGGATTGGTACTCGTTCGTTAGCATTATATTCCTAAACACCTATATACAAAAAAAAAAGAGAATTAATAATAATATTTTATGTAAGTACATAAGAATAATGGTCGAGTATGAAAATAAAAGATTTGGGTTGTATTTTAGGGTTTTGATTCGAGTCTTAAGTTTATTCTTTATAGTGGCTTTTTTATAGGTTAATTACTTTGTTGATATACAAAAATGGTAGACAATACAACCAAAAAACATGACGGCAGCATGACAAGGTCTATGGTACAAATATTACTTGCTTAAAATTTCAAATTAGCTCAGTTTTAATATTTGCACTATAGACACTGTCATTCTCCCGTCATGCTCTTTGGTCATGCTTCTTGAAACATGTTACATCTTGGTTTTGTATATTCTTTTTGTTTTAATTTCTTTCCACTCTTTTCTCTGTTCCTTGGTTTCTACTTTCTAACTCAACTAATTTCCCACAATAATAAACCACACACCCAATTCCACATTTCTTCCCAATATACCTTTTTAATCTCCTCGTCCAACTTCACAACGGACGCACTCGCGTGGTGCTTCCCGAAATGCTGCTTATCGAACAGCTCCCTCGCCGCGTCGCGCGCGTCCTCGTGCCAGTCCTCCAACTTTTCTAAATCCACGGGCAGCCCCAGAACGTCCATCTTCTCATTGTAGACTTTTAAACACCGCTCCACGATCGCCTTGTTGAACACCTCGACTAGAGAACCTGTGGACGGGATTTCGCCCTTGTTTAGGGCTTCTAGAATCTGAAGAAAGGAAAGGAAAGGAGGATAGGATTGGTTGAGTGAGGTTTAAATTTTAGTAGGAAGATTTAGGAAAACCCTATGTACTTTTTCAAATTTATCAAGAAGCCCATGCTTTTGGATATCAGGAAACCTCCTAATTTTAACTTTCATTTTCCAGAAACAGGTAAATTTTAGAGCTCTCTTAAATCTTAAAACTATTAATTTAAAAAACATATAAATTATTTTTTATTATTTTTAAATGAGTTAGGGTTTTTGAAAATAAATCATCAAAGTTAGGTTTTTTCTTCTGAAAATGATCAGTTAACGTTAGGAGTAAATTAAGTTCACAGTAAGATATTTTTTCTAATATTCCAAAATATAAGATTTTTCTTCATAAATATGAGAAACTAAAGCATGCTTTTGAAAAACTCTCCATTTTATTAACTCATACTTGCTAAATCTTTCAAAAAGAATAAAGAAAGAGGAATTTTAATCAACTATATACCTGCTCTAGGAAAGAGACAAATTCTTTTCCGTTGAGAAGTTTGCCTTGCACGAGTTTCGGTCTTGTGATTGAAGAAACGAGTTCTTTTAACTGGTCTCTTTTGGACACGTATGAAGGCTCCAATTCACTGTCTTTAAGCTCGCACAGCTTTGTTCTTTGCAAATGAGGCTGTCAGAAAGGAAAAAGAAAAATAAATGTAATATGTAATTGGGCATTCAAATTGTGGAGAGAGAAATAAAATGTGTAGTTGGAGGTCTCTCAGATTTGTGCAAAGAAAGAAAAAATGCCAAGAAGAAACAAAAAAAGGGACAGTAATTGGTTAATAATAATAGTGTTAAATAATAATAAATTATGTAGTTGGACCCTATAATTGTGTGAGGAAAAAATTATGTAAATTGCGCCCAAAAAGTTGTGTATGGAAACATAAAATGTGTAATCGGGCCATAAAATTGTGCAAAGAAATTAAAAAAAAAAAAGGGATAGAAATTGGTTAAATCAAATTTGAGAATTTAAAAAGGTGACCTGTGGCAAGCTGAAGGCCGTGCTGTTATCTCCCATTATTGCCAAAGAATCTCTGATTTGATTGACCTAAAAAAAAAAAAAAAATAATGATAATAATAATAATAACATTAATATTAATAATAGGTATAGAACTTTGTGTTAAATTTGGGCGAGGCAATTGTACCTGGTCTATGTACCTGTCTCCTGAAAAAAAAAAAAAAAAAAAGTAGGTCAGATTTTCTTTGTGTATCACAAAAGATTTGAAAGTACAGCAAATTATATATAAATGCAAGAAAGAAAGAAAGAAAAAACAAACCATTTTTATTAGGGACCTGCCTGAGAGCTTCATCCACCATTTCTTGTACAGATTTTCCTTCTGCACACCAAAATTACACGTTTATAAAGTGAATAAATATATCAAAAATATTCCATTACTCAAATTAATTAAAAAAAAAAGAAAAATGTAATAACTCACGCAGAAAATCACGCTGGATTAGCCACAGAAGCTTTGCTGGTTCAAATGCAATATCTTCTCCCTGAAAACAAATTTCAAATTTTATTTTATTAATTCAAATTCTACTGAAATATTGAACAAGCTATTTAATACTTTATAAAATTACCTTCACTCTGTTCGCGCCACAAATCAGCACCATAAAAGGAAAAGGAAAATCATCATTAGAAAAATTAAAAAAAGAGAAATTAAAAATTCTAAAAACACAAAAAAGACCTTCCGTAGAATTCCTCTGCAATTTCCACAGCAAATGACAGCCGTGATATATCAGCCTCTCTAATCTACAATTAAAAATTAAACAAAAAAAATCAAATTAAAAACCTCACATTTAATTAATTAATTAGTTCAAAAAACTAATTCAAAATCAAAATAAAGAGCAGCAAACCGTTTCAGGAAGATTGTAGATAAGCACAGAGCTCAACACGGTTGCTAGCGCAAATATCCTGTCATGAATTAAAAATAAATTAAATAAATAAATATAATAAATAACAAAATAAATAAAAGAAAAAAATGAAATACCTATCATCATATACATTTGATTTTCCAACACTTTCAAATCCCTCAGTATCCAAATACAATACAGAGACTTTTGTACCGTCAATAGTCATTTCTACAGGTGTACCCCAAACCCAAATACCTACACAAAAAAATTAAAGATAATAAAAAAACATTTTAATATAGAAAATAGTGCATGGAAATGATAGAAAATGGAACATTTTAGCGTAAAACATTTTTATTTCCAATTTATTATATGAAATAAAAATTAAATAGTTACCTTTTGTTTTTGTATCCCGCATATGTCCGACACCGAAACCTGCAGAAGAAAATTAATTCAAATAAATCAACATTTACAAAACGCGACTTTTTAAAAAAAAATTAGCATTAAATGAAGTTAAATTACGTGTATTAAATTAAACGTACCTTTATCACATGATAGATTGAGAAGTTGGTTGAGAGTAAAAGACTTGCCGGATCGGTACGGACCAATTACCTAAACATTTACAAAAATATCAAATCAATTAAAAATAAATATTAATTTAAGTATTACAAAATTACATTTTTACGTAAAATTTGTAATAAATAAATTACCGAAATAGCAGCAATAGGAGTATTAATTCGCTGAATCGCCTCTAAACCTTCTCTTGAGAGTTGAAGTTTTGTATGGCCAGAATCTGGCTCCACTATTGGAAACCTATAAATTCAACATATTAGTTTTTTTATTATTTGTAAAGAAATTATTTATTAGAGGGTCGTAAATGTAATTTTGCCGTGTTTTATAGGTGATGGTTTGATGTTTTTAAGAGGTATAAATGGATTATTAGTATTTCATATAAAAACATTTGGTAGGTGGTATTTTTATTAGTTTTGTTATGTTTTACAGGTTATATGCTTGTTGTGTTTCGATTGAAGTTCAATATTAGGTGATAAAAAGATTTCCTTAAAGATATTTGAGGCACATAAACTTTCTATACTTCAAAGTTAATTAGCAGTTAAACTTTGCACACAAAAACAGAACAATCAAAATTCAATTTTTCTCTGTTCAGCTCCATTTATAAGATAAGAACCAACAATGCACATTTCTCCCACAATCCCCTCAGTTCCCCTACTAACTTAATCCCAAACTGACTTAAATAATCAAAAACAAAGTACTACAAAGAACAAAAAAACAACAATCAGACATCAGATCTTAGAGAAATTGCACTTACGCTCGCTCAAAATCTTCCGGATCAGGCAGCGCAGATCCCAACACAGCCCAATCCACGCAAATCACGAGCACCACCACCAGGCCCCAGCTCTTCGACCCCATCCCCTCACTTCCGCCCCCAGATCTCCTCACAAAATCGAAATGCGATCCACAACAGCTCACAGAATGTCCACTTGCGTTAAAAACGCAGGAGAAGAAGAAGAGAGAAACCCAAGCTTGAGATGGAGGAATTGATGTAGCTCCGAGAGAGAGAGAGAGAATGAATCAAAGGTTGAGTAGACTTGAGAAAGTCGTGGGATGATGTTTGAGTTGATTGTTTCCGTCTTTTGTTTAATTGGATTGAGATTGAGATTTCGTCATTTGAGGGGATGGATGGATACTCGACTCGAGAGGAGAAGGAAAGAGACACCGTGCGTTGGGATGAAAGAAAGAAAGGTCTGTTTGAATCGTGAAATTGCGGAAATGGCACTCCCAGTTCCGGTCGGCAAGGCAAGGCTCAGGCTCCTTTCCTTTGTCTTTCTTCGTTGGGAAGTTTTTACATCAAAGCCTGTACTTTCTTTGTTTCAGCACGAAGGCTTTGTGATGAAACTTTCACCCACAAAAAGGCCTTTGTAGTGAACTTTGTGGTGAAACTTTCACCACAAAGGCCCATTTAATATTGTAGTTAACTCAACCTACAAATAGTAAATTACTGTATTGCATTATTCTCATTAATAAATTATAGTTTTTTTTACACAACCTAATCATAAGAAAGTATAATTAATTTTGTTATGGCAAATTATATTCTTCTCATTAATGAGCCTCGGTCTCATTATGTGCTCCCCACCATCAAGTACAACTATAGATGGTGATACTCTTACAACCAGCACCACTTATTAGATTAATTTTTAATTGATAAATATTATTTGAAATTAATAGAGAGAAAGAGAAAGGTCCTTAATTTGTTGTCCTAACTGCTATGTTTAGATTAAAGTTAAATTTATTAAACCGTTTACTGTAATTAATTTTCAAAATATTACTAGGGCTTTTTCAAGCAATTTCAAATAATGGGTAGGCTTCTATATCACTTGGTACTGAAAACATGGTCAATATTCCATTTTTGCATGTAGTCACACATTCAAGCAAATAATCTCACCAACTAAAAGCGCATACAAATATTGCATACAAATGCTAATAAACTAAAAAAAGACGAGTTAACACTAGGTTTAATTTGACATAAAAAGAATGCAAAATACAGCAAACACACAAGACAACCTAATACTAAGAGAACATGAACAGCTTAGGAGACTGAGTTATCACACAAAAATTACATATAGTTTCAATCAAATTTTACGGTAAAATAAACTACAACACAAACATACCACATACAGAGAACAATTACTAAAAAATAGAACTTAAAAGAACTTAACTTATTCCATCAAAATGCAACATTTCACACACATTACTCGAAAAGATTCCGTACTAAAAAAATCAAATCGTTCTAGTCCATGTGGATCATCGTAACGTTCTGCTGAAATGAGCTAAAGAACAAACATAAACATTACGTTATTCAGTTTGAGTACTGGGCAGAACAGGAAGCTAATTGGATTATTTGATGTTTAATTAGGGTTTAACTGAGACTCAAGAATTATTCAAGCAAAAAGAAAAAAGAACGCATACTTAGATTTTTCAGACCACCAACTTTGAATCGAGTTCAGACACAATACTTGATTTTCCACTGTCCTGTATTCACAAAAAAAATTATCAACTATGAAATTTACTGAAAAAGCTTCAAACATATCAAATTTACTTTACCCTTTCAAAACTGCAAAAATCAAATTTTCCCAGCTAAACTCAAAATATATCAAATTAACCCCTCATACAACATAAAATAACAAATTTACCCTTTCCAACAAATGAATTTGGATAAATTTGATTTTCTTTTGTTTTAATGATAAATTTGATATATTTTCAGTTCTTGAAGGACAAATTTGATGTCTGCAATTTTGAGAAGATGATTTTAATATATATAGAGTATAGCTTCTAAATGCTGAAATTATCTCCACGGTTAAAATAAAAATAAAAAAAGAATGCAGATAAAATAAATAAAATTACCTCCATGCCCCATTTAATATAATCTGGTGACTCGCACGCCTTATATTCACTAACTAAACTTTCTATCACTTCTCTCGATTCATCAAACTCACTCAGATCATTATCCTAATAAAAAAAGATCACAAGCACACTTAGTAATTGTAATATTCATTATTTTAATTATTAAAATTCAGTAAAAGAACTTACAGCAAACATAGGAAACTTGCGGTAATTGTCAATGAAAGCTTGTTTTTTCCTTAGCTGGTTGTAACTGCTTATACACTTGGCAAATAAATGCCTTATACTTGTATGATTTGCAAGCATTAATCCACTCACCTAAAAAGGGGCAATGATTAATATAAATAATGAGAAGAACTAGTATCTATCCGTGTGTATTTATTTCATATGTGATTTCTCCTTTTTATTTTTATTTTCTTGTTTCATTAGTTCTTTTGCTTTTTCCGTTTACCTTTTCCTCTACTCGTTTGGCAATTCATCAATAATAAATTAAACAAAACTATTTGGAGGTTTAGCTAAGATTAATTTAAGGCAAATTTAGGAGAAAGAAGTCGTAAAACCACAATGTTTTTCAATCATAAAGGCAAATGCTTACCAATAAAATTGAAATACTTGATCTAATTATCAAAATATGAAAAAAAAATGCCATTTCATACCCTATGAGGAGTTTGAACGTAAGGAGATTTTCTAGATAAGGCGACTTGAATACTGGCCGGGCCCCACTCAATGAAATTCACTAGTTTTCTCTCTCTTATCCTCTGCAAACTTTCATGCACCTGTTTTCACAAAAATCAATAAAAAAATGTTACCAAAACAACACTCATTATGTCACACAATCCAAAATTAATTCACACATTCATCCAAAAACAAAATTCAATAGATTCTATAAGAACATTTAGTTTAGACGGAGAAATTTCTCAGCTTATTCCTCATTTTAGACGGATACATGAGAAACTTCTCACCTTAAAAGGGCCTAGGAGATATTTTTAGGGTTTTTAGGGGTTCGAGTGAAAAATTCAATTTTATTACCTGAGTGGGGTCCACCTCCCCTTGAATAATATTAAAAATGGTGGTATATTCCTAATTTTCAAGGGGTATATGACAAATTCGTCACCCTAAAAGGGCCTAGGTGATATTTTCTGGGGATTTTAGGGGGTTTGAGTGAATATTCAATTTGAGTACCTGAGTGGGGTCGACCTCGCCTTGAATGATGTTAAGAATGGAGATGTATTTGGCCTGGCTCGCCTCTTTGGTACGAGCGTAAGAAGAGCACATTATGTTTTTCGTCTGGAGCAGACGTCGCATCACGTCAAGCACAGTCGTTTTTCTTATCATGTTAGCCTGTGTCGCACAACAATAAATTCATATAATACCGATAAGAAATATAATATTATAATATGTTGCATAAAAGAATATAAAAATATAATTTGTGTATGAAAATAATATAATATTACAGTATATTACGTAAAATAATACTTAAATATAGAATTGTAAAATAAAATAATGTATAGTAAAATAGTATCAAAAAACATCACAACATAATATCGTGAAATATTACACCACATATACTTATTAGTTTGGATTGAATAAAAGAGACTAATACCAGCTATTTCGGTCCAAATAACAAAATTCTGAACAGAATGTTAAACATAAACACTAGTACTCAGCTCAGAAAAACTCAATCCACTTTACAGGGAGTTTCAACTTTTAACATTTTGAAGGAACACAAAAAGTAAGATTTCCTTTGACATCAATAAAACTTCAGAATTTTTTAAAACCATACCTGTCTCTCGACGGTAAGAGGAGTGTAACCAGTCATCAAAAAGTGGCACCTCGGCGTGGGCACCAAGCTCGCTAATAATCCAACCAAATCGTTGTTCATGTAGCCGGGGTACCTTAAAGTCGTGGTACTCGCTGACATCACCGTTGACACGAGCGAGTTCGTCTGGGCGAACGTCGGGTTCGTCAGGTTCAGCCTTTCATAAAAAAGTAAGAAGGAGATGGTTAAGAAGAGATTAACGAGAGAATTGATAGGATTAGTAGCGTCTCTAACACATGAAGAGATTAAGAACAAGATTCACATTGCAAATGGCCCATAACCTAGTTGGTAAAGCCTATTGCATTTGGACCAAGAGGTTATGGATTCAAGTCCCGGCAAACGCAATCTTATTTAGCACATATTTAGCAAAGTCTCTCTATCAGTCCATCCATCATACGTGGGTTGAATCTAAAAAAAAGAACAAAATTCACATAGTGTTAGAGACGCTACTAATAATCCATGCCTATGAATAGATTAAGAAGAGATTAAGAACACAATTCATAGGCATGGATTAGTAGCGTTAGCGTCTCCAACACGGCCAGCATTCTATTCTACCTTTGTACAATCATTTTACAATCGGATCATTCTAATACCCTACAATACAATCCAAGTGAGTACTAATTCAACTACCTTTCGACGGCGATGCGGTTGAGAGCGGTGTTGTCCAGCACGACGACGCAGTCGGCATTCAAGGTGAGGCGTTTGAGAGTTAATAAAGAGTTGTAGGGCTGCACGACCACGTCCGACGTCTCGTTCTGGTTTGGGAACACCGAGTAGGTCTGGACTAATTTTTTCGAGTAGCGGTCGTTTAGGGTCTCCAAAATGTACGATCCCATGCCTGTCAGAATATAAGAACGAAATGGTTGTTGAATGTGACGGTTATGTGTAAGTATAATTCTGCAATACATAAGAAATGTAATGTATGTGTATATCCCATTCCCCTCATGTAAAAAGACCGAATTAGCCTTGTTTGGTCATTTTGTGTATATAGATGAGGGTAGTTTTTTTATCTATAACGAGATAGGAAAATGAATGACATTAAATAGCTTGTGAATTCCTATATTTTAATATTTTAATTTTTATCTATAATTTAGGGTTTCTAGAATGTAGGATCCCATGCCTGTGAAAAAAATTAAAATAGGAATAATAAATAGTTATTGAATGTGAAACAATCAAAGAAGATATAATACATATCATCTATAAACCCTCCTATTTGTAAAAAAAAGAAAGCTGAAATTGCCATATTTTTGTCACTTGTTATCTATATATGAGGGTAATTGAGGTATTTTTATTTGAAAAGGGAGAGGAAGGGTGTGGATGATATTTCCAATTTTGTGGTGTTAAATGTGATAATTTTTTAATGATTTGTGGAAATAATAAAAGTAACGAACCTGAGCCGGTACCGCCAGCAATAGAGTGGCACAACACGAAACCCTCGAGACTCTCGCTTCCGTCCGCCTCTCTATCCACCATATCCATTATTTCTTCCACCACTTGCTCCCCCTTTTAAAAAGAAACAATAAAAAAGAAAAAAAAATTCATCACCAGATAGATCAAGTACCAAAAAAATTATCATGTCTTGAGTAAATTGAGTTTAATTTGAGGCGAAATTACACAGAATAGGGTTTAATTAACAAAAGCGCAGAAATTACAATCAATTGACCCAAAATGTATTGAATTATGCTCATTTTCACTCTCTTTTATACCGAATTCAAGCCTAATTAACTAAATTGACTTTAATTCAAGGGAAAATTAGACAAATTAGGGTTACCTGGTGATAGCCGCTGGCCCAATTATTGCCAGCGCCGCCTCCATGGTCAGAGACGTAAATATTCTCGTGATTGTACAAGTTTCTGTACTCGCTGGTTTTGATTCCGTTTATGACCCTCGGTTCGAGGTCCATTAGTAAGGCTCTTGGAATGTAGTGCTGGTCGTCCGCCTGGTAAAAGAACACATCCTTTCTGTCTCCTCCCTGAATTAGCATTTAATGCAGTATTAAATGATGGTTTGTGTAACTTGATATGAGTAATTGAGTGTTGAATTGTGGGTAGCTGTGTGTGAATTAAGGTAAGATTGCACTAATTTAGGGTCAATTGAAGCTATATATTGGGTTGGGGCATAATTGCAATTTTTATTTTGCAGGACATACACAAAAATCCAAAACCCTAAAGCTTAAATTATTGAATTTCTTCTCGGATTATTATTCGATTGTGATTGACGAGATTGTGTCCTGACAGAAACCGAAGGAAGAAACAGAAATTGAGACAAATTGCAAGTAAACAAGGACCTGAGTGGCAAAATCCACAAGGAAACACTATCAATTTAGTAAAACAAAACAATTTCACAGCATATTAAAACAAAACCAGATTTTGCTGAGTTATATTCGCAAATAAATCCCGAAAAAAGGGAAAGAGAAGAAACTTTCAGAAATGTCAACAAAAAAAAGGACCTGAGTGGCGAAATCCTCAAGAAGGCCGTCTTTTCCGATGCCGTGCTCGAGACAGAGCTGCTTCCAGAACTCCATGCCGATCTGGTTCCCGCATTGCCCCACCTGGATCGTTATTATCTCCCTCGGCATCTTACTAGGGTTTATTTAGGGTTTTAGACTCGGGGGGCGTTATACAGTTTCGGGGTTCTGAGATCTGTTGATTGAGTTGATTTGGGAGACAGAAAAGGAGGGTGGGGTAGAGGGAAGGGAAGGGAAGGGAGGGTGGAGTAAAGGAGCAGCAATGGAGTTTGGAGGGAGAAAGTTTTTTATTTTGGAGGGAGAAAGGTTGAGAGGGCTACTCTAGAATTATATGTTGGAATGGAATGCATTGTATGGGCTTATCTGATTTATATATGGGCTATTTAATATATTGGCCCATTTGTAGATGGGCTATTTGATACGCACGTATAAACTCTTAATCATAGATTCTTAGTTCTTGATTTTATACTTGACGAACGTTTGAGGTCTGATTTTTAAATAGATCATGGTAATTGGTAAGTAAGAAATTTTCATTTCCCCTAATGGTAGCTTGGGTTTGGCATGAAAAAAGTCAAAGTACTTCAAAAATATATTGGTTCTTTGCCGCAGGATTGTAATCCCTAAAATAGAACTAGTAAAGTAATCAGATAATTTAGTATTATGTTATAAAGCAATTAAATCAGAAGAAACTGAAAGAACAAATTTTGAATTCAAAAAGTTGACCTTTACAATTGAAATTATCCAACTACCTAGTAGAAAAAAGTTATCCATCTAAAATCAAGGGGAATTTCATATTTACCCTTCCAAAAACCCAAAATATCATATTTACCCTTCCAAAATTTAAAATATCATATTTATCCTTCCAAAAACCCAAAATATCATATTTACCCTTCGAAAATTTAAAATATCATATTTGCCCTTCTAAAAATCCAAAATATCATATTTACCCTTCCAAACTTTAAAATATCATATTTATCCTTCTAAAATCCAAAATATCATATTTACCCTTCCAAAACTTATAAAATATAAAAAAATGTCCATATTACTAATTGCATCCAATTTTACCGTTAAAGTTAATTGTTTCCATTTCAAATTACTATTTTACCCCTCCTTCTCTCCCACGTCATTCCCCCTAAACTCTAGTTTTGTATTCTTTATTTTTTACATGATAATCTATGATTATTATAAGGATTAAAAATCGATTTAGTTCCCTAAAAAGCTTTCATCACTTTGAAGGCCATGGTTATATATTATTTTTTAATTTACTTTGTATTGTAACCATAGCCTTCAATGTTTATGTCATAATTTGTTTCCCATAACTATTTGTCAAGAATTTTCATGTGACATGAGTAGGGAAATGAGAAAACAAATTATATGTCATTTAATATTATAAAAGTCTTATAGGGAAACCAGGTATATTTTTAATTCTTAAAATATTCATAGATTATCATGAGAGTAATAAAAGATAACAAATTAGTTTAAGACAAAGATGTGAGAGGGAGAAGAAAGGGTAAAACAGTAATTTGAAATAGAAACATGAAAAATTGGATGAAATTAGTATCTGAAAAAAGTATCTGCTATTCTTGCAATAGGTGATGAGGTATGAATGTCACTTCAGTCATTTTCTTATATTGCATTTATTTATTTTTTTGTTAAGTTCTCTTATATTGTTTTCATTTCTTTATCTGTTAAATTGTCTATCTTTGTTTGAAATCTTATTATTTTGTTGCTATATTGATAGACTTCCGAAAATGATGCTAAAGACACCATTGAAAAGCTCGCTTATAATGTAAGTTTTATTGCTTTATGTTGACTTGCAAAACATATTTGATAATTAATTCATCGATTGCTTTCTTTGTGTTTCTAGTGGCACGATTTGACCGAAGGGGGGTTATATTATTCGCATAGCTAGTCATTCATATTCGTACATTTTCAGTTCGGCGAAAAATACGGACCTAAAAAACGAGATCGGCAAATATTCGTATTCGTATACATTCGTGTATAATATGTTGTCCGTTTAAAATTCGGCAAGAAAAATTCAGCAAATTATATAGCTTGTATTAAGCTTATAATGTCTTGTTTAAACATAACAAACTAATTAAATACAATAATCTCTAGAAATGAACAAAAAATCTAGCATTAATTAATAAATAAAAGTAGTTATCCATTCATAAGAACACTTATAAAGCAAAAATAAGTAGCAAAACTCTAACTTCAACAACAAAAAAAACAGAAAACAAGAACTAAGTTCCAAGCAAAGCATCCAACTAATGTGTATCTTCATCACTTGCCACAACATCTTCTTTAGTATCATTCAAGTTTTCGGGAAGTTCATCAAGTTTGTCTAAATTTATAGCGTTTGAATCTTTCAGAACTAATTGTGATGCCTTCTCCATCATTAATGAATTCATTCTTGTATAAACCAGAGTCTCTAACATTTCAGATGAGAGTTTATTTCTTTTCTTGGTTTGTGCAGCTTCAAACTACAACAGAGAGAGAAAGAATCAAATTGAATGATGTAATTTAAAATATATAGAATTATAGAGAAGTTTCTCTAAAATATTTGCACTCAAAATGGCAGAGAGTTGAAATAGGGAACAAATGATCAAATAAATGTTTAAATTATTTTACTGGCCTGCTTTGTTTGATTTATTGCTTTTTCTTATAATTTCTTTCCATTTTTCAAAATTCTAGTGATTATATGGTAATAAATTTGTTGATTTCCTTTCCAACTTTTTATATGTGTGAAAATATTATATTTGGTAAAAATTCGTAAAATACGGGCCGAATTTTTGTCTTGTCAAAAATTCTCGAATGAATGCGTATTATTGAAATGGAGACGCGAATTTCACGTTTTTTGAATTATTCGGAATATACGTGTATAATACGTGAATTATTCACGAATTGACCAACTATGATTATTCGTATGCCCGCAATAAGTTGGAGTTAGCTCGGAAATTGCACATTGTAGGTCAAGAGGTAAAATGTCTAATTAATTCTCTTTAGTAAACAAATTATCTCATTTTTGGTTAAACTTATTAATTATTAAATCTTTTTATTCTCTTTCCTTATTTCAATTTCAGGACGAGTCGAGCACGTGATTTCTTTACTTATTATTCTGTTTTTCTTCTCTTTCTATTTTAGTTTTATTATTCTCTTCTTGTTGGTTAAATATTTCTGTTTTATGTGTGTTAGTGTTAGTTGAATATCTTTCGACTTTACTTGTGTTGATTTATTTTGAATTAAGTAAGACATGGTAGTTGAATATTTTGTTTTTATGTGTTAATGTAGTTTTTGAATTAAATAAAACTGCGTGTTGTTTCATCGTCTATGTGAATTTAATTGATTTGTTGTCTGCCAGGCGTTTCTATTCGGACTTGGTCAGGAAGAGGGTGGGGATTCTTCGATTTGCTGTTTTATTTGGTTTTCTCTCACTAATTCACTAAATTTGAAACTTCTTTTGAGGGAATTTTGTTTCTCGCTCTGATTTGATTGAATTGAAAGCGTTCTAAAACTGAATTTCCTTAGAAATTACTAGGGTGACCCTCGCTCCGCTTCGGCATAATAAATATTGTTATGCTTTGGCATAATTAATCATAGTAGTGGACAAAAACCTCACAAATCTCATTTTTAATTCATCTGTCCATCCAAAAATTGGATGGGTTTCTACAACCATACTGCAACAAAAAATTCGAAAAATATTATAAGTGCTTTAAAAAAAATAAAAAATATATAAGTAGAATATATTATTTAAAAATTAATCATCTTACCCTTTCATGATGTCCGCCATACTCGACAACATCGTACAAAATAACCTGGTCTTCTCTGACATATTATAACCAAAAAGTTTAAAGCAATCAGTGATAAACTTTTTTAGATCCCGCCAATCTTTCTGTTTTCCAGCATTAAATTCCAAGTTACCTATAAAACAATTCAATATTTTGTTTTATGAAATATGTATTTTTGTTGAACAAAAAAGTAAAGTTTGATTTTCAGATCTACAAATATAATGCCAAAAAAAAGAAAACCTTCAACTTGAAAAAGTTTTACAGTAACTTTATCATCATTTATTATTTTTATTAACATGTTGTTCGTTTTAACATTTCCATGAATAATCATATTATCGTGAAGAAACTGAATTCCCCGAGAAATGTCCCTGAAATAGTGAGATGAAAAAAAAATATTCAAAACTTATATGAAAAACAAACAAAATAATGAAAAAATTGGACAAAATAATACTTAAAAAGTAGAAGAAATTTAGGCGACATCTCGTAATCCTGTGTACCCCCAATACGCTCAAAAAAAGAAGATTTATTTGTACTTAGATACTCCGGAAATGTCATATCGACCGACTCTATAACAATTTCATATTTCACGTCATTATACACCTTAACCCCACAAACATTCGGGTGATTGATTCTTATTGCTAAAGTAAAGTGTCATTTATTCGTATCTTTCACGACTAAACACCGGATTCCTTCGAAATAAGCTTCTTTGACATCCAGACCTCCCAAAGAGGGAGCAATCCCACTGGTGATTCGGTAAAGAAG
Organism: Juncus effusus; assembly: GCA_027726005.1. Lineage (NCBI taxonomy): Eukaryota > Viridiplantae > Streptophyta > Magnoliopsida > Poales > Juncaceae > Juncus > Juncus effusus. Next base: position 802,545 of record CM050909.1, read on the forward strand.
ATTGCCGTCGCTTGTTTTTGACAAATAAGCTGTATAATCCTGCAAAAGAAGAAGTAAAACTACTTACATGAGAGGTTCTGTTAGTAGGAGAAGAGTTTTTCTTTAATACAAATTTGCAAAAAAAAACTCAAAAATTATGCTTAAATTGCAAAAAGCTTCTCCATCATTAGAAATTATAAAAAAGCCTATCTTTCGTAAAGAATAGATGTGCATTTTTACAATCTCCAATAATGAAGGGGTTCTTCTGCAATTTCATTAAGAATAGAGCGTTTTTTTGCAATTCCTAATAATGGAGAGGGGCGGGGTGGGGTTTGCAATTTTTCTTAGGAATAGAAGGTTTGTTTCTTTGAAACTGATTTGAATCAACAGAGAAGTGCCAAAGAGGGATCAATCAAAGGTGAGCAACTTGCTTTGGCATATAACCAAAGAGATCGCATTCAGAGGGCTGAACTCGTGAGTGCAACTAGAGAGGACAGAGAACATCCTAGCAGAGGCGCAAGAAAGAATAAACCTCCGAACAGCAGTTTAGAGGCACAGTTCCAACTCGATTTGAAAATGTCAGCAACAATTACAAAGAGAGAGTTGACAGAGTCAAAGAAGAAAATCAAAGATTAATTGAAAAGTTTGAAATTACGGAATAGTACAAACTGTATTTGTCCAATTACTCACATTCTTGTTCATGGTTGGTAGTAGAACGGCGACCTAGGTTTCTTCTACTCTTGGAGGAGAGGGAATGGAGTAGGTCGGTGAGGTCTCAAATCACGAAGCTTTTTTAAGCTAACAAGTTTTTGGGATTTTTAGATCTGTCGATTGAGTTTATTTGGGAGGAGATGCGACAGGAAAAAGAGGGGAAAGAGGGTGGAGTGAAGGAGCCTAATATGGGGAATATTTTTCAACTTTTTGAAAATACATGTTTGGATGCATTTTAAGAATTTTTAGTATTAGAAATATTTTCTAACTTTTAGTAAATTTTATATACAAAAGCTCCAACTTTGAAAACTGAACTTTTTGTCAAGTTTTTTTCTAGCATTTTTTTAAGAATCATACAAAAATATAATATATTATATTATATTATAATATAATTATATTATTTAATAATATAATTATATTATGTTATGTTATATTAAAAATTAGATTATATTAGATTATATTATATTATATTATATTATATTATATTATATAAATTATATTATATTATTTAATAATATAATTATATTATGTTATGTTATATTAAAATTTATATTATATTAGATTAGATTATATTATTTGATAATATAATTCTATTATGTTATGTTATATTAAAAATTAGATTAGATTAGATTAGATTATATTATATTATATTATTTTATTTTATATCTTATTATATTATATTATATTATATTATATTATATTATTTAATAATATAATTATATTATGTTATGTTATATTAAAAATTAGATTAGATTATATTAGATTATATTAGATTATATTATTTTATTTTATATCTTATTATATTATATTATATTATATTATATTATATTATATTATATCTTATTATATTATTTTATATCTTATTATATTATATTATAAGATTATGTTATGTTATGTTATGTTATGTTATGTTATGTTATGTTATATTATATTATATTATATTATATTATATTATAAATTCCTACAAATTTGTTAATTTACATTCAAACACAATACTTTTTCACAAACCTGAGAGTTTATAATACTTTAGTATTTGAATTTTGCAAATCTTAATCACTAAAAATATCCTAATACTATACTAGAAAATTTAACACATCCAAACAAGCCCTAATCAGTTTTATTTTATCGGGCTCTATCCAGCCCAAACTTGGCTCGATTCTAAGTTCTTGATTTTATACTGGACAATTTGATTTTTTTTTATACCATTTTCTTCAAAAATTAACCATCAAATATCACTCCTTTCAAAATAATGTGGTATCGACCATTTCCGCCACTACCAGTGACGGACAATTTGAGTTTTGAGTTTTAAATGGATCAAGTAAGAAGTTTTCATTTCCCCTAATGGTAGCTTGGGTTTGGCATGAAAAAAGTCAAACTACTTCAAAAATATGTTGATGCTTAGCTGTAGGACTGTAATTCCTAAAATAAAACTAGTAAACTAATCAGATAATTTAATATTATGTTATAAAGCAATAAAATCAGAAGGTATTAAAGAACAAATTGTATTTTGATAGCTTCAGTTCTTGAAAGGGTAAAAATTTGGTAAATAATTAGTTTTCATATTTCAAATAAAGGGGAAAAGGGCATTAAAATAAGGCAGATTCAACCTACAACTCATTTTTTTAGTGAAAAAGACAATTAAAGCTGTGAAATATATGGAAATAAATAAGAAAAGAATGAGGGCAAAGAAAAGTTGATAGAGACATTTTATTACCCACGGGAAATCCTCCCTCCTCCTTTTCCCTTTCTATTTTCCTTTTATTTCATCAGTTTTTCTATTTTTTATTCAAAAACTTAAAAATCAATGTACATATAAACCGGGCCGGTCATGTGATTCTGGAGACCTTTGACGACTATATCGGTCATGTGTTCCTAAAGATCTTATGAAATATTCATTTAGTTATATCAATGCATTGATTAAAAATAAATTAGATAAAATTAATTGAAAGTTTTTCTTTAAGATTTGATTTAAAAGGTCAATCCATTTCACACTTTTTATCATAACAAGACCAACTAAATATTATATTTTTTTTTCTAAATTGTAGTTAATTGAAATTAGATATAATTTGAAATGAAAGAAAAGAGAGTATTAAGCTATTACACCATGATATGAGTCAACATTTATTTTATTTCTTCTCTTTATTTTTCTTTTATTTTTTGCACTAACCACCTGACATAACTATATTTTTTTGCATTTTTTTTCTCTATAGCCTTGTTGCATTGAAATAACATGTATGTTCTTTGTCTTTATTCATTTATTAAATATGAACCAAATCTAGATAGTAGTTTTCTATTTATTTCCTTCCATCCATCTCTCAGGTGACCAAGGAGTGGACTTGCTTCTGAGTTTCAATGGTCTTCATTAGATGATGGACTTTGTGGCTTGAACTAATTATTTAAATAATTGTATGGGATATGTGGAAAAATATAAAAAATAGGAGGCCCTATCAAATGTGAGGTCCTTGACGTATGTCATATTTTGTGTACTACAGGGCCGGCCTTGCATATAAAAAGTTAAAAAAACATTAGGGTTTACATGCATTATTTATGAGAGTCAATGCATGGGTTGCTATACTGAAGCACAAAAATATGAAACCAGACCAGAGCATAACCAACTTTGAAAGAAAAGTGTGTGTGACCCAATTTGTGTATACTGCTTTTATGCGTATATTCCATTTCCAATGCACTGAATACTGCTTTTATATGCCGACATATCAATTATTGTACCCACATAATATACATATATACTATTCCATACCTTTCTGTATATTGTTTTATATAATACTTAATACATCGCATGGATACCAGCCAATACCTGGATCCAATCTATACCCTATATATTTTTGGAGTTGAAAGCTGAGTCCTGATAAAGCCACGTCAGTGAATTTATCGTGAGCCGTTTGATTTCGATCGAATGGCTGAAAAAATCAAGCGGTCCATAGAGAACGTCAACAGACCATGTTCATTTGGACACGTGTCATATTATGAATGGCTGATGTATGAGTTGATCGTCCCTCTGACCTTCGCTCACATCGCCCACGTGTAAGTTTCTTCTTTGCCTTTGTTTATTGATTTTCTTTACTCAATTTTTCTCCTGTGATGAGTTTGAGGATCTCAGGGGAATCTTTCGGCTTTGTTTGTTGATTTTTCTGAAGTATATAATTCACTAAAGATAGATTTTTGAGCTAATACAGAAGATTAACTCAATTTCTTCATTTTTTGTGTGTCTTGATCTTTTCATGAGTAGGAACCAAGTGCTTACGAATATACATCCATGAAAAATATGACTGAATCAAAGCAAGGGTTTTGGGGAAATTTAGCGGGAAAAGCAAAGACATTACTTGATGAAGAAAATACGCCAAAACAATTCGAACCGATGAGTGGAAGAGATAATTTACATACTGAAAGCACATCAACTGGCCGTCAGGTCAGACCCTAATTATCATTTCTTCATTCAATTTTCAGGTTATTCAATATAATTTTATTAATTTTTTTTTTTTTGGAAAATGCAGTTTGATAATTCATATAGAGTGCCAAAGACCGACAACCCGCCATTGCAAAAGTCTCCTAATTTCATTGGAGGCACAATAAAAAAACGCCTTTGAGGTAATAAATAAAAAAAATTCCTTCCAAACCCGAAACATATTCAAAATACCTGATAATTATTTTACAAAAATATGTGACATATTTGAACAGGAGGGTAAAACAATGGTAGAGAGCAAAAACAGCCGATATAATTCAAGAAACACGGAAATTAAATTTGAGAAGAAAAGGAGGATCGAATCAAATGAATAATAATAATAATAATGAGGAAAGATGGAGCCAATCATCATCTTCTTACCTTCCAAGAACTCGAACCGTCTATGAGACTCAACTCAAGGCATAAAATATTGAGAGTAATTGAATCATAAAATGTGTTAACTGGAATTTTGATGAGCTCATTTTCTGATTTGGAATCTGGAATTTTTGTGAAATTGGCTGAATGTGCTTAATTGTTGTTTAGATTGGTTAATTACTGATTATATAGATGTATTCTATGGATTTGCAATTGATAGGTTTGCGTCTAGAGTGCTCTTATAATTATTGAGCCGATTGATGCTTCGGTGTGGCGGGATTCAATTTCTTAAGGGATGTCAATATAAAGTTCGAAAAAGTCCGTTTTTATTAAAACCCTAATTTTGTAAAAAAATATTTAATTTTTTATTTATCAAAAGCCAAATTTTGTAATTATTCAAAACCAATAGTTAAGCCAAGCATTTTTTTTTATTATTATATTCCAGTGTTCGATTGAATTGGTAGCAATTGGAGAGACAAGACTCAGCTTCCGAATGTCCTTTGTGAAACAATTTGTAAAAAACCTTACAGGCATGAGTTATTTTAGGCCTCTCTGATGGTATAATACCATGTCCTAGCAACATAATTAGGTTGAATTTATTTTAAGCTAAATGAAAATTCTGACTTTGTCACTTAAAAGCTCAAATTGTTTGACTCATTTTGATGGTACTGACTGTTGAGACTTAATAGTATTTATTCTTTTCTTTATAATTCCTTCAAGAATCATATGTTGAAAATATCTGTTAAGCACAAAATTTGAGGGTCAGATAAGTAGCAAAATTCATCGCTAAATCATTTTGGACGTGCAGGTTCAATTCTAACCTTATCTTTATTATTTAGTTGACGAAATAACTTTAGGTTAATTATTTGGCACACGATGAATGTTTACTATTTTGGTTTGATCATGTGTCGTAATAATTTGTTTGTTATCTATATTTTAAGTTTCTCAATCATATGAATTTTTTTGTTGCTCTTTTGTACTTCTTTGAAATGTACGTGCAATATATGAATGAACGAATGAGCAGATTTGTGGTAATTTCATTATATTTATTATTGTTTTGGTGGTTCGTAGGTTGAATTAGAAGCGAACTTATTTCAATCCTGTATTTGTACTAGTAACATCCTTATTATTATATGTGAATAATAGATGATTTAGTTTTTTTTTTGTGCAATTGTAAATTGTTGGATACAATTTTTTTTCACAATTACTCGCAGCAACGTGCGAGCAACACACTAGTTTCAAAAAAAAAAAAATACTTAATATATCACTTCGTAATACATATACACTATTTCATAGTACGAATGTATTGTACTATTATTATAATAAATAAAAACAGTATATACATGTAACAAATAATTTCACATTTACTTAATTAATTTACGGTTAATCAAAAGTCAAAACATGTAAAAAGGTAAAGGAACCTGATAGAGCACGCCGGTATCACACCGGCTCCCAACAATCACCTCGTGTCATCGTGCAGCACTCCCGTCACGCTCATAATAGTATATATATCATTACTTAAATAATATTATAATCTAATAAAAACAGTGTATAGATGTGATATAACAGTACATAATTCAGATAAATAGTATATATATAATACTATATAATTCACATATAAAATAGTATATATATCAGTATACAGATATAATATAACAGTATACAATTCAGATAAAACAATATATATATCACACTATATAATTCATATACAAAACATTATATATATATATGATATAACAATATATATATGCGATATATAGATATGGTGGAACAATATATAGATATGATATAACAGTATATAATTCAGACAAAATATTATATATATATATATATATATATATATATATATAAATCACATATAAAATAGTATATATATCAGTATACAGATATAGTATAACAATATATTGATATGATACATGGATATGATAAATAGTATATAGATCTAATATAATAATATATTATGCAGACAAAATAATATATAAATTAGCAAATAAAAATATATATCTGTACTGCTGAAAAAGAAAAAATAACGGGAAGAAAAGATGAGAGAAGAAAAAAGGAAGAAAGTAACAGGAGAGAGGAGCCGGTTCGGTATGAAGTAGCTTTCAAAGGACAAGAGGTATTATCCTCACAAACGTCGCCACTATTCTCAAGTACCCAATACTAAATTTAACAAAAGTAAGGGTCTAAGCTACAACTTCTCGATAGGTACAGACCTAATAAATCTAGCTTTATCTGCCTCAAAGTCGGGGCCCGGACAAAAAATCACCGCCCAAATTGTACGCTTTTCTACCTTTACCCAATTTTTACTATTACCCCTCGATTTAATCTTCTCTTTCTTTTCAACCCTCGCCTTCTCATGTATAGGAAAAAGCGTCATCATTGCTTCCGAGATTTTAAAAGATTAAGAACCCCTTTCTGAAAAAGTGCCAGTGAAAAATAAAACCTTTCATCACAGCCTAAAGTTTTACACAAATTCACGCATCACAGACGTGGCGATATTTGAAGCTTCTAAAGGGACACGTCTAGGTTAAGTGAATATTTGTAAATTTGTGATATGGCAAGTAAATACAGTAGCATACGTAAAGCAAGTGGTCTTGAGATTCTAGATTTTTACCCACTCTTAATCACCTCTCCATTACACTACAAATGGATCACTTTTCTCGGTAATAAAAAACAGTGACGAAACTTTATAAAAACTGCAGATAAAATATGTCCTCCTAAATTTTTTTAATCCAATAATATATATTATAATAATTTAGTGAATAATTCATCAAACTAAAATGAAAAACTACAATCATTTCGCTAGATTTCAACAATGAAAAAGGCCAGAAAAATGTTCAGGACTTATAATTAGATGTTCACACATCGGCTTTTATAAGACAATGATAAAAAAATAAATAGTTATGACGGGCTAAGTTCTAAAAGCTATGTATTTTTATATATGCACATCCAAAATTATATATACCGGCTTACTAGTGTGAAATTTTTTTTGGCCCCTTCCAATATATAAGCTCCACCAACGCCCAAAATCTCCAGTTTTACAAAATGGAGGGGATTTACTGTCTTGGAAATCCTAAGCACGATATTTCCGAGTCCAAGAATAGCGGTCATATCAAAATCCTGGAATAAAACCTGGAATAAATAAAACCAGAATAATATAAAATAACCACTTCGCCAAGATAAAATAATAATATGAAGTACGAAGTTAGAGAGAGAGAGGAAGAAAGAGTGATCACACAGTTCTCATGAGAGTACAGATTCTTCTTTATTGGCACGATTTTCAAGACTGCACGAGGCCCGGTTAGCACACCTGACAAGTCACCGCATAAATCTCTCTAGTTAATTACTACTATACGGGGACTGAACGTTAATGTAGCACAATCTAGAGGGGTCAAAATGTCAGAACCTTATGATTCTTTAACCGACACTTCTCTGTTCGTCAATTCAACCCAACTGCTTTTCAAAACAAAACTACAAAAAAAGGAAAAGTAATAGTAAGAAACTATCTTCTAGTTCTAACTAACATGAAAAGAATTAAACTAAATTTAAAATTATAAACCAAAAAGTTTAAACTATTAAAATACTTTCAGTTCGATTCTTCAATTATCCGATATTAGCTTTAGTAATACAGTACCATACAACTATTGCTAGATTAAAAGTGCAAGAGCTCCTATTCTCTCTCACTTTGTTACATACTCATACTCTCTTACAAAACCAGAGGGGATAAATCGCAAAAAAAAAAACCCTAATCTCCCCTGTTTTTCTTTTTAACAACAATAAAAAAGAAAACAAAAATAGTCTTCCTTTCTCTTCGCCAAAAACCAAAAAAACCAAAACCAAAATCAAAATACTCAAGTCAAAACCAGGATTAATCAATCTCCGTATTCAACAGCCTCTCAAAACCAGGAATCACTTTCCCATCTCTAAAAACCAGGAACCGCTTTCCCGCCTCTCACAGAACCGACGACAAACCGGGAATCACTTTCCGTTTCGCCGTCTCTTCTTCAGGGCGCCTCACAGCACTCACAAAAACCGTAGTCATTTCCTGCTCAAACCTCATCTCAAACTCCCCCTTAAAATTCCCAGCCAAAACTTCCCCTCCAGTACTCAACTCCTCCTCGCTCTCCATTTCCCTTTTCACCGGAGACATCCATTTGGCTCTCAAGTACTCAGATTTCCTCCAAGGAGGGAAATGAAGCCCCTTTTTCTTCATGCTCTGTTTGGCCGACTCTGAAACGAGGGTGACGATCTTGGCCATCCGATCTGCTGAGCCGACGAAGATCGACGGCAGGGATTGGAGCACGGATCGGTAGGATTTGGTCGACCGAGCGATCTCAAACTCTGACCGAAAGTCTATCTCCACTAGCAAGCGGGCCCCGCTTGAAATTACTTCGATGTACTCATGCTCACCTGACCGTCCGATTTAATTGAATATTAGATGTGTGAATTAATTTAATTTGTTCAATTATTTTGGTATTAGAAATTTTATTTTTCTTTTTGACCCCTAAAAGATTTTCATTTGCTATTAATTACTGACCTTTCTTCAAGTATATTAAATCAATAGAATGATGTACATTAGAAAAAAAAATTAACTATATATTTCTTTTTCTTTTTCCAGTCCAGTACAGAATCCTTCCATTTTTTTTTTCTATGAGAAATTCTTTTTATTTTTAATAAAAAATTTGGCAAAAAGTTTCCAAATTTTGATGTTGCTCCCTATCTTTTCTATTTCGTATAACAATGACAAAGCCAAGGAAACAAATATATACCTTTTTAGTCTCTGCCCAGAATTGGAAAATTCAAAACAACTAATAGTATAAGTATAACCAACCATACAAAACCATCATAAAAACCAGAATTTGAAATACCGGAAAATGAAATACTCACCAGCAGGTATGGAATTAGTTTTCTCCCATCTGGACTTGCACACAGCTGCATCATAACCCAGCGATTTGAGCCCTTCTGCGACGATTTTACGGTACTCCGATTTACCGCACTTTGAGTTCTTCGTTCTTTCCGTGAGTTTAGAAACATCGGCCAGTAGATTTCTCTCTGTGAGGCTCACGCACGGAATCAAACCCTGTAAATAAATCACAAAAAAAATTAAGTTAAACGGACATTAATGAACAGAGCTTCCAAATCAGAGCATAATTAATAAATTAATGAGTTTATTTCTATACTTTGATGAGCTCCAAAGCATCCATTGGAGAAGATGAAGTTTGAGTTGTTGTTGTTACATCACAGTACTGTAAATCGATTTCCTCATCAGAGCTCTCATCGTAATTTCCATTAAAGCAGTTGCACCGGCTTTTAAGAGGTTTACTAATCTCAGTCGTCTCCTCCATGAAGTTCAGAACCATCCGATCAAGGCACACCGAGCTCGGATCCACGCCTCCGCCTGAGTCATCAGAATCCTTGTCCGCCTCAGCCTTCGCCGCCGATGTCGCCGGAGACGGCGCGGCGATCGCTCTGGGGACGAAGAAGCGGCGGAGGAGGGAAGGCCGGTGCCTGGCCGGATCAATCCTGAAGGTTGATTTAGGATCCATCGGCTGAATCTTCGCCTGAAAAAGCATCACAACTGAAATCCCCTAAAAGACTTCAATTTTCTCAACCCTCCATTACAGTAAACTAAACATCCTACAAATTCCTGAGAGCGGAGGAAAAGGTCAGCGAGTGGAGAATTGAGAGGGATCAGAGGGAAAGTGAGAAAGGGGTTAGCACGAGTTGTTTCGCCATTGTTTTGTTTCGAGTATTGGTTTGGAGAAAGAGAGAGTTCGGATCAAGTGGTGAGAGGACTTAAAAAGGCCGAGTTACTAGAACTGTAGAATGAGGATGACAATTCATTCGGGTCTGCATAAACTGCATTCTTTAGAAACACCAATGTTTTAAATTGAAATAGGCTTTTCAAAGTTCGGAATTAGGATGATGTAATTAAATAGTATATTGAATTATAGAAAAAATAGAATATAAATATTGATATATTTAATTGAAAACTAAATGTAAATGTAAGATTTTTTATTTTTCTAATTATTGAAAATTTTGGTAACATATATTTATTTATATGTATGTAAATTGTTATAATTTTTAGTATGTGGTATATAAAATTGTCGCTTGGGAGCTCTTATATAATTTAAATCATCGGACACGTAAGCAAATCAAGCAGATATTTACTTCGATTCAAAATTAGCTGACAATAGACAGAGATGAAAGCGTGCATGTTACAAAAGATATTGAAACGCTCGTTTAATTGTCATTACATATTTTTTTCTTATACATTATAAATTATGTTAATTTAGTAATATAATTTTATTTTTATAGATAATGTAATTTATATGTAGTATTTAAATTGTCTCTTGAGAGCTCTTATATATATTTAAATCATCTGACACGTAAGCAAATCAAGCAATTATTTACTGAATCTTATTATTTTGTAACTTTCTTCTTCAAAAATAGCTGAGAATAAACACGAATATTAGTGTGATGTGCATATATAGTAAATAGCTAATGAAACGCTCGTTTAATTGTCGTTATAATTTATTTCTTACCTCTATCTATACAACTACAACAATATAGTAATTAGTACTTTTTTTCCTTAATTATTTTTTTTTATAAGTATATGCAAAAATTCTCACATAAAAACCAATTGATATAAATGACATTTTTATTAACATTACATTCGTACATAATATTTTATACAATAATAGATTTCTAAAACCCATTCTCTCATTTTTATCATAACAAAAATTATTATTGCCTACATATATCAGTCAACATAAAATAACTCAAATAATCTACACTACATTTTCAAGAAAATTAACTGAAAAACCCACCTAAAACAAACTTGAATTCTCAATTGCTCATTAGAATGTTCCTTTCAAAAAAAAAAATTCTCATTAGAATATTCTCTTCTTGTGCTCATAAACCACAACAAAGAAAGAAAGAAAGAAAGAGGGGCACATATCATTTTCCTCAACTGAAACAAGGGGGGAAGATAAGGTGCACCGACTACGTGGCTCCTCCAAAACAGACCGGCTTTCGTACGTTCCCTGCAATACTCACACGTGTCCTTCTCACTCCCAATTGTCAAAATCCCCAAAATACCCTTTGGTTCCTATTTAGTACAGCAAGTCTCGACTGTTACTATATTCGCAAATACGAATTGTTTAAGGACGGAGAACGTTTGAGGGGGTTTTGTGGCTGTGCGGAGGAAATATGGACGTGGGGGTATAGTTAAGCGCTCGTGTCTGAACCTGTACGAACCTGCTGTGGCTCGTGTGGGCACGGGGCAGTAGTAGTACACACACCCCCCTTGGAAACAGATAGAGTTATGGCCCTGTTTTATTACTTTGATTTTATATGAAAACAAGTGTAACTATTTGTGAAGCACTATTTATTTCACATAAATAAATTACACAATATATATATATATATATATATATATATATATATATATATATATATATATGGGCCGGTTATATTGACCCCACTTTATTTTACCCCACTTTTACCCCGTGATTATAAAAAGCGAAAATTCAAATTTCAACCGTACGGATGGAATATATATGTTTTGAATATGTTGTGGATCAATTTTCACAAGAATCAGAATATTATATCATTGACATCATGTATCATCAAAACATATAAATACATATTTTGATAATACATGATGGCAATGATATAATATTCCAATTCCTGTGAAAATTGATCTACAACATATTCAAAACATATATATTCCATCCGTACGGTTGAAATTTGAATTTTCGCTTTTTATAACCAATTTTTTCACCGGGGTAAAAGTGGGGTAAAATAAAGTGGGGTCAATATAACCGGCCCCTATATATATATATATATATATACATCCGTACGGTTGAAATTTGAATATTTGATGATACATGTAATATTTAAGACCGTAAGCAAAATTTGAATTTTGCTTACGTATGTTTTTTTAGTCTCTCTCTATATATATATTCTTCAAAAATATTAAAATAATCACTAAAAGTACTTCCAATAGTATTAGATTGATATGGTTAAATTGTTAGAAATTCTTTAAATATATGCTTTTGAATACTAGTATTATTAAATATACTATGATATTAGATTAACATGTTGATGTTTATAGTACAATTAATTGTATTGTTCTATTTCGTCTCGTTTCTTCCAATAAAAAAGGACATGTATGATGTATGTATCATGTATGTATGTATTTTTATATTACACGAGCCATAGCGTGTGCATTATTTATTTATGTATCGTTTTTACAAGTTCTGGTCTGTTAGGCCCTATACTAGCTAGAGGTTATTATATTTGCTGATGACGTGTGTTTTTTTGGATGCACAAAATATTAAAATTAGAAAAATCCATTTGGATAATATCCTGATTGATCATGACATTTCTTCAATCAATTTATAAATCAAGGTCCTTATGTCACCATGGATTTACTATTTGCCTAAAGGTCACATCTATACCGAACTGAAAATATTTTATAACCAAGAAGATATTATAACATATTAAAATTTTAAATTATCAAGGCCATTGAAATTTTGGTATGTGAAATTTCAATTCTTCATTCTATTATGACCAATGTTTTAAATAGTGGCTCTGATTTCGACCATAAAACACAATGCGCAAAAAAATAGCGAAAATAGCGTTTGGGCGTTACGACCGCTATAACGGCACTATGGCGGCCAAATAGCGTTCAAATAGCGGCCGCTCTATCGGTAAAATAGCATCAAAGTGTTAGTTTATGTATTTATTTGCTTATTTTGGATAATTAATATTTGTGTATTTATTTTGGATAATTATGCTGTATGTTTAGTTATGAAAAATGAATTTTGTGTGATATATTATTATGAACAATTGTACTATTTTTATTTAATATTTATGGTATTCTGATTTTTAATTTTTTATATTGAAAATTTTATTATGGTCATATTTTTTTCATTATAATATGTTTAAAAAATTTACTTAAATTATAAATTATATTGTACGTCCTCTATAAGGCTATAGCGCCGGTATAGCGCCCGCTACCGCAATCCTCTACAAAAAAAAAAATCAACCCGCTATGGCACTATGTCGCTATTTAATTTTGAAAGAACAATAAAAAATTAGAAGAAAATGTTAATCACATAATTTATCTGTGATTGCTGAGTACAATTATAATTTTCAAACGTTTTTGATTTTTTCTATAATTTCAAGCGGAAGAAACAAATGCAAACGGATATCTCAAAGTCAAGATGGTTCCCCATAAATTATTTTTGTTTTGAACCATTGAACAGAAAGAAAGAACCCTTCGTATTCAAATGTAGGACCACCAGTTTCATACAGACACAAGTCGTTGCAGAAAATAACTCTATGACAATGCTATTATTTATTGTGGAAATATGATAGTATGTTGCAGTCCTTCTAGTCGAACCGTGCTGCACTATATTTTCTTTCTGGAGTTACAAATTTATATAGATAATATATAATTATAAAATTTAGATATGAAAAAAAATAGTGTTTAGGTATTATAAAAAAGATGATATAAATACCATATAAAATGGTATAGAAATAATAAAAAATAATACATAAACATCAGCCAATGTGCAAATTTATTGACGATCATCTACAAAAGTAGGGCCTGAGCAATGGGCCCAATTTGATTCCTCTTGTCATATAATACCAACAGTTAAATTTGAAAAATCAGCATGCATCATATCAATCAATACAAAAGGTGCTTCTAGCATCATGAAAAAAAATCCATAAAATAGCAACCAAATTTTCTAATAACTAGAACACCCACTCGTTTATTACTTAGTAAATAAACATACAAGCAATCAAATCTAACATAATCAAACCACAACCTCAAAGTAGCACAAACAAAAAACTAAATTTCTCATCTCACTCTTACTCTTACCCCAGTAACTCCACCAATCAAACTTACATCACACAAACCATCCTCTCTTACGGCACATTCATGACCTGAATCGACTGCAACATATCCGAAAGCGCAATGACCAAATCGCCAGACTTAACCATACCTCTCGCCTTGAGGAGCGCGAACGTGCGGTTGAGGTTGCTCTCCATGTCGTCGGAAAGACTCAAACGGAACGGAATCAGGCCCCACTGTAAATTCAGCCGCCTCCGCACGGAAGTCGAGGTGGTGAAGGCGAAGATCGGGCAGTCGGGACGGCACCGGGAGAGGAGGGAAGCCATGTGGCCGGTGGTTGTGTAGACGAATACCGCGTCCACTCTCAAATTGTTTGCTAGAAAGAGAGAGAGAGAATGTTAGAAAACATAAGTTAGTAATAAATAAAATATTTTGTGAGATCATGTTTGACGATGTTACATTATGATGCTGTTTTACAACATATTATTTAATTTTACAATTTATATTACATGAAGTATTATTTATGTAACATAAAATATTCTTTTATATTATAATATTATTTATATTACATAAAATATAAAGTATTATTTATATAACAATAAAAAACTATTTTATATAAATTCGTAACATGAAATAATTTATAGAAAATAATATTATATTGTGAGATATTCTACCACAAAACATTATTTGTTTCTTGGTTTAAATTGAACACAAGAAATTGACGAGGGGCATTTTGGCTCAAAAAAGAAAAAAAAAAGGACGAAATATTAAAGTTAACACTACTATGGTGTTAAAAAAAGTTCATTTTTTAAACATTGACAAAACTCATACCCATTTTGGCGGCGGAATTACAAATCTCCTCCTCGACCCGATCCTCGATCCTGGCGGCCACGGCCCCCAACTCCGTGCCCTCGCTCCCGCCCCGCTTCTCGTCCCTCCGCCACTTCTCGATCCGCAGACTCACGCTCCTCAGCACGCTCAGAGCCTTCTCCGGGAACCTGCGTTCAAAATAGATACTTTTATCAAAACGTGTGTTATTTGAAAACGTGTCTCGAGGGTGTTTTGGAATGTTGTATGAGTGTATGTTTAAAAGGAAGGGTGTCTTAGTGTGTAAAAGGCTGTTTTAGTGCGTGAAAGAGGGGGTGTGTGTGTGTGAAAGGTGGTAGTATCTAGAAGAGAAAACTTGAGAGGGACATACCTCTATATAAGTGAATATTTTTCGGAAATTTTTCCAAAAGAATACTTATCGAGAAAATAACTATGAAAAATATTCAATAATAAAATATTTTTCTATAATATTTTTAAAATAATAAGTTTTTGAAAGCTATTTACCAAACTAAATTTGGATTTTTTATGAAGAAATGTATTTTCGAAATAAGTTCTATGAACACATAATTTTTTCGGAAAGAAAAATTCATGGAAAGTATTGTATAGATTTTACCACAGAAAATCCAAAAAAGGTGGTCACGTGTCACAAAGATGTGAGAAACTCATCTTAGTATATCGTGATAGCAAGGAGAAAATTTTGTTATTTATTCTTCTTCCCAATTTTTTTTTCTAACAACAAACCTGCCCATGGCCGATTCCCCAGACAACATCAGCGCGTCGGCCCGCTGCCTTACAGCCTCAGATACATCCGCCACCTCAGCCCTAGTCGGGGTCGGGTACTCGATCATGGACTCCAACAGTTGGGACGCGACTATTACAGGCTTGTTGAGCTGGCGGCAGAGTCTGACGATCTTTTGCTGTGCAGCCGGGACTTGTTCGAGCGGGATTTGCGCGCCCATGTCGCCGCGGGCGACCATCGCGCCGTCGGAGGTGAGGACGATTTCTTCCAGGTTTTTTAGGGAGTCGATTGATTCGATCTTCGCGATTACGCCGATCTCGCTGGTGAAAAAACGGTTATGGCAGTTAGAAATAGAATAGGAAATTTGCAAAAAAGCCCCAGTATTGTTGAAAGTTACAAAAAAGCTATTGCATTACGGCCGAAATTGCAAAAATATAGAGTTTAGGGTTGGGGTTTAGAGCATAGATTAGAGTTCAAGGTTTTTAAAATAATTAAATTAACGGCAGGGAGTCTCCTTGCAATTTTGGCAATAATGAAGGAGTTTTATTGCAATTTCGGCATTAGACAGGGGCTTTTTTGCAAATTACACAATAGAATAACTTAAAGGGTGTTAAATGTATTACCTGCCGCGGCATCTCGCAGCGATATAGCTTTTGAGATGATTGATGACCTCAGCGGACTTGACGAACGAAACTGCGATGAAATCTACGCCTTCCGCAATCCCAAAGTCTATGTCCAGCCAATCCTGCACATTTAAAATATTACATTCAGAAGAAGAAATGAAACAATACAGAATATTTACAAAGAAGCATATATTTTTTTAACGATCCATAGCCATCAACTCGACTAAGAAAAGAAAACTATCATGGAGGCCACGTTTTTCTTACAAATCTTACACCTCACTCAGAAGGAAAAACTAAAAACTAAACAGCAAAAAAACAACAACCGAAAACGCCTCAGAATATTAGGATTTATTCAAATACCTTGGATGAAATGGTAGGAAGCATGGCATTGCGTTCCCGCACCAAACTGCCCTCGCGCCAGAACGTCAGGTTCGCGCGCGGCAAAAGCAGGCCGGGGTCGGTGCAGAGACACTTCACGTCCGGCCCGAGTTTCTCTATCACCTCAAACCTCGCCATTCCTCCGTCCACCAACAATTCGTCCCCGACCCTAATATCTACACAGAGAGAAAGAGATATTGATTAGGAAAAGGATGTATGTTTTAGGAAAAGAAAACTGAGTCATTAAGGAGAATGACCTTCGGCAAAGCCGTCGTAGTTTACGTGAATGGTACGGTCGGGAAGAGGAGAGTTGAATGATCTCACGCTA
This sequence comes from Juncus effusus, assembly GCA_027726005.1. NCBI lineage: Eukaryota > Viridiplantae > Streptophyta > Magnoliopsida > Poales > Juncaceae > Juncus > Juncus effusus. Next base: position 819,837 of record CM050909.1, read on the forward strand.
AATGTCCAAATTTCACCATCCTGCAAAAGAGTTCATCGTAAATACAGTATATTCATAAAAGAAAATTTTCAAAAATTCACATATTTCCTAATGTTTCTAAATATTAAAAAAAAAAAACTTAACTTTCTAGATTCCCTGTTTTAATCCCTCTAAAGTAGATCCCTCCTGTTAAAATTAACATTCCATCCGATTTATTTATTGGGATAAATGCATCGTTAGTCCCTGTACTTTATTAGGGTTGCAATTCAGTCCCTGCACTACTGATTTGGCATGTTCGATCGCTGCACTTTAAAGAATCGTGCACAGTTAATCCCTAACTCAGGGACACGTCACTCATGTTTTCATAAAGTACACGGACCAGGCACGTCAAATTAGAACTACACTACACGGACTAAGTTGCAATCCAACTAAAGTACACGGACTAACGGTGCATTTATCCCTTATTTTCCAACCAAAATAAACACCTCATATTTTTATTATTTTCTCTAATTCTGACCTCGGCTTTGGCAGAGGAAGCCCTGCCAAGCTCCCCCATATTTCTTATTATTTAAGTATTTATTTATTTAACATTTATTTATTTATCTATTTATTATTTATTTAACTATTTGTTTATTTATTTCTTGAACTATTTATTTAATTAAAATTTATTTATGTATTTATTTACAAAATTACTTATTTATTTAACTATTATTTTTTTTTATCTCGTCCTCACCCCGGCTTTGGCGGAGGAGACCCCGCCGAGAACCCCCATGTGAATCTCGCTGCCTTCCGTATCCATCATCACCGCGACAGCATACCCCTTCTCCTCGTTCATCCTGCGCACGTGACGGATGACGTCGCGGTGCCAGGCGTGCGTCCCGTGGCACATGTTGCCTCGCCACATTCACCTCCCCCTCCGCCATATTTTGTTTTATTTATTTATTTTATTACTTAATTTTTTTTAACTATTTAAATAATTAATTAACTATTTATTTATTTAAATTTAACTATTTATTTATTTGAATTTAACTATTTATTTATTTAACCATTTAACTATTTATTTATACAACAAGGCTAGGGACCATGCAACCGAATCCTGAATCAATCATGCAAGTCTAAATAAGGAAAGGATAACCGAAACAAGGAAGTTCTCTTTCCTCATTTAGGCTTGCACGATTGATTCCAGATCCGGCTGCATGATCTCTAAACTTTTTGTTATTTATTTAACTATTTATTTATTTCTCTAACTCTCTGACCTCTGCTTTGGCGGAGGAAGCACCCCCGAGATCCCCCATATGAATCTCGCTGCCTTCCGTATCCATCATGACGGCCACCGCGTAACCCTTCTCCTCGTTCATCTTCCGGACGCGGCGGATGACGTCGCGGTGCCAGGCGTGCGTGCCGTGGCACATGTTCAGCCGCGCCACGTTCATCCCCCCCTCCGCCAGCGCCTCCAGCTGCTCGATTTCGCACGTCGCGGGACCCACTGTGCATATCAGCTTCGTCCGACGAGTGCTCCTGGTAGAAAGGAAATATTAATGAGAAGTTTGTAAGAAGCTCCTATGTTATGGTGACATTGCAAAAAAGGGGTACTTTATTGGGAATGGCAAAAAAAGACTAACTTTTTTGCAATTTCCAATAAATATTTTTGAAAAAAATATTAAGTTTTGAGATTGTGAGTTTGATGTTTTTTATATTTAAGGGTGGGTATGGTATTTTGAAGTTTTTGAAGAGTAAATATGAAATTTTTCGTTCGGAAAAGAGAAAATTAAAACAAAGATAAAATAATGATTTGGTGGAAATCTCAATCAGCATTCTTTCTTTTGGGTTTTTTGTTTGTGTAATTGGTTAAGATGAGCTACTTGAGAGCTCAGTTAATGTTTAAATATTACAATATGACCGAATTTAAGAAAGAAGAGAAATTTTGGGTTGTTAAGAAAAATTGTAGTCCTAATCAACAATTGACTGGATCTTACAATTCAAAAAAAAAAAAAAAAAATTGACTGGATCTTGTTAGATTTTTAGTAATTATATATAAACAGACTATTATGGACTTGATAGACGTTGATTCTGAATGTGATGCACTTGGAATTAAAGAGAATAAAAAAGAAGATGAAATTGGGCTAGATTTATCTTATCCAGTTATCCTGAACTTAGCGAAGTTGCATGCAATCCAATTTCAAATGGCGGAATGAAACTCATTCAGCTCAGATAATTGCTAAACAGCTCCGCTCACTTAATCAATCAATCAATCGTATAAAAACAACACAACCAATCGAATCAGTCTTAGAATCTCACCTGAATCCGTTCTCCTTCAGCTCAGCCTCAGTCACGGCATCCACATCAATCCCCGAACTCGGAGCCGGGGCAGTCAACTGGCTAGATCCGAACCCGTTATCCGAAGCCAGAATGGGCGTCGAAGAAGGGAACGAAGTACAAGCACACAACAGCAGAGAATTCTGGCGGCTGAGTAAAAGAGGGCGGAAGGTAGAGAGGGTCGAATAAAGAGGGCGAGAGGAGGGCAAGGGAGAGGAGACGAGGTTAATCATCGACTGCGTCGCCATTTTTGCGCAGAGAGAGAGGAGAGAGAGTTTGTTTGTTGAGGTTTTAGGAGAGGACGGACATTACGAAGAGGATGAAGAGGGAGTTGTGTGAGCTCGGTTTCATGAACCGGTGATGGATGATGAGGGGGTTTTGGTGTTGGTGTATGGGAGAAAATGTGAAACGGGTGCATTGCATGTGAGGTTTTGTTTGTCATTCATAGTCGCCTGCAGTTGAGACCCGGAGATTCCAATAAAGAAGCTAAGGAGAATAGAATAGTAGATGCTGCTCTACTCATTTTCTCACTATAGATAAAATTGGGCTGTCACAATTATATTATAGACATCATAGTACGCTATCTGAATAGTTCAAATAGTAATTTGTAAAATTTAATCAAGATGTTTTTATCAACATAAAAGGATGATTAGGAGTAAAAGCTGATGTGTCAATTTATGTAATATTATATTTGAGATAGTAGTTATTGCTTAATTGTTGTAGTATAATCTCATTTTTGTCACTTAAAACTAAAAAAAAAAATCATTTTTGTTTAATGAATTTTCTTTTGCATAAAAATATGTAATCACTCATCAGCTAATGGTCAGTCAATATTTAACTTATGAAATGATTAAATTGAACACTATTATTAGTTGAGGAAATTGATTGATTAAAATAAGAGTTGAGGTTGATTGAACATTGCACAAAAGTTGAGTGAACTTTTTTTACGTAATTCTATTTTTTGTGAACTTTTGTGAACAATCTTATGTTTCGTTTGGGCCTGTGGGCTTTTTTGGGCTGTCACCCGCCCAAAGAGAGAAATGAACGAAGTCTTAATATTATTTTTCAACATCATATATTGTGTTTTTCAAAGAATAAAAGACACTCCATCGTAGGGAAATTTCTTGAAGATAGAAAAGCACAGAGAAAAATCCAATTTTACACTCTCAACTATTGAATTAGTTCATTTTTAGTCCCTCAACTATTTAATAAGTGGGTTTTTGGTCCTTCAATCCGTTAAGTGCTTAAATATCCGTTAAATATGACACGTAATCAATGATGTGGCATATATTCTTAACACATACACAATAACGTGTTAATTTTTATTTAACAAATAAACATGCATAAAAAATATATATTTTTTAATAAAAATAATATTTTAAGAAGAGAAGGGAATTAATAATTTTTTTATTTTTTTCAAACATTTGTCACATTACTAATGTCACGTCATTTCTTACGTGTCAAATTTAACGGACACATATGCACTTAACGGATGGAAGGATCAAAAATACATTTATTGAATAATTGAGGGACTAAAATTGGACCAATAAAAAGTTAAGGGATCAAAAATGAGCTAGTTCAATAGTTGAGGGGGCAAAAATAGACTTTTCTCAAAAGCATAAAGAGGTATGTTTTTGGAATGAAGCTTGGGTTTTAGTATGTCGTATCTGCTGTTCTGGTTAAATTCTGGAGGTTTTTCCTAACTAAAAATATTTGCATTTCATTGAATCAAAAGAACGCCTACAATGTATTTGATTAAATGCCTACTTGACACTACATTGAAATTGATATCATTTTTTCCATCTGTTGTGAAATTTGTGTGTAATAGATCTGTCCAGAGGAAGAATTCTGGGACATGAGAGAGAGAGAGGGAGTCTTAATTTGGGTTAAGACTATATTTTGAATTTTCTACTAATGAAGGAACTTTTTTGTAATTTAGGCATAAAGCAGGGGTTCTTTCTGCAAATCACCCTATATATATAGTATTCCGGTGCAGTGGGGTATATTATATACTGGTTGAAGCTTAAAAGGTTATGGTTATCTTTAAGTTTAATATACCAATTCAATAAGTGGGGGTATATTATATATATACTATAGGTTTTACTTTTAGCTTGAGAAATTTCCTATCGATTTACTAGAAGCAAGAGGAATTAGTAGCAGCTTTAAGCCCAATATTCAATTATCAAATATATTATTTTATCTTGCTTGTTACCCTAATTTATTAATTTCTTTCTATATTGTGTACTGGTTCAGTAGCGTATAATAATTAACACATAATAATATACTGAGCATCTTTTTAAACAAAGAAGAAAGCTTAATCAGCTCAAATAAATAAGAGAAACACAAGGCTTAATTAGACCTATAGATCAAAGAGATTGCAAATTCCTTCTGCAATAAAAGGCTGTATAAACTCTTCCAAGAATTATATACAAGCCATACTAACAGGTATGGGTTTACTATAGATAATTTTTTTATAATGGCAATTTATCTTTAATTGATTGGTATCCTAATAGAGAGAATTTGGCTAGTAAATAATTTCAGGCTTAATATGGATGTAACGTGAACGAATATTGATACGGATATTTTCTGTGTTATGATCATTAAGCTTGCTTGATTTTCTTTCAATCAGGTAAGCAAACTTCTTTTGCTTGTTTTTTTATTACATAATTTTTTGTTTGAGGCCTTAAAACAAATTATGATGATCGGTGATTAATCAATTTGTATGTTTTTTGGATTGTGCGTATAAGAGAGATACAAGATAAGGGATACTTGATTGGTAGAGGCTTATATGGGTCGAATATTATCCGATCCGACCCATCCCGACCCGAATTGTATCTGAAAAGTATTCATATTCAGATTGTTTGAATTCGTATCAGGATATACTACACCTGATACAATATTTGATAAATAATAATGAATAGTGGTTCGGATGAATATACTATCCGAATCTAAATATCCAGACATGCGGATTCTCCGCATATTTATTCAAAATTATTGAATAAATCAGAAATGGTTGCATTTGCACCCACGCCCACTGAGTTGCAACAACAAATAGCAACTCAATCAAGGGGTGAACGGGTTGTGAAAGACCACGCTACAACCAACGCATGATGAGATGCTGGATTAGATCTCTGATCTAGCCCAATTTTTGGTAGACGGAGGAATTTTAACCTTTTATGCGTGCATAAGAAAGTCAAAGAAAGAAAACAAAATATTTAAGTTATGGACTAAAATTTTACGTAAAAGAGAAATAAAAGAAATTTATAGTTTTCTTAGCTATTTTTATTCTTATTTTTCAAATTGGATTTCATAAGCTTACCTGACATTATGCATAAAACTGTGGTAGATTTTTCCCGAACGTATTTCTAATCCTATGTGGTTATGTCCGGTCTGAAATTTACTCTACTGGTCAACCTCTTGGCCACCGCTTCAGAGGTTCTAGGTTCAAACCTGCACACATGCTTTTAGTTATAAAATCCAACCTCCTTCCCTTTAATATCCACGAGGTTATGCCCGAAAAATGTCCTCATTGCAGCATCCAACGAAAGTAGGCTGCGCGGGCGCGGCATGTTTTTCGTTTCCTTCTACTGATGCAACATAGTTAAAATCTTGTGCCAAAGATTAAGCCAATTATAATCGTATGAATCAGCATGCTGCTTCACACATTGAACATACTACAAACCCCAAAAATTATTGCGCTCTAGTTGCTTAGGCGGTTGCATTAATTTAAAGTGCTCTTTGTTCGTAATACGCGAATGTGACTCTTAATTATATATATATATATATATATATATGTATATATACACACACACACATATATATATATACATATATATATATATATACATACATATATATATATATATATATATATACATATATATATATATATATATACATATCTATATATATACATATATATATATATATATATATATATATATATATATATATATATATTTTTTTTTTTTTTGGAAAATCAAATGCATAATTCTGTGGTACAAACTCCATAGCCTAAATTTGAGCTGCTGTATTTGGGCTTCTTACACTAGCATGCTACACCAAACACACATTTATATTTATGACGAAATACTTTTCCTAGATATACATATTTTTTTTTTCTTTGAGAAAAAACTAGATATACATATATATTATAAATTATGAATCATCTTTGTATATAATAAAGTATAAATTGAATTTTATAATTTCTATAATATAATTTATTATTAAATATTGTACATTGTAAATTATAAATGTTGTAAATTGTAAATTACTCAATCACTGAACATTTGCCATATAACGCTTATTTGAGGTTTTATATATGATTCTCATTGATGTCATCGAGAATTCTCTCAACTTCAATTTTGACTTCCTTATATTCTTTATCGGTCACTATGAGATTGCAACTCGTCCACCCCCTTCCAAATGTGAAACTAACGTCTTGCAATCTTCAAGGGCTTGATCCCGATAGATGAACGTATTGGGGATTCTTAAACTTATTTGAATCTTTCACAATCGTGGATTGGAGCCTATCCATTGCACCATTATTATGTTATGTCGGCTTCCATTTTCTTAGGCTACATACCATGTTTCAGTCTTGCAATTATGTCACTGTATAATTTTTAGATATTAATTGCACATGAAACTTTTCTTAAAGCGCCTGTCTTGAAATTCATTCCACATTCTATTGCTTTTTTTTTTTTTTTTGATGTTCCACATTCTATTGCTTACCATATTAAAAATTTATCTACTGACATGTAGTTTCTTCTTCGCACAAAGTCAAAATTATTTGAACTAATATGTAGTTTCTTCTCTGCACAGCGAGCGAGCAAACAAACTTTTAAGAAAAACAATAGAGGCTAGATATCAAGATAATTGCAAGATGGGCCCGATAATCGTCACGACCTTACATGCAATTGGACTTGCGTTGGACTTGGCGTGCAATGTAGGATCTCTAGCTATTTCACAATTTGCAGACCTTCAGGCAACATTTGCAACACTCAGCAACAATATGGCAATCATTCAAAACAAACTACCAGTGATGCAAGCATTCTTTCAGCAACGAGATCTGCATGATGATAGTAATGCAATACCGGTCCTGATAAAGCAAGCACAAAACCTAACATACAAAATCTCGACTTGGTCAGTGAGTACAGATATATAGTAGCTCATGAAAAATTTGATGGTGTGCGCTTTATTCTAAAAAAGTGTTGTACAGAACCCAGTTCAATTGTCACTTTGAAAAGTGTTGCTGAGCAAATAGAGAACGCAAAGCGAGAACTTGACGACCTCGCAAGCACAAAGGTACAATGGGTGGATCCAGCATGTGCAATGGTTGGTGGGAATCCGAGTAATTTAAACAATAATTCGCGCGTCGTGTTATCTTCTCATTTCCAAGAATGAAAATGAGCTTGTAGGCTTGGAAAGTTATCGTGAAACATTAGCTGGAATGATACATTCTGAGAATCCTCTCTCTATAATATCTGTTTGGGTTATGGCCGGAGTTGGGAAGAGTACGCTAGTCACAAACGTTTGCGAAAGAGAAAGAGAAAACTTCAATTGTCACGCATGGATTTCCATCTCTAAAAATTATTTAATTGATGATATTCTAAGAAAGTTAATCTCCGAAATTACCGATGAGGAAAGATTTTCAATTAACACTTTCACAATGAATCTAAGAAAAATAAAAGAAACAATAATGGGACTCTTGAAAGATAAGAAGTATCTAATCGTACTAGATGATGTATGGGATTGTAATGCATTTTATGATATGCGTGATGTATTTGCTAATATTAATAATTCAGGAAGTCGTATAGTTATTACAACCCAAACAAAAGAGGTAGCTTCTATAGCAGAGATAAGTTGGAGACTCGAGTTAAAGCGTTTGAACAGAAGTGAATCTTGGGAACTCTTCTGTAAAAAGGCATTTCCTAGTTATGGAAACTACACATGCCCTCAAAACTTGAAAAAATGGGCGAGCGAGATTGTGGCCAGGTGCGACGGCCTGCCACTCGCTATCATGTCTATAGGAAGATTTTTGAAATCATGTGAGAAAAATGAAACAGAGTGGAAACAAATTCATGATCAACTGAGTTGGAAATTCCAAAGTGATCAAAATCTAAGTCATGTGAGAAGTATTCTAAAAAGTTTCCACAACCTCCAAGGACATCTAAAGAAGTGCTTTCTGTATTGTTGTATGTTCCCAGAAAATTATCCTCTAGCAAGAAAAAAGCTTATCAGGTTATGGATTGCTGAAGGTTTCATTGAAGAAAGGGATGGAAGTAGTACATTAGAGGAACTGGCTGAGGACTATCTTAAGGAGCTCATAAATCGGAATATGTTGCAACTGGTAGAGAAAAATGTCTTCGGTAGAGTAAAACGCTGCCGAGTGCAATACATGATGCGTGATTTAGTCATTAATTGTTTATTTACAAAGAATAGTTTTGGTTCAGTTTATAAGAATAAAAGGGCTGTAGAAAGAGATACTCGGCGCCTCTCAGTCGTCGAGGGCATCAATGATCAGTTTGAATCTATCCCCCACCTTCGAGCTTTTCTATTATTTGACTGTGCAATATCAGAACACACCTCATTAGATTGGGTCTTAAAGTGTAGATATCTCGCCGTTTTGGAATTGCATGGCTTGGCTATTTCAACAATACCCGATACCGTTGGAGATTTGTTCAATCTTCATTATTTGGGCCTGAGGGAGACGAAGGTGTCATCTCTTCCAAAATCTATTAAGAAACTTCGTTATTTGCAAACCCTAGACCTCTGCGCATCAGAAATAAAAAATCTACCATCTGAAATATACCAGCTTACAAAGTTGTGACACCTCTTTGCTGAGAAAGTGTGTGACCCAACTTCTGCAAACTTTCTGAGTCGTACTGGCGTCCGTTTGCCGAAGGGGTTATCCAACTTGAATGAATTGCAGACCCTGCAAGGAATGGATGCAATGTCTTCCTCATTTGAATGTCTAGAAAAATTGACCCAATTGAGAAGTTTCCGAATATTGAATGTCACAGAAAAGCATTGTGATCATTTAGACAAGGCTCTACCGAAAATGACCTATCTTTCTACCCTAGATGTCAATGCAAGGCATGCGAATGAGTCCTTACGTTCTTTCGGTCTACCACCTCATCTTCAAAAGTTGACTCTCAAAGGAAGATTGGAAGAAGAAACCTTAGAACCCATATTCAAATGTTCCACCGAAAACCGTCGGATCTTACACCTTCGGATCTTACACTTATGGTGGTCTGGGCTAGTATAAACACAATTTTTTCGATTCTCTCCATGGTACCTCTCTCCATTATCACTTGCTTCAGATTAATCAGCTCTCTCATTGTGAGAATTGTTAACTTTGGGAACCACCCTGATTGAAAGGATAATTTGTTGCCACCATATGCTTTATCGAGGCACAAGTGTGTTAAGTTTGATGCTGGGGAAATAAATGGAAGAGATTCCGCAAGGCATTCAATACCTAAATTCCCTCAAGGAAATGGATTGTTATGGTCTTTCTGCTGATTTCGCAGAGTCTGTACGGCGAAACATCGGGTCTTGGCATTTTGATTGTCAGATCTCATGATCGGCATCAAGAAGAAACTGCTATTCCATTGTAAGTCAATATAATTCTCTCCATATTTTTCTTAAATTCCCCCCAACCCCCACCCCTGCGTATAGAGTCCTTTAATTCTAGTTTCTTCTAAACAAGAAATCGAAATTAGTTTATTCAAGATGTGTATAAGCACAACATTATTCATGAAATGATCATAAAATTCTGACTAACCTTTCTTGATCTTCAGGGCTCTTCACACGTTTGAAGCAGGATGTATATATCATGTGTTGTTTGAGATGATTGTTGTAGAAGACAATTTTTCAGTTTGCGTGATTCTTAATTGATGATTGGCCGCAAAATGAAACTGCATGACTGTCACATAACACGTAATATATCAGTTTTCGGCATAGTATACTATATTATTACATTTAATACACACTTTGTTCACAATAATACAAAATAATATGCAAATACACAAAATGATTATCGATATGTGGTGTATGTGATAGTTAGGCAATTTAACTTTTTTTGGCAGTTAAATGTTTGGATTTAATAAAGTCGATTGCTATTATATTTCTTATATGGGTCTGTAATCTTAAATGAACCAACTCTATGATACTAGTCTATTGAGTGTTTCATTATTGTATTATATTATATATGTACGCTAAACAATAAAACTATTTGGTGATGATTTATTTCAAGTCATGTAGTTTTGCAAGTTTGAAATCTTTTATTGACCCTCCTATTTGCGCAAAGGAAGATAGGCTTAAAGCTTTTATTCCAACTAATGGAGATTGCTTAGCAATATAATTTATCTTTTATGTCTGTTATACAAAATTGAAGAAACATAATTTGTATCTGTATCGTTCGACAAAACACCCTGTCAAGAAATAATCAGAGGAAATGTTACCAAGAAAAAAACTAATTTTTATAATATACTAAAAGCTTTTATATTTTTATATTCTCTATCCTTATGAGGTGAGATGAATTATTTTTTAGTCTCTCTACAAGGATTAGTTTCCTTTATTTGGACCAAAAAAAATATTGATTAAATTTTTTCAGATTATATTTCATTTTATCTAAAATAATATAACACAGTGAGTTTAAAATGAGAATATATAATAATAGAGGGATCTTAGAATACACAGAAAAGTTTGGGGTTTTGAAAATTTTCTCTAACTAAACCCTAGCTTGCCAATACTGTCACTCCACAAGAGAACAAAACAAAATGGAAAAAATTAAAGAAACGGCAGTCACACAGAAGCTCTCTCCACTTAATAGAGACTTGAGGGGAGCATGCAAAAAAATTTTAAAAAAATATATTTTTATGCATTTGTCTCCCGCCCCCCCCCTCCAAAATTTTTGTAGAGATGATAGTTTTCTCCCTATTCTCCCTCTCAATCTCTTGATGACGTGGCAATTTGCATTTAATGGACTGCTAATAAACATAAAAATGAATTTATGATCCATAAGTTTACCACGTATTATATTAGATTTATCATTTCATGTCAACTCATAATAAATTTATAATCTCTATATATAAAAATGGACTTTAAGTTTACCACATATTATATTAGATTTATCGTCTCATACCAACTCATGATAAATTTTATGATCATATATAAGAAAACGAGATTTAAATTTACCACATGTTGTATTAGATTCACCATCATAATAAATTTATTTTAGTTTATTACATATTGTATTAGATTTATCAAATCATGCCATGTTATCAAGGAATTGGGGGGGGGGGGGGAAGAATAGATGAAAGACTATAATTTTCCATTTTTGTTTAGTATCAATTAGTAGGAATAATTTTTTTGGCCCCCAAATAAATTTACTCAAGTTCCGTGTCTGATTCAAACCTCATATATGACACAAGATGATGGTTCAAACCTCCTATAGAATAATAATGAGCTAAGTATAAATATTTTTTCTTCCTTCCTTATAAGTATTTCTCACTTGAGGAATTTAAAAATAATAATAATTAGGATGAAGAGCACATGCATATATGATTGTGTTACAGAGCTAGATAAAAGTATGTCATTGCATTCACAAAAATGTGTCATCGAAACCATATGTAAATTAATATACATCAATATTTAGAAATTCTGTAGATTTAACAAAATAAAGTATAAAAAAATGTTATGGGGATATTTTAGTCTAAGCAAAAGTTAAAATGATAAGTTAATCATTATAGATGTTAAAGAAAGTTAGTTACCTCACTTTGTGAGTTTATAACGACTAAAAGTGAGAATTTAAAACTATATTTTCCTTCAAAAAAAAACTAGGAATAATTTCATATATGCCACTACAAAAACTCAAAATATCATATTTGCCATTATAAAAACTTAAATATCATATTTGCTATCATAAAAAGTTAAAAATATCATATATGCCATTACAAAATCTAAAATATCATATTTGCCATTACAAAAACTTAATATATCAAATTTACCATTAAATTTACTCAAAAATTAACACCATCTATTTTTTCCGTTAAAATTAACGGTTTAATCTTATAATTATCATTATAACCCTAAATTCATTTCATGAATTAGATTCATATTAAACATCTCTCTCAATCTCTTTCTCTCTCTTCATGATTTAGATTCATATATAAGCAAAAAAAATTATTTCTTTTAATTTGAAGTCAAAAGAATTTGATATGAGAGAAATGAATTGATTATTTTTTTAAATAATTTCTTCTCTCGTGTCAAATTATTTTGACTAACAAATTTAAGTGAAGATTGTTTTTGTTTATATATGAATTTCAATCATGAAGAGAGAGAGAGAGAGATCATCAAATTAATTTTTAATATGAAATCTAGTTCATTAACTAAATTTAGGGGTATAATGATAATTATAAGATTGAACAGTTAATTTTAACGGAAAAAATGGATAATTTTAAGTTTTGAGTAAATTTGATGGTAAATATGATATATTAAGTTTTTGTAATGGCAAATATGATATTTAAGATTTTATAATGGTATATATGATATTTTTAAGTTTTTACAATGGCAAATATGATATTTAAGTTTTTATAATGGCAAATATGATATTTTGAGTTTTTGTAATGGTATATATGAAATTATCCCTTTAAACTATATTGAGTTCTTTAGAATATTTAAAATTTAGAAAGATTAGGGGCTGTTACAGCATTTTCCCGTTATTTATTTCTGGACAAGTGTTTTTTGTCTAGGTTTTGACACGTTCGATGTATTGGTTTCATTTTCAAATTTCTTGTTGACGTTAAGAAAACCAAATTTTTTTAAATCAAATCCACAATTTGTGTACTCACAACTCGTGAGTTGATATATTTTGTTAAATATATGTTATTTTTTATTGTATTTTCAGAAACTCAAACTTAATATTTTTTTTCAATATTCTAAAGTGCCTTGTACTTGAATGAATTTAATACTTCATTCAAAATTCTAAAGTGTCTTAATACTTCAATTAGTAGTTTTGGTGATGTTAGAAAAACTTCTAGTTAAATCAAAGGGATAATGATAATCTACTTAATAAGTCATAATTAATATGCACATTTATATATTATCTTATCATCCCATATATTGTTTATTATATCTATGTGTTATTATTTGTTATATCTGTACACTATTTTATTAAATAGTAAATACAGATATTTTTATAATAATAAAAAATTTAGGATTTTATTGAAATGTTTTCTATAATTAATACTTGCCACTCACCAGTACCAGTCCTACCGTTACAACAAACTCAAGAATAAACAAAACAAAATTAAATGAAAAACAAAACAAAACAAAACAAACGGCAGTCACACACTCACAAGCAGAAGCTGCTGACTCCTATCTAATATTTTTGTGGTCTCAGTAAGAGCAGAGCTCTCTTCTCCTCTCCCGCTCTCCCTCTGACAGACAGACACGCTCTCCTCTTCTCCCCCTCACTCGCAGAACGCGAGATCCGTAAGCTCTTCCTCTCTTAAATCTCCAATTCCTTCCTCTTTCTTGTCCCAAAACTTTGAGATTTGATGGATTCTTAACTTGGTATTTTGCAAACTGAAGATTCAACATTATTAAAGCCAAAGGAGAGAAAGAGAGAGAGAGAGAGAGCATTTCCTACTTTCCGGGTCTTGTTTTTCATTCCAATCCATGGCGATGCTTAATGGCACAGAAAGTCTCTCTAGAGTGAGAGCTCCAAATAACCCCAAATTCCTCACTCCTTACCCAAAACCCACCTCCATTAAAACCCCTCTCAAATCTCTGAGACCCATTTGCAGTCTCTCTTCTTCCCGCCCCGCCTCAGCTCCCCGCTTCATTCAGCACAAGAAAGAAGCTTTCTGGTTCTACCGATTCCTCTCCATAGTTTACGACCATGTGATAAACCCTGGTCACTGGACAGAGGACATGAGAGACGAAGCCCTCGAGCCGGCCGATCTGTACGACCCGAGACTGAAAACTGTGGATGTGGGTGGTGGAACTGGATTCACCACTCTGGGAATCGTCAAGCACGTCGATCCGAAAAACGTGACGATTCTGGACCAGTCGCCACATCAGCTCGCTAAGGCGAGAGAGAAAGAGCCGTTGAAAGAGTGCACCATTGTTGAAGGAGATGCAGAAGATTTACCCTTCCCTACCGATACTTTCGATCGCTATGTGTCCGCCGGAAGGTATTTTTTCCCCTCTCTTGGGTATTATACCTTTATTTTTTTCTATCGGGATAAATGCATGCTTAGTCCATGTACTTTAATTGGATTGCAATTTAATCCTTGTACTAGTGATTTGAAGACATGCAATTTAATCCTTGTACTAGTGATTTGACAACATGCACGATTAGTCCTTGAGTCAGGAACCGACCACAATTCTATAAACTACAGATACCAAGAAGTTCAAATTAATAATACAGGGACTAAATTGCAACCCAAATAAAGTTCAGGGACTAACCATGCATTTATCCATTATTTATTTATATTTATTTATTAATTTATATTAATTTCTTAATTTCTTTATATTTCTTTATATTTCTTTATTTATTTATATCCATTTATTTATATTTATTTATTTCTCTCATTTCTACAGTATCGAGTACTGGCCGGACCCGCAACGCGGAATCCGCGAAGCCTACCGCGTGCTCCGCCTCGGCGGGCGCGCATGCCTCATCGGTCCAGTCTACCCCACCTTCTGGCTCTCTCGGTTCTTCGCGGACGTGTGGATGCTCTTCCCAAAGGAGGAGGAGTACATCGAGTGGTTCAAGAAGGCCGGCTTCCAGGACGTGAAGCTGAAGAGGATCGGCCCCAAGTGGTACAGGGGGGTTAGAAGGCATGGTTTGATTATGGGGTGCTCGGTTAGCGGGGTGAAGAGACAGACTGGGGATTCGCCACTTGAGGTATGGGTTTGGGAATTAGGGTTTGGTTATTTAGGGTTTCAGCGTGGTGAATGATTGCTTTGTGTTTTTTTTTTCTTTTGACTGCAAATTCATATTTTTATTTTTGTTTTTATTGGCTTGTTTGATGCATGATTAAGGTGGTTTAGGTGAAGTTAGATGACTTTTAAGGGTTATTAAACTAGGTTAAAATTGAATAGATAAATTTGCAAAAAGGCCCTGCTTTATTGCAAAAAACTTCTAACATTATTGAAAATTGTAGAAAAAATCCTCTAGTTTTAATGAAATAGCAGAAAAGCTCTTGCAGCAACATGTTGAAATCTAGCACTGTTAATTAACTCGTTTAATCATTCTATTAACATTTCATTTGTTTGTTTGTTTTATTTTGTGTATAGCTTGGGCCGAAGGCGGAGGATGTGAGCAAGCCGGTAAATCCATTTTCATTCCTCTTGCGGTTCATTCTTGGCACACTTGCAGCAGCATATTACGTTTTGGTCCCTATTTACATGTGGATTAAGGACCAAATCGTCCCTAAAGGCCAGCCCATTTGAGACCGACAAAAATGAATTTTAGGCCCTTTCTTAATAATAATAATAATAATAATAATAATAATAAATTTGTTGTTATGTTGGTTTTAAGAAAATGGATTTGTTTTGTATCGTATTATGTGACATTCGGAAGATAGTTTTGTGGATTATTGTTAGGTTGTTTTGTTTGGTTTGTAATGACTTAATGTGAACAATGAACGTGATTGAGTGAATGAGTTCAAACTCTATTTGTTGGTGATAATGTGTGAGATTGATAGAACTAGAAAGTTTGTTTAAATGATATAAATAGTCGTCAATTACCAAAATACTCTTACAACAAATAGATATAATAGAAGAAAGGCCAATATGAGATTAGTTTATTGAACTTATATATCTGGTGGGGTATCGGCATAATCTGTGAAGAAAAACCGAGAACCCGCAACATCATCAATTGCAACAGCATCTGTAATCTCCTTCAAATCTTCTTTTGTGAGTCTAACCTTCAAAGAAGCAATGTTGCTATCCAAATTCTTGTTCTTGGTTGTCCCTGATTAAACAAATTAAAAAAAAATATCAACTTAAACAACTATTAAATGAACATATTATTTAAACCAACTATGTTGCGAGTCATGATGTTTAATTAATGGTAATGATGAGATTTTTTTTAATTTATATTGTACCGGGAATAGGCACGACATCGTTTCCCCTGTGAAGTACCCAAGCTAGAGCTAGTTGTGCAGTGGTGCATTGATGCTTACCAGCCAATTTCTCCAATTTCATATACAATATCTTGTTTCTTTCCAAATTTTCCGGACTAAACCTCGGCAGACCAGCCTATGAATATTGAAATTATTATTTCCGTAATATAGTTGAAATAAACAAATAATAAACAAATAAAAGAAGAATATATCCTGTTTTTATTACCGCCATCGATTCGGCAGGCAAGCTTTCTGTGACCCCTTTCCCCCCGAAAAAACCTCGGCCCAGAGGGCTATAAGTCACTATTCCAATTCCTAATTCTCTACATTATATCAGATTGTTATTTGAAACTAATAATTACTAAAAAGAATATGACTATAATAGACAATATCAGAAATTCCTTCAAGTACCTGCAAGTTGGTATGATCTCAATTTCTACATCTCTACTCCAAAGAGACCACTCGATTTGAACGGCAGTGATTGGATGTACGGCATGAGCCCGCCTTATCGTTTTTGAGCTGGCCTCTGAGAGCCCGACATATTTAATCTTTCCTTCCTCTACCAATTTCTTGAGCTCACACATCTTTTTTCATAACATAAATAAAAACAAGAAAATAATCCATCTAATAAATTAAGATCTGGAAAACCAATAATTATTTGTTACATACCGTGACTTCAATCGGGATGGTCTTGTCAACACGATGGATGTAATACAAATCTATGTAGTTCACATCCAGACGTTTCAGGCTCGCCTCGCAGCAAGCCCTTGTGTATTCAGCCGAACCATCTGTTGTAAATCCAGACTGACCCATCCCTGTAATTCCAAACTTGGTTGCTATTTTCACCTCCTCTCTTGGTAGTTGCTTTATAGCCTAATAAAAACATGAAAATTTATTCTGCACATTGGTTTTGACAAACAATTTTTTATTTAGTGAGAATGTGAATTAGAGAGTTCACCTTTCCGAGTAAAGTCTCACTGGTGTAAGGTCCGTACATGTCGGACGTGTCGAAAAATGTGACTCCATTATGAAAAGCATGTTTGACAATAGAAACGGCCGAAACCTCATCGACCGGGGCATTGTATACCCCAGTCAAACTCATGCATCCAAATCCTAATTTTGATACCTAGACATGATTTATGAATTTAATTAAGGAATGAACTCTTCGATATTGTCATTACATACTTAATACTTGTATACAACGATAATTCAACAAACTTACATGACATCTACTAGACAGAGTTTGAGATTTAAAGTATCTAGAAGGATAGGTTACAAATGATTACCTCTAATCCTTGTGATCCGAGCTTCACCAGAGGCATTTTCATCTCTTCACCCATTTTTCTATGCTTGGCAGTTGCAACACTTTGGGTTTCAAAAAGGATATATAGAGGAATTTTGAAGCTTTTAGTCAGCATTTCATTGGAGGTGGCAGTCCTAATTTTCCACAAGTGAAAGCTGTGGCTTTGACTTCAGGTTCTTTCACTGTCATGAACTTGCTAGCTTCTTTATTACTTCTTTTTGCAATGTATCCAGACTAGCTAACTCATAGCCCATAAACCTGACATACGTTTTGCGTCTAAGGCCCAATTAACATGAACTTAGTTTTCATCTCTAAATTTGATTTTTCTTGAAAATGGAACATGAGCCTTTTTTAGTTCTACCTTATGAAAAGACCCAATTAACACCAACTTGAAAATGTTTTCATAAGTAATTTGAATTTTCTTGAAAATATTACTTGACCCCGTTTTAGTTTAACCTTAGGAAATATACTTTCTCATCGAATGTAAGCCCGTATAATATTTCACATATTCTTCCATACAGTTTTTAAACTTTATATATTGATTGTTCCATATATAATATTTTGATATATTCTTATATATTTTTTGAACATTTATATATTGTTTTTTTTCAGAATTCGTAAATATTTATCACATAACTTATCAAAAACATTGTTTGAGATTCATGAAATTACCTATCCACTAATTTTGCCTCCAAAATGGTGGCGATTATAACGTCTGAAATGACATCAACAATTTCCATGCTTACCAAAGCTGTGAGCTCAACTGCTCATTCAGACAGACTTGTTCTCTGATTTGTCAACCATCCTTTCTTTGTTAATTGAGGCTTGTGTTGTTATTTTTGACTAGGAGACCATGAAAGAAACTCAGTTTTTGTTGTTTCAAAATCATATGACAGATGTCAAAATTTGAGTTGAAAATAATATTGGGACCCATTTTGCTTGGTGGAGAATGTATTTAACATTTGGAAGTAGTGGAATCTCACAACAGATCAAAGGACAGAGGACCTCAGAGACGAAGCTCTCGAGCTGGCCGATCTGTACGACCCGAGACTGAAAACTGTGGATGTGGGTGGTGGAACTGGATTCACCACTCTGGTAATCATAAAGCACATCGATCCGAAAAACGTGATGATTTTGGACCAGTCGATACATCAGCTCGCTAAGGCGAGAGAGAGAGCCGTTGAAAGAGTGCACCATTGTTGAAGGAGATGCAGAGTATTTATCCTACCCTAGCCATACTTTCGATCGCTATGTTTCCGCTAGAAAGTATTCTTTTCTGGAGTCCTGAGTATTCTTTATTTATTTATCGGGATAAATGCATGGTTGGTCCCCGTACTTCTATTGGATTGCATGTCCTTCTACTATTAATCATGCACGATTAGTTCAGAATCAAGGACTAATCGTGCATGGTCTCATAAAAGTATAGGAATCAAAAAGTTTTAAAATTGAATCAATAGTACATGGACTAAAACTAAATTGCAATCCAATTGAAGTACACGGATTTATTTATTTTGGTGTTTCTTTCTTTAGTTTGTTTGTACAAATTTATTTCTCTGAATTAGCGTAAATTATACTAGCGCTCAACCGTGCAACATGCACACTGCGGATGCACTCACGATTTCTAACAAGAGAAGGGAATGTTCCAATATATTAACTTATCAGTATCGAGTACTGGCCGGACCCGTAACGCGGAATCCGAGAAGCCTACTGGGTCTTGCGTCTCGGCGAGCGCGCATGCCTGATCGGACCAGTCTACCCCACCTTCTGGTTATCCCGATTCTTCGCGGACGTGTGGATGATGTTCCCGAAGGAGGAGTACATCAACTGGTTCAAGAAGGCCGGCTTCCAGGTCGTGAAGCTGAAACGGATCGGCCCGAAGTGGTATAGGGGAGTGAGGCGGCACGGGCTGATCATGGGATGGTCGGTTAGCGGGGTGAAGCGGCAGTCGGGGGATTCCCCATTTGAGGTAAGATAGATTTGTTTTTGGTTGTTAAACCACAGTTTTGACACAAACACTTTGGTGGAAAATACTTTAACCAGTCATATATTGTTTAGATTAGTGGGTCATACTCATACTACCACCTGGGCATTTGTGTCAAATTTGTGGTTTGGTTGGAATTTGTGTCAATATCATTTATCTTTTTTATACATGTAAGGGTTTAGGGTTGGGTTCATTCACTTATGAGCTATGGTTGCTATGAAGGTATGAGTTGTGATTTAGGGTTTAGAGTATAATTACACCACTTCATCCAAATGTTAGGTGTGTGAATAATTAAAGGTTATTGGACTAGGTTATAATTGAATAATTAGTGAAAGTTTCGGTCGTAATCAGTACCGGTGAGTCTGGGCCAAAGTTGAAATCATTGGTTAAAATTTCTAGAATGACTTTATTTATTAATTTATCTTATTTTATGAATAGCTTGGGCCGAAGGCGGAGGATGTGAGCAAGCCGGTAAATCCATTTTCATTCCTCTTGCGATTCATTCTTGGCACACTTGCAGCAGCGTATTACGTTTTGGTCCCTATTTACACGTGGATTAAGGACCAAATCGTCCCTAAAGGCCAGCCCATTTGAGACCGACAAAAATGAATTTTAGGCACTTTCTTAATAATAATAATAATTTGTTGATGTTGTAATGTTGGTTTTAAGAAAATGCATTTGTTTTGTATCGTATTATGTGACACTCGTAAGGTAGTTTTGTGGATTATTGTAGGCTGTTTTGTCGTGCTTGTAATGACTTAATGCGGATGTAGTTGAGTTTAACTCTATTTGTTGGTGGTTATGTGTGAGACTGATGAATAAGAAAGTTGTTTTAAAAGATAAGAATAATCGCAATAATCAAAATACTCTTATAACAATATAACACACCACCACTAGGCTAGCCTAGTGGTCATGGTACCAACTCTATCTATCCATAGGTGACGAGTTCGAATCCCGCATCTAGCTGAATTGATTTAAAAATTTAGGTGAAAACATATGAGCCTACCTAAAAGAAAACAAATATCAAACGATCGCTTGTAATTCTCCCTAAAAATAAACAATATAACACATGAAAAGATAATATGTGAAGAGTTAATTAAAGTTATATTTCTAGCGGAGTATCAGTATAATCCGTGAAGAAAAAACGAGAACCCGCCACATCATCAATCGAAAAAGCATCAGTAATCTCCTTCAAATCTCCTTCAGTGAGTCTAATCTTCAAAGAACCAATATTGCTATCCAAATTCTTGACCTTTGTTGTCCCTAATTAAACAAAAAAAATACCAATTTAATCAACTATGAATGAACATATTTTTTTTTGATGGAAACAAGGGTTTCAAAATCGAAACCTTTGATCGTATTAATCAAAACTCATTTACAAGCGCTAGTTTGTCTTCCCATTTACACAACATAGAGAGCTAACAAATAATAACACCATCTTACAGCACTCTCACTTCAATTAAAGAAAAATACACAACCCTAAAAGTATGAATGAACATATTATTTTAACCAACTATGAATTGGAGTCATGATGTTTAATTAATGATAATGATGAGATTTTTTTAAATTTATATTGTACCGGGAATAGGCACGACATCATTTCCTCTGTGAAGAACCCAAGCTAGAGCTAGTTGTGCAGTGGTGCATTGATGCTTACCAGCCAATTTCTCCAATTTCATATACAATATCTTGTTTCTTTCCAAATTTTCGGGACTAAATCTCGGCAAACCAGCCTATATAATATATAGACAAATTCTTGACGTACATAGTTGCAAAAAGAAAAATCAATAAAAATGTTAAAAAAAGATATTATGTTATTATTACCACAAACGATTCGGCAGGCAAGCTTTCTGTGACCCCTTTCCCTCCGAAAAAACCTCGGCCTAGAGGGCTATAAGTCACTATTCCAATTCCTAATTCTCTACATATATGAATCAGATTGTATATTATGTAACTAAGACTAGTAATTAGTGAAAAGCATATAAATATTAAATATAATAGACATAATCAGAAATTCTTTCAAGTACCTGCAAGTTGGTATGATCTCAATGTCTACATCTCTACTCCAAAGAGACCACTCGATTTGAACAGCAGTGATTGGATGTACGGCATGGGCCCGCCTTATCGTTTCTGAGCTGGCCTCTGAGATCCCGACATACTTAATTTTCCCTTCCTCTACCAATTTCTTGAGCTCACGCATCTTATTCATAACAGAAAAAAGAACAACAATATAGTCCATCTCATAAATATAAATCTGGAAAATCGATAATTATTTGTTACATACCGTGACTTCAATCGGTATGGTCTTGTCAACACGATGAATGTAAAATAAATCTATGTAGTTCACATCCAGACGTTTTAGGCTTGCCTCGCAACAAGCCCTTGTGTATTCAGCCGAACCATTTATTGTAATTCCAGATAAACCCATCTCTGTTATTCCAAATTTGGTTGCCATTTTCACCTCCTCTCTTGGTAGTTGCTTCATAGCCTGAAGTACTAATATGATATTTTTAAACACTTATGAAATGTCGATTTTAATCTGCATACACTTTGGTTTCGACAAATAATTTTTTTCAATGAGAATGTAAATTATTCACCTTTCCGAGCAAGATCTCACTAGTGTAAGGTCCGTACATGTCGGACGTGTCGAAAAATGTGACCCCATTCGCAAAAGCATGTTTGACGATAGAAATGGCCGAAGCCTCATCGACTGGAGCGTTGTATACCCCAGACAAAGTCATGCATCCAAATCCTAATGTTGATACCTACACATGATTACGATTTTATGAAAAAATTTAATTAAGGAATTGAAGTGTTGGATATTATCATTATTGTGCCATGTATTTACATATAGATGTTGTTATATATTTGATATGCTGTTAAATATTTATTATATATACATGCTACATGCTAAGTTGAGCCAATACAATTTTAAGTAAATAGAGATTGAAGGTTAATAAAACAAATTATGAATATTACCTCTAATCCTTGTGATCCGAGTTTCACTAGAGGCATTTTCATCCCTTCTCCCATTTTGATATGCTTGCACACTTTGCAATAGAGAATAACTTAATATATAGAATGAGGAATTTGAAAGGTAAAGTAAAGTTTTTTAGTCAGCATTTCATTGGATGTGGCAATCCTAATTTTCTTCATACATACAAAGCTCGCCTTTTTCGTAGATTGTTGACAGGCGTCCCATTTTTTGAGATTTTCGTTTCTCATCTCCAAATTGTACCAGATTTAATATTTTTTGTTTCTTATCTTCAAATTGTATACAATTTATTTAATATTTTATTTTTTACATAAAATATTAATAATGTTAAATTATATGAAATTTTGAGCATTTTAAATTGGGAAATCTGAAAGCGCGACAGACTTGAACACGCCCAAAATATAATGAAATTTTGTATATATATTATTTTTTCCATTTTTCAATATACAATTTTTTTATATATTGTTTTCATTGTTGTACGTATATATTGTTATTAAAATATAAAACATACGATAATCCATTTTTAGTCCAAAACACGATCGATTTCTATTACCAAATTTAGTCATGCGTCTTAAAATATAAAACCACTATATAATAACTTAAAATTTATTATTATTAAAAAGTAAAAAAATATTACTATATATTTTAAAAGTCTAATAACATAAATCATATTTTTGAAAAAATTTATTTAAAATTTTTTTTAAAAAAATGTTTTTGAAAAGAACTTTTAAAAATAGGCTATTTAGAAAAATACTATTTTCTTGGAAATACTACTAAAAAATATTCATAAATATAATTTTTTAAGAAAAAATCTTTGTGTAAATTAAGTTTCATATTTTTCCGGAAATTGTGAAAAATATTTTTATATTTTTTTACATTTTGTGTCATTTGGTATCAAATTAAAAGTTTTTACTTCCTAACTGATTTATTTTTTATATTCATCTAATCAATTTTAGTATGATATATTTATATTATAACTTATTTTAAGAATATTTTAACAATGCAAATAATATTTAATTGCATGATAATTATAATAAAATTTTAGTTTTAGTAACATTAGAGACAAAAGTCTTAATGAAGTCTTCAATTTTAGTATCTTTAAGATTATTTTGTCTACAAACTAATATATGAAATTCCGTCCATTTTATTATTTATTTAAGCTGCAACTTTGCAATAGAGAAGAACTTAATATATAGAATGAGGAATTTGAAAGGTAAAGTAAAGCTTTTTAATCATCATTTCATTGGAGGTCATCCCACTTTTGAGATTTTTGTTTCTCATCTCCAAATTGTACCAGATTTAATTTTTTTGTTTCTTATCTCCAAATTGTACACAATTTATTTAATATTTTATTTTTTACATAAAATATTAACAATGTTAAATTATATGAAATTTTAGGCATTTTAAATTGGGAAATCTGAAAGCGCGACAGACTTGAGCACGCCCAAAATACAATGAAATTTTGTATATACTGTTTTTTCCGCTTTTCAATATACAATTTTTTTTATATATTGTTTTCACTGTTTTACGTATATATTTTTATTAAAATATAAAACCTACAATAATCCATTTTTAGTCCAAAACACGATCGATTTCTATTACCAAATTTAGTCATGAGTATCTTAAAATATAAAACCACTATATAATAACTTAAAATTTATTATTATTAAAAAGTAAAAAAAATATTACTATATATTTTAAAAGTTTAATAACATAAATCATATTTTTGAAAAAACTTATTTAAAAATCTGTTTTTAAATTTTTTTTTTGAAAAGAACTTTTAAAAATATTATAAAAAGGCTATTTAGAAAAATACTATTTTCTTGGAAATACTACTAAAAAATATTCATAAATATAATTTTTTAAGAAAAAATCTTTGTGTAAATTAAGTTTTATATTTTTCCAAAAATTGTGAAAAATATTTTTATATTTTTTTTATATTTTGTGTCATTTGGTATCAAATTAAAAGTTTTTACTTCCTAACTGATTTATTTTTCATATTCATCCAATCAATTTTTGTATGATATAGTTATATTATAACTATCATTGTAAGAATATTTTAACAATGCAAATAATATTGAATTGCATGATAATTACAATAAAATTTTTGTTTTAGTATCATTAGTGACAAAAGTCTTCATGAAGTCTTCAATTTTAGTATCATTAAGATTATTTTGTCTACAAACTAATATATGAAATTCCATCCATTTCATTATTTATTTAAGATGCAACATTTTTTTCTTTATAAAATATATATTGACATATCAATTCTAATGCATCTATTTAAATATTAATATATTAGAGGTTGTTGACACATGTCCCAAGTTTTGTGTGAAACTTTGAGCATTTTAAATTGGGAAATCTGAAAGCGTGACGGGCTTGAGTACGCTCAAAACACGATGGAATTTTGCATACTACTTTTCCCCTTTTCAACATACTTTTTATATTGCTTTCACTATTTCACATATATATTGTTATTAAAATATAAAAGCCACGATAATTCAATTTTAGTACAAAACACGATGGATTTCTGTTACCAAATTTAGCCATGTTTTAAAATATAAAGCCTACGATATAATAATTTAAAATTTATTATTATTAAAAAAAATATTACTATATATTTTAAAAGTCTAATAACATAAATCATATTTTTTTGAAAGTACTTATTTTAAAAAATGTTTTTGAAAAGAACTTTTAAAAAAGAATCTTAAGAATAATATTATAAAAGTTGTTATTTAGAAAAAAACTATTTTCTTGGAAATACTACTAAAAAATATTCATAAATATAATTTCTCAAGAAAAAATCTTTGTGTAAATAATATTTCAATTTTATTTTCAACATTTTTTAAGTTTTATTTTTTTAAGGAAATAATGAAAACCCTTGTGAAGTCTTCTTTTACAGTTTGTGTCATTTGGTATCATCTTCAAAGTTTTACTTTCTATTTGAGTTATTTTTCATATTCATCCAATCAATTTTAGTATGATATATTATAACTATTATTTTAAGGATGCTTTAACAATACAAATATATTTTAATTGTATGATAGTAACAATAAAATTTCTATTTTATATCATTACTGACAAAATATTCATAAAGTCTTCAATTTTAGTGTCATAAAGATTATTTTGTCTACAAACTAATAAATGTAATTCCGAGCATTCCATTGTTTATTTAAGTTGCATCATTTTTTTTCTTTTTAAAATATATATTGACATATTAATTCTAATGCATCTATTTAAACATTAATATTAAACTTTAAGATTATATGGTTGAATCTATTATTTTTAGAAAATAATGTTCTTGTCAAAAATCTCTTTGCATAATTGTCATTAAATCACTAAAAATTCAAAAAAAATTAATTTACTTTCTGGCAAATTAAATTATTCTTACACCGAAGCAGAGCGAGAGTACCACTGCTATCTATCCATAATCAGTTTGTAAAGATATACATGATATTATGAAAAACGTTTTGAAAGTTTTTTCAGATTCTTTTTCAATATTTAATTTAAACAGTAAAGTAGATCCATACCCACCAACAAATACTTTGCTCCATCTGATCTTGACCAGTCTCTTTCCACCAGCAAGAAAACAAACCAACCAACAAACCAATCCGATTCTTAATCAAACACCAAATTAAGCAAATTAAATTCCCCAAATTTCCTCCGATTAACCACTCCCCAATAGACGCCAATGGAATTCCGCATCTTGGACGAGTTCTGGGGGTTGTACATGGGCCAGCACTCCAAGGCGGTGGCACTTCACCGGAACCCTAACTGCCCTTTTCTGCCTCTTTTGTTCTCCAAATGAAATTGACTTGCCAAAAAACTGAACATACTCTTTTTTCTATTTTGTTTTTTGTTGTTGAAACCCGTAGGCTTTTTTCTACTTAATTGCAATGCATCCCAGAGTAACTCATAGGCCTGTTTTGACACACCTTATTACGTTTTAGGCCCAATCAGTTTTCATATCTAAAGTAATTTATTTTCTTGAAATATAACAGGATTTTTTTTTTTTGAGGATAATGCGGTAGGCTTGTTGTCGTATGCGCAAATTGCATTAATTGAAAAACGAAGCATTAGCTTTATAATCAAAATTAATAACTCAAAATTTAATTTTTAAATAAAAGCGTAAAAAAATAGAAAATAAAATAAGAGGTCGTTTCCGCCACCAGTAGTGGCCTCACTCCTCCCCCAATCTGTAACGCCCCAAAATTTTTAAAATTTTGGGCTAAGGGTATTTGTGTAATTTCACATAAATTTAAAAGTTTAAAATATTTTGTTTGAAATAATAATTATTTATTCAATATATTTTTATTATAAATTTAGAAAATGATTTCACGAAATTTGTACAAAAAGTTTTACTAATATGAATATTATTTTGATTGTCTTTTATTTTTAATTCTAAAAAGTTGCATCAGTAAAATCAATTTGAATGAATTCCGGAAATATCTCCTATCTTGTCATGTAGGCCAAGTCAGTAGGTCACTCTAGAACTTCTATAATTCAAATTCCGATTTAATTTTTTTTCATTCCATAATTAATTTCGTTATATTTGTTAATTATTTGAATTAGCCAAATTAATAAGGATTACCAATTTGGAGCTTCATATAATTTCTTTCCCAATTCCTTAATTGGCTGGCCCATCCATTCTAGGTTTTAGAACTTCATATTTTATTCTCAACAATTCAGCCGCCAAGGAGAAGATCTCTTTTGCTTCCTTTGCATCTCTCTCTCTCTCTCTCTCTCTCTCTCTCTCTCTCTCCGTGCATGTATTCCAACACAAAAGAAATAACTTTGATTCCCTCCACCTCTTTGTTTCACACAAGAACAAGAATATCCTAGTTGGACCATGTAAATCGTGCCACAAGTTCAACTTTTGTTCTTTTTCTCCAACCAAGTTCACACACGTGGCTATCTCTTTTCTTTTTTGCGGATCAAGGTATTCCTTATCATACTAATCCATTAAACAGATTCAAAAATACGATTTGAAACTGTTTTAGATGATGACTTGGTTTATACGTATATTATTAATAATTATTATTTTTCCAGATCTATTATATAAAGTTTATTCTAGATATTCTAAGTTATTTTAAGAAATAATACTATTGTTATTACTGTTGTTAATGAGATTATTAATGGAGCGGTCATGAAGAGACAGAGGTTATAAAATTCTTGGGATCTGTTTGCTGTCTGTCGGAGCTATCAAGGTTAGGGAATTTTCGATTTGGTCCTCCTTTGGTCCCGTTATTAATATACTCTGTTTTGCTTGATACATTTTGTTTCTATATTGATATATTTTATTCCCTTGAGATATGAGAAATAATATATTTTGGTGGGTTGATAAAATTGATAAATAATTGAGGACTAAATAAATTTTAATAATTGATATATGTCATAATTATAGGGACTATGTAGCCCGTAAAGATATATTTTATGTGGAAGTATTAAATAAAATAAATAAAAGAAAATGATATAAAATTATAATAAACTAATGTAAGATAAGATAAAAGAAGATATAAGATAATATGAGACAAAATAGAGAAGATAACATAATAACATATGAAAGAAGAGAAGAACAGAGAGAAGTCAGATCTGACGTAGCAAGCGCCGCATCTCAGGTAGCGATCCTGGGCAAGGGTTCGGGCGTCAAGAGTCTCCCGTGTAGCGATCTCGGGCACTCCCTTCCGGATCAAGAGAATCTAGATGCGCCTAACGTTGGGGCATCTCAGGTAGCGATCCTGGGCGACCTGACGGATAGCAAGATCTCCTGTGTAGCGAGCTCAGGCATCTTGCTCAATAATTGAAATGTGGAAAGATTAAACAAATTAAAGACCAAATTAAAAAACATATTAATTAATATGAAAATAAATTGATAAATTATTTAAAGAGAGAAAAGTTAATAAATTAAATGAGCAATAAATATTACGAGGCGTTTAAGAATATTAAGTATATATAGTTATATAAATATAATAATAAGAATGATTTTTGGGGATTATGATAATTTTATTTTGAGATATATAAATATTTCTTTCTATCAGTAATTGATTTAACCGAAGGAGATTGGGCTCCATTTTGATTTTTGTCACCCTAACTGAGCACCCCTGTACTCACCCCTATTTGTTTTATTTTGATTTTTCGCCCAGGTTGGATTCGGTGTTTTCGTCAGTATTTGAGGAGTTAAGTGCGATTTTACCAGGAAAACGCTTCCTATATTATTATTTAATTTTAATAATATAGCGGCGGTCTCGTTCCGATTTCGGGGCGTGACAAAATGGTATCAGAGCAGTTGATCCTCGGTCAATTGAATCGAGTTGAGTTTAGTTGAGTTGTTTTTGAAATCCTTTTACTTTTGTTTCTAGAGTCGTTCCGATTGATTCTGATTTCATTGTTTTCAATTTCAAGTTAAGCTTCGTTAATTGGTCAGTTTATTCAGTGTGTCAAATTTCGAGGACGAAATTTTCTTTTTAAGTGGGGGAGTATTGTAACGTCTTAAAATTTAAAAAATTGGGGATATGTCATTTTAGTAGTTTCTCATTTAGTTGATTTATTGTCAGTTTGTTGTCAGCTGTTTCATTAGTGTGTTCAGTTTCAAATGTTTTATTTTAATTTCCTGTTTTCGAGTTTTTCAGTCAAATTTCGAGGACGAAATTTCATTTTAAGGGGGAGTGATTGTATCGCCCCAAAATTTTTAAAATTTTGGGCTAAGGGTTGTTTCAAATAATAATTATTTATTCAATATATTTATATTATAAATTTAGAAAATGATTTCACGAAATTTGTACAAAAAGTTTTACTAATATGAATATTATTTTGATTGTCTTTTATTTTTAATTCTAAAAAGTTGCATCAGTAAAATCAATTTGAATGAATTCCGGAAATATCTCCTATCTTGTCATGTAGGCCAAGTCAGTAGGTCACTCTAGAACTTCTATAATTCAAATTCCGATTTAATTTTTTTTCATTCCATAATTAATTTCGTTATATTTGTTAATTATTTGAATTAGCCAAATTAATAAGGATTACCGATTTGGAGCTTCATATAATTTCTTTCCCAATTCCTTAATTGGCTGGCCCATCCATTCTAGGTTTTAGAACTTCATATTTGGCCATTCTAGGTTTTAGAACTTCATATTTTATTCTCAACAATTCAGCCGCCAAGGAGAAGATCTCTTTTGCTTCCTTTGCATCTCTCTCTCTCTCTCTCTCTCTCTCTCTCTCTCCGTGCATGTATTCCAACACAAAAGAAATAACTTTGATTCCCTCCACCTCTTTGTTTCACACAAGAACAAGAATATCCTAGTTGGACCATGTAAATCGTGCCACAAGTTCAACTTTTGTTCTTTTTCTCCAACCAAGTTCACACACGTGGCTATCTCTTTTCTTTTTTGCGGATCAAGGTATTCCTTATCATACTAATCCATTAAACAGATTCAAAAATACGATTTGAAACTGTTTTAGATGATGACTTGGTTTATACGTATATTATTAATAATTATTATTTTTCCAGATCTATTATATAAAGTTTATTCTAGATATTCTAAGTTATTTTAAGAAATAATACTATTGTTATTACTGTTGTTAATGAGATTATTAATGGAGCGGTCATGAAGAGACAGAGGTTATAAAATTCTTGGGATCTGTTTGCTGTCTGTCGGAGCTATCAAGGTTAGGGAATTTTCGATTTGGTCCTCCTTTGGTCCCGTTATTAATATACTCTGTTTTGCTTGATACATTTTGTTTCTATATTGATATATTTTATTCCCTTGAGATATGAGAAATAATATATTTTGGTGGGTTGATAAAATTGATAAATAATTGAGGACTAAATAAATTTTAATAATTGATATATGTCATAATTATAGGGACTATGTAGCCCGTAAAGATATATTTTATGTGGAAGTATTAAATAAAATAAATAAAAGAAAATGATATAAAATTATAATAAACTAATGTAAGATAAGATAAAAGAAGATATAAGATAATATGAGACAAAATAGAGAAGATAATATAATAACATATGAAAGAAGAGAAGAACAGAGAGAAGTCAGATCTGACGTAGCAAGCGCCGCATCTCAGGTAGCGATCCTGGGCGAGGGTTCGGGCATCAAGAGTCTCCCGTGTAGCGATCTCGGGCACTCCCTTCCGCATCAAGAGAATCTAGATGCGCCTAACGTTGGGGCATCTCAGGTAGCGATCCTGGGCGACCTGACGGATAGCAAGATCTCCTGTGTAGCGAGCTCAGGCATCTTGCTCAATAATTGAAATGTGGAAAGATTAAACAAATTAAAGACCAAATTAAAAAACATATTAATTAATATGAAAATAAATTGATAAATTATTTAAAGAGAGAAAAGTTAATAAATTAAATGAGTAATAAATATTACGAGGCGTTTAAGAATATTAAGTATATATAGTTATATAAATATAATAATAAGAATGATTTTTGGGGATTATGATAATTTTATTTTGAGATATATAAATATTTCTTTCTATTAGTAATTGATTTAACAGAAGGAGATTGGGCTCTATTTTGATTTTTGTCACCCTAACTGAGCACCCCTGTACTCATCCCTATTTGTTTTATTTTGATTTTTCGCCCAGGTTGGATTCGGTGTTTTGAAGTTCAAGTTAAAGTTGTGCGTCAGTATTTGAGGAGTTAAGTGCGATTTTACCAGGAAAACGCTTCCTATATTATTATTTAATTTTAATAATATAGCAGCGATCTCGTTTCGATTTCGGGGCGTGACACAATCTCTCTTAATTCAACAAGAGCCTTTTTTGGTTGTACCTTATCAAATATACTTTCTTATCAAATGTAGGCCCATGCAATTTTTTCATATATTCTTACATAAAAGTTTTTAACTTAATATATTGTTCCATATATAATATTTTTATATATTCTTATTTATCTTTATTTTGAGGCAATACATATTCTTATATATCACTTTAATACATAGTTTTCTGAGAATCCATAAATATTTACCACATTACTTGTCAAAAAATATTTTTTCAGATTCATGAAATTACGTATCCACTAATATTTACCAGGCTTATCTTGTTATTTTTGACTAGGAGACCATGAAAGAAAAGAAACTCACTTTCTATTGTTTCAAAATTATACGACAGATGTCAAATTTTGAGTTGAAAATAGTATTGAGACCTATTTTGCTCGGTGAGAATGTATTCAACATTTGGAATTAGTGGAATCTCACAAATCAAACATGCATTGCACATCAGTTTTGACAAAGCTCATTTTTGAGTTTGGGGGCATGAATGTGATAATGCGCAAATATTTGTTGTAAACAGGAACGGAGCTTAATAGGGACTGGAGGGGGTCATGGCCCCCTCTAAGATTTTGACAGAGTAGTAGATATCAGTACTGCTTTAGTGAAAAAAAATTGGAATATATGTATTTTTATGCATTTGGCCCCCCCAAAATTTTTGTACAGTGTTAATCAGTAGGGAGAAATTTTTTGGCCCTCTCCAGTAAATCCAGTCAAGCTCTGTGCCTGATTGTAGATATATAAAACAATATATATTATTATAATTTTTTTTTTGATAATTTATATTACTATAAAAAGAGTGAATATTTTTAATTTTTTATAAACCATAAAAATGATACACAGTTAATGAAAGTCATATATATTTTGTACAGAAAATAGAAATACTTTTCTCATCTCCACTATAAGTAAATGCAGATCTCCAGCCCGCCTTTAGGACTCCACCAATCACGATTAAAAGGGGGCATTAATACGGTTTCAGCTAATACAAAATCAATTAACTAATTGTCATTTTTACCACTAATATTTACCACTAATTTCTTTGTTGATTGAGGCTTATCTTGTTATTTTTGACTAGGAGACCATGAAAGAAAAGAAACTCACTTTTTATTGTTTCAAAATTATACGACAGATGTCAAATTTTGAGTTGAAAATAGTATTGAGACCTATTTTGCTCGGTGAGAATGTATTCAACATTTGGAATTAGTGGAATCTCACAAATCAAACATGCATTGCACATCAGTTTTGACAAAGCTCATTTTTGAGTTTGGGGGCATGAATGTGATAATGCGCAAATATTTGTTGTAAACAGGAACGGAGCTTAATAAGGACTGGAGGGGGTCATGACCCCCTCTAAGATTTTGACAGAGTAGTAGATATCAGTACTGCTTTAGTGAAAAAAAATTGGAATATATGTATTTTTATGCATTTGGCCCCCCCAAAATTTTTGTACAGTGTTAATCAGTAGGGAGAAATTTTTTGGCCCTCTCCAGTAAATCCAGTCAAGCTCTGTGCCTGACTGTAGATATATAAAACAATATATATTATTATAATTTTTTTTTTGATAATTTATATTACTATAAAAAGAGTGAATATTTTTAATTTTTTATAAACCATAAAAATGATACACAGTTAATGAAAGTCATATATATTTTGTACAGAAAAATTTCCTCGTTGGAATGTAATTAAGAAACTTAGAAAATCAACAATTTCTTGCTTAGCAAAGCCGTGAGCTCATTCAAGACTTCCAGGTCAAACGAGCCAACAGTTCAAGACCCCACATTTTATTTACTTTTCTCATCTCCACTATAAGTAAATGCAGATCTCCAGCCCGCCTTTAGGACTCCACCAATCACGATTAAAAGGGCATTAATACGGTTTCAGCTAATACAAAATCAATTAACTAATTGTCATTTTTTTCACTTTTTGCATTATTAATTTTATCAATGACTGGAAAATTAAGTAATTTTTAATTTTTACCAATATAATAATGGAATGGAATGATTAGGTTATGTGATATTTAACGTTCTGAGACCTCTTAAAGGACATCTCCAGTTGACAAAACTGGAGAGAAACATGAAACCTACTTCTATTCTATCCTCCTGTTACTATACAATACAGTCTCAGATTTTCAGCAGTATCCGGCACTATAAATGTCTAAGACTCTAAACACCCTTCAGTTTATGCTTCAGCATATAACATCATTTCTTTTCTTTCTTTTTTTGAAGGAAAAGCATATAACATCATATCAAGCAAAGAAATCCAAAATAAAAATCATATCAGCCAATTCAATCAAAAAAAGTAGAATAAATTCATAAAAAGGAAATGACGATGCCTAGAGTGAAATTGGGATCCCAAGGATTAGAGGTATGTATTGTATATCAATTTTTTTCTACCATCTTATATAGATATAGAAATTTGTTTCATGCATTTTTGGACTTTGGACGTAAAATTAGCTGGTAGAATTGAAAATTAAATAAATATATATTTTGTGTAGGTATCAAAGCTTGGATTTGGGTGCATGGGGCTTAGCGGAGCGTATAACTCGCCGGTTTCTGATGAGGATGGAATAGCAGTAATAAAATATGCATTTGATAACGGAATAACATTCTTTGACACCGCCGATATTTACGGACCTCACACCAACGAAATTCTACTTGGCAAGGTTAATAAATTCCAATTAAATAACAATAATAATAATTATTATCATTATTAATTACTATTGTTGAATGATTTTGTGATTAGGCTTTGAAGCACCTTCCAAGGGAGAAAGTGCAAGTGGCTACTAAATACGGGATCGTAAGTCACAATATGAATAATCAAGTAGAGATCAGCGGCAAGCCGGAATATGTGCGTGCTTGTTGCGAGGGGAGTCTGAAAAGACTCGGAACTGATTACATTGATCTTTACTATCAACACCGGATCGACAAATCGACTCCCATTGAGGAAACAGTAAGCATAAATTAAATTATATATTATTTTATTTTTTATGAATTTATTTATATTTGAAAAATTCTTTGTTTATATTTTATGTAAAATGTATTTATTTTATTTATGATTTTTTGTTGAAGAAAGTAAATATGAACATAATGTTTAACGAGTGACATTTTAGTAAAAAAGAAGTCAGTTGAATGGAATGTTAAGTTTAGTAAGGGGTAAACAAAATTGTTCACTTTATAGGGATTAAAACAGAGAAACTACAATTTCATAAAATATAAGGTTTGTGAGATAATTTTATCGTATAGATGTCAGAGCTGAAGAAACTAGTGGAAGAAGGAAAAGTGAAATATGTCGGATTGTCAGAAGCGAGCCCAGATACAGTCAGGCGGGCTCATGCAGTCCACCCCATTTCTGCGTTGCAGATGGAGTGGTCTCTTTGGACTCGAGACATTGAATCAGATATTGTGCCTCTGTGCAGGTAACAATAAATTCTGCTTGTGCTTTCTAACAAAAATACTATACTAGTTGGGTTGAGTAAAAATAACGATGATAAACTATGAATTTGTATGCTAATTAAATTTTTTTTTGTGACACAGAGAGCTTGGAATTGGAATAGTACCATATAGCCCTCTCGGCCGTGGATTTTTCGGTGGAAGAGGAATAGTTGAAGAAGTACAAGAAAACACATATCTGGTAAATAAAAAGCATTTTCTACATTTCAATTTTTTCCCACATTCACTACATAATAACGTGTATTTTTCTACATTTTTATATATTTACTTTTTGTATCAACCATTTCAATTTGTGTGGCTTCAGAAAAGTCATCCAAGATTTATACCAGAAAATATGGAGAAGAACAAGCCTCTGTTTATGCGGCTCGAAAGTCTGGCAAAGAAACATAACTGCACACCAGCTCAGTTAGCTCTAGCTTGGGTCATGCATCAAGGGGATGATGTGGTCCCAATTCCAGGTATTCTGATCGACAAGTCATAATATATTGATATAAAAATATTTTTCTTTAAACATAAAATTAGCATGTAAAATAATAAATTATCCTAAATTGATTTGATTTGATTTGAATATTTTAGGAACAACTAAGATAAAGAACTTGAAAGACAACATTGCCTCTCTGAAACTGAAACTCTCAGATGAAGACCTGAAAGAAATAACTAATACGGTGCGAGAAGATGATGTGGCAGGTGGTAGGACACATAGTAATTATGAATCGATGACCTGGCGATACGCAAATACTCGTCCGCTCAATTCTTCAAAATGAAATAACATGATAATGTGTGGCTTGGATTTACGAAATCCGGTGCTCTATTTTTACTTCCCTGTCTTGTGTGTTGTGTCTCACTGTGTGACATTAATATTTAGAGAGGCTTTTAGATCTTGTATACGTAATACGAATAGTAAATTGGTTTGAAATTGAGTAGTATAGAACAAATAAATGTTGTATAATGTGTTGTTATGATATTGAGGATTGAGATTTGTGATATATGGCACTTGACGGTTATCCAACAAAGTAATTCAGATATAATCATTCTAGTAATAAAATCTTAACTAAGCTACATTACAACCTTCTCCCCTCGAACAAAAGAGCTAAACCCCGCTTAATTTACACAAGAGGTCCTCCTGTCAAGTACTCGGTAAAAGCCAAGGCCATCAACCCCAACATGGCAAACCTCCCATTCCACATCTCAGCATTTGCATTCATCAAGCCACCATTTTTTACTTCCGCCCTTTCTCCCTTACACAACAGTTTCAAAGAGACGGCTGAAAATAACACTGCCGCGCCGATAAACCACGGAAATCCACCGTTTGTAAGTTGCATGAACAACCCATCACCTCTTGCCTGCTCTACGGCTAATTGGAGTGGCAATCTTAATGTTCTACAAGTGAGCTCTGGCTTTGACTACAAGTTCTCGGACTCGTCATTAAAAAACTGTTTAGCTTCTTTTTTTACTCCTTTTTGCAATGCATTCCAGACTAACTCATAGCCCATGGGCCTGTTTTGACATATACGAATTAAGTGTTAGGCCCAATTTATTTTTCGAGTGCAAACTCGGTTTTTCATCTTTAATCGTAATTGAGTTTTTCTTGAAAATATATCATAGCCATTTTTTTAGTTTTACTTTATCAAATATACTTTCTTATCAAATGTAGGCCCATATAATCTCTTCATATATTATTTTATACAATTTCGTAACTTTGTATATTGTTCCATATACAATATTTTCAATATAACTTTTTAACTTTATATAAAGTTTTCTCAGAATCCATCCATATTTACCGCATCACTATTGAAAAACTTTGCTTCAGTTCATGAAATTACCTACCAAGTAATTTTGGTCTCAACAATGGCGGCTGAAATGACATCAACAATTTCCATGCTTACCAAAGCTGTGAGCTCAATTGCTCATACACAAACTTGTCAACACTGGCCAATTCCCTGCTTAGCAAAGCCGTCAGCTCATTCAGTACTTCCACGTCAAACGTTCAATACCCTACTTTTCCTACTTTTTGTTTGTTTTGCCCATCTCCAGTATTCAGCACTATAAATATCTCTCTTCAAATGAGCAAAAATAAATAAATATACCTCTTCAATTCTATTCTTGAGCATATAACATCATATCAACCAAAGAAATCCAAAAAAAAAAAATCATATCGACGAATTCAATCAAAAAAGAAGAAGATCATATCAACCAAATGGCTCTGCCTAGAGTGAAATTGGGATCCCAAGGATTAGAGGTATATACTATATATCAATTATTTTTCTACTTTCTTATTTAGATATAGAAATTTGTTTTATGCATTTTTGGACTTTTGGAGGTAATAATTAGTTGATATTTACTTGAAAGTTGAAAATTCAATAAATAAATATTTTGTGTAGGTATCAAAGCTTGGATTTGGGTGCATGGGGCTCAGCGGAGTGTATAGCTTGCCAGTTTCGGATGAGGACGGAATTGCGATTATAAAATACGCGTTTGACAACGGAATAACCTTCTTTGACACCGCCGATATTTACGGACCTCACACAAATGAAATTCTACTTGGCAAGGTTAATTCCGTTTAAATAAAAATAATAATAATTATTTATTTGTATCATTATTAATTATTATTTGAATGATTATTATTGAATGATTTTGTGAGTAGGCTTTGAAGCACCTACCAAGGGAGAAAGTGCAAGTGGCTACAAAATACGGGATTGTAAGTCGCAACTTGAATAATCAATTAGAGATTAGCGGCAAGCCGGAATATGTGCGTGCTTCTTGCGAAGCGAGTCTGAAAAGACTAGGAACTGATTGTATTGATCTTTACTATCAACACCGGATCGACAAATCACTCCGATTGAGGAAACGGTAAGCGTAAAACAAAGAATATTATTTTTTTTATAATTTTATTTATATTCTGACTCTCATTTGTTTAAAATTTATGCAATTATTTGTTGACGAAAATAAGATATGAACAAATGTTTAATGAAAGTTATTTTGATCCCAAAAAAAAGTTGGTTGAATAAAATTTAAGTTCAACTCTCATAGGGATAAAAAAAGCTCATTCACTTTATAGGAACTAAATCAGATAATCTTAAAATATAAGTTGTTTTTTTAATATTCAGAAAAGTTTGAGGATTTTTGAATTCCTAACTTACTATTGTTACTATTACTTTACTATTACATTTTCATAAATTATAAAAAGATCTAGGTTGTAGCTTTACATCTATAAATGTCAGAGTTAAAGAAACTGGTGGAAGAAGGAAAAGTGAAGTATGTTGGGTTGTCAGAGGTGAGCCCAGATACAATCAGGCGCGCTCATGCAGTGCATCCGATTTCAGCGTTGCAGATGCAATGGTCTCTATGGACTCGAGATATCGAATTGGATATTGTGCCTCTCTGCAGGTAAACGTTTGCTTCTGCTTTCTAATAAATGTACCATGAGGTTTGGTACCAATGTATAATTGTAAAGAGTAGAATTTACATTATAAGAGATTGTATAAGTATCGAATCGATTACAATTGTCGAGATTGTATACAATAATTTAACAAAATAATTGGGAATTGGGATCCCCCTAAATTTTTTATGATTAATTAAGAAGTTTCTGTGATGCAGAGAGCTTGGAATCGGAATAGTACCGTTTAGCCCGCTCGGCGCAGGATTTTTTGGTGGAAGAGGAATAGTAGAAAAACTACCATAAAGCACATTTCTGGTAAACAAATTCCACCTTCTACATTTCTTCATTTTTAAATTTTTTTTTAAATATATGTTTTTTTCTTAAACATTCTGTACAAAACAAAATGCATTTTCTATATTTTTTTTGTATGTTTTTTGTATTAATCATTTCAATTTTGTGGATTAATTCTGGTAAAACATCCAAGATTTGTACCAGAGAATTTAGAGAAGAACAAGCCTTTGTTTATGCGGCTCAAATGTCTGGCGAAGAAACATAACTGCACATCAGCCCAACTAGCTCTAGCTTGGGTCATATATCAAGGGACGATGTGGTCCCAATTCCAGGTATACTAACTAAGGAGTAATATTGACAGGAAAATATTCTGATTTAAATAAAAATTAGCATCTAAAATGGTAATTTGCCCTTAATAGGTTCTAATTTTAGAACGTCATTTCTTATAGTTAGTAAACTTTTCTCCTACAAAAGGTATTTTTATTTAGATATATTAATGGCAGAAAAAGATTTTACTTCAAATAAAAAAAAAAATCAGCATCTAAAATGATAAATTTTAGAACTTCTATTTCCTACGCATATTTTTTTGTCCACTGAATGTCTCTGTCACTAACAATTTTGATTTCCGTACGCCATTTCCTCTTGTAAATCACTAGTACAGAAATTTCAATATTTTAAGCTAAATTTTCTATCCCACGTTTGTTCTGAATATTGCAGGAACAACTAAGATAAAGAACTTAGAAGACAATATTGGGTCTTTGAAAGTGAAACTCTCAGATGAAGACCTGAAGGAGATAACTGATGTGGTGCGAGAAGATGAGGTGACGGGTAGTCAGACTTACAGCAATTTCGAATCGATACAAGGCCGATCGAATCTTCAAAATGCAAATACAAGGCCGATCGATTCTTCAAAATGAAATCGCATGATAATGATGTGGCTTATATTTCTAATGATTCTTCAAAATGAAATCACATGATAATAATTAATGTCTTGCATTTAAGACATCCAGTGTTTTATTTGCTTCCATGTTTTGTGTGTTGTACTGTATTGTGTAATATGATATTTCTAGAGAGAATTTCGGATCTTATACAGTAAACTAGTATGAGACTGAGTAATACAGAATAAATCAAGTGTCTAAACCTTGTTATGATAAGAATTGAGATGTGATATGAACACTACTAAGATATAACTTTTTAATGCTTATTGTGGACAGGTAATTGGACTCCAAAGTCCAGTGGCCAATTTATTAGGTTAACATGAAATCGAAATTTGTCCAAAAAAGTAATTCAAATATAACCATTTTAGTAGCAAATTTTAATGAAACATCAATGCTACATTACCAACTTCTTCCATTCTACAAAAAAAAAGAAAAAAAAAGAAACGTAACACTCATAACTATTTACACAAGAGGCCCTCCAGTCACGTACTCAGTAAAAGCCAAGGCCACCAATCCCAACATGGCAAACCTCCCATTCCACATCTCAGCATTTGCATTCATCAAACCATCATTCTTACTTTCCACCTTCGATCCCTTAAACAACGGTATCAAAGAGGCGGCAGAAAATAAAGCAGCCGTTCCGACAAACCACGGAAGTCCACCGTTTGTAAGTTGCATGAGCAAGCTGTCGCCTTTTGCCGCCTCGACAGCCAAAGCCGCGACAAAACCAACCATGGCAAGACGACCGTTGATCCGTTCTGGTGCCGGACCGCTGAAGGCTAGTACGTCTGAGAATTTGGTGCTCACCTGGATTTGTTTATTTTACACATTATATGCATGTTAGAACTTTATGAGAACAGTATATTGAATTCACATATTTTGTCAACAACTGTATATGAATTGAGTACCTTAGGTGCAGGCTTTGGTGCTTGTGGTGGCGGAGTTGCAGATAAGGGTTGCTGCTGTGGCTGTTGCCCCGGCTGCATCATTGAAATTGAATTTCAGCATTTCGACCGACATAGTTTCCAAAAAATCCAATAATAGTTATTTAATAATTAATTACCTCACTCTGGCAACGAACAACCACCCCATGCCTACGTGGCAACAAACCATTGGTCGGAACTGCGATGTTGAGAAGCTGAGTCCTCAAAGCAAATGCTGAAGAAGCCATTTGTGTGAATATGTTATGAATTGGTTCTGTGCTCAACTCACAATGTAGCTCTGTGATTTTAGTTCTTATGGGGTGATCAATATATAGTAGGGTGGCCATTGATTTCTGTCAAGGTGGTTCATCTCAAGGCTATGATAATGCCACGTCGGTGAAATTTGAACCGATGAAGTGATGACACGTGTCCCTGGAGGGCATAGCTGGGTGATGTGGATGGTGAATTCACGGGAGAAGGAGAGAAGTTTCTAGATATTTTGGGTGATTCTCCAATCTTTAGCTATTGCTACTTGTTAGTGAGCATTTTGAGGTTTTGGAATTTTGTGTCAGTGATAAATGGATGAACTTCTGGCACGTGATATATATGAGGATGAAAAAGCAACCATAGATACTAAACATACATATTACATAGCTCCTAATTTGAAAGCTCTACCGTGGCAGCCGGTGGATGGCACAGATCTCGTTGGAGAAGTTATGAAACCGCGGGTTTTGTTTTGGTTCGGCAAACTCGTGGAAGGAACGAGCCAACGAGATTATGCGGCCATGCCACCTAATTACTTTCTAATTTTCATTTTTTTAGTTTTCTTGTTTCTACATTAAAAAACAAATTAATTCGGAGAAGATTAAATGATCTACAATTCTTGTGACCCGTCATAACTTCTTTTTTTGTAAGTATCAGGGCAGATTTCTATTCACAAATGAGATGTTCAAGTCTTACATTTAGCATGATTAAGATGGGGATATATGAGCCCATAATACTAAAAGAATTACGTAAACGATCGCTTTTAGCTCTCCTTCATAATATATATAAATTATAAAAATTAGTATATAAAAAACAATATATGATTACAAAAATATGTTAAACATAAGTATATCAAAGTCAGTAAACTCATGACTTAGTGGTTAAATACTAAACAAGCAAGTCATAAAGCACATATTCAAAATTCCAAAATTCATTAACACAAATAACCGATGTGGAACAAAAGAATCTTTTCCATTCAATACTTTGTGTAATTTCAACAAATTTTGCATAATTTCCACTTGTAGTAGTTTCTCCCTCTCTCACTCTCTAGCCAGCTCTAACTCTCCCACTCTCGCTGGACACTATATCTCTCGCTGAGCTGAGCTACGCAAAAAGAAATGGTACATTGATGAATTTTATCAGTGTGTTCAAGAAACAAATCTTGCAAGAGCTTTACACGTAACAAACTCATTATCAAACAAGACAATGCAAGAGTTATCAGAACTGCAAATTAAAATCAATTTCTTGAATCTCGTAGCGTCAGGAGATTCAATTAAATTGAAATGGGAACAGATGTGCCGTTTTACTACCAGAAACGCTTACAAAGTGCTAGCTAGAGGTGTTCATTCTGGTAATTTATTGAAGAATATATGGAAAATAAGAAAACTATTGAGAATACAAATTTTTATTTGGTTAGCACAACAAAATAAAATTTTGACGGTCGATAATTTATTTAAAAGAGGTTCGAGCATATTTAATCGATGTGCACTTTGTAAAAGTGAAAGCGAATCAGTGGAATATTTGTTTAACCTTTGTTCTTTTACAGCCCGAGTCTGAGAAATTGTAGCACAATTATTGAAGCAGGAGTTGAACATATCACAAAATTATGTAATATTCTTACAACAAATTTTCGAAGTAGGAGAATCGATGAAGCTAAATCAACTATTAATATTCTTCTTTTTTGAAATTTGGAGGGAGAGATGCAATAAAATGTTCTCAGAAAATTACTCAAACTATTGAGAGCTAGCGACGCTGATTCTACAAACTTGAAAAGACTTTATTGAAGCTACTTCCTAATTTTCATTCTTAGTTTCTCTTTCTTTTCTTTCCTTTTGTTTTCTTTGTTTTTGGTAGTTTTTGGACAATTTGTATAGTTTTTTTTTCTTCTTTTTGTAAATAATTTTTATTTTAACAAAAATTGGACACAGAACTTATGAGTCTGCTACAAATATTCAAAAAAAACAAATACTAAAACAACATATATATTATGTTGAAAGAAAAATAAAATGTTATCTTATAAAAATAGACTAATATTATAATATTTTGACGAGTCAACTACAATACAAGTAACCCTGATTTATTTTTTGTCACGTCACAGCAAGAAATACCAATTTCAAAAAAATAATTCACTATTAAGGAGGACAGAGCAAGGATTGGGAGTTGTAATATATAACACTTCAATTAGCATTTGAATTTGCCACATGTAAATGACTCTTGAGAGAAAGTCGACGCAGTGCAGATAGGCCACTCTTTCTGGCATTGCTTCTCGACATCCCCGTCCCCTCTCAACAGTATGGTCACAATACCGATATGGACCCTCCCCCCTCTCTCAACAATGATTCATTGAGTGTATTCTCTTTTATTTTTTGAAGTTTTTCAAATGAAAAATTATTTATACTTTGTTCATTGTTGATGTATAAAGAGTTTGAATATACAAATTTTTGTATTGCAATCAAAATACTCATTCATAAATTATAAGATTATTTGCGAATATATCATATCCTGAGATGTGAAACTATAGTAGAAAGCACCCTGAATATCACGATGATATTGTTGTTTTTTTGGTCACGGGATAGTCCTCCATAAGTAATGCAAGCTTGACCATATATATTTGATGAGAGATCAATTTTTTTTTGCTAAGTAATCTTTTTTTTTGTGCTAAGTAATCTTGCACAAAAATTTGAAGGCTAATATGTAGAAATAAATTAAAGATACATAATATTAAAATTTAGTGATCTTGTGTGTTAT
The DNA here is from genome assembly GCA_027726005.1 of Juncus effusus. NCBI lineage: Eukaryota > Viridiplantae > Streptophyta > Magnoliopsida > Poales > Juncaceae > Juncus > Juncus effusus. The sequence goes on from CM050909.1 coordinate 863,324, forward strand.
ATTGCTAACATTTCAGTCTGTTCAGATGTATATTTAAGTCTTAATTACCATACTATAAAAAGCTTTAATGTGTTATGTGGACAAGGAATATGAATTTTCCGTGACATTTCCGTCAAGTAATCGATAGAACGTTGACTGGACCATTTTGTTTGGAAAAGTTGAAAATATACATTGATCATGACGGACAATTGAATATTAGATGATCAATTTGAACAAACTATAAAGATAAGTAACATGCCACCAAAGTAAATCAAATATACTAATTTTATAAGCAAAATTTTATCTTAGTGTGTATGAATTAAAGTAAATCAAATATAATAATTTTATAAGCAAAATTTTATCTTAGTGAGTATGAATTCTACATTATAAGCTTCTCCTCTTCTACAAATTAAAAATGACACTAAACACTCATAACTATTTACACAAGAGGCCCTCCAGTCACGTACTCAGTAAAAGCCAAGGCCACCAATCCCAACATGGCAAACCTCCCATTCCACATCTCAGCATTTGCATTCATCAAACCATCATTCTTACTTTCCACCTTCGATCCCTTAAACAACGGTATCAAAGAGGCGGCAGAAAATAAAGCAGCCGTTCCGACAAACCACGGAAGTCCACCGTTTGTAAGTTGCATGAGCAAGCTGTCGCCTCTTGCCGCCTCGACGGCCAAAGCCGCGACAAAACCAACCATGGCAAGACGACCGTTGATCCGTTCTGGTGCCGGACCGCTGAAGGCTAGTACGTCTGAGAATTTGGTGCTCACCTGGATTTGTTTATTTTACACATTATATGCATGTTAGAACTTTATGAGAACAGTATATTGAATTCACATATTTTGTCAACAACTGTATATGAATTGAGTACCTTAGGTGCAGGCTTTGGTGCTTGTGGTGGCGGAGTTGCAGATAAGGGTTGCTGCTGTGGCTGTTGCTCCGGCTGCAACATTGAAATTGAATTTCAGCATTTCGACCCACATAGTTTCCAAAAAATCCAATAATAGTTATTTAATAATTAATTACCTCACTCTGGCAACGAACAACCACCCCATGCCTACGTGGCAACAAACCATTGGTCGGAACTGCGATGTTGAGAAGCTGAGTCCTCAAAGCAAATGCTGAAGAAGCCATTTGTGTGAATATGTTATGAATTGGTTCTGTGCTCAACTCACAATGTAGCTCTGTGATTTTAGTTCTTATGGGGTGATCAATATATAGTAGGGTGGCCATTGATTTCTGTCAAGGTGGTTCATCTCAAGGCTATGATAATGCCACGTCAGTGAAATTCGAACCGATGAAGTGATGACACGTGTCCCTGGAGGTGGATGGTGAAAAGATATTTTGGGTGATTCTCCAATCTTTAGCTATTGCTACTTGTTAGTGAGCATTTTGAGGTTTTGGAATTTTGTGTCAGTGATAAATGGGTGAACTTTTGGCACGTGATATATATGAGGATGAAAAAGCAACCATAGATACTAAACATACATATTACATAGCTCCTAATTTGAAAGCTCTACCGTGGCTGCCGGTGGATGGCACAGATCTCGTTGGAGAAGTTATGAAACCGCGGGTTTTGTTTTGGTTCGGCAAATTCGTGGAACCAACGAGCCAACGAGATTATGCGGCCATGCCACTTAATTACTTTCTAATTTTCATTTTTTTAGTTTTCTTGTTTCTACATTTCTAACAAATTAATTCGGAGATGAATAGATGATCTACAATTCTTGTGACCTTGTCATAACGTTTTTTTTTTGTAAGTATCTCGGGACAGATTTCTATAATTGAGTGTATGTTTTACATAATACAATATATAAATTATAAACAACCACAAACTAAAATAGTTTAGTGATATAGTACAAGTCTCATATTTTTACAAATGAGATGTTCAAGTCTCACATTTAGCATGATTAAGATGGGAGTATATGAGCACATAATACTAAAAGAACTACGTAAACGATCGCTTTTAGCTCTCCTTCATAATATATATAAATTATAAATATTAGTATATAAAAAATAATATATGTTTATAAAAACACATTAAAAACAAGTATACAAAAGTCAGTAAATTCATGACTTAATGGTTAAATACAAAACTAGCAAGTCATAAATCACATATTCAAAATTTCAAAATTCATTAAAACAAATAACAAATGTGGAACAGAAGAATCTTTTCCATTCGATAAATAAAAAATAGATACTAAAACAACATATATATTATGTTGAAAGAAAAATAATATGTTATCTTACAAAAATAGATTAATATTATAATAGGTTGACGAGTCAACTACAATACGAGTAACCTTGATTTATTTTCTATCACACGTCACAGCAAGAAATACTAATTTCTCAAAAATAATTCACTATCAGGGAGGACAGAGCAAGGATTGAGACTTGTGACATATAACACTTCAATTAGCATTTGAAATTGCCACATGTAAATGGCTCTTGAGAGAAAGTCGCCCCGGTGCATATAGGCCACTCTTTCAGGCATTGCGTCTCGACGTCCCCGTCCTCTCTCAACATTACGGTCACAATACCGATACGGCCCCTCCCCCCTCTCTCAACAATGATTCATCGAGTATATTCTCTTTTATTTAAACGAGAAATTATTTTAAAAAAATTATTTATACTTTGTTCATTGTTGATGTTTATAGACCTTGAATCTACAAACTTTTTGCATTACAATCGAAATACGCAATCTCTAAGTTATGAAATTATTTGCGAGTATATCATATCCTGAGATGCATGGCCGGCCCTGTTCTTTGGCCGGAGAGGCGGCCGCCTAAGGCCCCTCAAAACCAAGGTCCCAATAAATTATTTTCTAGTTTCATTCTTCATTATGGCCATGAAAATGAAGGTATGAAAAGATGAAAGTTTCGGAGGAAGTTAGAAAAGAATATAAAAAATACTTTATTCTTATGCATTATTTTTATAACTTCTTGCTTGTGTTGATGTGGCATGGTGTTATTGGATGAGCAAATTATTAGTAGAAAAAAGTTGTAAGAAAAACTTCCTAATTATTTTTTTTGCTTTTAAAAGGAAACGGCCCAAGCCCATCTATTGATGCATTTACTTCATAAAAAATAAATGAAAGTAAATAGAAACGAAAGAAACGAAAGAAAAAAAAAAAGAATATAAAGAATAAGAAAAAATCTCAATTAATTTATTAGGTCTTTGAATTCCTTTCAAATTCAATAAACTTCTCTCGTTTCTAATATAAGATTTAATTTTACTGTTAATTTTGCTAAACTAAAAGTACTTTTCTGATTTCAAATAATATTAGTTTCATAATTTAAGTCATCGACAAATAGTCATCTAAGACCCCCATAAATAGAGGACCGGCCTGCTGAGATGTGAAACTATAGTAGAAAACAATCTGAATATCATGATGACATTGGAGTTCTTTTGGTCACGGGATAATCCTCCATAAGTAATGCAAGCTTGACCATATATATTTGATGAGAGATCAATTTTTTTTTTTTTTTTTGCTAAGTAATCTTGCACAAAAATTTGAAGGCTAATATGCAGAAATAAATTAAAGATATTTACTATTAAAATTTAGTGATCTTGTGTGTTACGTTGCTGACATTCAGTCTATTCAGATATATATTTAAGTCTTAATTACCATACTATAAAAAGCTTTAATGTGTTATGTGGATAAGGAATATGAATTTTACGTGACATTTCCGTCAAGTAATCGATAGAAACGTTGACTGGACCATTTTATTTGGAAAAGTTGAAAACATACAGTGATCATGACGGACAATTGAATATTCGATGATCAATTTGAGCAAACTATAAAGATGAGTAACATGCCACCAAAGTAAATCAAATATAATAATTTTATAAGCAAAATTTTATCTTAGTGAGTATGAATTCGACATTATAAGCTTCTCCTCTTCTACAAATTAAAAATGACACTAAACACTCATAACTATTTACACAAGAGGACCTCCAGTCACGTACTCAGTAATAGCCAAGGCCACCAATCCCAACATGGCAAACCTCCCATTCCACATCTCAGCATTTGCATTCATCAAACCATCATTTTTACTTTCCACCTTCGATCCCTTAAACAAGGGTATCAAAGAGGCGGCAGAAAATAAAGCAGCCGTTCCGACAAACCACAGAAGTCCACCATTTGTAAGTTGCATGAGCAAGCTGTCGCCTCTTGCCGCCTCGACAGCCAAAGCCGCGACAAAACCAACCATGGCAAGACGACCGTTGATCCGTTCTGGTGCCGGACCGCTGAAGGCTAGTACGTCTGAGAATTTGGTGCTCACCTGGATTTGTTTATTTTACACATTATATGCATGTTAGAACTTTATGAGAACAGTATATTGAATTCACATATTTTGTCAACAACTGTATATGAATTGAGTACCTTAGGTGCAGGCTTTGGTACTTGTGGTGGCGGAGTTGCAGATAAGGGTTGCTGCTGTGGCTGTTGCTCCGGCTGCATCATTGAAATTGAATTTCAGCATTTCGACGGACAAAATTTCCAAAAAATCCAATGATAGTTATTTAATAATTAATTACCTCACTCTGGCAACGTATGACAACCCCGTGCCTACGTGGCAACAAGCCATTGGACGGAATGGCAATGTTGAGAAGGTGAGGTCTCAAAGCAAATGCTGAAGCAGCCATTGTGATTCTGAATTGATTCTTTACTCAACTCACACTGTAACTCTGTGATTTAAATGCTTATGGGGTGGTCATCAATATATATATATATATAGTAGAGTCATTTGATTTCTATCAAGGTGGTTCTTCTCAAGGCTGTGATGATGCCACGACGGTGAACATTGAACCGACGAAGTGATGACACGTGTCCATCGAGGGCATAGATGGGTGATGTGGATGGTGAATTCACGGGAGAAGGGAGAGAGAAGTTTCTAGATATTTTGGGTGATTCTCCAATCTTTAGCTCTTGCTACTTGTAAGGGAGCATTTTGAAGTTTTGGAATTTTGTGTCAGTGATATATGAGGATGAAAAAGCAACCATAGATACTAACATACATATTACATAGCTCCTAATTTGAAAGCTCTACCGTGGCAGCCGGTGGATGGCACAGATCTCGTTGGAGAAGTTATGAAACCGCCGGTTTTGTTTTGGTTCGGCAAACTCGTGGAACAAACGAGCCAGCGAGATTATGCGGCCATGCCACTTAATTACTTTCTAATTTTCATTTTTTTTAGTTTTCTTTTTTCTATATTACCAACAAATTAATTCGGAGAAGATTAGATGATCTACAATTCTTGTGACCTCGTCATAACTTTTTTTTTTTGTAAGTATCAGGGCAGATTTCTATAATTGAGCGTATGTTTTACATAATACAATATATAAATTATAAACAACCACAAACTAAAATAGTTTAGCGATATAGTACAAGTCTCATATTTTCACAAATGAGATGTTCAAATCTCACAGTTAGCATGATTAAGATGGGGGTATATGAGCCCATAATACTAAAAGAACTACGCAAGCGATCGTTTTTAGTTCTCCTTCATAATGTATAAATTATAAATATTAGTATATAAAAAACAATATATGTTTACAAAAACACATTAAAAACAAGTATACTAAAGTGAGTAAACTCATGTCTTAGTGGTTAAAATTAAATGTAAAACATGCAAGACATAAATCACATATTCAAAATTTCAAAATTCATTAAAACAAATAACCAATGTGGAACAGAAGAATCTTTTCCATTCAATAAATAAAAAATAGATATTTATGTTGAAAGAAAAATAATATGTTATCTTACAAAAATAGATTAATATTATAATAGTTTGACGAGTCAACTACAATACAAGTAACCTTGATTTATTTTCTATCACACGTCACAGCAAGAAATACTAATTTCTCAAAAATAATTCATTATCATGGAGGACAGAGCAAGGATTGAGACTTGTGAAATATAATACTTCAATTAGCATTTGAATTTGCCACATGTAAATGGCTCTTGAGAGAAAGTCGACCCAGTGCATATAGGCCACTCTTTCAGGTATTGCGTCTCGACATCCCCGTCCCCTCTCAACAGTATGGTCACAATACCGATACGGCCCCTCCCCCATCTCTCAACAATGATTCATCGAGTATATTCTCTTTTATTTAAACGAGAAATTATTTTAAAAAAAAATATTTATACTTCGTTCATTGTTGATGTATATATAGAGTTTGAATCTACAAATTTTTGCATCACAATCAAAATACGAAATCACTAAGTTATGAGATTATTTGCGAGTATATCATATCCTGAGATGTGAAACTATAGTAGAACGCACCCTGAATATCACGATGACATTGGTATTTTTTTAGTCACGAGATAATCCTCCATAAATATGAAAGCTTGACCATATATATTTGATGACAGAGCAAATTTTGTTTTTTTTTTTTTGCTAAGTTATCTTGCACAAAAATTTGAAGGCTAATATGTAGAAATAAATTAAAGATATATAATATTAAAATTTAGTGATCTTGTCTGTTATATTGCTAACATTCAGTCTGTTCAGATATATATTTAAGTCTTAATTACCATACTATAAAAAGCTTTGATGTGTTATGTGGACAAGGAATATGAATTTTACGTGACATTTCCGTCAAGTAATCGATAGAAACGTTGACTGGGCCATTTCATTTGGAAAAGTTGAAAATATACAGTGATCATGACGGGCAATTGAATATTCGATGATCAATTTGAACAAACTATAAAGATGAGTAACATGCCACCAAAGTAAATCAAATATAATAATTTTATAAGCAAAATTTTATCTTAGTGAGTATGAATTCTACATTATAAGCTTCTCCTCTTCTACAAATTAAAAATGACACTAAACACTCATAACTATTTACACAAGAGGACCTCCAGTCACGTACTCAGTAATAGCCAAGGCCACCAATCCCAACATGGCAAACCTCCCATTCCACATCTCAGCATTTGCATTCATCAAACCATCATTCTTATTTTCCACCTTCGATCCGTTAAACAACGGTATCAAAGAGGCGGCAGAAAATAAAGCAGCCGTGCCGACAAACCACGGAAGTCCACCGTTTGTAAGTTGCATGAGCAAACTGTCGCCTCTTGCCGCCTCTACGGCCAAAGCTGCGACAAAACCAACCATGGCCAGCCGACCGTTGATCCGTTCTGGTGCCGGACCGCTGAAGGCTAGTACGTCTGAGAATTTGGTGCTCACCTGATTGGTTTATTTGACACACATTTAGATCAATGTTAGAACTTTATGAGAAGCATAATATTGCAATTGACATATTTCGTCGACAACTGTATATGAATTGAGTACCTTAGGTGCAGGGTTTGGTGTTGGAGTTGGCTGTGTTGCAGATAAGGGTTGTTGAAGTGGCTGCTGCTCCCGCTGTGAAATATTCAGCATTTTGACGTACGCACGTTAAAAAAAATGTTGAAATACTCATATTGCTTGTTGGAAAGCCGTACAAAATAATGAAGAATTTATATTCTAGCTAGCATTGGAGCATAATTGTGAGCTCAAAAATCATTTCATGGAAGTTAGTTAATTAATAACAAATTACCTCACTCTGGCAACGCACGACAACCCCATGCCTACGTGGCGACAAGCCATTGGACGGAACTGTGATGTTCAGTCTCAAAGCAAGTGCTGAAGCAGCCATTGTGTGATTCTGACTTGGTTCTATGATCAATTCAACTCACACTATAGGCTTTAGCTCTGTGGTTTAGTGCTTATGGGGTGATCAATATATATAGTAGGATGGGATGGCCATTTGATTTCTATCAAAGGTGTTTCATCTCAAGGCTGTGATGATGCCAAGTCGGTGAAATTCGAACTGATGAAATTATGACACGTGTCCCTGCATGGGTGATTTGGATGGTAAATTCACCAGAGAAGTGAGAGAAATTTCTAGATATTTTGGGGAATTTCCAAATCTCCAGCTCTTGCTTGTGAGCTTTTTTGGTTTTGGAACTTTGTATTGGTGATAATTGATAAACGGGTGAAGTTTTGGCACGTGATATGAGGATGAAAAAACAACCATTGATTCATACATGATACATACATAACTCCTAATTTGAGAGCTCTACCGTGGCAGCCGGTGGATGTCACAGATCTTGTTGGAGAAATTATGAAACCTAAGACATTAATTACTTTCTCGTCGTTTTCATCTTTTTGTCAAGATTTCTCATTCCTACATTCTTGAGCACTCATCCGCGTCATCCGTCACCGCTTTTTTGTAAGTATCGGGATATATAAAACAATATATATTTATGTAATATATACCATATACCAATAATATGACTTTTTTTGTTTAAATAGCACTTTCTTGGAAAATAATTCATCAGATAACATTATTTTGAAAATAATTCAGTTACTAACACTTCCGTCAGAGGCTCTGACGGAACTGTTCATTTTTGTTGATCCCGGTCATTTGACACCTTTAAATACGATTAATTTTTTGATCTAATTGGCATTCTAAATTAAGAGTTTAATTTGAAAAAATGAATTTTACGCACCTCTGGCGGAACTGTCTTTTTTCCTTAATTAATTGTATTTATGGGTGTCAAATGACCGGGATCAATAAAAATGAAAAAAAATGAACAGTTCCGCCAGAGTCTCTGGCGAAAAATGAACAGTTCCGCCAGAGTCTCTGGCGTAACCACTACAGTTCTACGAGAGCCTCTGGTAAAAGTGCTAGTAGTGAATTATTTTTAAAACAGTGTTATATGATGAATTATTTTTCAAAAAAATGTTATTTTAAAATAAAAGTCCAATAATATAGACAAAAAAGTGTTTATATAAATAATTAAGTGTATGTTTTACATAATATGATATATAATTTTGCAAATCGGTATTAAAAAAATAATGTATGTGGCTGGGTGCAAAGTAAGTAAGTCATAAGTTATGGGTTCAAAATTTTATTGGTATCAAATATTAGACGTGGGACAAAAGAGTATGATCTCCATTCAATTAAAAAAATAATGTGTTCATACAAAAGATTAGAATAATATTGTTTTGACCGAGTAACAATACAAATAATCCTCATTATTTTCTCACATGTACCAATTTCTCAAAATGGCTTTTGAAAGAAAGTGGACGGTGAAGATAGGCCACTCTTTCAGGCATTGCCTCCTCGACGTTCCTGTCCCCTCCTAATAGTCCAATCGTAATACCGATACCGCCCCTCCCCCCTCTCTCTCTCAGCAATGACTCCTCTGAGTGTATTATTTTTTTTATGTTCCTTAATGAGAAATTATTTTAAAAAAGAAAGAAAATTATTCATAATTTGCTCATTGTTGATGTATATAAAATTTGAACTTCTTGTATCACAATCAAAATACTCAGTTATTGGGCTGTGTGACCATTTTACGAGTATTCATCTCTTGAAAGATGAAACAAAATTTAGTGTTCTTGTGTGATATATTGCTAGCATTCAAATATATATTTGAGTGATTAATTACGATACTATTAAAAGTATTAATGTGTTGTGTGGACAAGGAATATGAATTTTACGTGACACTTCCGTCGAGTAATTATCAATAGAAACTTAACTGGAACTTTTTGTTTGGAACATTTGGAAATGTACAGTGATCATTACGGACAATTGAATATTAGATGATCAATTGGAACAAACTATCAGGCAAAGCCTCAAAAAAAAAAATTGTAACAAACTATAAAGATGAGTAACATGCCACCAAAGTAAATCAAATATATATCATTTTAGTAGCAAAATATTAACTGAGTAGTGAGTATGAATTCTAAATTACATGCTTATATCCTCTTCTACAAATAAAAAAAACACTAAACACTCATAATTAATATTTACACAAGAGGCCCTCCTGTCACATACTCGGTAAAAGCCAAGGCCACCAATCCTAACATGGCAAACCTCCCATTCCACATCTCAGCATCGGCATTCATCAAACCACCACTCTTTACTTCCGCCCTTTCTCCCTTAAACAGCGGGATCAAAGAGGCGGCAGAAAATAAAGCTGCCGTACCGACAAACCACGGAAGTCCACCGTTTGAAAGTTGCATGAGCAAACTGTCGCCTCTTGCCGCCTCTACGGCCAAAGCCGCGACAAAACCAACCATGGCCAGGCGACCGTTGATCCGTTCTGGTGCCGGACCGCTGAAGGCCAGTAGGTCTGAGAATTTGGTGCTTACCTGGATTCATTTATTTTATGCGGTTAGATATATGTGTTTGAATTGATTAAAATATGCTTATTTAGTGAAATAATATAATCGTAATTATGAGAATTAGTTAAGTACTTTAGGTGTAGGCTTTGGAGTAGGAGTTGCGGATATAGGTTTCTGTTGTGGCGTCTTCTCCGGCTGCATTATTGAAATTTCAAATCAGTAATAGTTACATGAATGTAAATCAATATATACTTTAGATGAAAAAAAATGTAATTTTTAGTATATATATGTTAATAGACGTTGTTTAAAATTAATTACCTCGACTTGGCAACGTACGACAACTGGCTGCCTACGCAGCGACAAGCCATTGGAGGAAAACGAAACATGACGGCTCGCTGCGGCCATGCATGAAGAGGAGCTCAGAGCAAATACTGACATAGCCATTTATGATTTATTTATCTGAAACTTGATGAAGTGTTTGGTTTGCTACACACTGCAGATGTACAACAGACTTATGAATGATTTAGGGTTTATGCTCTGAGTCCATTATATAGTAGTGGGTTGATCATTGATCATTGGTAGGGTTTAAGGCTATGATGAGGCCACATGGACTTAAGATCTGAACCGTGGGATTGATGACACGTGTCACGAGATGTCCCCACATGAAGATGGATGGAGACGTGGATAATGAATTCACCAAGAATGGAGGGAAGTTTCCAGAGATATTGTCGAAGGTGGTGGCATTTTCTAGTGAGGTTCTTGGTATCATTTTTTCTTTTTGGTGTTTTGGCAGTGAGTGACAGTGGGTGAGTGAGATTTAAAGTTGGAGAGATTTGGTTTTGCTTTTGGCACGTGAAGTGGGGCAGAAAAGCAATCGTAGATATGTTTATGAGGCTTAAAAGTGAACAGAGATATTTGTAGCGTGGCAGCTGTTGAGAGCACATATCTCACAGAGAGGACGGGACTATTCAATTCTCCGTTCATTATAGATGCAAGTAAAGTTGATTAAAGTTTTATATTTGTCAAATGAAAATGGAATGAAGTAGATTAAACAGTGGTGGTGGATGGGTTTGGGTTACTCGTTTGTAATTGAAATGTTATATATTAGTTATGCTAATTTTAAAAAATTAGTCTGAAAAGTTTTAAATGGATGGAGAGGTTTCTTCGGAGACATCCGTTAAAATAGATGGAGGAGAAACTCGATAAGTCCAAGAAATTAGAATGATGAGCGGTTTAAACGGCCATTTATTGGGAACTATGGAATGCAATGAATAACAAGGTATTTCAAAACGTCAATTCATCTCCTACATCAATTATTGCAGTAATCAGAAATGCGGAGTCACAATGGATCGCAGCCACACGGAAGACTCAACGCAAGTGATTTAGGGGTTAGGCTAGTGAAATTGGGTTCTATGATGTAATTATTGTATTTTTTTTTCTTTTAGATTAGTTTAGAGAGAAAAGTGGGTCAAAGAGACCTCACAATTGTAATCCAAATGTAATTTTTTTTTTTTTCAGAAATGAAAATCTTAAGTAGAGTTACAAATTAAAAAAAAAAACAAAAAACAATCGTAACTTAATCCTATTTCCATCCAGGATGATTGGGCTCTGTGTTAAGGCCCATAAATAAATCTGCTATTCGGTTAACAGGCCTTTGGCCTGGGCTCGACGACAATTCACTTCAGAACGCCAATTTTATGAGTTTTATTTATGCTAATTAAAACAGGTGGGGCTTGATTAACGAAATTAATTGATTAACAAGGCAAAATTGTTAAAAAGAAAATTGAGTCGTAAATTTGATTCATGTGAATATCAGAATGTCAATATGTCATTGCACTTCATAAAATATGCACAAATGTTATAGACTCAAATCATCAAATTAATTAATCTGAATTCGGCCCTTCAATATTGATTTTTGCCCTTCAATTTTCTTTGTAGGGCCTGTTTTAACTTTCTAATTATTATGTCAGCTCATTTTTCCGTTTACATCAGTTAAATGATTATATATTAGTTAACACAGACATAAATCATGATATTGCATTCCTTTTAATAAAAGAATGATGATACACGATTTCTTGAAAAAAGAAGATATCAAAACATTAAAAAACATTGAATAATAATATATTCATTATTCAGTCTTAATTAACATTTATAAACCATAAATAAAATATATTAGGAAAAAATTAAGAAGAAGTTTTTGCAACATATTTTTTTATTTATAAGAAATACTTACTAATTTATTATTTTATGAAAATCATATTTTATTGAATTTTATTCATATAGTTTGTTTAATTTAATATGGTATCTTCATAAACATGAAAGTGAGAAAAACAAGCCACATCAATAATTTTGAAGTCAAAAATTGACAAAAAAAATTTGAGAGGGCACAAACGCACACCATCTAGTGATATAAACATGAACAAAAACAAATTGAGAAGGAAAAAAACACACCAACAGAGACCAAATTCAATATTTCTCAACATAAAGTCATTTAATATTTTATAAGAAATATTCAAAACAGCAACATACATAAAATTAAAATATCAGGTCAGAAAGCCACAACAAAGAAATATAGTTAAACAAGTCTCAAATCTCTGTACTACACCTAGAGCAACTACTTCAGTTTCTTATTTTGTACAATATCACCAAAGCACAGATACCACTCCGCGCTTAAACAAAACCCATACAATAATTCCTCACATCACTAAACCTTCACAAAGAATAAAACCAAATACAAACCCACAACATCCAAATTATTTTTTTGCCGGCTCGGTAGAACTCAAATACCCCATTTTCTCACTCCTCGCCTCCTTTCTCTCTCCTAAAAGCTCGTCCCAAAACTCGTCATTCAACTCCTCTCCTCCAAATTCCACCTTATCACTCTCATCCCCCAAACCCACCGGATCCAACAAACTCTCATCGGCTCCTTCTCCAAACCCTCCAAACCCTAATTCCTCTTCCATCCCCAATCCAAACCCTAATTCCTCACCAATCGCCACATCACCGCCCTCCATCTTGACCAAATCCACCTGCTCCACGCTACTCATCCCCACATCATCCTCAAACCCTAATTCAATCCTCCGTCTCCTCTTTCTCCCTAATTCCTCTTCCAATTCCTTCCGCTTCTCGTTCTGACTGATCAACTGATTCAACAACTCAGGATTTCGCATCACGCGAGCTAAGAACGACATCATCTGTTGCTGTCTCTGTTCGGTGCCCTGCAGCCGATCCTCCATCGCCTTGAGATGCGCGCGAGTGGACTGCTGCTCTTGACGGAGCTTCACCAGCTCTGTCATTAGTAAATGCTTGTCTCGCTTTAAGCGGTCGATTTCTGAGTCGTACTGGAATTGACCTAATTCGATGTATGGGCTCAGAGAAGACTGCTGAGCTGGCGAGTGTGAGTGGGTTTTTCGTCTTTTTATGGATTTTAAGAGGTGACGTTGGTTTCGCAAGAAGCCCTCGTTTGCGAATTCCCACTTGTCTGGATCCACTTTTCTGAATCCCTGTTAAAAATGGGGAAAAAAGATGGTTAGTGCTAGTAAAAGAGGTAATTAATACGAGCAAGCAACAAGTTGGAAAGCAAAGCAAGATGAAGTACGGACCTGATTAATGTGTAATGTTTACTTTTTTGAATATTTTTTTGTAGGGTTTGGAAGAAAATAAGTACATGGTGTAAACATGTATGTGCTTATACCTCTTACAAATTGAGTGAAAACCATTTTTTCATTTCTTCTGTTTGTTTTTCTTGCTCATCTTTTCTTCTTCTCTGTCCATCCTCTAGTTAATTTGATACAGAAATAGCAAAATATACATCATTTCCACTAAGTGCCTCAGTTTATTTTTGTTATAAAGTTAAAAACTTATTGTACTAGACTCATGATTATAAACAAACTTATATATTTGACACTAGGAAAAATAAAAATTTGTGTATGACAAAATAATATGATTATTACCATTTTATAGAAAAATCATTTGGAAGAACTAAAAATTATAGCCATTTAGAGTTAAAAAAATAATAATAAAACTAGGGTTTAATTTAAAATTTGGTTTATCAAACCCATAAATTAATGAATAATTAAATAATTTGATATATTCAACACTTGATTACTTCTCTTGAAAATTGACAGTGATTTGACAACTTACGAATTGTTTGACAAAATAAAAGTTTAGCAACGTTTCATAAGGTTCTTTTACCATTCTAACCCTGAACTTCCTATATATGATATGAACGAAAGACGATTGAAACACTAATAGTCCATTTCAGCTATGAAATGAAATGACAGAAATTCTAGTTAATCATTTGATCAAATTAACTAATTTAGTCTTAATATTTCTTAATTTATAATCTTGTATCCCACCATCTCTTATTCTCATGTTTTACCTTCAATATAATTATCAAATTGCAACCTTACAACCTAGGGTTTGTTGAATAAAAGGGCTTAAGAGCAGAAGCAATTTATCAAGGTAAAATGACACAACAAACACCAAATCAAAGCTAAAATTACCAAAATCACACTCAAAATTCACAAACTCAGCTTTCCAATCACTCACAGTCGACAAAACCACATTAAGGCAAACAAATACACACAATCACAAAAAAAAAGCAGCAAAAAAACTAAAACCAACAGAATCAATCAGAATTCAGAAACTTACATAAGTATTCAACTGCCTGACGAAGCTCGAGAAGTTATTATGCTTGAAATATCTCGGCAGGAGCGTCGTCGCAAACCCATGCGGATCCCACACAACGAAGCTATTCCCGGCGCGGCTCCACGACACGACCCGATCCGTGGCCGGATCGTCGACCATCTCGTACGTTTTATTCAGAAACGGCGGCGGCCCCGCCTCATGCAGGCCCTCCATCGGCTTAGGCACGAACTCGGATCCTTCCTCCAAACCCGAGATTTCGTACTCCTCCTTCACCGGATTCAGCGCCGGATCCATCATCAAAGAAATCAACAGCACAAAGAACACGATAATCAGACGGTAAATCCGAATCGATTAGGAAATTGCAAGGTTGAAATGAAATTGAAGAGGAAATGAGGGAGTGAGCGAGCTGAGTTGGTGTGAATGCGAAATAAGTATTAAGTGCTGTCGGATTTAAGAAAACGCGGCGGGAAAAGAGAGGGGGAAGATATTCTCGCAATGGAAGGTTCTAGATGGATGCGAAAGAGGAAGGGGAAGAGGTAGATATTTTAGAGAGTGGAAGCTTCTGGAAGAGGGGAAGAAAACAGCGGTGAGGAAAGAACACAACGAAGAAAGGATGGAAATGAAAGGGAAGGGAAGGGAAGGGAATTTAATCAATTGAGGTTGGGATGATTGGGGATAGAGTCACCGGCCCAAGAGGTCACCTCCTTGACTTGAGATTTGTATTCGCCAGTTTGGATGAATGGAGAGTTCCAGTTAGGAGTTTTGAGGGAACGGTTTTTTTGTAGGTTGCACCTTATGATTTATAACATTTGCAATGTTATCGAACATTACTCGTGCATTCAATAGTAATATTTATAGTTGATGAATTTTATATACTCAATCATCATTTCTCCATATTGGTGTCTATAAAATTACTATGATGTAAGGTTGTAATTGAGAAATTATATGTATCATAATTTTTTTTCTTTTTTGTATTTATAATAATTAACCGGTCGGGCTGAAATTAGCATTTATAATTACATGAAATCTCAACTAACTATTTTCGTGAAAAATTTCAAATGTGACTCAGGCCCATCTCTCTCTCTCTCTCTCTCTCTCTACTTATTTTGTCTCTCTCTCTCTCTACTTATTTTGTGGAAAATAATTCTCCCCTCCCGCGTAAAAACAGAAATAGTCACTCCAATGCCACCACAAAATTCTAGATTGCCTCATGATAATTTAAAATTTTAAAAATTATCATGTAAACTTAACGGCTATGACATCATGCTGATGTATAAGTTGCGTTTGTATAGAAATTGTGAGACTATAATTTTTATTTATTTGAAAACACTACTATACTAGCATTTATTTCAATATGCTCTCGTCATATTAGCCTATCATTCATTCGAGCGTCATTGCAAAAAATAAACAAATAAAAAATATAGCACCAAAATATTCTTAGGTGATATTATAACAAGAGAAATGTTTTGGACTAATACACAAAAAATTGGTAACTAAACAGAGAAGCAACTGCTCAACGAAATGGAGTGGAGACTTGTTGAGAGACGCCGACTACATTGCACTGGTGATTTATCTATTTGGCTATTTGTCCTTTTGTCCATGCTTGGTCCCCAAGCCAATTATACAATACTTCCATATTGGGCCTCATGAACCAAAATAATAACAAAAAGCCCACAACCCTTCGAGACTCAAAAATAAATAAAAAACTCAAAAAATAACAAAATCACTCTAATAAAACTAGCAAGTATAGTAAAAACAAATACAGCAAGAACTTTGAGTCAAAAAAAAAAAGAACATACAAAAACAACAAAAAAGAAAAACATACCACCTAACAAACCTAAAACAAATAAAACAAAAAATCCAACTCTACAACACGTGGTATCGTCTATCTAATCATCACTAACAACTACTACATTGTCTCAAACCCACCAACAGTTTCTTGGTCGTAAACTCTTTTATGTAACTCGAGCATCTCCTGATGGTTCGGGTCGAGCGAGAGAGCCGCGCGGCAGTCTCGCAACGCGCTCTGTAAATCGCCGATATGTTCGTGAAACGCCGCGCGTAAGTGCAGTAAGTAAAGATCGGCTTTGAACGCGATCGCGCGGGTCAGCTCTTCGATCGCTTCTTTCTCCTTGTGACTGTCCATCAATACTGTCCACAAAAAAAATACTTTATAAGGGGCTTTTCTAAAAACACGCTGTATTTTATAGTATTTATGAAAAAACATATATTTTGGTATATTTACAAAAAACTACTTAAAACTTTCAATTTTTCAAGAACCTACTGACTGGCTTTTAAAATGCTAAAGAAACTAATATTAACTTTTAATTTTCAAAAAACCCTACTTTTATGTTTTCAAAAAAAAATCCAACTCATTTCAAAATTATAGAGAAACAATACGCAAAAAGTTTAATTTATTTTGAAATATTAGATAAATAATTTCCCAAAATATATTCACATATTATTTATTACCAATTTTGTCTTTTTAATAGAACCTAACTTTATTTATTTATTTATTCGGAAAATAAACAGTTCAAAGTAGCAGTTTTCTTCCATATCCCCAAAAATTAGTATTTTTTCACACAAATTTAAAAAACAAAAAAAAAAGTTTTTCTATCTCTGACCTGCGGCTCGGTACCGGTACGGATAAACCCTGAGCGGATCCAATCTACTAACGACCTCCAAATCCTTCATCGTCTGCTCTCTCTCCCCGTACTCGCTCCTTTTTTCATACGCCGACGCGTTGCTCCTCGCCTTGCGGATCAGCTCGCTCATCTCCTCGAAAGCCGCGCTCCGTTTGTTCTTCAGAAAGTGGACCCGCGCGAGCCCCTGGTGGGCCCGCGTGTGACGGATTTTTAACGCGTTCGTGTAGCAGTCTGATGCGAGATCTATTTTTTCGCAATCGAGGTAAACCCCGCCGAGATTGTTCAATGCCTGTGAAAATTGGGAATGTTACTATTTTTTTTTTTTTTTTTTTTTTTGACAATCGCAAAATTACTATTAGTTTCTTTATTGATATTTTTCTTTTGGGAATTTTTTTTATAAACCCCCTACATTTTATCAAATTTATAAAAAGCTCTTGATTTTTTTAATATTAAAAAAAATAATTTAATTTTTTCCATTTTCCAAAACCCGCTAACTTCTGATGCTCTCGAGAAACTCCTTAACTCCATTATTTTCAAAAGAACTGCTAAATATCATTCAGATAAAATATAAATAATGATAAACAATACGTAAAAACATTTTTTTCCAATAAATTAAGTTGTTTACACATTATTTCTCCACTACTTCATCAAATTTAACGAAATTTCGAAAACAAAAAGTTAAACATCAGTTAGTATTCTATTCTCGACATTTCAAAAATGGGGTCAAATCAAAATCTCTCAAATCTCTAATTACCTGGCCCTTTCTGAGTCGATCAGACGGACACTTAAGCGCCTCCTCGAGCAGCTCAATACAACTCACCGAGCACGAGCTGTCCGTGCCCGAATCCGCCAGCACATACGCCTTCAAGAAAAACGCCTCGAAAGACCGCTGTAACGAAATCGACTCTTCGGCCTTTTTTAAGGCTTCGTTGCAGTGGCCCGTGTCGTAGAGCAGCCAGCCCTCGTAGACGAGCCGCTCGTGGTCCGCAGACGAGTGCGAGCGCGCCAGCTGGAGGCTCCTCATCGCTGCTTCCGGACAGTTCAGTCTGATGAAAGAAATTTGATTTCAAAATAAGTGGTTTAAGAGACCATTGTGTTTTTTGGTGTTTGTGCAAGAAGAGAAGACCTATCGTTTGGGATGTTAAAAAAAATTGTTTAAAGTCTTCATTTTTCTGAAAAAAGAGAACGGACTTTCAAAATAATACTCAACATAACACCGAATATTAAGTTTTTATTTCAAAAAATCCTATTTAATGCTTTATTTTCAAGAGAAAACCCTAACTTATTTCGAAATAATAGATAAATAATGTGCACAATTTACATCAAAATAATAGATAAATAATTTGCAAAATATGTTTACATATTATTTCTAATTATTAAAAAAAAAAATTTTTGAGTAAGTTATTATTTAAATATTACTTTGGTTTTTTTTAATAAAAGTTATTAAAAGTAAGGACAATTTTGGAAAACCGAAAGTCAAAAGCCATTCTTCAACATTCGAAAAGTTAAGCGCGTTCTATAAATCCGACAAAACACAGGGTTATTCTTATCAACCCACCTCAGCAAAAGCAAAGACTGTCTGAAATACAGCACGCTCTTCAACCCATCACTTTCACCCTCAATCATCCGATAAACAACGCTCAGCGAGCCCACATCATCCACACCGCTCCATCTTTCATACAAATTCATCCAGCAATCCGCCAGGCTCCACTTTTCCACATAACCCCCCAAAAGAGTCGCTATTTTCACCCCCGCCACTCTCCCACCCACCATTAAATACTCCGGCGAGAGGGTCAGGATCGCGTGAAGGTCGCAAAGGGCGGATTCGTAATTTTCCAGGGTTAGGTGGAGGCAGAAACGGAGCTCGAGGCATTGTAAGGAGGTTTTGAAGCCTAAAATGCGGTTTATTTCTTCTAGCGCGAGTTTTGGGTTTTCGGTTTTGAGTAGATTGATCGAGCGGTACATGTATGGGTAAGTTAGAGTTGGATCTAATTCAGTCGCTTTATTCAAATCCTCAATTCTATTTTCGTTTTCCTTTTCGGTGTACAAGGATCTTTCTAGAAACATCCAGCCTAGAGGCTGGTGAGACGAAATGACAGATGTCATTCTCTCGTAAGCCGATGCTTTATCGCCCTTTATGAAATCCACTCTAGCTAAACCGGCTGTTGAGTAAACATGACCCGCATCTAGACCAGCATTAAATGCACGCACCGCTTCTTCATACTCCTTTCTCAAGAGCCTAACGCACCCAAGTTTGTGACATGCGATTTGCTTTTGAAAATCGGAAAAAGACGACTCGACTAATTTTTCCAAAAAATTTAACGTTTTTTCGGATTTAGGGTCGGTATTTAATGAAACCTCGCTTAGTAAACAATAAAATGGAAAGGAAGCTTGACCAAGCACGATTGATCGTTGCTCTCTGTTCAAATTAGAGAAGATTTTCACGATTTGATCGTCAGTAAGACAGGCTGGCAATTCGCGTAAAATCACTTGCAAGCAAGAGACTTGAAGCACGCGAGTATTTTCTTCAATCGCGCAAATTAAAAGCTCGATCGCTTCTTGAAATGAGAAAACGAAACTCGCCAATTTTCTATCGCAAGCTTCTTTCAATCTCTCGCAACAAAATTTATTCGCAAAAACGAGAATTTCCAACAAAATTTCGACCGATAATCCTTTGTCTAAACTGTTATTACGGCTGTAATTAGCGACAGCTCGCATGCCAGCTGGCGATATGTGATTTTGCGACAAATCAATCACCTCTTGATTCGACTCGGTAAAGGGCCCGTTTAGCATCGTGTGAAAAGGAATGGACAAATTCGCTATTTTACCTCTCTCACACATTATTTTCTCTCCTCTAATTTGAAATGACACAATTTGATTTTGATTTCGACTCGAGTCAACTGACTGCAAACCCTGTTTGACTGGTTCGGCCGGCCGAATCGGGATTTCGGACCCGACATTTATCGAATCGAGCTCATTAGAAGATTTCCCGCAAGATTCTAGAAGCTCAGTCAAAAACTCCTCGCCTCGTTTTTCGTACCGTAACCAATTACCGTAAATGATTTTCTCATGAACGGTCGTTGAATGTTTCAAAGCCGAATGGAGGCTCCGTTTGAGCAATTTTGTCTCGTTTAGGCCTTGAAAAACGTGGAATTGGAGCAAGTAGAGGTTTGACTTT
Source organism: Juncus effusus (assembly GCA_027726005.1). Classification (NCBI taxonomy): domain Eukaryota; kingdom Viridiplantae; phylum Streptophyta; class Magnoliopsida; order Poales; family Juncaceae; genus Juncus; species Juncus effusus. Next base: position 883,921 of record CM050909.1, read on the forward strand.
TCGTTCGGTTGGCAATTTTCAAGCTCTTCATGAATTTGGGCTAATATTTTTACATAATCTATGGGTTTGAATAAAGGGAGGATTGGTGGCTCCACAATCTTAATTAGGGATTCTCTACAAAACAAAAAAAAATAACAAAAATAACAGAGTTTTATAAGTAAGTTAGACTTGACAGCAATCAAGAGAAGTAAATTGTTTGCGGTAAATGAACTTACATGGAAGAAAAGGAGCAAGAAGAGGGTTTTGAGAGTTTCCCCCGTTCAACTTGAAGCCATGATTGCGGGTGAAAATCATGGATTTGTGTGTCTTTGCAAGATTCAGACACGAATAAGCTCTTCATAGAGCATAAAAGCGACAGAAATTCCCAAATCTCCACAATTTAGCCCTTGAGAAATTCAAGGAAATAGAGAAAAAAAAAGAGATTTTGATTGAAACAATGGTGAGAGAGCTCGAATTTTATCCGATTAACAAAAAGAAAGATTAAGACAACTGGATTGAGACAAAAGAAGTACGAAAATGGAAAAAAAAATAGCTTTTTAACTAAGGCAAGGACTCTACTTACAGTAAATTAGATAACAGCTTTTGTAGTCGAAATCAAAGTCTAATAAAAATGAGAAAGATCCCCCCTTTATGGGTCAGCTTGATCCAGCTCAGTAGGACGACACAGAAAAAGAAAAAAATTAGCTTTCAAACTCAGAGCAAGCACATACTAATCACAAACTAGATCTGTACAATTACTTCCACAATCAAATTTTTCCCAAAATTAAGCTATAAAAACCAATTTGGTCAGTATAGCAAAAAGAAAGACAAAGAGAAAGAAGTAACTTTTTTTCCGAACCACCTCGAAAATGTTCAAAATCAGAAAGGGGCCCTTGCTAATTGAAGTTTCTCAACTAGAGAAGAACCGACAAAACAAGGAAGAAAAAACCTGTAAATAATAAATCAATCCTGGATTTGCATTGTGTACGTGGTATTATTTGTTTCGATCAGTGGGAGACAAGGAAGAAGAGAAACAGAGAAGCTAACCAAGCGACAGAGGCGAATTTAATTTGAAATGAAGAGTCGCTTTTAGGAATAGGTGAAAGGATGAAAGGGACGGAATGAGAAAACAGGAGGAGGACCAGCAACCACCCCTCACGAGTAAAATTATTAAATTAAACTGGGACTGCTAAATGCTAATCATTAGAATTTATTAGTTAGGGATGAAGTTGTGTAAACTAGGAAAATTTCCGCATCGAATACGGTTTTTATCATTTTTATTGTTTAATAATTAACACATTAAATTTATCTTATGAATTAATAATCATAAAAAGTCTGGATAAATTATATCAAGAAATAACTTATAACAGAATAAACAATGAATAATTCATATTTTTGTTAGAAATTATCTCTGAATCAAATAAGATTTATATAAGTTATAATAAAAAATATGTAATACTGACATAAAATTATAATTCAACAAATTTAAACTTTGTTTTCTCATCGATGCGATATTAAAAAAAATAAAGTACAAAAAAATATTTTTATAAATTGATTAAAATTCCATCATTATTTTCACAGCAATTAATTCGTATATTTCTCACAATTTATATCATGTAAAAAAATTCGTTGTTGATCTCACACTTAGATGTTAATCTCTCAGTTGAAAATTTAATTATATACTTTTTATACAAACATTATTTATATCTTGGTGTATCGTAACTGTAAGCACCTATAAGATAAAAAAAAATAGATAAATCATGTTTTTATTACAGTCTTGAGTCATAATGTCATCTGATATGGTGATATTCAATCCAGTCGATTGAAAATACGAGATATAGAAAGTCATTATGAGAAAACATAATGGTGCGTTTGAAAGTATAACAATTGAGGTCTTGAATGAAAGATCTCATCATCCTTGTTATATTTTTCATTTTTTCACAAAAAATTGAGCTATTGAAAAACCATATTTTGAAAGAAAACATTGGGAAAATATTATCTGAGAGAGAGAGAGACACGCATGGAGCCCACATTCTTTTTTTTGGAAAATGATTTATTTATTTATTTATTTTTAATTATTTGAGAAAGAGAGAGAAAGAGAGGGCCAACTTTTTTTTATGAAAATTATTAATCTATTTTTATTATTTACTTGGGGGAGAGAGAAAGAGAGTGATACATGGGACCCACATTTTTTTTTTGATAAATCATTATTTTTTATTTTTATTTAGGAATGAGTTATAATGTCATATGACATGGTGATATTCAATCCAGTCGATTGAAGACACGAGATATTGAAAGTCATTACGAGAAAATATAATGATGCGTTCGAAAGTATAACAATTGAGATCTTGAATGAAAGATCTCATCATCCTTGTTCTATTTTTCATTTTTTCATAAAATATTGAGCTACTGAAAAACCATATTTTGAAATAAAACGTTGAGTAAAAATTACCTGAGAGAGAGACACATGGATTCCGCATTCTTTTTTTTTTGGAAAATGATTTATGTATTTTTTTTTTAATTATTTAAGAGAGAGAGAAAGAGAGGGCCCATTTTTTTTTTTTTGAAAATCATTAATCTATTTTTTTTATTTATTTGAGGGAGAGAGAAAGAGAGTGACACGTGGGACCCAATTTTTTTTTTTGATAAATCATTATTTTTATTATTTTTAGTTAGGAATTAATTATATATAGCGAGTATTCAGTGGTTATTGATATTAAAACTCACAACACATAAGTTACACAGTTTAGTTTTCAAAATAATTAATTATATTTGATTTATTTGATTTGATTTTTCACACTAAATCAGAATAAAACACAAAACACCGAATTCAACCAATCACATTCTTACACTATCTAATTATACAGAAACTACACAGAAAGCACCATAAAATATCAGAAACTCTAAACGATCGAACGGTCCATATCGAATCACGTCACCCCATCCAACGATCATGAAAAAGAGGTGATGTGGCCTCCTTAGGTTTCTTATTTGGATGCTAGAATTGGGGGGGGGGGGGGGGAGGGTTAATATACTAGGGTACAAGATATATATTATTAGCAAATATAATTCATTTGTTTTCCTTATCTTTATGGAAATCGACTTGTTCTTTTTGTTTCATTTTTTCAATAATATTTAATGAGATACTAGTGTAACCCTCGCGTTGCTTCGGGACTGTGCACTGAAAGTTTGCAATATCTAATATTAATAGTAACATGAAATATCCATTAAATGTATAATTTTAAAATTTATTATGGTATGCACAATATTTATAGACAGTTTTATCGGTTGGTGAAAAAAAATTAAATAAAAAGTTTAATTTCATTGTGGTACATAAGATATTGGTAGAGGCATATGCGAATGCCATTTTATAGGTAGACGAAAATATTATTAGAAAAAAAAAATTCGAGATTTGTTGAAGTACACACCAAATTCGCATTGCATGCCTATACATAATTTTAGTGAATTATAAGGATATCCAGAATACTTGTCTTATATTGTATTCTGAGCATAATATTTGATAATTAGCAATTACTAATTTTCTCATTTTAGTAAGGATAAAAATTATATTTTTTTTATATTTTAGAGGATACACATATAATTTGTTTATCATATATCATACTCATTTATTAGACCATACACAATAATTTTCTAATTTTGGAAGGGGTAGATTAAAATTTCGCAGCTCACTCAGACTCAGCCCACTGTAAACTTTCAGTTCTCACATCTATTTTCTCCGGTTTGATATGCAAATTTTAGTCCCACCACAACTTGATACAATATATAAAATCACTTTATATACTTATCTTATTCCACCTATACTCAGCAATTATAGACTTAGTGTGAATGAGCTCAGATGTGCGTTGAATGACTTTCTGGGCTTGCCTCAGGGTACGAAAATTTTATGTGGGGCCTGCAGTTAATTTTTTTATATGAGTATAGTTATGTACTGAATCGACATGTTAACTTGGAATGACCTGCATTATATTTGGGTAATGTTATTTGCTACAAGAAATCCAATAAAGATTAAAAAAAATCTTATCTACTTGGGAGACACGTATCGGTTTCTCATCCTCCCTCTACTCATCCAACTTTAAAAGAAGTAAGAATAATATCATATACTAATAAATAATTTTTTGACAAAAAAAAATAAAAAATAAATGAAAAATTATTTCCAAATTTTTTAGTTACCAAATAAAAAAAGTGAAAGGGAATGGAAGAAATAATGATTTCAAAATTTGAAGGAAAGTAACAGAGGTTATTATATATAATGATTAGTCTCATTTCTAAGATTTTAAAAGCTTTCGAACGACCAAAGTTAGAAGCACATAATTAGTAAGTAAATACAGTAAACAAACTATAAGCATGAAATTTCAAGTATAATGTTATGAGCAATAAAGTCTATGAGAAAATACATCCCAACATACTATAAACTTGATATTATTAAGATATATGTCATGAGTTCCAACATTTATTGACATCAAATTATGAAAGTGAGATAAAAACATGTTTCCGTTATATTAAAAAAATAATAAATTAAAAAAATCTATAGTTGAATAATAAATTAAATTTAGCTTATGACCAGAAAGAAACATCTAAAGCCATAAAATTGTTAATAAAAGAATAAACGAATAACAAAGAAAATGATGATCTTTTAGATATGTTGGTAGTTTCTTAAGAAAAAAAATGAGTTCGGATACACATCACTGGCTTATATACCACACGCACCATCGACTCGCTCCGGAACCGCCACGTCATCCCAAAAAAGCCGTGCCACCAAAAAAAATCATCCACACACGCGCTCGTGGATGAAACATATTAATGTGTTACTGATCCTGCGATATATCACAACGCACATTAATGTATCAGCAATGCTGAAAGTATATCAGTAATATATAAAGGCATACGTCAATACAAAAAGACATTTCATCTATACAAAAAAACATATTAGTTGTACAAAGAGATAGAGAAAATTTAAAATACAAAAATGAATGTGAGAAATACTAAAAAGTATATCATTAATACAGAACAAAAAGACATATTAGCAATACAAAAAATATCACTAAAATAGAACAGAAGACATATCAGTAATACATAAGGTATACAAGCAATACAAAAGTCATGTCGGCAAAATACTAAAAGTCGTACATCAATACAAAAATGCATATCATCAAATACAAAAGCCATATCAGCAACACCAAAAGGTTTACAGAGAAAGATGGAGTTTGGGAATAAATGTTTCTTGAATTTGAAAGAAGCGACAATAATTTGGATCGTGTGTTTGACGAATCGCGTGGTTAAATTGAACCCGCGTGTTTAGAAGGCTTAACGTAAGTCGGCACTGTTTAAATGCGCCGTCTTATTTAATTGGCTGATGTAATTATTAGTTTATCGATAACACTTAGATGGTATATATAAATGAATGGTGCGGATAATTATCTTCCCAGTTTTTTTTCAATTTTGACCTTCTTTTCAAATTAAGGATCAGACTACAATTTACGTGGCAAACTGTACAAACGACCAGAATTATGGAGTGAAAACGGTCCACAGTACACTATACCAATAAAGTCAAGCCATGTGACTATAGCAATGAAGTGTCATATTCCCATTACTCCGGACCATGATGAACCTGCTCCATCACACAATTCTTCCTCCTTAAGGCAAACCCAGTCAACCTCAACTCAAAACTTCCGATACCTTCTCTCCCAATTCCCGACTCATATTTCTTTCTTCTCCTCCAAACCCTCTCTCTCTATCAACACGGCAGCCATGCTCAGCTTCCAGAGAATGGAGAACAAGGACGTCGAGTCCGGGGAGCTGTTGTACCCCGGGATGGAGGAGAGCCCGGAGCTCCGGTGGGCCTTCATCCGCAAGATCTATGTCATCCTCACCATCCAGCTGCTCCTGACGGCCGTCGTCGCCGGCGTCGTCGTCAAAGTCACGGCCATCGCCGAGTTCCTCACCTCCTCCAACACCGGACTCGCGCTGTACATCTTTCTCATCATCCTGCCCTTCATTGGTACGGTTGTTTTGTTTGTTTTGCCTTTTGATTTTATTTAATCTAATTGGAAGATTTTGCGTGATTTTAAATTAAATTGGATTATTAGGACAATTTATAATTTCAGATATCAGTACATGTAGTTAAAAAAATACATAATTTAAATTGATTATACAAGTTTGGGAGAAATTAAAAATTATACTCACAAATCCGATAAAAATAAGTAATACAATTAAAATATAAAGATCAATTTTGGTTCCAAATTAGATATTTTGTATCAATCAGAAGGCATATATCAGTTATTTGAATCCAAAATGGGAAATAAATGTTTTAAACATATTTCATATCACTAGTTTCCGACTAAAATGGTCATAATCTTTACTTTCTCACCATTTACGCTTATTTCTTTATTTCTTTCTAACTTATTGAATGTATTTTATGCAGTTATGTGCCCGCTATATTATTACCATCAGAAGCATCCAGTAAATCTTCTACTGCTCAGTTTATTTACAGTCTCCATTAGTTTTGCTGTTGGCATGTCTTGTGCTTTTACAAGCGGTCAGTTTCCAACTTTCTCTCTCTTCTTTTTTTTACCCAAATCTCTTTTTTTTCAACCCATAGTAACACATTTGAATTTTATATGAAATTATTAGTGAAATACATGTGCTAGTTTCTCTCATTATTACCTTATTACTTCACCCTAACTACAAATATGAACATCGCATGAAACTATCACTACAATATCTTCACTAAATTACTTCAGTTGACTTTTCGCTCCAAAAACAACACTAACTCATAACTGTATAATTGCGTGGTGAATTGCAGGGAAGATAATTCTAGAGGCGGCGATTCTGACGACAGCTGTCGTTGTGGGCCTGACGTGTTACACTTTTTGGGCTGCGAAACGAGGCCAAGACTTTAACTTTTTAGGCCCGTTTCTTTTCGGAGCCCTTATCGTTCTTCTCGTCTTTTCCTTCATTCAGGTTTGTTATATTTTTATTCTTCCATTTTTTTGTTTTTTTTTATTCAGTTTGGTCTTGGAATAGTTTATATACCCCTCAAAAACGTGAAATATCACGGATATTTTGCAAAACGTGAGAATTCATACATAGATGCCCCTGCTCTCTGATATTTTTATAATCCATTTTTTTAATTTACTTAATTATCCATTTTTGTCAGTTTTTCATATATAAATGAATGGTATGCTTGATACTTCTTATATTTCGTAGGGTATATGTGATATTTCCTATGTTTTTATAGGGCATCCATGAAATTTCAACACATATTCTTGTTTTTCCTTTTTATTTTTTTGGGATAAACAAATAATCTCCATGATAATTCTTATGTTTTGGGGAGACCTGAATTTTCTAATACATATTTTTTTGAAGGAAATTTTTAATAAATATTTAATCTCATTTTTTCTCCTTTTCCTTGATTTCTTTTAATAAACAGATATTTTTCCCGCTGGGAAAAATCTCGGTGATGATATACGGCGGATTAGGGGCGCTTATATTTTCTGGCTATATAGTTTACGACACGGACAACCTTATAAAACGGTATAATTACGACGAATATATTTGGGCTGCCGTTGTCTTATATCTCGACGTAATAAATCTGTTCCTGAGTTTACTGTCGCTGCTCAGAGCGGCCGACAGTTAAATTATTAAAATTTATATCTTTGTAAGATTTATTATTATTAAATGTTCTGAATTGTCGCGGTTCGGATTTGTTTATACTTTATAGGATGATTTTGTTGCGAATTCCATGAGTGGTCGGAAATTGGAATGTTTTATGTTGATTGTTTAGTTTTATGTGAAATAATGTGGGTATTTCTTTTTTATTTTTATTTTTTAAAAATGTGGATAAAACATGTGCTATTTGGAGTTGATATGATTTATGAGGTATGAATTTATGACATTTAGCAGGATGTTTATAGAATTAAAAAAAATTCTCATTGTTGTGTTTATGTAAAAATATGTTTTATACTTACAGATTTGCTACACTGATCAATCGGTAATCTGATTTTGATAAAATATATATGACGTTATTAATATTTGGGTCGATTTCTCATATCACGTTATTAAATATTAAGAGCAAATTATTTTTGTATTATTGTTTTTCTTGACAAAGAGGCCCATAACTGCCAATTTCATCAAAACAAAGAGCCCTTGACGAATTTTATAAGAGAAATAATCAAATAAATGAAAAAAAAAAACTTACAAAACCAAAACAACCAAATTACTTGTCTTGCAGGTTTTATCTACACATAATTAAGTTTCTACATTGCATGGGACACGCCACATAGTTATTATTATTATATTAATATTTCTTAGGGTGCCAAATGAACTTGTGCCTAGAGAATTTTAACCGAAATCACAGCTTGAGAAACTGAAACGCTGCCACCCTCAAATATTTAACCGAAAATATTCTCAATATTCACCATCAATAAAAAACCACCTTTCCTTATTTTTTTCTCCCTTTCTTCACCTTTCTTCCCAATTTCTCAATTCGCACCATTTCTCTCAAAAAAACTCAAAAACCAAGAAACTTTCGTTAAGAGAAAAAAATGGGGAAATCTCACTGTGGACATGACATCGAATCGGGAAACGGATTATACCCAAACATGACGGAAGATCCGAAAATGCGATGGGCGTTTATTCGTAAAGTTTATGTTATTTTAACGTTTCAAATCCTATTGACAACTATTGTTACAGGCGTTTTTACTTTCGTTCCGGCCATCAAAAGGTTCTTCCACACGCCGGCCGGCCTAGGCGTGATGATTGCTATCATGGTTTTGAGCTTCATAGGTAAAGTTTGGCATAAATATTTGATTTGTCTGATTGATTTGCGTAAATTTGACATGTTGATTATGTTTTGGTATATTTATGTGTAGTTTTGATCGCCATGTGTTTCTTGAAAGATATGCATCCGATAAATATGATTCTCTTGCTGTTATTCACACTCTGCATGAGCGCCATGGTCGGCTTAGCGTGTCTCACAAAAAGCGGTAAGTAAATTGGCTGAAAATATTTTAATAGATTTGGTCTTAATGATCATTAATTTTATTAAATGCACCAATTAATGATATTTCCATGGTCATTAATGCAATATAAAATGGTTAGCTGGAAGATACTGTCATACATAGAAAAAAAAAAAGCTAAAACTCCATTTCACGAGATACAAAAAGACTTTCCAAAGATACCAACCCTAAAAAATGAATACCATTTTTTGATCTAATTTCCATACAAAAAATGATATACTTGCAGCAAAATGTATAATATAAGAGATTTCAAAATACAAACGTGAGAACAATAGCTAATTAAAATACCATTTGCATTTTGAGTCTCATCATGCTGTCATCATATTGTTATCCTTTATGTTAAGAAAAAAATAACAATAAAAATTTCAAAAAAATTATTCAAATAATAATTAACAAAAAATGTGTTTGGAAAAAACAGGGAAAGTGGTAATGGAAGCCTCAGTGGTGACATTGGTTGTATTTGTCGGCCTCACTCTCTACACATTTTGGGCAGCTAAAAGAGGCCACGATTTTAATTTTCTCGGCCCTTTTCTCTTTTCTGCCCTTCTAATCCTCGTGATTTTCAGCCTCGTTCAGGTAAATAACAAATATTGTCCTCTTTATTTTTCAGATGCATTTAAAGTAAGGGTGTTTAATTTTTATTTAGTTCGGTTTATTAGGTAATTGAATTGAATCAGTCGAATTCGTTTATCTGATTTGATTGCTCAGTTTCTTTGGTTTAATTTAGCTCGAAATTGATTCAGTTTTCATTTGGCAAATTTGTATAAGCCAAACTGGCCGAATAAAATTAATAAATCAGCAATCTATTTAGTTCTGCTGAATTGATATATAGTATTTATAATAATTGTACTTGTTAGTAAGTAATTTTAATTTCATATAAATACATTTTGCTTCTTATGTTTGACCTGTTTAGGATACAGTTTATTTAGCTCAGTTCATAATTTGGTTGAAAATCTTATTTGGTTAGTTTGGTGCGTTTTGAAGTTCAGTTTACTTTATCCAATTCGGTTTAAACTGAACTCGCCGAAAGAATACTCATACATTCTGGAAAAAAAAAGAACATTTATACTTACGGAGTACTTGTGGATAGTAATATTAAACTTTTTTTTTTTTTGAGTAAGAGACTCTAGGCTTTAATACCTGGTAGGCAGCGGTTTAATTCAATAATAAAACGTTTTACAATACAGATAGTAATACTAAACCGTAATACTCAACATAAAAAATGACTTTTCTATGACTAAACTTGTAATTTCACTACTAAAATAAACATTTTTTGTGATTTTGTTGCAGATCTTTTTTCCAATGGGGAAACTAGTTCATACAATCATAGCGGGGATTTCAGCGCTCTTATTTTGCGGATTCATAATTTACGACACCGACAATATAATCAAGCGCTTTGATTATGACGATTATCTCATTGCTGCTCTCGATTTATATCTAGACATCATAAACCTTTTCGTGAATTTACTCACCTTATTTTCTGCTCTTGATTCATAAAAAATGAAAGGAGGGAGAATTGTTTTGGTGTAAGAATGTGTGTATTTTTGTCATGAGTGTGTGTTGTTAAGAGAGTGAGATTTGTTAAGAGAATCTTATTAGAAGATATGCAGACATTATAAACCTTTATTGGATTTACTCACTTTGTTCACTCCTTGATTCATAAAAAAATGAAATGAGGGGCTATTTTGATGTAAAAATGTGTGTTTTTTTTGTCATGAGCGTGTGCTGTATATATAAGTGAAATTTGTTAAAAGAACCTCAGTAGAAAGACACAAATGCAATTGCATTTAAATAATTTATTTATTAGTTTATTTGAGCTTCATTTCTCTAGCAATTCAAGAGGGGGACCGAAAAAGGGAAATTTCAAGATAATAATTTAATAATCAATTTATACCTAGACGCCACAAACCTTGTGTTGAAAATAGCCATTTTATTCTGTGCTCCTGATTCATCAAAATGAGAAACTATTTTGATGTAATTTTACATGTCTTGTATATGAGTAAACTTTGTTAAAAACACCTCGTTAGAACACAGCTGCACAAGTTTAAATATATTATTTATTTAAATATGTTAATCAAAGACGACAAAAAAGAGAGAAATTTTCTACCAATTCAAGCGGGAAAAAGAGAGAAATTCCAAGACAACAATACATTCCACTGATTAATCGCAATTAGTAACTTAATAATTCGATTTGATAAACATAAAAATGGTGCAACTCTGTTTCATTTAGTGCTCCTCTATTTTCTTCAAATCCTTCATGTTTGTCGTATCCACCCTGAAAAACGAACCATTACAAACATTTCCGCATTAATTAATAAATACATCACAAATCAAGCACAAATTAGGGTTTCAAATAAATGAAAAAATTTAAGAAATCAAGACTCACGTGGATCCAATAAGCGCAATTTTCTGAACGATTGACACGTCACCACCTCCTTGATTATCCTCAATGAAAATAGTCAGGCTGGCATAAAATTAAATTTCCATCGAAATATGATTAATAAAATAACCCTTTAAACATAGGATATAAAGTATAAACATGAAAATATTTATTAAAAAAAAATAAAAAGAGTTAAATTTTTCGTACCTACGAACGTTCTGAAACTTGACGTACTTTAAAGGAGCAGGCTTACCCTAAAAAAATGAGAATACAAATATTCATGGTTTCTTAATCTAGTGAGAGAAAGAGTTTAGAGAGAGAGATTCTAGAGAGAGAGAGAGTACCTTTAAGTGTTCATCAGATAAAACAACAGTGTCGCTAGGTGGGTAGTCATTAACATTACTACAAAATCATTTTTTGTGCAAATTAAAAAAGTAAATTAATGGAATCCATAAAATATTACAAGAAAGGCAATAATAATAAAAAAGAAGAAAATTGTCTCCAGAAGTAAGAACAAAACAAAAAATGTTGAGCAAATTAAAGGAGTTGACAAATTACCACAAGAAAAATAATAAAGAAATAGAAAAATCTCTCATGAAATAAGAACAAAAACAGTACCTGAAACCCATGTGCTCTTTATTTGAGAAGAGCTTAACTGTCCTTGGTCCTGAAAAAAAATAACAATATTTAGCATGAGAAAAAAAAACTGAAATTTTGTCTTAATTAATGCAGGAATGAAGGATTAAAAACATGAATTTCACATTTTTATTCCTTAATATCATCTTCAGTTAAAATTACCCCACTAAATCTCCACTAAAAATCTGAATTTCAATTTTTTCCATGTAAATTCAAAACAAACACAATTAAAAAAATTAAAACAAAAGAAAGAAATTAAGGATCCATTACCTTCTTCTTCAGGGCCCTTGACCACAATCGAATGAAGCTTAATCACTTGCATGAAAGGGATATAAATCAAGAGCTGTTCATCAGAATCCGACGTAAGATTCAACCCATCATCATCTCTGTAACCCTAATAAAAAAACAAAAGGTACAAATTCTCCCGATTTAGATCAAAAACAATTCTCATTTGTGTTTATTTCCGAAGGGAATCAAAGGAATTAGTGAAATAGATCGGTTGCCTGTTTCAACGCATTGGCGATTGAGTTGCTCCCGCTCTGATTCAGGCACTCGACGCCAGTCCAGTCGATGAAATCCACTAAATCGGCCTGAATAACAATTCAAAAGGGTTCGTAAAACAAGTTGATGAGTAGATGCTGTAAATGAGAAAGAGAGGAGGAGAGCTGAGAACCTGGCCGCGTTGGAGTGTAGAAGAAGCAGCGGACGCCATGGAAAGGAAGAGAGGAAGAGTCGAGTCAGAGAGATCGAGAGAGAAGCTAGAAGGAGAAAGGAAGACGAGGGCTTTCTTCGTAATTGTAACTTGTGCTGAAAGAAAATCTGTCTTGAGTTTTATTTAACCCATTAATTAAGTGGGTCTGAATTGGGCCGTCATTTTTGGGTCTGTTTCTAGTTATTCAATTATGGAGTGCCTTTAGCCCTCTTCAAATCACTGATTTATTCTTAACCCCTACTAATTTGATATTTCTCCGCCTTCAGGTATTTATTTTATTTATCAGAAATAAAAATACATATACGGGTGAACCCATCCTAAAGATTTTTTTGTTTTTTGAGATTCAAACTCATCATGATATATGAGTTGAAAGACTTCCCGAATTACCGAGCTTAACAAGGCTTGCTAAACCCATCCTAAAGTAAAAAAAATGATGAAATTAACTCAATCAATTTAGGTATGAAAAGATTACCTTTTGAATAAACTTTCTTTAACAAAAATGCATGATAATAAATCTTGATTCTTGACTGGTACACAATTAGCAAGCCCTCCATAAATAACTAAATACACAAAAAATTGGAGAAATCAAATCATTTCATTCAAAGTGACAGAGTTTACATTTTATTACAGTATTCTTGTACAACAAATTATACACCTCATAAAAACAAAACAACAACAAAAAATACAAACACAATCCCCCTCCCAATTTCCTCTACTTACTCTGAACCGTAACCCCATCTTTGCCCGCGATAATAACCGCAGTCGCCATATCCAAAAACAATCCATGCTCCACGACTCCTTCCAACGCCAAAATCTCTTTCCCCGCCGCGCCCGCATCCTTAATCGGCGTCTCGAAATACAAATCCACGATATAATTCGAATTATCCGTAACATACGGCTTCCCATCTTCGTTCAGCCTCAGCTTCGCCTCGCAGCCTTCCTCCTTGAACAGCTCGCCGAGTCGGATTTGGTTGAACTTCCAGCAGAACTGCACGACCTCGACCGGCATCGCGAGACCGCTCCCGCCGAGACCGGTCACGAGCTTGGTGTCGTCAACGACGACGACGAATTTGGAGGATACGGCCTCGACCATTTTCTCGCGGAGGAGCGCCCCGCCTCGGCCTTTTACTAGGTCCAGGTTCGGATCCACCTGGTTGGTTGGGCGGAAAAAAAAAAGTGGGGTTTTTTAATCCGTGTAATTTAATTGGATTGCAATTTTATCCCTGTACTACTAATGTGAACTTTTGACCGGAAAGTAGAGAGACCGCACTCCAATTAAAATACATGGACTAAATCGTCCATTTATCCCAAATTGAATTTGGAACAAACTTTGGTGAGTATAATTAATGAATCTGGGCGTAGAATTGTTTTAATTATCAATATTTGATCTTCCAACTATTCAGGACACTAATAAACCCAAAATTTCTTAGCCATGTAAGAAAACAAATCTTCCTCTAATTGAATTTAAAACAAAGTTTAGTGACTAGTAATTAATCAATCCGGGCCTTAAAAGGTCTCGATTACCAGTTTCAAACTATACAAGCCACTAATTGCCCCCCAATTGATGAAGAAAAGAACTCAACTTTATTTAAAACCCCACAAGGAAACAAAGAAACGAACAAACCTCATCAGCACCATCAATGGCGAGATCAAGTTTCGGGTACTCATCCAGAGTCGCAAGCGGGATTCCAAGCGATTGCGCCTGCTCAAAAGTTCTTTTCGAAGTGGGCACGCCAACAATATTGCTCAGCTTACCGGACTTCAACAGCGACCCAATTTCCTCCACCACAAATGCGGCCGTAGAACCAGTCCCAAGACCAAGAACCATACCACTCGACACATACTCGACGGCTTTAATGGCGGCGAGCTTCTTCAGGTCGTCTTGCGTCAGAGCCGTGGAGGGGACGGAGAGGGCTCGGACGGGGACCAAGTGCCGGCGGCAGAGGGAGGAGGAGGAGGCGTGGCGGGTGGGGGAAGGAGAGGGCAGGCGGAGAGAGAGGGATGATGCCATTGGAGGAGTGTGGATTGGAGATGAATGGTTTGTGTGTGCGAGAAAGAGAGAGGTTTCGTTTGGTTGAACTTGAACTGAGCTCTATGGAGACGAAGGCATTGAGGAAAAGTTAGATAGAACAGTTCTTTGAGGACTCATAAAATAACTACAGTTTATTTGTAGGATTGAGTGATGTGGCGGCTTGTGTATGGTTAGTCGATGAGTCTGTTGTGAACCAGTGCCATTTGATTTTAGTAATGGGATTGAGAGATTGGTGTTTGGTGGCTACTGACACGCTGTAAATAATAACATGGATTGAAGTTACTGTTATTCATTGAGTGTGCTTAATTGTTTGTATGCTATTATTTTGAAGGCTTGTATTTATATTGAGGTCTTAGATTAGTGAAAAAATATAACAAAGAAAATTTGAAACATGTTCATACGGATAAAAATTTGAAATCAATTCAAATGAAAACACCATACAAAAGAAAAAACACCAAACCATTTATACAACAATAGTCAATCATAAATCAATTTCCAATACCATCCAATCATCACTCCAACCACACAATAAATTACACCAAAAAAAAAAAAAATCAAATTACACAACATTAGTCTGTTTAAAGGTCTTGGCGAGCCAAATCGCCGTCTCTCTCATCGAAATCCTCATCACCCCCAAAAGTCTCCAACAAAAGAAAAAGAAAACACCACACCACACCATTTGTACAACAAAACTCGGTCAATCAACACTCTTAAAACTCCAATCACTCAAAAACCACACCAAAACAACTTTTCACACAACATTAGTCTGCTTAAAGCTCTTGGCCAACCAAATCGCGGTCTCTCTGGGCGAGGCCTTGCCGGGCCCGAACGGCTTTAATAAAATCCCCAGCTCCTCAAACCTCTCTTGCTGCAAAAGTTGAGCGCTGAATTCGAGTAATCCTTCTAGAGCTTCGGCCCTCTGCTGGTACGACGACGGGTCGAATCGTTTCACGTGCGTGAGGTCCGATAAGCATGGGTGCGGATCGGAGAAGACGCTGAAGTCTTCCGTCTCGTCCGAACGGAAAACCTGAAAATTATAAAGATTGGTTGGTTATAACTAACTAGACAAGATGAATCATAACAAAAACTTGTATCATCTATGTGGTATTTGTGAAAAAACTCATTTTTTTTGGAATATTCGAAAAAGACTATGCTTTGAACTTTTTATTTGTAAAAGCCACCAAAGTTGTGAAATACGAAAAAAAACTAGATGTTAACTTCTTTATTTTCAAAACACCCTAGTTTTAATGTTTATTTTCAAAAAATGCCTTGACTAGTTTTGCAACAGAGAAATAATACGCAAATACATTAATTTATTTTAAAATAATAAATCAATAATTTGAAATTTTTTAATTGTGTATATATTATTTAGTATTCTCATATTCGTTAAATATTATGTATACGAGTTAAGTTTTTTATGATAAATTTAAAATTTAGGGGTTACTGAATATTCTGAAAATCAGAAGATTTTCATTAATTTGACAAAATATAGTTTTTTTTTTAATTCCCAATAAAAAAAGGTGAACTTTTTTAAATCCTCACCTGCACGGTGCACCGATCCTTGGTAATGGACCGACTATCAAACCCTTGATTTAACGAACCCGACCCGAAACCCGAAAGAGACAGCCGGGTCTTGAACGACAGAAACGGATCCTCTTCATAAGAAGGCAGCGGGAACTGCATCTTGTCGATGATCGGCGAGTTGACCGACACATCAGGCGATTCCAAGTTTCGCAAAATCTGTGCGGCCTTTTGCGTGGCGGGTCGGTTAAAATTAAATGTCGGTTCGAAGGGGAGAGAGGTTCTTCGAGTTGGTGGAGTTGGTGTTGAGCTTCGCTGAGTTGGCGTTGAGATGCGCTGAGTTGGAGTTGAGATGCGCTGAGTTGGCGTGCTGGAGCGCTGACTTGGCATTGAGCTGCGCTGAGTTGGCGTTGAGATGCGATGAGCTGGCGATGGGCTGCGCTGAGTTGGCGTGTTGGAGCGGCGTACTGAGGCTGGGTATTTCTTTACAGGTGTTGGGCTTCGGTCAGCTTGTGGAGGTAATGAGTCCATCTGATAATTTAAGCGTATTAAAATTTTGATTTAAATATTCATATTTTTTCAGCTCTATATATGAAATTATTTTTATTCAAAAAATATTAATCACAGTGATTAAATGACCAAATTAAAGGTGTTAGATCATAGGGGGGCTTTTTTGCAATTTTCAATATTCGAGGGGCATTTTGCAATTTTCAATAATGGAGGGGCTTTTCTGCAATTTTCCATTTTGTTGACCAAAAATATCAGTTGACCAAAAAAGTTACCTCTTTCGTGGCGGTTCGTCCATGGAAGGTTCTAGAAGGCTGGAGCCGCCTACGTGGCGACGTAAAGCTCTTCGCACGACCATACACAGGGTTCACCTTTTCGCCATGTGGCAGCTTCTCATTGGCCGACGTTTCCTTCTCGTTACTTCTCACCGAAGCTTCTCTCACGTCTCGCTGAGAGGAATTCGTAGTCTCCGTACCGTGATGCGCTAAAACCCTTTCATTGTTATATATATTGTTATTGTTATTATTGTTGTTGTTATTTCTTTGTTTTATATTTTCTTCAGGAATTAAGAGGCCTTGATAGGAATAATTGGAGTTGGTTGTGCTGGTACAAGTCGATTTGAGATGGGCTTGGAGCAGGTACGGTTGTAATATTGGGTGTCTCAGCAATTCACCAGCCTTTAAAAATAAACAAAAAATAATGTCAACATATAAATCATTAGTAATACAATTATAATCAAATTGTAATTTACACTTGGTCTGTGGTCGGGATTTTTACGGAGCATGCTTTTAACGAGGCCCCTACTGTAGAAATATAAATTGTAATGGAATAAAATTAGTATTTTTTTATTTTTAGTAAGAATAAATTAGTATTGTAAATATTAAATAATAATGGGGTGAAAGTGTAAATTTGCTTACAATGCGCCGGAATAAGTTGATGGAAGAGGAGAGACTATTGACTTGTTAATTTTGTTTATTAATGACCCCATATCCTGTTAAATAAAAAATAAATAATAAATAAATATTTATGTTGCATAATCAAAATTAGTAAAATGTCGAAAAATTTAATTACAAAGGCTTTAAATGCGGATTTGAGAGCAGTCATTTCATATATGCAACAACCTGAAATTTAAAAGACGACAATCATGAATTTCTGAATAATTAAATAAATTTACAGAAATATTTGAAGAAAATAATAATATTATGAATTATTAACTGACCTAAAGACCAAATATCAGATTTACTTCCATACGGTATATCAGCTAGAAGTTCTGGACACATATAACTTGGCGTACCAACAACCTAATAAATAATATTTATAAAATTCATATATATTTCTATATTCATGATTGAAATTCAAACGTCAAAAAAAACAAGAATAAGGGTTCAAAAATCTCACTGAAGAAGCCAAGTCATCTGATGTGAGAACTTTAGCTAGTCCAAAATCACCTAAAATTTAAATTTCACGCAAAAATAAATGACCAGCATTTAATAATATAGTTATAATTAAGAACAATATATAATGAGACGAAAATATAAGCGTACCAAGCCGAATATTTTGGTCCTTTGTAAGAAAAATATTGGAGCACTGAAAATTCATTGCAAGGTTTCAATAAAAAGAAATTCAATAAAAAAAGTTATTTGCAAGGACATTTAAAAGAAATTTAGGGGGTTAAATGCAAACCTTCACATCACGATGCAAAATATAATTACTATGCAAATATTCAAGTGCCAAAAGAAGCTGTACAAGCCATCTACACAGTTTCTGTACATTTAAAAATTAATAAAAAAAGAACAATATTCAAAAATTAAGCCAAAAAATAATTAATTATTAAATTGAATTAAAACCTCTTCCGGAAATAAAGTTCCCTTGGCCTTCTTGATTGTTTCTGCCCTGTATAAGATAAATTTGAGTGTATATATACTTTTACTATAAAAATTTCTGATTTAATAACAAAAGAGAAATTCGGTTATTTTATTTTATTAGAAATAATACATACATGTCGCCACCTTCACAGTAGCCAATTATAATACATACATAGCAACCCTGAAAAATAAAATATTTGTGACTTAGTAATGAAATTTGTGTTTTGAACAATAAATTATTTTTTGACCCTTCAAATATTATTCCATTTTCATTTGTCCTAAACTATGATGGAAAATAAATACAGTTGAAGAGTAGAAACAACATGAAATATTTGAATTAAAAAACTATTATGAAATATTGCTTTAATTTTATACCTTTTCTACCCACGCATCTTTGTACTCCACAATAAAAGGATTTCTTACTTTCGCAATTAACTCCATCTAAAAAAAGGAAATAATTTCGTCAAATTAGCAAATAAACATAAAATTGCAATCTTAAAATTTTCAATTTTGTCAAATTTGGAATATTTCAAATTTTGAAATTTAATGTACCTCCTGATGAGCAGACCTCCTGCATCGATCAGTCTGACGAGCGAGACGGATTTTCTTCAATACATACCTAATAAAAATCAAAATTACTCAAGTTACTAAAGTACTTATCACCAATGCAAAAATAAATAATAACATTTGTCTTAAGAGAAGAAGCCCAAGTTTCAAAATGCAGCTGATTGGTCAGAAAAGTCAACTCTCTGTTTTGTTCTTACTTCTTTTTTTCAATTCTGTGCCTCACAAGAAGAGCAGAACCAAATGCCCCTTTTCCTATTTGCTCCAACACCTCGTATTGCTCCATGATTTCTTAATTTAACTGTAATATTATGAAATACCCAAAAAAAGATTGATCAAATTGGTGGAAAAAAGAAAGTTTTTTTTTTTTTGAATAAGAGCAAATCCTTACATGGATTGCACAAGAGCTTTGTTCTACTATAATTTATGGCAAGCCCTCTCTCCCATTGAGAGAGAGAGAGAGAGAGAGAGAGAGACAGAGGCGCCAAAGAGAGAGAGGGTGAGATGACAAGTGGTTTTCAAACTTCGAAATAAGAGAAATGTAAGAGAGAGAGAGAGAGAGAGAGGTGGGAAGGAGGTCCAGTGGTAAGCGAGTAGGGATCGTCTGTGCAAAATGCAAATAGAACGTATTGTAATTATGTATATATAAATATAATATAAGAGACTTGATATTACACGATAGAGATTTCTCGGCATAAAGCACGATCTTTTTTTTATATAGATCCAATAAAAAATATATGTGATTCATTTCTTGTAAATAGTGAAAACAATATGCATAGAACTTCATGTACTTTTTCAAAAAAAATATATCCATAGAAAAAAATAATATATTGAAAACCGGAAAACATTATATACAAATTCCAAACAGTATATACGTAAAATAATGGAAACAATATATAAAAAAAATTAGTATATTGAAAAGCGAAAAAATAGTATATACATAATTTCGTCGTATTTTGGACGTGCTCAAGCCAGTCAAGTATTTCCCTAAATATACTATATGCATAAAAATAATTGTTTAATAATCAAATTCTAAAGTTACAATAATAATAATAATAATACTAATAATAATAGTAATAATAATAAGTTGTGTAAGTATGGCACAACATATGTTTGCATTTGTACAAGTCACACGGGATCCGGATTTGGAGAAATGTTTTTGCTTTATTTTTTTTAGTAGAAATGTTTTTGCTTTATTTTTAAGAGAACAGAAAATGACAAAGGATCTTCTTAATAGCTTCTTAGCTGTTGGCTAATCAGTAATAGTCAAACACTTCATAAAAAATTAATAATAAGATTATCTAATAGTCAACAAATTCTTTTTGCTGTGATCCAACTAGAAATGCTGCGCTTGTGAATTAAAAAATTTCATTTAAATTACCTGGTATTAGATGAATTAAATAGGGTCACGAGTGGATATCATGTTGATGTCTTTATTTATTTTGGACTTTTTTGTTTACTTTTAGTTTCTTTTTATTTTATTTCCCCCCAGGCTGTGGGCTTCGAGAAAAAAAATAATGGTTCTAGACTTTGTTTAGTTAATTTAATTCATTTCGATTTCATTTTCTGAAAGATAAACAGAAACTTTGAGAGGCCCGTTCTATTATTACCAATACTATGATTAAGTAAGGCCTTTGGGCTTTAATAAAAAGAAATTAATGGGCCGGAAGAATTTGCTGGATCAACGCACAATAAATGCATTTTAGACTTCAAAGTTCAAATATATAAAATAGTGAAAAATGATAGGATAATCCAGTATATTTTAAATTTTACATAGTCATACATGATATGCTTCATTTTTTTTGAAGGCTAACAATTTGTTTGCATACTTAATTAAACAAAGAATAATGTCAATAGGAACTTGAATGATATTTTTCATACTTTCAAAGGGGTGAGATTGGAATTTGCCTAATGTACATATTAAAGATATAGATAATAGATATATGTACATATTCAAGACATAGATAGAGAGGGAAGGAAGTCGAAAATTACAAAATCCGTCACACTTTATTTTTGCTTTAAAGGAAAAATAATGTCACATGCTGGCCGGTTTGATCTTTGCATATTTAGTGCTACCTTGTCAATCTATAGTAAGTTTAAGGTATGAATATAATTCCTACTATAATGAGAGAATTTGCATGATTCTTTTTTAATAAAATGGGTTGACAAGCGACGTGCAAGCATAGGTTTCAAAGTTAACCTCTATTATGATTATGATTTATCATTTATGATACCGCGTTCTATTATGATTATGATTTATTTAGTGCTACCCTAAATAAGATAGAATGTCACTAATTAACAATCAAAAACATGTTAGTTGCACAATGATAGGTATATAGAACTAGCCGAACTAAATCAATCATATATATTTTTTAAACTAAATCATTAATTATATAAATTGACAGCCATTATTGAAGAATGCCAACTATTTGTCGCTTAAGGATATCTAGTTTACTCTTTCATTTTGTATTGAAATATTCAATTCGAAAAGTTCAACTCTATCAATGTCCCTCTCTATCTAGTTTTCATCCTTATTTTTATATCCAAAAAAGGAAAAAGTAAAATGTTTTTTTTTTTGAATGAAATGTTGAAGGTCTTGGCCATGTCAAGGATTCATTCAAAGTATGTTCCTCCCATATAATTATGCATCTGTCATTCAATTTATTAATTTACATATCTTCGTATGCACTCTTGTAAAATGAAAAATGTCATGAATATCTTTACAAAACATTAGGAATGCATAACATATTCAAAAAATAAAAAATTAAATTTACAGCAATGTATACAACAACATAAGTTTTGAATGTTAAATATCATTTTATAAAATTCTACCAGCTCTACTTGATCATAAAATTAACACAAACATCACGTAGTGGAGATAAAATAATTACATAACATATATATTTATTCACACGAAAACACTTTGATTGCATTAAATTCTTACAAAAAATCACTTTATATTTAACTACTATAAAGTCTCAAAAGATATTAAAAGTGATTTTACATCAATATTCAATGGTCAATAAAACAAGTTGCTTTTGGCAAACATCCCTTCCTTCACACTAGAGCTTATTTTGTTCAATGCGGGCCCTTGTAATTTCACTTTTTTTATATAAAGTTGCAATTCAGCCATCATTGCAAATCTTTTACGAAATAAAAATGCCAAATTTAATCGTGCACTTTCAGATAGCAGTCGCATAAAAAAGGGAAGAGTGTATGCATATATTCAATTCTTTGTATAATTCATCAATATTTTTATTTGTAATGTATACAAATTGTATAACAAATGCCAAATGCATATTATATACGAAGTATGTAAAAGAATATCTTTTTGCAACAAAAAAATTTATGTTTTAATTTTATTGCTAGTTTTGACTAATAGTATATTGGAATAAATTGTAGAATCCCAAATTAAAGGTACAAAACAAAAACATGGGTCTTACAAAAAAGTAGTGGGTGCCACTTTCAATTTTGAGGGACCGATGAGGCAAATAAAACGTTTTACAAGGACCAAAATGACTTTCTTTAAGAAAACAAAAAGATGATGAATTAGCTGAAAGGACTCGATCAAAGGGATTTGCTTAAGAGTGGGCGAGAGGTTTCTTTCTTTGTATGGGGTTTACCTTTGACTTGATCTTAAGCTCATATCAGAAAATAAATATATTTAGGACCAAAAGAAAAAGAAATATGGTATTATTATATAACAATCTCATATATGATAAATTCTAACTATGACATCTTAAATACTTAAATTAAGTATATTTTGCCATTCTCACTTTCAAGACATACAATATATAAGCTATATTGATCATATATCCACTTTATTTTGTCCTAATTTTGCTTGAACGATATTTTGTCATAATTATTTTCCAAAAATTCTAAACTAGTTTTGTGCGCATCATCTTTTATGTATATGAATGAGAGAAGAAAGATACTTCTTTTTTTCAAATAGGACTGCTGATATTTGTTGTATATGACGAATGAGAGAAGAAGAAATAAGTACTTTTTTTAATAAAAACTCCGGATATTTATATATTTTTTATGCACGAGAGTAAATGTGATCTTAAACTTATTCGGAAAAAATTGCGAGGTACGAAAATTGAAAAAGAAAGATGAAAAGAATCCCACTTCTTCCATGCAAAGAAAAAGATAGGCCACCAAACTTACCTTTGTTATATCCGACAAATTAAAGTTAATAAACATTACAATAATTTCATATATACCCCCAAAAAAGTCAAAATATCTCATGTACTATACAAACATCACAAATTGGAGGCTCTGCCCATTCCAAAAAAAATTGGACGCTCTTGTATTTTAATTTTTATAAACCAATAACATATATTGATGTAATGATGGTTTAGGTTTATGAGAGCTATATTGTTACATGCATTATATTTTGTGCGCAAGAAATACATATATTATTTCGGATTGGCCCCATCAATGGAAGTTGTTTTGCATGTATGACATCGACTTGTATAAAATAGTAATTTTATTCAAAACATACAAATTAGCTAAAATAATTCTGAATTAGACCTAGTCTCCTCATGTCTTCTATCTTTTGACACCAACACGTTTGTTTTTGGAATTTCTGGAATCAAGAGAGAACAAAAAACAGAGGCGGGTAAAAGGGGGGTCGAGTCGGATTTCGATTCAGACCAATATGAAATTCAGAAAAAAATTATATTCGGATTCCATATCACTAAAATACAGCAGATTGTAATTGACATGTAAACATTTTAAGTTGAGCTAAATTTAGATTTGAACAGATTAGACGAACATTTCAGGTTCAGGTCTTTGGCACCTCTGTATGTATTATTGGTTCTTTGGTGGGGGTCAAATTTTGCCAACTCCATATCTACTCTACTAATACAAAAGAATATATTTCTTTTCTTTGTTTTTCTTTAAACGCGAAATCGCGTTTTAGTGACGTCTCTCTTGTAAATTTAATGCTAACTAACACTACCCAAGCAAAAACGTTATTACGCTCCTTCCAAACAAGTTCATCTCCATTTCTCTACCAACTGATCCAATTTCTTTTTATAATACTCTATTTATCTTTCTGCTAGTTAATCTAAGAAATTAGAAAACCCTGTGACAATTATGAGTATCAGTGACTCATCAAAATCAACTATTTGAGAGACATAATGAATACACATATAATTGATTTCAAATGTTCAAATGTATAATACTTAACATTTTCTTATATTTTATTATATTAAAATGCTAATTTATATTATTTGCTGAAAAACTTGAGGAGTCATAATACTTCTCAGTTTATATTAGAATTCGTAACTACATATAATATAATTATAAAGAGCATTTTAGATCGATAAATTATACTGAGCATTTTTATATCGACTACATAATTAAGATAGAGAAGAGGTTCACAAACAAGTTTAATATATGTTAATGTTGGCGATCTTAATAGAGATTAGATGGACAACCCCCCCTGTTTTGAAATATTAATAGTATATATATAATTATACTATTATATTTTATATAAAATTAAAAGCTATATATATATACCGTTCTTCTAAATTTTTGGTGTATTTTTCTTTACATCTTCTTAGATTTTTTGGTTAAACTTAATAAGTCTTCTTTATATTTCATAATATTTTCCATTTGGTAAGAGGTATATGTGAAATTTTGAGATTTTGCAAGGGTCCACATGAAATGTTGCAAAAAGGAGTATCCAAACACCACAACTCATAATTGCAAAGCAAACAAAAGTAAGAATATCTACACAAACAACTCAAATGGAGACCTTCATACCATACAATCAAATTATTCTTCCTCCAACATACCCTTTATTTAAGTTCCATGGTAGCCCTCATTAAAATCCCAAACCCACCACTTCAACACCCCCATTATCTCATACTCAAAACTAAAAATGTCAAGGACCCCTCTCTTCTTCCTCCTCCTTTGTCTCTTCTCTTTTCCCCTCTTCTCCCTCGCCCAAAACCAAACTGCATTGAACAATGATCGGCTCCAAAGGGCCTACACCGCCTTGCAAGCCCTTAAACACTCAATCACTTCCGACCCGAAGAATTTCACGATGAATTGGTGCGGTCCTGATGTTTGTAACTACAGAGGCGTGTATTGCACAGCGGCTCCTGACCTACCCTGTCACCAGACTGTTGCAGGTCTCGACCTCAACCACGCAAGTCTTGCCGGCTCACTACCAGAAGAACTCGGCCTCTTGTCAGACCTCGCGCTGTTTCATCTCAATTCGAACTATTTCAACGGCAGTCTCCCAAACTCCTTCAATTCATCGTTGAAATATTTACATGAAATTGACATTAGCAACAATAAATTGTCTGGCCCGTTTCCATCTCAGCTTCTTTGTATTCCGAATCTCAAGTACTTGGACATCAGATACAACATGTTCTGCGGGGAAATCCCCAGCCAACTATTCGATCGGGATTTCGACGCAATTTTCATCAACAACAACCATTTTGAATTCTCTCTTCCTGATACCCTCGGAAACTCGAAAGTATCGGTACTCGTTTTGGCAAATAACAAAATCAGCGGTTGTATTCCCAAGAGCATAATGAACATGAGGCATACCCTAAACCAACTAATCCTTTTGAACTCCAACATCACCTCATGCATTCCGCCGGAAATCGGAAACCTCGACCAACTAACGGTGTTCGACATAAGCTTCAACGAAATAGAAGGAACTTTGCCGGAAAGCATAGGAAACATGAAGAACCTTGAACAACTGGATGTTGCACACAACAATTTACGAGGTGATATACCGGAAGTAATATGCGAGTTGCCGAATTTGAAGAACTTCACCTATTCATATAATTACTTTTGTGGCGAGCCTGGTCGGTGCTTTGACATTAAGAGGATTGACGATAGAGAGAATTGTATCACGGGCCGTCCTGATCAGAGGCCGCATGATGAATGCATGGCGTTTTTATATCGGCCGCCAGTGTATTGTGACTCAGACGGATGTATAGCACCGGCTCCGCCTTCACCGCCGCCGCCTTCACACGGATATTGATGATTAGGTGATGTGATTGAGGTGTAATTAATTGGTTTTTTTTTTTTTTTTTTTTGCTTTTGTTTGGTTGAAAAGTGATATATAATATATACTGGTATACAATATACTTTTTTCTTGTTTTGTGTGAAAAAGAACATGATTGATTGGTTACAATTTTTAGTTTCCTGTTTGAAATTCATTTCTCCTTTGACGTCTGTTTGAAATTCATCTCTTTTGACGTCTCTTTTGGGATAAGTTAAAGCACTGTGATAAATTGGCTTTCGCTGAAAAAACCACAAATTTCTTGTATGACCCCCCAAAAATTTAGAAATTCCAAGTCAATTTCTCAGTTTTTCCCTCAGAACATTTAACCACAAATACTTTGAGGCTAGTTGTTTGGTAATATTTTACGAATATAATACTAATATGAAGGAAGTTTTAGTATTTTTCATGTTTTGTACAAGTATATTAATTATATTTAACGGGTATATGAAACATTTTGAGATTTAGACATTTTGTAGGGGTTACTTCGAAATTGCCATTTATTTTCTTTTATTGGAAAATTTAGCGATCTGACAGTCCACACGGGAACAATATGACGGTGATAAAAGAAAAAAGCTATATAATCTGTATTCTTTTTAGATACTATTATTAAATTAATTAGTAGGTTCTGTAAAAGCCCATTAAAACCTAGTCATGATATAATTGGAAGGGAATTATATTGTTTGAATGTGACATGAATTGATTCTTTTTTTATGTGATTTGTGAAGGAAGTTGAAAACATGGATTTTATTTAATTTAATTTTACATGTTTGGTGTATAAGATTGCGTTTCGAGTTCATTGGTTTACAAGTAACTTTCATGTAAAGTCTGCAAATTAGAGAGTGTCTGATGTATTATTCATCTCCAAATGTTCCCTCTCCAAAAATCATTGTTCTAGGATTAAAAAACAAACTGTACATAAAAAATTCATATATTCTTTTTGTTAAATATAATTTTTGTAGCAAATATTTAATACAATTACTAATTATCACATCATATATGAAATTTCTTTTGGTTATGGAAAAAAAATATGCCCGGTAATATTTTTGAAAAAATAAGAAATAATTTGCTCTTGTTTATCCTAAGAGTATGAAGGGGATGATTCATTGGCACTTCTAAAACTCACGAAGTTTTTTTTTTTGTGAATATCTTAAATTTAATATTTTTGATCGATATGATTAAATGAATTATAATCGCAAAAGTTTTCCATTCGAATTCTTATCCTATTGTTGGCCTAATATATATGCTTAACTACATAATCATTAAGAGCATATTGATCATGATGTTGAGTTGAGTCAACCTACCATGATTAAATTTATTTTTCCATAATCGATTGGTTTGTAAATTTTTTTAATTTTCTCTTTTGGTAGGATAGTGACGTTAACTTTATTTTATTTTATTTTTTTTAAACGTAACTTTTGGTCAGTGCTATAATTTGAGATGTGATATGTCCCCTGAACAAAGATTATATAAACATGACAATAGAAGACAATTGAAGATGAATGGAACAATCTCAAAATTTCAAGCATACTTTTTCGAATTTTCACTGGTCAAATGAAGTAAATATATAACCAGATGTAAAAAAGAAGCCAGAAAAATCATTAAATTGAACTATTATGTTTGGTTTATTTAAAAAAAATATTATGTTTGGTATCCAGCTTGAAACAGCTATTTTATATTTGCAGTGTGACAATGCAAGAAGCTTCCACCCAGTGTGTCTTTAATAAATATATAATGGATTAATTTCCTGTCTACCCCTATAAAACATTGAAATATCAGGTTTACACCACAATGTACAAAAAATGTCGTCAAATATCCTTAATTCTTATTGATTTTTTCATGTTAAGGCTCAACTATTTCTTTTTTTTTCTCCTTTACTCATATATAAACAAAAAAATAATAATACAATGATAGTCTGGAGATTCTTCAAATCAAATAGGAAAGACATTAAAGTATAAATATTATTCTTATGTTACAAATCAGTTTCCAATAATCGAGTATTTTAATTGATTGAGGGTTCAATTAAAGTTCATTGGCATCAGATAAATGAGTAAAGTGTGAGTATTTTTTTTTTTTGAGACAATCTTATGGTAAGTGTGAGTATTTTTTTTGCTATAAACAATTCCCATTTGAGCAAAATAAAATATTAATGCTACCATATTTTTCTTTTTCACTACATGATGTATATTTATCATATTTTTTTGAAAGGTAAATTTGAATCATTTCTATATGTGTGAGTCATCTCCTTCGTAGAAATCATGCTAATTTTCTCAGTACCATTCCAATTTTAACGTATGTCTCCGAAGAGACCTATATTTCTCATCTTATAAGGGCACCATTATGTTTCTAGATTTTCAGGTCAACACATGAAACTTCCCCTAGTAAACATTATTTTTTGAATGGAATAAATTTGCAAGAAAGGCGGCTACTTGCTGATTGGTTGGCCTTTCTATTTTCTTTTCCTATCTTTACTTTTTTTTCTTTTTAATTTCCTTGTATAAAATAAAGTTCTTTCCCCGTTTCGAGGCGTTATAGATAAATGAAACGATAACCACCTCCATGTTAGTGTGTACCGTAATTTTAACTTAAGCAATTTTTTTTTTTTTTGAGAAGTAGGCCATTAGCCTACTTAATCAATTTCATTAATCAAAGAAAAAAAGGTTTACATTCTTGCGTGCTGTCTTACAATTCGTGTACCGACTATGTTAGCCTAGCTAAAGATAAAGAGAAGAAAATAAATCCCGACTATCATCCTTCGTCTCGTCAAGCTATTCACCTCCTAAAGGCCGAGCATCCATTCTCTAGCTTCATGCAAGGCTACCTGGCTCGTGTGTTCGGGCCTTGCCGAGCATCCACTCTCTAGACGAATCTAATTTATGTTTATGTTTTTTTTATGTTATCATGTTCTATTGTCATCGAACCTCATAGAATGTGTTTCCTCCATGCGGTAATTGGCACTTTTCTAATAACATTACTACATCGTTTCATTTTTTTTTTTTCAAACTATTTTATGACAAGTTCAAAACACATTGAGGTGATGTTTATAATTGTATGAGTCATACATTAATATAATCATATTCTAGACTCGTTCTAGTACATATCTGGAAATTTTGTTGCCATATAATATATATAGTATTTTTTTTTTTTGAAGCTACGGCCGGCGATTGCCTTGCCAAGATTTTCATTTAATAAACAATAAAAAATAAAAGTTCGTACACATTGAAAATAAAAGTTTTTTTTATATAGTATTATGTCTGTCTTAATACACATTTATCTGATCCGCTTCGTACGATGGTGTTCTAACTTTCTCTGTTGTGCATATGTTTTCTGCTACATGATAGATGCCCTGAGATTTTGTTACGAATAGTATTTGTTATAACTTGTGCTGGTCCATTATTGTTATTCAGATACAATCAACAAATTAAACTTATGAAGTCAAATTATAATTGTAATAGGTCCCTACATTTAAGGTACTGCAACAGTTAGCATCAATTATCAAATTTCATTTCGGACCTAATGAGTCAGGTGTTTTGTACAAAATACTAAGGTTTATACTTAATTTTCATTGAGGCGTCCTATGACCTGATCATACATAAATTTGGAGTACTATAATGTGATACAGCTCAACAAGACATAATGGGAATCAAATCAATTCG
Source organism: Juncus effusus (assembly GCA_027726005.1). Taxonomy (NCBI): domain Eukaryota; kingdom Viridiplantae; phylum Streptophyta; class Magnoliopsida; order Poales; family Juncaceae; genus Juncus; species Juncus effusus. The sequence goes on from CM050909.1 coordinate 913,841, forward strand.
TTATTTCTCTTAATTATTGCATATTAATCTGATGATCTAACTAAAGACAAGGGCAAAAGTTGTCAATTAGTTTACCAAAGAAGTCAATTTATATTTATTTAATGTTGGTCAATAGAGCCAGCCTGGTTACAATGGAGCAGAGCAGAAGTGTTCAAAACTTCGAATTCAAAATCGTGTGCAAGGAAAAAGAAAGAAGTTATGACTTGGATTGGAATATTAATTCTGAAGTTACATTCATGTCCATTTGCTAGCAACAAGCTGTCTAATAGCGACTTACGTGTACATGGTTTGCTATTAAACAGAGACTTGCGTGTGGCTAAATTACACGAGTTCCACATATTTTATATTAGGAAAATAGATTTCCACAAAAAATTTAGCTAAAAATTACAATTTGACTTGAAAGGGAGGTGACCAACCGTTGGTTTAACTTGGGTCGATTCATTTGATGTAGAGGGCTCCATTTATTTTTCGAATGGAAAAAGATCCTTATTAAGTTCATAGTTTAGGCCCAGAGAGCTTAATGGGCTGTATTGAGATTTTATTTATTTATTTTTGAAGGCCTTATTACAAGGCCAGACAATACACTATATTGCATTGGATTTCCTCCCAATGTAATAACTTGGGTCAACTCTTTTTTTGAAGAGGCCCAATTAGTACATTATATTCATACATTATATTTTTAAGACCATATTACAAGGCCCAAATTTTAGGGTCATAGTACTTTTTATTTTTTTCCTTTTCAATTTTCTTCATTCTTCCAGAATAAATAGCCAACTAGGCAATGTTGGTCAGTTCTCTGATTGCTGTCTAAACTATTACTAGATTATTTCCCGCGCTACGCTGCGGGTTACTCATATAGGCTTAATTGTTTGCTATGTTGCAGAGGATTTTAATTTGAATTCATACCTTGCTGCACAGAGAAGGCTCAACTCAATTTGGTTAGCCGATATTTGTCAAAAGTCAGAGCTTGAGTCCTTTAAGATCCGAAACTCCTAATGGATGAAAGCGGCGCGTCGGACTCGCCTTTGATGAGTTGGCGGAGAGGAAGACACAAGATCTTTAATGCTGATTGGCGTATTAAGGGCATGACTCCTTGTGTCAATTAAGGGTGAGCTTTCAAAAATATTTCAACAAAGCTTGCATCTATTTTGTGCAAATATTTAAGCACATTTTCCTTTAGGCATTGGATTAAATTGTTATCAAAGAATTTGGAATAAACTATAAACATAAAAACGTATTTAGAATGTATAATATCCAAGAGATCTATTAACAATTGGGTCATTTCAATTTATATATGCGAATATGGAAGGTGATGAGGTGAGGTTGTACATGCAAAAAAATAATTTTATGAAATATCAATACCAGCAAGATGCTCTCTTACTGATTCGGAAGACTCTCAATGTTTCTTGCAAACCATGCATCTCATGTGTTTAATTAAATGCTCATTTTTCTTGTTTGAAGCAAGCTGAGCATCTGTACCTGGTCAGAAATTACTTCTTTAGAGTCTTTAGACATTTATCTCAAGCATCTATAATACCAATAGGCCAAGGCTATTTCTAGAGCAAATATTGCTTCGTTTAGAGCGTGATTCAGATTTTTAACTAAAGTTCCGAAAATATCCCTTATTTAATTGTGGTTGATTTTTATTACATGGATTAAATATTTGTTTCTGTTTTATCACCTATCTTAATTAGCTTCAATCAAAATATGATGAAAATTAAAAAAACACTGAAATACCATCAATGTCCTAATTATTTTGTATTTGCCTGACAATAGTTATCATTTGTTATATTTTGCTAAGTTTCTTTTGCTATTCGTACATAAACTCAAAGTTATACGACACTCTAATCTGAAATTAGGTCATTCGTAATAATAACTTGTAATACTCCAGTTCCAGTGGTAAACGAAACCTTCTTTCTCTTGCTTTCGGGCTTACGTTTCTCTTTCAAGGGTTCCAGTTTCTTTGTTTGGGCAAGGCAGTACTGGTACTCAGTCGATGTTGCTCTAGCCGCTTTCGGCGGAAGGTTGACTTTTCCTTTTCGTGAAGTTTTTGTTCCCCTTCTTTTCATATTGCTTTCAATACTATGTAATACAATAATATACATAATAATGATATATGTTATGTAATTTAATAATTTATAACGATATTATTTCATATTTATTTCAGTGATATATAATCTAATTATTTTGTATCACTCATGAAAATAAAATTGACACATATGTTACAATTTTGTAATTCAAACAGAATGTGGAACATGGAGCAAAACAGGAACAAAAGACGAAGTATAAAATCTTGGATTTATTTGCAATAATATTGTTGTCATATTTGTTGGGATTAATTAAGAAAGAAATAATACACGAGTAAATCAATAATTGTGTAATAAATAACTAGCTTGATTAAAGCAAGGGTATTTTGGGCATTTTAAAGAAAAATTCAAATCTCGCTTTAGACGAAAAAAAATTCGCTCTAGAAATAGTAGTACCCATACCAATATATCAGATACAAGAAAAGAGAAACCAATTTGGGCCTAGTTCACTAATTTATCCCTAATTTTCTTATTTTGTCGACCTATAAAGCTAGGCCAGAATTTATAAATTTGGCTATCTCTAATTCAGTAGAGGGAGGCGATAAGGGTGTGGAAGGGCCTTATTTCACACTAAATCCCGTTTCACACACAAATTTACAGAAGTATGGAAGAAATTAACCGAATTCCAAAGGGCAATGAGTCTATATGGGCGGGGGGGGGGGGGGGGGGGGGGTAATTTCTAAAGGTCATGATTTCTTAATTCTTCGTGAATTGACATTAGCTACAGGATAATAAACGTTAACCTAGTTGCCCATCATCATTACATATTTAGCCTAGCTATGTAGAATACACATCATCATTACATATTTAAGAATGATAAGTATCTTCATCCTGAACTCTTGAAGGAGCTTTGTTGTGGCACAGGACCCTGAGTCTTTTATGCATGTAACATTAGTGTCGTCTATACACCAAGGCCCCGCTGTGACGGATCTTGAAATTGATTTCGTACCATAGCCCCTCCGAGATTTTCGATTTAGTAGTATATTATATTAGGATTTAGTATAAAAAATCTGAAAGCTATTAATATTCATGTATATTGACCCTCAAAATTTTATATAAACTTTATTTAGTGGTGTAAAAGAAATTCTGACTCTCCCAAAATACTGAGTCAAACTCCGTCACCACTCCGTCACCGGAGAGTGGGAATAAATTTAAAAGTTCGTATTTCAAAATTTTCTTTTAGTAAAATATCTATAATCCGCTAATATATATTAGTCTGCTAAAAGTCTTGTGGTGGGGGCATGACGCATGACCCCCAAAACTCTATATAGTTTCGTCACCGAAGCCACGCCTTATGATTTTAACAAACATTGTTCTTTTTTCTCTCCACGTTAAGTTTGAAGAATTCTTTTGGCTATCATTTCTGCGATAATATTCAATCATCAAGATTTTCACTTTAGGTTTCTCGATTCGTATATAGCGATGATCTCTGAAGCACATGACGAGCTAGAAATCATAATTTTCATCATTCAACTCTTCAATCAATCTACAACATTTCAGTTTTACAAAGAAAAATATTGTTTGTATCTATAGCTTGATTTAACGATCTTCACTAAAGGTTATCTAAAATAGCTAGTGATCAAACTACTTTGATATGCTATCGACGACTTGCATATTGAAAATAAAGACGAATTAATACTCAATTGGGAATGGCAATAATCCTAACAAAATTGGTACAGTGCTGAATGTAACACTAATGTATTACATGTACAATCAATTCTTTCATTCAAGTAAACTTCTTAACCATAATATTATGATTATTCAATGTTTCTTATAATATATGTCTCTGAATGTATTTGGGGCTAGACAAAGAGAGATGTGAAAACAAGATAGATAAATTGAAATTATATACCATATAAATTACAAACTAAAATATTCTTCACGAAAGAGGAGGCATGCATCATGGCTTAGAAAGCTTTATTGCATTGCGATTTAATTATGTTTTATTCAGATATCTTTCCATCAGATATAAAATTGACTATAAATTAAAAATGTAATTTTCGCAATTATATAAATACTACATAATACATGTCATGTATCACATACCAGTGCCACATAAGATATAGACCATCACCATGAGATGACACACAATTGGCATTTTCTTCTCCCTCCAAACATCACATTCACATCCAAGCTGTTGGGGGGGGGGGGGGGGGGGAATGGAAATAGAACGAGAAGTTTGCCCCCAAATAAAAAGCGGGAAAAGCCTAGTCAGGCCAAATGCCAGCCATCTATTCCAAAGATACAAAATACAATATATAATAATGTAATAGAAGCTTGCCATTAGGGGTCTGCTGTCTGACTATGTCCCCTCCCCCCAATTATTGTGTCTTGCCACGTGAGATCCGCTTCTTCCGCCATATAATAATAGTTAAACAACTTTGTTTTTTCAAATGATAATAACTTAAAACTATATTAAGTTTACATATAAATTATAATACATAGTTTATTTTGTGTTTGCATGATATATTAATGGTTAGACAAAAAAAATGACATATCTACTCGATTAATTGAATAAGCATTTGAATATGTGTACACATGAAACACACTTAATTAACATCTTAATATGTGAATAAACATTTGAATATGTGTGTACAGAACTATTAAGTGAATATAGCATTTGATTAATATTATTTAATATCTCTCTCAACAATTTACAAATATTATCAATTTGAGTTGCTGCCAGAAGGCCCAGAAGGAATGAAGAAAAATGTGATGGACCTGTACCTGGTAAGTGGTACCTATAGCGTGAATATAATAAATTTCCAATCATAAAAATAGGCTGTAACGGTAACATTTAATGCCAGAAAAGAGAATTGGAAACTGAGAAGTGAAGATGAAATTTCAGAAGTATTTTGGCTTTGTATTGTAATTTGTATGTAGCTATGTATACATGAAAAGCAGAGAGCAGGAATGTTGTCTACCTAGAAAGACACACATCTTAAGTAAAAAATAAATTTACTAAAGGGACAATTTTACATGTATACCTTTGCAAAAACTCAAAATTTTAAATCCCATCTTCCCTAATTTTATGATTATATCATTACAAATCTTAGAGAGTATGTCAAATTTATATCTTTTGAAGCGTGTACATGAAAATTCTGCTGATTAAGTAAAGGAAAGTGCATAAAGAGGTAAAGATGCAAAAGGTCAATATTGGACTTCTGTGAGAATTACTTTGGGGTTAAATTAAGGCGCCGAGTAATTACCATTGTCAAAATCCCTCCTTGTTCCATATGATATGAATCTCGAGATTTTAATCAGTGCAGAATTTATGTTTTATAACAACGGTTTGCAATGTACACACAATGAATGATAACTGATAAGGAATATAAAATCAGTCAAAAGTGCAAGACGGAACATATTTTGTAAGATGTACCGTTTTAATTTTATTTTGTTATTTGGAGTGTAGTTCAAACACTCAAGAAATGGCTTGTAGATAACATTTGTAAACCTTTTAAATGAATACAAAGTCTAAATAAGCAATTTGTCTATAATTAAAAAAAAAATCGATTATTTTGCTAATCTCTCGACAATCAGCTCAGCCTTGAAGAAATTCCATCATTTTTACTATGACTCTTTTGTACGAGTTTTATTTAATTTAATAAAATAAAATTTTCAATATTTATTTCAACCATCTTACTTTAAAAAAAAATCAACAAGAAATTATTTCAGATCTTGGAAAAACAAAAAAAACCTCTTAAATTGAAGACGGCACAATAAACGCCCAATGACACGCATAACAGAAAATTTAATCATTAATTAAATCAAATCAAGAGACCAATCACAATTAACTATCTGCTTCCACATAATTGATTAATCAAAGGAATACTAATGACTACATAGTTGCCTCTATTTAACGACAAGTCCGTCCAATCATCCAAGTAATATCATGATTTCCTTCCTTCATCCAATGCATGCAGTACATTCCATTTTTATTTATTGCATTAACATATATAAATTACCGTTAAATTTTTCATGACTTGACACCAAAAACAACGTTACAATCAACTCGATTGGCGGGTAATATATATAATCTCCAAATAATCGGAGATAATAATAAGAGAAATTATCCGGAGCGTTCAGTTTTTGAATTGCTCAGAAACGCCCATTCTTACTGTACAGTTTTAGTCATACACATATACATTTGCACTTGAATATATTTTTTATGTTAACAAATATACTTTTTAAAATTTTATTATATCTCATATATTTATAAAAATATATTTTTGTAATTTTATCATACCGCGCTGCTGGGTGTTCCAAAATTCTAACACTCCATATTTGAACGCAATAAGTATATTTGAACCTAATAATAATTTCCAAGCGGTAAGGACACAATAAATGATAATGGACCCACCACGCTCCACTTAATCTCGCTCCCCCTCCTCCACCCTCCTTTTCATTCTACTTCCGAAAATACAGCGGGTCATTATATAATTAAAATATCACTCGTTACATGTTTAGGAAGACGAATATAATGTATGGGATATAAGGTGAACTTTTCTGACCTGTTGCGACGTGGAGCGTTAAGGCTACTTTTTTAATTATAAAAAGTAAAAGGGAGTAAAATAATAAAGAGGCGAAATAATCTTGTTCCCGCCTCTCGCCTTCTTGAAATCTTTCTTCACTGTCTTGTTTTGGAGGAGCGAGGGTTTTGGGAGAGCGAGCTGAGAGGGAGAGAGGGAGGAGAGTGGGGAATGCGGGCGGGATAAGCGGGGATTGCCTGAGATGGACACGCCGGAGAGGAGCAAGGCCGGCGGAGGAGGAGCTGGAGGGACGCCGCTCGCTAACAGATTTGAGGTTTGGGTTCTTTTGTGTTTGTGAATAGAGAAGTTTTTTGGGTGTTTAGGGGTTGTTGAGGTCAGATCGGGCTTGCATTGGGTTGGATTGGGTTGGATTTGGTCGTTTTGTGTTTGAGTTCTTGATTTGTATGCATGTTTGAGAAAAATGAGTGATGTGTGGTCTGTTTGTTTTTTGATTCGAAGAGTGGTGTTGATTATCAGTTCATGCGTGAGTGGGGGTTCTTTTACTTGGTTTGAGCAAATCTCTTAAGTGAAAAATTTGAGGGTTTTTGCTTCTTTTTTTTGCGTTGATTCAGCAATTGAGCCGCTCAATGACTTATTTTGTTGATAAATTTTGAATTAGTTGATTGCGTTTGATTTATTGTTTCTTTGTGTTCTTGATTTGGTTAAACCTCTGATAAGAACCTAAAAGATTGATGCTCTCTTGTTCCTATATTCCAAAAGTGGTATCAATTAGCAATTTAAATGTCAATTTCACTTGATTTGTGTTAATTGTTCTTGCTTTTTTAATTACTTGCTTATGAATTAGCTCCAAAAGAAGCTAAATTATATTAATCACTCTTATAGTATTTCCAGTGCCACGATTCAGCTTGGCTTGAGTTGTTCTATTTTGCCCTTTTTAATTCTAGCCCCTTTTTTGTTTCACAGTTCTACTGCCATACTGTATGTAAAAAGAACTTATGGATTTAACAATTCATCGATTTACTTTTCAATTTTTTTAATCTTTTTTTCATTTTGGTATTGCCACTTGACACATATCTCCTTCTTACTCTTCGATCTGGCTCCTTTTTAAACTATAATCATAATTGTTGGAATTAGATACAAATATTATTATTTTTCATCATCTTCTATAATTACCTTCATCATTTGTGCTAATTGATAATATTATTATTTCTAATTGTAGGACTCTCCTGTTTTTAGTTTCATAAACAGCCTCTCACCAATCCAGCCCGTCAAATCCACCGTTCAAGCATATCAGCCCTTAAGTTACGCAATTTTCACTTCGCCACACACCAACCCACAAAAGGCACCTAGACCTCCAATAAGGTAAATTTACCGTTTTACCCCAACTTTCATTACCTCTCTTTTTTACAGAAATATCTAAACATTACCTCTTTATTTTGTTCTTCACAGAAATGACTCAACAGAAGCTTCCAAAACCGACATTTCACAAAAGACCTTTGAACCGGCCGAAATTTCCCAACAAACCGGCCTGAAATGCTCATTAAACGAAGCTGATAAATCAGTTAGCTTTGATTCGAGTCCAGATCTTAACACGGCATACCGTAACGCTTTTAAAACGAGTTTCAGTGCTGATGTCAGCAAGACGTCGATTCAGCGTAAGAGCCTCTTCTCATCGGAAACCATGACAGAGAAAAACAATAATGATGACGTGGCGGAATGCGATTGGGAGTACTTGCTGTCTGGTAGTACGGACGATCTGCTGCTCTGCGATCCTGAAACTGAGGAAGAAAATAACGGGGGAGAGAAATTGGGAAATGGAGACTCTTTTTCTGACACGTTTTTGATGAGTAATTCGCAACCGAACGGATTGGAGGATTTTGATGGTCAGAGAGATGAGAACCAACATAGCGGTGATAATAATATAATGAGTTTTAAGGTATGTTAATCAAGCAAAATGTATACAAAGCCGGTATTAAATTATAAATTGATAATTTTTTTTTTTTTTTTTTTGATAGGTGGAGACTCAGCAGCAAAGAGGAATGAGGAGGCGTTGCCTCGTTTTTGACCCTTCGGTTTCTGTTCCGTCCAGGGGCAAAATGGTCTCTGAAAGTCCATTAAAGCCTAAAAAACAGCCCGCTTTGCCTGGAATCGGCTTGCACTTGAATTCTCTCACCGCCACATCAAAGGATATGATGGTATTTAAGTCTTTGCACTCGTTATTCAAATTGGTTTGTTGAATATTGTTTTTATAGCTGGTTTTCTGTTTGTATTTTTTAGAATGGTGGTGCAGTGTGCTTGCAAATGAGTCAACCGAAACTGTTGACTATTGAAAACAACATGGAATCCAATAATACTGAGAATTTTGACGACGAATCGTCTCTTGCGATTATTCCTCTTGATGCTGCTGAACCGTCGCCAAGCAGCCCAAAAAAGAAACGGTACACAACGTCTTTCTATTAATTTCCTTTTTTTAAACAATTTCATCTAGACCCCTGCAAAATCTTAATATTTCATATATAGCCCTGTGAGACTACAAACTTTTTTAAGGCAAACTTTTCCTTTACTTAATTTTCAAAATGTAATGTTTTTTTTCAAATTTATTTAATTCAGGAGGAAGGGAGATAGCGGAGACGGGGAGGCGTGCAAGCGGTGCAGCTGCAAGAAGTCAAAATGCTTAAAACTGTGACTATTTCTCTCTTGTATTTCTTACTTTTTAGATATCATAGTCCGTTATTGAAATTATTTTGTTGTTGTGTAGTTATTGTGAGTGTTTTGCGGCGGGAGTTTATTGTTCGGAGCCGTGCGCGTGTCAGGGCTGCTTCAACAAGCCGATCCATGAGGAGACCGTTCTGTCCACCCGCAAACAGATCGAGTTCCGCAATCCGCTCGCCTTTGCTCCCAAAGTCATTCGCACCGCTGACTCTCTCCAAGAATTAATCGGGGTAAGATTAAAACTAGTAATAATGACCATAATGAGTTGTAAAGGCTCACTGTCTAACTACTTGTTTTGAGTGTTGATTTCATTGCAGGAGGATTCTAACAGCACTCCTGCTTCGGCCTCGGCCCGTCACAAGAGAGGATGCAATTGCAAAAAGTCCAGCTGTCTCAAGAAATACTGTGAATGCTTCCAGGTTCGTTTCTTTTAGCTTTTCTGTCTTTAATTTACTTCAATATTCATTATTATAATATTTATTGTGGTGATTGTGCACTAAAGTTCATGTTGATTGGTTAGGGCGGTGTGGGTTGTTCGGCTAGCTGTCGATGTGAGACTTGCAAGAACACTTTTGGAAGGCGGGAGGGTAAGTTAGCGAAACCTCTTTTTTCTTTTTTTGTGCTAATTTAATTTTGTTGTTAATTAGTAATCCCTTTTGTACAGATATTCTACAAATGGCTGGCGAGGATTTCGCACTGGGATCAGAGGAAATAAACGGTTTTGATGAAGAGGAAAAACCGGAAAATTTTGAAGAAAATGCTACCGTTCAAAATTTAGATAATTTAGATCAGCCTTGTTTAGATTTGGTGCCTATTACCCCTTCTTTTGAAACCAGCGGGTCAGTTTTCCATGTTTGGTCTCAAATTATCATAAAGTGAGAAAAAATACCTTAATTTTTTTATATTTGTTATTCATTTGAGCAGAACAATGGTAAACCAGCAGTGTTACTCGAGCGGAAAGCCGCCCAGGCCTTACGTTATTTCATCCGGTCTTTTCGCCTGCAATTCTCTCCTGAAATGCAAGAGCATTGCAAACCCCTGCAATGAGGAATCAGAATCTCCAGACTTAATTCCAAACGAGGATTCTAATTCCAATAACGGCGTTAAGAAGACGTCGTCTCCCAACGGGAAGAGAGTAACGGCGACCAACAACGGCGTTACCGTAAAGGGACGGAAACTCATTCTGAGGTCGATTCCGTCTTTTCCTTCCCTTGATAATAGTTCTAATACCTACAGTGGATGGAATAGTAATAATCCTAATAGCGGTGCTTTCGATTCGTCCAGACTTACTGGAGGTATTATTTTATTTTTTCTCATTGATGCCCTTCATTAGTAATAATCTTAATTTTTATTTGTATATACAGATGTGTGGTTTTGGTTTTTGTATCTAATGTAGTTTTTTTAATTTGTGAAATAGGCATGTAGTAAATCTGTTAGGAGATGGCATAAGGAACTGGAGTCGTCAATTCTAGTCAGTTTATGTGTTTTTATGGTCTCTAATATGTTTATTAGTTGCCTAAGAATGTAATATGTTAAGATCATTAATATGTTTATGAGTTTTAGTTGGTTGAGGATGAAAGTACTTTGTTTAGTTTCTTGCTTTAGTTAATGTATGGTATGTTAAAATAATACATCTGTGTGAAGATTTTGCTAGTCTGTATGTGCAGTTAATTCCAAGTTAAATAAGCTAATATTTTCAGCTTAATATTCCTGAAGTATTGCTAGTCATACTTCTTGTGACGGTCCTTCAATTTTTCACTTTTAACTCTTAAAAAATATTTCCAGTTCAAACATTTATGAATTACTGATTGCTAGTCATAATCCTTGCGAAGTTGGTTCAATTTTTTCACTTCAACTATTAAATCTATTTTCAGTTTAATATTTATGAATCACTGATTTCTCCACTACCAACAAGAAAATCAATCTTTGGAATCAAGTGCCATAATATATAAAAAAGAACACAAATCGCATAAGCATGCATTCATCAATGTATTTTCATTTGAAAGAAATCAAGAAAGATAAAAAGGTGCACGGTATGTATACATATAAATGCCACAAACGATCCAAGCTTTGTTCCCGTTGCAAATTTCATTCTGGCGCGAGAAAAAAGGGAAGATGCCATGACACGTCAGCCCAGCTTAATTTAGCTGAGTAAAGTCTCTACACATGGTCTAGAATAGTAAATGAATTCTTCCCGACTTCTTCAATTCTTAATAGGCAGTAGTTTATACATTTAATGAAACACCGAATCTTTGTTCTATTTAGCGCAGTATCTCTCCTGTTGAGACTAATCTTGGAATCTTTATTTCAGTGTAGAAAATATGTAGCGAGTTACTGATCAAGGATTTAGAGTCTGAGAATTCGTTCGTTACACGAAAACGAGTAGAGAAGAGGAGAGGAGGAGCTGATCATCGAATACGATTCTATAAAACCTACTACCTTTCATCTCCTCCTCCATCGCATCCAAAACTCAAAACTCTCTCGATCTCTCGCTGATTCTTGACAATGTCTCAGATCTTCCAGATGTTTTCTCGCCGTGGTTCTGCACCGGAGGGGCACAACGGCTCCGGCCCATCTCACAGCCAGCTCTCTCTTCCTTCGGCTGACCCGTCTCAGATCATTCCCTCCACTTCTCACGCCCACCTCTCTCTTCTTCTTCCTGCATCTCTCTCTTCGCCCTCTCTTCACCTTGGCCCGGCCGCTCATTTCCCGGCGATCCCGAGTTCTAAGTCCCACCTCTCCCCTCCATTCTCACCCATTCTCTATCTTGGCCAGTCTTCGCATTCCCCGGCGAGCTCCACGGCGGAGCCGAACGGCCGGGAGACTCATTTCCCTACGAGCTCCACGGCGGAGCCGAACGTCCGGGAGACTCATTTCGTGACGATCTCCACCGAGGAGGCGAACGGCCGGGACACGTGTTACCCGACCCAGTTCTTTCAAGAGGCTCAGGCGGATCCGGTGGTTCCAGCAAGATCCGATCGGATTCAAGATCCGAAAACCCGTGTAGGGGCTCCACCTGGCTTCGGCCCGAGGACGACACGTGGACCTCCGCCTGGATTTGGCCTGCCGGCAAGCCGAGCTGGCCCGCCACCTGGCTTCGGCTTGGCTGATCAAACGGGCCGCACAGATCAGGTGGGCCCGATTGGGCCAAGACAAGTTCCTGAAATAAAAGGCCTCATGGATCAAGTTTTTGGGCCAGTTGGCCCAACTGATTTACCGCCAATTGAGAATGGCCCATCTTGTTCAATGAATCCTGATTTGAGCTCTCTGAACAGAGCTGTTGATTCAATCGACCGATCACAGACGCGATTCAAAGAAGAGATTAAACCATTGAGGAATAATGGGTTTAGTTTAATCGGACAATTTATACATTTTAAACAGGAATTGATAACCAAGTTGGAAAATACTGAAGAAAGTGTGGATAAACTGGTTAAGCAAATCGAAGTTAGACTTGATACAACGGATGATCAAGCTCACAACAGTATAAGGCAGAACAGAGGGCTGAAGGAAAGTATATCACGGCAAGAAGAGAAGCAGAGTAAATTAGAGCAACATATTAAGGAAATAGATGATCGAATTGAGGAAGTAGAGGAGGAGTTACAAAAAAGTAATAGGTTGATTAAATTGGCTTGCATAGGAGGCATTTTGGTACTCGGTGGTGTATTTCTGTTGAAGTAGATATTTAGAGTTGATTAACTGTGGAATAATGGCAAAATCTCAATGGAAAAGGGGGGCAGCTGGAGAGCCGCGCAACAAGAATGGAGAAGAATGGAGACAAAACGCTCCACAATGGAGAGACTGGTCGAAGGAATTAATAACAAGAACGAAAAGTTAGAGGAGGGACTGAAAGAGAAATTAGCTGAGTTGGATAGTATGAGGAATGAGTTAAAAAGGAGTAATATATATTTAAGTATGTTTGTGTAGTACTAGGAGGGGCTTTACTTGTAGTTTGCTATTTAAATAAGTTTTAAGTGTTTTCTCAGGTTAATGTTAAGAATGGTGTTTTTAATTGTTTAATAAATTTCATTTCTTTTGCAATTCGTGTTCTATTATTGAATTTGGCTAAATGGAATGAAGCTGTAGCTTGTTTTCTGTGAAGTTGTGAAGCTGTAACTAACTAAAGCAGCAGACCTGCAATTAATTAAGACACAGCTGGATTCAATTAGGTTTAGTTCAGTTGATTTAGCGTCAGATCTGTAAGTTTTTACTTAATCTACTTAACTTGCTATTTTACAGCGAATTTGATGATCAAATGACCAGCTAGTATTAAGCTACAGTCTGATTTCTTTTAGGTCTGGTATCAAGCTATAGATTTTACTGTTTGATAAATATATTTAACAATACTAATATAATTTTCAAATTACCTGTTTGTTGGATTTCATCCCTGGTCGGTTATTTTGTAATTTGTAAGATTTGTATCTAATTGGCAACTGTTCACAACAGTCAATAGGTCGCAGTTCTATCAAACTGTTGACTGCTCAATTAACCCTCAATTGTGCTAATTTATCTCAAATTAGCCTCAATTTACCAGTACACTCGATACGGTACCACATAATAGTATATAAATATATATTAATTACAATATATGGTATAAACAGTATTAAAGTGTACTGGTTCGGCAGGGCTAGGGTTTTGGAGTGTTGTCAGGATGACCTGTTGGGTCACTCAATACGGCACTCATGCGAGATCAGAATGGAAATTATGTATTCAAGTACGTATATTTAGGGTTTGGAAATTATTTTTTCTTGAGATATTTTGCGAAAAGGCCAAATCATTCTTAAATTGGATAGAAACCCCTCCATGAAGAACAAATTGGGTTGATGGAGTTAATAATATGCATATGACAGTTTTCACACTTTGAAGAATGGAATGATTTTGAATTTTATTTTGTTGTTGAAGTTTTGGCGGCACCAATTCAGTGGCCTGTTCTGTATTTATGTAATTTCAAACTGGTAAGTCTTACTTTTATCATTCCAATTATAAAGGAAATATTCAGTTCTTATAAAAATAAGATAATTAAAGAGTTAATTTTATAAATTGGTCGAGATGATTTGTCGGTTCTGACAAATGTGCAAAAGAGCGAATGTATGTTATAGCAGAAACTTATACATGGCTAAAAAACCAATCTGTTTATTAGCCAATTGTGCAAACAAAATGGACTTCATTCTATCCAGAAGCTAAAGTTGGTTATGAAAAATCAAGCCATACATATTATTCTTTTAATCTGAAAAAATGTTATCAACTTTCTTTATACCAATCTGAGAAAATGTCTCATTTCATTAAAACATATCCACAAGCAAATATTATATGCATTATGCTACTACTAAAATATCAAACCAATGTTTATATTCATTCTCAAGTGATAAACTTTTAAGATATTGGAAGGAGTCAAATAATGCATTGTTTTAATAAATGGTCAAAGTAACATCATGAAAAGGCAAAACAGAGGGATGAAACAAGTAGTATCACGGCAGGAAGAGAAGCAAAGAAAGTTGGAGCATGAAATGAGAGAAATTGAACGTAACATTGTTGAAGTGAATGAGGAGTAAAATAATTAGATTGGTTTTGTGTCGGTGGGGTTATATTATTAGGTGGGATTTTTCTGTTTAGGTTAGATTAACTGTAGTTAGTTTGTTTGAGAAAAATTAATGCTAAAATTTTATGTGTTTAATTAATTAAAAGAATTCTTCTTCTCAATTTGTTATCAATTTTTCAATTTATCTCAATAATTTCACTAATAGGCATTAATGATTTGATTTCAGCCAATTTCTTCTCACTTTTTCCAATGAAACAAATAAAAAAAAAGTAAAAAAGAAACAGAAACCCCTTAAAAAAAAAAAACCCGATAAAGTTTCAAATGAAGTTGCAAGACTGAATATATATTTATCTTCACTTTTTTTAGTTAAATCAAAAACGTTTTTTACATTATGGTAGGATCAGAATAGCACAAAATAAATGATGCATGGTACACCAGATATCAGTCTTGAGATGTTTGCAAACAAGCCTTCCATCATGCCTAAATTGCAAAGAAGTCCCTGCAATAATGACTAACAGGTAGAGGCTAATCTCATACCTGACAGCTTTTTTATATAAATTTTAAGAATGAAGTGGAATTATAGTTTATGTTGAAGTTAATGTTTTTGTGGTACCAGTTTGGTGGTACCTGTTCTCTAATTACTGGGACATTCAATGAAATTTAGTTATAAATTGTATCCTTAGCTTACTGGTAAAGTACAAAGTGACAACCTCAATTTGTGATGAAGCATGAACAAATAATAACTAGCCCTCACTTTTGCGATCAAACCCCTATTTTTTAAATTATTCTAGAAATAGCAAACATCAATTCAGTTAAATTTTAGTCACGTAACCTGACTTTGTTAAATGTTAGTGTGGGGCTCGACTCTTGAGTGACCCAATCTCATGCTACTAAAAGTATCAGTTAAATTATAGGTTTATGTGATACTAGTCAATTCATATATGAATCATACAAATTGACGATTCATTCTGTTTTTCTAAAGTAGTTCATTCTGGTAAAAAAGGAACTAGAGTGAAATCCTAATAGTTTTGATCCGGGTTAGTTGCATGAATTTGTAATTTATATTTGCTTTTTACTTATATTTGTGGGAAGAAATTAATTGAGGATTGAGTTATTTAAATGTTGCAGTTATTATTTACTGTAATTTTGTAAAGCTTGAGGGTTTTGTTAACAATTTTGGATTTTTGGTTTTATGACTATACATAAAGTTTCGAAATGTATATACTGATTTTGAATAATATATATTGTTTTATAAAAAAAATAAAATTCGAAAAACACCTATCTGTCATGAGATGACTATGCCTCCATTCAAATTTTTTCTTTAGTTAATTTTCCATTTCTTTATAAATTATTTATCATAAGTATCAAATAACTGTTCTTTTCATTATCACCATAGGGGCATTATTATGTTCATTTTCTTATTAAAGTTGTACTTTTTCGTGCAGAAATTAAATAACATTAATTAAGAACAGACCGGACACGGATTTGGTTAGTTAAGATTTTAGGTGAGTCGGGTTTTGGTTATAAATCGATTCCTTCATTTTTGCTCTTACAAGTTGTTTTAAGCTTTTACCAAATTGTCACGAAGTATAGCTGCTGAAATTTATGGTTAATCCTTACTGGTAACTGTCCATTGTGATAGCCCACACTTTACAATTAGTCCCTTATTTTTTAAAATTATGCTAGCAATCGACAATTCAGTTAAATTTCTATTTTGCCTCATTTCATTAGACCTCTAGATGCTCAAGAACCTTCTCGGATACCAAAGGCTCACAACTAACGGTACTAAATGCCATACACGCCGATATCCACAGCTGGAAATAATCTCTGCAATTAAAATTAAAATTAAAATTATATTATTCAAGTGGAATTCAACAGTAATTACCTAGATTTGTAGTAGGGGTTGCGAAGAAAAATAGCTCTAATTTTTATATTTATGATGATGCCAATCCTCTTGACATCATAACTAAAATTTTTTTTGTAACCTAAAGACAATTTTATTATCCAATATAACTGCAGGGATCTAGGCAAACCTGGGCCCTTTTATCAAAAAAAAAAAAAAAAAAAAAAAATTCATTAGACCTCTAATAACAGTTTCCGGCTCTGATTTTAGAGTACTTACTTTGATTATTTCTTGAGATATTTTGAGAAACAGCCCTGCATCATGTTTAAGGGAGTTAATATATGCATAGCTGTTAATCTCACACTACACTGGACAGTTTAAATTTAAGAATCAAGTTATTTTATAGTTTATTTATTGTTAATATTTTGACGTTATATATGTTCTGTATCTCCTTTTTGGACTGAATCGGCTAGCGGACACATGGGCCAGTCATCTTGATAATTATTTGTTTATTCTTTTTGTAATTTTATAAGAATTCTTGAAAAATATAAATTTATATGTATAACCCAGTCAAGAGAATAATGGAAAAAATATAGCAGATTTCATGTATACATGCAAAATCTAAATTTATATGTATAACCCCGTCAAGAGAATAATGGAAAAAAATAGAACAAATTTCTATACCGTACAAAATATAAAAATATTGCATATGCTCATTAGGAAAATAAAACAAATATCATGAACACCCACCCTTAAGGACAGGTCAAGAGGAAATATCATGCATAGCAGCATATATACTAAGAAAATCTACGTATAAAATTTAACATAATTTTCCATACAAGAGATATTTACATGTGTGCTGCCGTGCAGATTGAATCTCAGAAATATACTATACTACTATGCAAAAATATGAAATATCATCTTTTATACTGAATTATAAATCATTTTTTCACTGACAAAGTGCATAATAAAGTGCAGTGTGCATACTCCAATGTTCTGATGTCCATGCAAATTTGTAAGGAAATTTTAATTATCTCACTCCCATATTAAATCCATGTTTTGGTTCAGCAAAAGAAAAGCGAATGTTCATGCTTAGTTAAATGTATCATGTAAATTGCGTTTTTCACGTAAAACTCATGATCCTTTTTTAACAAGTTAAATAAGAACTTACTATACCACACGCTATTGCATATAAAACATTCACAAGCAAATATTATATGCAATATGCTACTACTAAAATATCAAACCAATGTTTATATTCATTCTCAAGTGTTTTAATAAGAAAATAAACTTAAGATATTGGAAGGAGTCAAATAGTGTACTGTTTTAATGAATGGTCAAAGTAACATCATGAAAAGACAAAACAGAGGGATGAAACAAGTAGTATCATGGCAGGAAGAGAAGCAGAAGAAATTGTCCCGCCGCCTGGCTTCGGCGTGGTTGATCGTCAGGTCGGCTGAATTGGGCAAGTTCCTCAAATTAGGGGCCTGATGGATCGAATCTATGGCCCAATTGAGCGAGGTATAGGCCCAATTAAATGGTCATGCATAGTTGGAATTGTAGTTTTAGGTGGTGTTTTGTTGTTTAAGTAGTAGATGAGTTGTTTATGAGCTAAAATTTAATGTTAAAAACTTAAAATAATGTGTTTATTGATTAATGAATTAAATTCTAGTTTCAATGTGTGTATTCTGTTTTGAAATTTGGCTCAATTGCTTCACTGTTATACTTCTATGATTCATTTTCACCCAATTTTTCCTCACTTGTTCAATGAAACAAATAACAAATCAATAAAAAAGAAACTGAAAAAATAAAAACAATCCAATTAAGTCTCAAGTGACTCTAAATGGGTCTCAGTTCTATAAAATTTTGCTTAACTCTCAGTTGTACTAATGACTATTTTACTCAGTTATACATAGTTTATACTGAATTTTTAATTAAACCCAAAACGGACTAATGTAAAAGAAAAAAGTGGTTTTTTACATTATGAGAGGGATCAGAATAATATATAATATATAAGAGTACCAGTACCAGATATCAATGTTGAGATATTTGTCAAAAAGCCCTGCATCATGATTTAATTGCAAACAAGTCCCTCCATGAAAAACAAAAAAAGACTAATGAAGTATATATGCCTATAAGGGTTAGTTTTCCTAAAGGTTAAGCTCAACATTGGGCAGTTTTTTTGTTAAAATTGCAGTGCTCTTGTAGTTTGTTTTTTACTTCATATTTTTCCGGTACCAGTTCGGTAGTACCTGTTTCTTAATTAGTGGTACCATCCTCACTGTACACACAATTTTGCAGTGAAGATGGAACTAGTAACCAGCTGACCTGCAATTAATTGAGCCACAGTTAGATTCAATTCAATTCATTTTGCATCATGTTTAGCTGAAAATTCTAGTTCCCATGATCACATAACAGCTCAATTACATTTACCATTTGTGCCTGAATAAAGGATGGAATTACTTCACTTGTCCATCAGAAATTACCTCAATTGATTCTTCAAAAATAACCCTCAATGGATTCCTTTGCTTGCTAATTATTATTTTAATCATTTATAGAACAGCTTTTTATCGTTAGTTATAGTTTTATCAGTGATGCCTCTTAATTAGTTTCAAAATCTTGCATTAGTTTCAAGTTATTTAAGACGCTTTTACGGTTTTATCAATCGTTTCAAATCATATAGCTGGTACAGTACTGATATTCAATGTGGGTCCTTACTGGTACCATATAATCTCAAGTTTGTAATGAGGTAGAGACAAAGAATAGCTAGTCCACACTTTTGCAATTAAGCCCCTATTTTTAAATTGTGCTCTCAAACTTCAATTAAGTTAAAAGTCTAGTCATGTAAGCAACAAACTTTACTATATGAAATTTGAGTGTGAGGCTTAATGAACCACCTCATGATATCCAAACAAAAAATTCGTTCAATTCCATTTTGCCTCATTTCATTAGAACTCTATTGTCAGATTTTGGCTCATTTGTGAGCATGTCGAACTTTGAAGTTTGAATCTAAGTCATAAAAAGGATTGGAAATCAGATGCTTTTGGTAGTTTGTTCATGTCTTTGGTAGTTAACTAATTTAATGTTAGTTTAGTCTATTAATATATATAATATATTCTTCAGAGTGTCTTCACAATAGCTCAGATGGGATGAGATTTTATTGTGTGATAACACATCCCTTAACTGTGAGATCTATTATAATACTGAGATGAGCATGCAACCATTTAATTTTTCTTCAGTTAATGTTCCATTTTTTTCCTTTTCATAAATTAGTTAGTGATGTTTTTTTTTTTTTTGATAAAAAGGATCCAGGTCTTTGCCTGGACGCCTTAGCAATTATATTAATAATAGTTCAAATAAGTTACAGAATTTGATGAAAGTGATAAGAGAATTGGCACCTGGAAATATAAAAAAACTAGCCCTAGTAGAAAGGTAACCTAAATCATCATGATGCAGATCATGGGACTAGTAAAATAAAATAAACTGATTTGAAATAAAACAAAAAATAAATAAAACCAAAATAAAATAAAACTAGAACTAGGTCGGAGATAAGGTACCTTTTTTTTTTTATATATAAACTAGTCAGTGATCTATTTTAGGACGGGAATTTTTTTTTTTGTTTCCTTGAAGTTATCTAGTTAAGTATTTTTTTGAGAAAAAATATTTTTAAGGAATATTACCTAAAATTGAATCACAATGTTGGCGTAACTGAACATTTTTCCATTCAATACACAGAAAAAAAATCATTAGTGTAAAAGTATTTATTTCACAATGGTTGTTATATATGTATGTATTAGATGATATGGTCACAGAAGATCCTTCATTTAGTCAATTGTTTCCGTTGAGAATTTCACTCTGGCGCGAGAAAAAAACACGTCAGCGAAGAAAATTTCGAACTCATTAAACTGTATACAGTCGGTACTGTACACCGTTACACTTTTCTTGAATTCTTGCACTAAATCCCACTTCAAAATCAACATCGGTGTAAACATTAAATAAAAAGCCAAGTATATTTAAGTCAGTTCCTTCACTCTGTCGCGAGAAAAAAAAAGGTTATGAGAGACACGTCAGCTATCCAATTTGGAACTCTTTTAAATGTTTAAACCAGGCATTGTACACCATAAAACTCTTCTTGAATTCTTGCGTTAATTTTCTACTTCAAAAGCAAACGGTTTAAAAATTTAATGAAAAACCGTGAACATTTAACTTCATACAGTTCTCGGAGATCTCAGTTGGATATCCAGCTATAAAATCAATAAATCAACAGAAACATTCTCATTCACATTCTCTGAATATCCAAACTCTACCTCTTCAAGATTCCTTTATTATCAGTTCTTGGAGCTCTCTCACCAATCAACAAATCATTCCTTCTCTTCCCACAACACAACACAACACATTCTCACTCATTCTCTGAATCTTCGAACTCTATCTCTCTCAATCAAGATCTCCTTCCAAGTTCAAGGAAATGACTCCGTTCGGCTTGAGTCCGAGAAGCATAGGCTCCGGTCAGGATCAGCAGCAGACGACTTTCACTTTCGGATCCCTTTCCCACGCCTTCTCTCTCTCCCTCTCTCCCTCTCCTCGCCATTGCCATTGTCAGCCGCTATATGAAGCGGAATCTGCCAAGTGGCGACAGATGTGTTCTCAGGCTGCCTTCGACCTTCCAAGCTCGGGCCTATGTAATGCAGACGCGAGCCAGTTCATTCGACAAGCAAAGATAGATCAGGTGTACGTAATGCATACGAGAGCCTGTTCATTCGACGTGCAGAGAGGAAAGGCGGTCAGATTAGGCTCAGAGGAAAGGCGGGCCAGACTCATTCATTTCAGGGCTGGAGGCTTATTGATTGTGGCCCACTGGCCAGATATATACGCATCATATGAATCTCTGCTCAACTCGCTGTCTTGTCTGAATCAATCTCAGATAGTTTTAGAAGCACGAATTAGAGATGTGCGATTGCAAAGTACAATTGTGCGCCGGGGAATTTGCGTTGTCAATCGAGAATGTTTGGGGAGGATAAATGGGCATGATCAGTTGCTTGGGAGGGTTTTTGTGAATTTGTATGGAAAAGTTGAAGAGGTGGAGAGCAAAGCGGCAAGGATGGAGAACAAGAGAGGGGAAATGGAGGGGATTATAGCTGGAGTTGATGAAAAAATGGAGAATTTGGAGGCTGAAATTACAGGGCAATTAGATGAATTGGCTGCAATGAAGAAGGAAATCAGGAGTATGAACAATTTTGTGATATGTTGTGGTTTAGGGGGGATTTTAGTGATAGGGGGGATTATTCTTTTTAAATAGGGTTTGGTTTAATTTTCTTTTAATGCTAATTTATTAAGGTTGGTGGGGAAAAGATGTGTTTTTAATTATTAAAGAATCCTGTTTCTTTCCAATTTTATGTGTTTAATTTTGCAATTTATCTCAAAGGTTTGATTGTGATCTCTCATATGTTCTAGAATTTGGTTCAATTGTTGTTATTTTACAAAATTTCCCTCAGTTTTTCAATGAACAGTGAACAAATCAACGAAAATGAAATAAGTGGGTATGGAATATGGATAAATACATACTGAAACTTAATTGCAAAAAAGTTTTTAACATATCTCAATCCCTAATTATGATTAAATTAAGCTAGCAGTAAATAGGCCTCAGTTTGCTACAGGAGACCTTTTAACTCTCAAGTACATTAGTGTTTGGACAGTTAAATTAGTTATTTATTGAATATGTGCCATAAAGTTGAGGATCATGCGTAAATTGCAAAAATATCCCTCCGTGAATAACGAATCGCTTTAATGGAGTAGTTATATGTCTTATAAGAAGGTTAATTTGACACAGTTTTTTGAATTTTAAGAAGGAAGTAGTTCATTTGGTTATTAATGTTGTTAATGTTCATGAATTTACATCGTCTATAATATTCCTATATACCATTTTTCTAAAATATATACCACTTTCGTGAACCTCTATATCCTTTCTTGAAAAATACGTACCTTTCTTTTCATAAAAAGACATACTGAAGCCAATACAATTACAGACCGATTTTTCCAAACTATTCATAAAAGAAAAAATCCATTAAAAGAGGTAATTGAGTAACTGTATCATTTCAATTCAGGCGCCAAAAAAGGATAAAGATCAACTTATAATGCTACTTGCTTGAAGACCACTTCAAGAAGATATTACATGAAAATCATTCATTTTATTAAAATTCTTCTTACAAAAAGTTAATCTGTCATTAACATTTCATTGTTGTACAGAATTTCGTTGTACCAAAAAGAGAAAAGATGTTTCTAACTTTCATCTATCTATCAATCTACAAAAAAGAAAAAATACGCCCAAAATTCGGCATCTTTCTATTCTATACATAGGCTGTACAATTCTTTCAAAACGACCAAGTATCAAGATTCGGTAAAATCATTTGTGTTTTTCATCATTAGCGAAATAAGATATATTCAATGGAAGGTAATAAGATCCATTAGAAGTGTTGACTGCTGAGCTGGCGGTCAACTCACCCAAACAAATCATTTTCTATCTTGCGCCTTTGGGCATTTAATTTAGTATCATGCCCCAAATTACCAACTGCAACAATATAAATATGAAAAACTTCAGAAAAAAGATCTCAAACAGTGAATATTTAATGCTATGCCTTTGAGGAAATATTTGTGAATTAAGTAGGAAAACAAGAAAATAAGACATGAAATTAAAAGGACTAATTAGTATTACCTATTTTAGCAGATTCATGCTTCTGATCTGAGGCCAAAGGTTTATGTAGTAAACTAATATCAGGAAACATGAGAATATTTATAGACCTAACTTGTTTTTTAAGAAAAGGGTCTAAAAAATTAAATCCAAAATTATTTATCCATGTACTTTTGAGCTCTAAAATTGCCGGTATAACGAGCTTCTTTACATTCAAGGAATTAAGTGCCTGCATGTAAAATAATTCATCTCAAATTAGTAGCAAGTCATGTAGACAAAAAAATACAGAAAAATACATCATGTAAAATAATTCAAAATGGAAGTGATAATTAATTAGGCTTAAAAGTTGCGATAAATTACGGATTCAATTCCATTAAGCAAGCGGCGGCACATTCCTTGCTTTCTATACATATCTCTTGTACCAATGAAAGGCATTTCAGCCAGCTTTGCTCCATGAATCCTGTTTCATTTACATAATAAATATTTCAGATTGGTGTAGCCATAATTCTTTTTAATAAATCAACACATAAAAGGGCTCAATGGAAAATTGGAAAGAGAAAAAGATGTAGCTACCTGACAGATGCAACTGAGATAATTTCATCACCATGCTCCAAAACAAACGTATAGAATCCTTCAAAGTTCAATCGATTGAAATTCGATCTGTAACAAAAAACCAACAAAAATTCCCATTCAGCAAAACCTAAATATTACACTCCAACCTTAACGAAAATAAAAATAATTTAAAAATTATCCTTACATACCCATAATTGTAAACGACATTATGAACAAGGTTAATCCCAGCTCGTCTGTCCAGAATCGGCATGAAACACTCATCCATGACATTAAATGCAACAGCTACTTTTGAGTTGCAATTTGCGACATGAGATAGTCTTTGTTGGTACAGTGGTGATGACTCATCGAGCCTTCGTACCAAACTCCATGAAAAACCGTCTTCTATTGAGTTTTTCACTCCTAATAGCCTTTGTAGCTGCCTGTATATCTGTATCATAAAATCATAAAGAAACAGTTATTATATGATATAACTAAATTGAAAAATATATAACTCGTAAGTTACCTTTCTGCAATTCTGCCCACAAAATGAGTTATTTGATGAACTGGCACAAACAGGATCCTTGTCAGGCATACAACCTTGATGATCTACAGGAATTCGCCAAGGCTCGAAATTTAATATTTTACTATTCATAAATGTATCAATGATTGAAAATAAATAAAATAAAATAAAATAAGAGAGACGTACATTTCTGACCGCATTGAAGGCAAGTCAGCAATGTACAAACAGATGCACTTTTTCGAACTTTTTCTTGTCTTTTGTTGCAAAATTTGCACAAACAGTTCATACAATGCCAATCTCCATCAGGAAGCGTCTACAAAATAAAATGAAAAAATCACAAAACAATAACATAAAAACCATTTCATCACAAGTAATTAAAGATCTACTCAAACAAAATCTACCTGAAATCCCAAGCAAGCAGTATGATAAGCGGAAGGACAGCTGTCACACAGCATCAAATCGCCGCCGTCTCCACAAACGGCACACGTGTCGTCGCACGGATCGTCGACACATGTCGCGATCTCACTGAACCCCTTCACTCCTTCCTTTTCCCAAGCTTTTAACAGACATTTCGTCAAAGAGACTCCCAATTCCTCCACATAAATACTTTCGTAAAACCGGTTCTCTTTGCTTCCAGCGTGAATTTCGAATTTCGACAAGCTGAGTATTCTACAGCAGCAATTGCATAGAATTCCGTCTCGCGTAATTCTACCGCCGAGTTTTGAGCTGTTTGTTTTCAAGTCTATGTACTTCACTTTGCAGATTTCCGGAATTACCCCTGAGTCGATGAGCCATGCAAGAACGGTTCTTTTGCCTTCATAATGGGCATAATCGTCAGAAGCAGAGTCTGTCCCATTACTTTTGACTCTTTTCCTCTTGCCCAATTTGGACTTTCTAGAAGGTTCTGGATTCTCATCGTTCCGGTGTTTCTTGTCGTGCAAGTTTCTCTTTACTATAGACTTGCTGTTATTGCACTTTTGGCTCGCTTCAAAAGCGGAATAAGCTTTGGCCATTGACCAGTAATTGGTTCCGTTTGGAGAAATATAGACGGCAATTTTACAGTCTTTGTTTTGACTCGGTCTTGCCTCAATTCTCCAGCCAGCATCAAGGAGCATTTTTCTAACTTGGCCCTTCCAATTTTGTTTAATCTTGTCATGGCTCGAGTTTTCTAAGCTGACCCTTTTTCTGACTGGAATAGAAGAGCTAGAGATTGAGGCACCGTCTCCTCTTCGTGTAAATAATTCTCTCTCTTTCTCCCAATTGTCATTGTTACTTCTTAATTTCTCATGGTTTAATTGTTTCAAGGTTGGTTTGTAGTTTAAAACTCTTGTTCTTTCACCATTTGAGCGCTCAATTTTGGATATTGGACCGGATTCTGCGGTTCGTTCAAAACCATTCGATTTGTATTCACGTCCCCCTTTGAATAAATTCAGTTTCTTATTACTTCGATCAAGCTTCTCAATTCGTTTCCGCTCTTCATTCTCCTTCAGCGTAACATTTGCTTCTTCGGATTCAGAATCGCTATATTGAATAACCAATCGCCTTCTCTTCGCTGGTGGCACTTTCAACGACATTGCAACAGTATCTCTCTTCAAAATCAATTACACGACGCCGTATTGAAAATCGACCACAGAAACGAACTAATCGCGAAATTGAAACGATTCAAGAAGGCTCATAACTCGTTCTTGCAATTTGAGATGAAATACCACAAAATTGAATAACAATTCGTTTAGATTTTCTGAAATGAGGAAAGGTTCTCTGGTTAATTTGAGCAAAATATACGAATAGGAATCTTGGATTAGATTAGACAGGTGGAGATTGAATATAGCTATATCTAAAAGAAGTTGAGATCTCTAAACTAACATGCTGGGTGTTTCAAACGGGCCCGATTTTCAAGCGTGGGTGTAAAGGTGATTGATTCTTCATTTCCCGCCGGATTGAGCTGAAAGGGCACGAGAATTCCGGAATTTGCCAGCGGGGCTGGAAATGAAATGAGAACCAGGATTTGAATTCTCATTTTTGGGACGGGACATCGAATCCTGGTTTTGAAATCATGATTTTATTCTGTTTTAATGAAAAAATTGAATTAATTATGGTGATATTTTTTATATTAAGGATATTTGATATTTCAGTTGAAACTTTGTGTTATTTTTTTTGTAATGTTTGAGATATGATCTTTTTGGCTGAATATGATTGTTATTTTTTTTTTGGCATATATCAATTTTTATTTTATTTATTGAATCATTTCTTTCGAAGTTTTAGTGGAAATCTGGACCGCTAAATTGACAATATATATTTTAATGGATTTCTATATGTGTTGTAAACTATAAAATGACAAAAATCAAAAAATTCACAATTCTGAAGTGAAGTGAGGATCCAGTTCTTTTATCATGTCCATGCCATTTTGTAAGATTTTTTGTTAAATAACTATTATGTTGAATGGACTTTCTAATTGCATATTTGGGTTCATTTGGACTTTTATTTTTAGCATGTATTTAAGACCTTTGACCTAAAGGATAAGACAAGAGTTCATTTTGCATATCGTCATTTTTCTCTCTCCTCTCTTTCTTTTGGCTATCATTAAACATACCAAAAGATGTCTCAAATCCACGTTAAAATTCATGCTTCCGACAAGAAATCCTAACATGTTACTTAATCTTTTTCCTCCTCATACTAAATTCATGCTTGGTTCATCAAACAAACAAGAATAAGATTCGTGGTTTTGACAGTGCCATGGATCATGTTAAACTCGTGATTCTCTTTTAATATTTCTGCTTTGTATATGACACATCATAAGTATTATATAACCAACATCATTGTGATATTACTAACATAAGAAAGCTATGTTAATTCTAATTCTCATTCTCAAGCGTGTTAATACGAGAAGAAACTTTTAAGATATTGGAAGAATTCAAATGATAGATTACTCATTTCAATGTAAAGACGGATCATATGGCATAATAACAAGATTAAACATTTTTTTATGATTCGATGTTATTTTATATTTTTTTCCTGGACATATATATGTATGTAAACTCATGCTTGCTTCATCAAAAGAAGAATAAGATTCATATTTGGTAGTTGGATCATGTTAATTGCATCTTGATCCTCTTTTAATAAGTTTAACATGAACCATCTATCTATTCCATACATCATATTTACACAAGAAAAAATTATTTAACCAAGAGGCGAGATACATTGTGCGACTACTAAAAGAAGCAAAGCCATGTTAATTATCACTCTTTTAACAAGAGATGAACTTAAGACATTGGAAGAGGTCAAATGAAATGAAGAAAAAATTAGCTAGCTAATTAAGAATAGTAGATCTCAGTATTCGTGTATAGGTGGTGTGTTTTGATGTCGGGTGGAATTCTTGTCCTTAAATAAGTTTTTTTTTCTTATTTTATTCAATTTTTTTCTTTTTTGTTTGAGTTGAATCGTTCTGTTAGTGCAGTTAATATTAGCAATTATGAGTTTATTATTTAGAAAAATATATGTCTTATTACTATGTTTGTTAATACTTTGTATATTTTAGTAAGTTTTTCTTTATAAATATTTCTACATTAAACTCAGAAGACAAGTAGTGGCTTAGTTATCCCTCTATAGGCATTGACTACGTTAATATTCATTCCAATTCAATAAAGAATTTTTTTCTTCCAATTCTCTCTTTTATTCTTCTTTTCTTTAATTCTATAACATATTCTATATTTTATTTTAGAATAAACTATACTATGCCTTACAGTCTGGGCCTGAATTACCCTTAGTTTAATTTCAGCCCAAATAATAACCGGATCAGACACAACCCAAAACTCCATATAAACCAAGAGCAGCCTTATTTCTTCTTCTCCTCTCTCTGATCGAACTCTCTTCCTCTCCAAGCAACTCGATCTGCCTTTCATTCCTCTTTCTCTCCGCTCAACCCAGCAAAGAACGCTCGAATCTGCAACAATGGAGTGCGTTTTCGGACTTGTAGGCAAGGACTTCGCGCTGGTCGCCGCTGACTCGTCGGCAGTTCACAGCATCCTCGTGCACAAAACCAACGAGGATAAGATCATGCTTCTGGATTCGCACAAGCTGTTGGGTGCCTCTGGCGAATCTGGTGATCGGTTCGTATTTTCTTTTGTTACTTTTTTTGTGTTCTTTTTGGGTGATTGTTTAGTTTTTTGGGTTTATGTGTAGACTGAGTTTTTGCATATTTAGGGGAAATTGGTAAGATTTGTTTTAATTGATTTGAAAGGTAAATTTCAGTTTTAATTGGTAATATTTGTTTTGCAATCAGAAAAGAAGAGTTTATTTAATGTAGCAAAAAGGGTAATTGCATCAAAGGAATAACTGGTAATGATTTATCAAACTAAAACCTGATATATTGTGTACAAAAAATCGAAATAAACATGGGGTTAATTTTGCTGTTCAAAAACTCCAGTTCATCTTTTAACCCTAAAGTAGCATAACTCTAATTGATATGGCAACAAATTTAGTACAAAACAAATTGAATTAACTGTAATCATACTGGTTGTAGGCTTGTACCATATTTCTTTTTATTTCTTCTTCACTTGTTTGCAATTTAACTGTATATTATTTTATGTGTGTGTGTACAGAGTGCAGTTCACAGAATACATACAGAAGAACATTCATCTGTACGAGCACCGCAACGGCATTTCTCTCTCCACCCATGCTGCTGCCAATTTCACTCGCAATGAGCTCGCCACTGCACTCAGAAAGGTAACCTTAAACCCTTCAAAAAACCCTTAAACCCTTGTTGTTTGTCTGGTAATCTTCATCCCGTGTTATGCCAACTCATTCTCCAACCAATACCTGAACTTGTTTTATATTACAATATAAGCCCCCCAAATTAGTATTCACCTCAATTATATGTTTTGTATAATTTTCTCCGTATTTTAATTTGCCCCCTATTTCCTAATAATTAGTTTGCATATCTGGTCATGGGTTTACAAATCCATGAAAGCTTACTTTAGTTTATTCACTTACATGCTTAGATTTAACAGTTACTTTCCCATGTACCAATTTGGTTTAGCTAACAGAACCAACAGGAAAAAACATAAAAATGATGACCAATGCAAATGTTACAATAATACATTTTCTTTATCTTTTTATCCAGAACCCGTACTCCGTCAACCTGTTAATGGCGGGCTACGACAAGCGCACGGGCCCATCGCTCTACTACATCGACTACATCGCGACGCTCCACAAGATCGAGAAGGGCGCGTTCGGCTACGGCTCGTACTTCTGCCTCTCGCTGATGGACCGCCACTACCGCGCCGACATGTCCGTCGAGGAGGCCGTCGATCTGATGGACAAGTGCATTGCGGAGATCCGGACCAGGCTCGTGATCGCGCCGCCGAATTTCGTTATTAAGATTGTGGATAAGGACGGCGCCAGGGAGTACGCGTGGAGGGAGTCGGTTAAGAGTGATTAGGGTTATGTGGGGTGGGTTATGTGTTTTTTTTTTGTTGTGTTTGGACCCTCTAATTGCATATTTGGACTCATTTGGGCTTTTATTTTTAGTATGTATTTAAGACCTTTGACCTAAAGGATAAGACAAGGGTTCATTTTGCATCTCTTCATTTTTCTCTCTCATCTCTCTCTTTCTTTTGGCTACCATTAAAGACACCAAAAAATGTTTCAAATTCACGTCAAAATTCACGCTTCCGACAAGAAATCCTAACATGTTACGTAATCTTTTTCCTCCTCATACTAAATTCATGCTTGGTTCATCAAACAAACAAGAATAAGATTCGTGGTTTTGACAGTGCCATGGATCATGTTAAACTCGTGATTCTCTTTTAATATTTCTGCTTTGTATATGACACATCATAAGTATTATATAACCAACATCATTGTGATATTACTAACATAAGAAAGCTATGTTAATTCTAATTCTCATTCTCAAGCGTGTTAATACGAGAAGAAACTTTTAAGATATTGGAAGAATTCAAATGATAGATTACTCATTTCAATGTAAAGACGGATCATATGGCATAATAACAAGATTAAACATTTTTTTATGATCCGATGTTATTTTATATTTTTTTCCTGGACATATATATGTATGTAAACTCATGCTTGCTTCATCAAAAGAAGAATAAGATTCATATTTGGTAGTTGGATCATGTTAATTGCATCTTGATCCTCTTTTAATAAGTTTAACATGAACCATCTATCTATTCCATGCATCACATTTACACAAGAAAAAATTATTTAACCAAGAGGCGAGATACATTGTGCGACTACTAAAAGAAGCAAAAGCCATGTTAATTATCACTCTTTTAACAAGAGATGAACTTAAGACATTGGAAGAGGTCAAATGAAATGAAGAAAAAATTAGCTAGCTAATTAAGAATAGTAGATCTCAGTATTCGTGTATAGGTGGTGTGTTTTGATGTCGGGTGGAATTCTTGTCCTTAAATAAGTTTTTTTTTTCTTATTTTTTCAATTTTTTTCTTTTTTGTTTGAGTTGAATCGTTCTGTTAGTGCAGTTAATATTAGCAATTATGAGTTTATTATTTAGAAAAATATATGTCTTATTACTATGTTTGTTAATACTTTGTATATTTTAGTAAGTTTTTCTTTATAAATATTTCTACATTAAACTCAGAAGACAAGTAGTGGCTTAGTTATCCCTCTATAGGCATTGACTACGTTAATATTCATTCCAATTCAATGAAGAATTTTTTTCTTCCAATTCTCTTTTTTATTCTTCTTTTCTTTAATTCTATAACATATTCTATATTTTATTTTAGAATAAACTATACTATCAAGTTTATTTGTTAAAAGATAAAAAGCTGACATCAATTGCTCAAACAGCAACACTAGTTAATGCAACATAAGAACCATTCATTTAATGACTTTTGGCAATGATTAACAAGTCAAGGGCAAAAAATGGCTGGATGGTCACCTAATTATATAACGTTCAATAATTAATTCAAGCAAGCATCAGCATCACAATCTGATTCACATTGATTAATTAGTCAAGAGGGGACTGGATGGTCACCTAGTTATATAACATTCATGATTTATGGGGTAAAGTATAACTGATCATTTGGATAGAGGTGTTCAAATTCGATTAGATAGTTTCCATTTTGAACTGAATTAATTTTGGTCCAATGGTTTGGCTATGTTTTTTTTTTTGAGACAACTCACGATTATTGAGTTTGTTTAAATTTGCTAAATATTAAGTTAAATGCGTGCACTTGTATTTAGATATTTTCCAAATTTAGAGCAGCCTTATTTCTTCTTCTCCTCTCTCTGATCGAACTCTCTTCCTCTCCAAGCAACTCGATCTGCCTTTCATTCCTCTTTCTCTCCGCTCAACCCAGCAAAGAACGCTCGAATCTGCAACAATGGAGTGCGTTTTCGGACTTGTAGGCAAGGACTTCGCGCTGGTCGCCGCTGACTCGTCGGCAGTTCACAGCATCCTCGTGCACAAAACCAACGAGGATAAGATCATGCTTCTGGATTCGCACAAGCTGTTGGGTGCCTCTGGCGAATCTGGTGATCGGTTCGTATTTTCTTTTGTTACTTTTTTTGTGTTCTTTTTGGGTGATTGTTTAGTTTTTTGGGTTTATGTGTAGACTGAGTTTTTGCATATTTAGGGGAAATTGGTAAGATTTGTTTTAATTGATTTGAAAGGTAAATTTCAGTTTTAATTGGTAATATTTGTTTTGCAATCAGAAAAGAAGAGTTTATTTAATGTAGCAAAAAGGGTAATTGCATCAAAGGAATAACTGGTAATGATTTATCAAACTAAAACCTGATATATTGTGTACAAAAAATCGAAATAAACATGGGGTTAATTTTGCTGTTCAAAAACTCCAGTTCATCTTTTAACCCTAAAGTAGCATAACTCTAATTGATATGGCAACAAATTTAGTACAAAACAAATTGAATTAACTGTAATCATACTGGTTGTAGGCTTGTACCATATTTCTTTTTATTTCTTCTTCACTTGTTTGCAATTTAACTGTATATTATTTTATGTGTGTGTGTACAGAGTGCAGTTCACAGAATACATACAGAAGAACATTCATCTGTACGAGCACCGCAACGGCATTTCTCTCTCCACCCATGCTGCTGCCAATTTCACTCGCAATGAGCTCGCCACTGCACTCAGAAAGGTAACCTTAAACCCTTCAAAAAACCCTTAAATCTTCATTATTACACTAATTCAAGACCCAACCAACGCCTGATTATATTTTGTATTAAAATAAGTGTCCCAAAGTAATTGTGGTACAAGTACAACTTCCTGTAATGTATAACTAAAGTCACTTCAATTTTGTTTGTATAATATGCCCCTTATTTCCTAATTGTAGACTTTTTTTTTAGAAGGGATAAATGAATTTTAGTTCTGTACTTCAATTGGGTTGCGATTTAGTCCTTGTACTACTGATTTAAACTTTTCAATCCGTGTATTATTAAAACATGCACGATTAGTCCTTAGTTAGGGACTAACCATGTGCACAATCCTATAAACTACATGGACAAAAAAGTTTAAATCCGCATTACAAGGACCAAATTGCGACCCAATTAAAGTACAAGGACCAATCCTGCATTTATCCCCTTTTTAAAATTGCATCATGAAAGATGTTACATAACACAACGAAATACTAATTCCCTTTCATAAATTTATTTAATCAGAATCCGTATTCCGTCAACCTGCTGATGGCGGGCTACGACAAGCGCACGGGCCCATCGCTCTACTACATCGACTACATCGCGACGCTCCACAAGATCGAGAAGGGCGCGTTCGGCTACGGCTCGTACTTCTGCCTCTCGCTGATGGACCGCCACTACCGCGCCGACATGTCCGTCGAGGAGGCCGTCGATCTGATGGACAAGTGCATTGCGGAGATCCGGACCAGGCTCGTGATCGCGCCGCCGAATTTCGTTATTAAGATTGTGGATAAGGACGGCGCCAGGGAGTACGTGCGGAGGGAGTCGGTTAAGAGTGATTAGGGTTATGTGGGGTGGGTTATGTGTTTTTTTTTGTTACTTTGAATAATGCTCAAAGGACTTAATAACAAGATTGACCATTTTTTTTATATGCTGTAATGTTATTTTGAGGCTAATTAGGTATAATTGCGAGTAATTGAGTATCGAGGCTAATTGGGTTTTACTTACTTCCAATGAGGTTAGCTTCAATAATGTCGAGCTGTTTGGGACTAGATATTATGTTGTTTAAGTTGTGGGATTTTGGGTTGAGTCCTATGTAATGGCATGAAATAAAATTGTCTGATCTTTTCTCAATTTTTTCTTCTGTTCTTCTAGTTTTTACATATGGAATCCCTCACCTAAGGAGGTAAAAGAAGCTATTGAGATACAAGGAGAAAGAAATGAAATTTGTGTATGTGTACATGGATATTATTTGGCTTGGAGTGTATATGGAATTTGTATGTGCTTGTATAGATATGTTTTTGTAGTGTTTATGATATGGGGTGTTTATGGAAGTTCCACTAAAATATCATCTCAAAGTTACACTATATTTACATTACAAATATATGATATATAATTTCATTCATTCCCGTTCAGTTCGGTAGAAATTTTCCATTGATACACAATAAAATTTGATACATTCATATCTACTTCCATTCAAACAAAATTCAATTTCATACATTCATACATACACAAACCCAGTTCAAACCTATATAAATTCTAAATTTTTTTTTTAAGTTTAAATTCTAATTTTCTAAACATAATCCAAAACTATTAAACAATCTATACAAAGTCACGAAATAATTCAGTTCAAACTCTTCGCATTCATAAATCATCAGGCGCGGTTTGGTGTCACGAATCTAAAGCTCCCTAGAAATGATGACACGAAGAGGAGAGATAGAGAGAGAGAGAGGGAGAGAGAGAGAGAGAGAGAGAGTCTGATCAGCACAAAGAGGAAGGAAAGGGGAGGGAGACGGGATCTGATAGGCGAGAAGAGAGGGGAAGGACTGACGGAGACACTCCGTAGAAAAAAGGGGGCAAAAATCGGAAAAGAAAGAAGAGATGAGCGACCGGTTAATTTTATTTGACAAAACTACCCTTTATGTTTGGATGGCTAAGATTTAATCGATCAAAATAAAAAGTAAATTTTTGGATGTATGGAAGATGAGCTCTTCTTTTTTTTTTTCCAGTTTTGATTCAGTTTTTAACTCCTAATGGTACAAACCGATAGCATATGATACATTTAATGTTAATACTTAATTAATTTAATTAATTCTTTAGATATTTGCTATAAAGGGGAGGATCATGCCTGAAATTTCAAAGAGGTCCTTCCATGAATAAAAAATAGGTCTACTCGAGAAGCTTCTGGATTTAGGATTCATTTTATATACTATATTTATTAAAAAAAATTATGCACAGTTGGAAGTATATAATGGGTCTGTATTAAAAAAAAAAAAATGGGTCTGTATTGGAATCAAGGATAAATCGGAAGTTTAACTTTTTTTCTAGGACATTAAGAAAATTTTCCTAGAAAGTGAAGAGTAAGATAATAATAATAATAACTTTTTTTCTGGTCATTGGACAATAATCTCTTCAACATATGCATCTGTAACAACGGGTTGAGTAATTTTCTTGTTACAGGCCAGAGTTAAAATTTTGGGCCAATCAGTATTTTTCTCAGAGACCTGTAAAATTGGGCCTTTGAATAAATATGTTATAAAAAAAAATTGATAAAATTTGGAAAGGGCTTAGAAATCTTTCTTCCAAATGTGATTTTATTAAAAACTAAATATTTACAATGTATTATAAAATTGTTTATAATTATTTTTAAAGATTATATAAATACTAAAATATAGTTAGTTACACTAAAATAATATATAAATATAATATAAAAGAACATATAAATTATAGACATAACAAGGATAATGTAACAAAACGGTAGTTAAAATGGAATGATATATAAGAAGGAATAAATAGTATATGCCACAGAGGATCTGAACTGAAAGCCATTAGAGCTGAGCTGAGCTGAGGATGATACTTTGCACGGTCTACGAAGCAAGATCTAATGCAAAGCAAAGCAGATGGTCAGTGGAAGGAAGAAGGATCCAGCCTCGAATTTCTCATTAGTTTTTTTAATCTTTTTAATAAATAATTTTCATGATTGGATGAGATGAACCTTTGATCAAAGACTCATATCCTCTCCGGTTTCAGAAACAATGGATGTGTATATGAAGGAAAATCCACAAAAAAAAAAAAAAATGGAATTCAAACTATTTTATTGTAATGCTATTAGATTTTTTTTAATTTTTTTTATTAATGCACTAATATACAAAACAATTTTTGTATTGACCCTCAATTTCATTGTAAAATATACGACTCAATATGTTTCATGTCCCGTTTTAAAAAAATATATATGTTTCATGTCCATTCCTCAAGTTTAAAAAAAATTGTTGGATGAGAAAATATATTAAAGTATGTGATTAAGAAGTTGATCGATTAAAATCATCCTTCATTATCATATTATAATTTTATTATTAATTTGTCATATTTTTGAATTGATATAAGATGTGATTTTGTTATAGATTCGAATATAAACTATTTTTTTTTTGTTTTCTTTCATGAGCTTATATGTAATCAATATATTTATCTTCTTAAGTCCTTAATGAGAAATATATTGTAAAGAAATAAAGAAAAAAAAAATACTCCCAACTAATTGATACATTATGATTTGAACCCTCAACCTCCAGTATATTAATTAAGATACTCAATGATCATATTAGGGGATCATTTGCAAATATTTTTATTTTTAGTTTAATTGAATTGAATATTAGAAATCTATACCAACTCTTGAACAAATAGAAGTGCAATTGACAGGTCAATTAGTTTGAATCAACTGGAGAAAAGTTACACCAGGTTTATGGTCTCAACAAAATGGAGTTCAATTGTACAAACAAGATCCTAAACTAGCGCAACCCATGCATGTATTATTTCATTTAATAGTCTAAACATAGACTGACTTAATTTTAATCAAGCCCTAGATTACACTCTGTTCCTCAGGCAGATTCCTTGATCTAAACAATGGAACCCTATTCCTGTCTTACAATGCCTTATTTCCTCATTTTGGGAGAGAGAAAAAATTATGATAATTGTATTTAAGGATAAAAAAAAAGTCCTCTTTACCCCTTCATTCAAGAATGACACTTAACAAGATAATAGAGGTAAAAAAAATTGGGATATTGATGAATTAAAAAATGAATCTATTTTAATGACCAAAATGTTATTTTTATTGTAATATGTTTAGATGAAAACTAGCGAATAATTATGTATTAATAATATGGAATGATAACATAAAAATATATTATCATTAAATACATTCAATTAACATATAATAAAGTAAAAATAAAGTAAAAACATTATTAAAATATTATTATTATTATTATTATTATTATTGCATACTTATTTTATTATAAATTATATTTAAATATGTTATTAATTATTGTATTATATATAACTTGCTGATATAATTATTGTGCATGAAATATATATTATATAGTGTTTAAATATATTATATAATAACTAATTGTATACTAATGTTAGAAATTATAGATTATATACTAATATTATATTAATTATTTAACGCACTATTTCTTAATTATAGATGCTAAATGGTATTTTGTAAAAAAAAAGAGGGATAAGAAAAAAATGTATAACTTCCTTCCCACTTTTTATCCCTATATTCCTTATTATCCATTCTAATTTTTTATGTGTTGACAAAATATAGAAAGATAAATTAGTTTATCCCTTCCTTATCCCTCGTTCAAAGATTGGCTTAGAGAGTAGATTTTGGAGGTTTGTAATGGCTAGAGGGGGCAATTTTCTTGTTGTGGAAATTCTAGGAAGGATATATGTCATATTTCTTCTAGAAAACCAGCCAATTGATTAATCAAATTCAAAAATCAATCAGGGTTGCATGCCTAAACCGAAACCAATGCTTCTCATCTCTTCCCAAAACAAGAAAATGATATTATCAAGACATTTTACATACCCCAATACAAAAACTCTTTAAATTATGTGCCCCAATAAATAAAACTCACTTTGTGTATAAAAACGGGCATACAAGTTTTTAAAACAAGAAAATTTTAATTGAAATAATAAAAACAAGAAAAATGGATGGGGGACAATAATCCATAAGTCCCAAGCATTAATGAACATTGAACAAATTACCAAACATGCTCACACATCATTTTGATTTTCACAATATTGCAAGTGTTGTTTTGTTAGCACTAGGAAACAAATTAGAGAATTGGGAAAATAATCTTTGGTGTAAGATAGTGTTTAACCATAGATAAAGACATCGGAAATCACGATTAGCCAAATCTGACCTTAAATCGATACTTCAATAAAATATAATAAATAATTTATTTTGAAATAATATATATGTATATGTATTTGTAGTCCATGCAGTTAGGTAACCACACTATAGTTATCATGTTATGATTTACCACATAGAAAAGAGAAAGTGAAAGATTGTCAAGAGATACAAAGTTCAAAAAAAAATGTTTTTTGAATAAATTTTCTAAATCACACTTCAGTCCAATAACATAAATATTTGTTTTAAAATACTATACAGATATTTGGGCCTAGTCGTAGAGGGCTTGTTTAGAAATGGGCTCTCTTAATAACAATACAATATATATTTTATACAATTTTACATAATACATTTTTACTCAAACTTATAAACCAACAAATCTTCATTTATTTATCTAACTCTGTTTTCAAGATCCATTAATTTAAAGCAGGGTGGCATTATCTGCGTATTTTAATCACTCTGGTTGGAACGAGAGTGAAGATAAAAGGGGAAGAAAGAGGCAGTGAAATAGCCAGAAGCCTTTTACTTTCTTTTTTTCCTCAACGATTCTTTGTTTACAATACAACTGTGTATGACTAGTGCAGTGAGAGTGAAAGTAAAAGAGGATCAGATCAAACAAACCACTTCTTCCTTCTTTCACTTCTCTGTCTCTTTGCTCAGTTGCCCAAATTTTCATTTCCAAATTCCATCTTATAGGAAAAATTCTGGGAAGGAAACGGTAAATATTGTTAGTGTGGATTAGAAAGCGGGCCCTTTTCCCCAATTGGCCTTCTTGGTCTCTCTAATTGGCCTCCTTTCACTCTGTAAGCACTTGCAAAAGGGAATTTTATTGTACCAATCCAGCATTGTCATGCCATTGTAGAGTTGGAGTGTTTGAATGTTCAGTATTCTGATTTTTCTTCGATTTGGTCTTGCGGGTTAATGTTTGTTTCTTTTTCTTCTTCTCCATTGGTATATTTCTATTGAAAGTTGAACCTTGGGAGGTGAAAAAGGAAGCAAGTAATCACTGTGCTAAGTGGGTCTTTATCTCTTTTTGGACTTTATTTTCTTACCAAGTATTGCTCAGAGACAGAAACTGTTTCACTGCGCCAATGTACTGCTCCATTTCTCACTAAAATATAATTTGTCCCACTTTCAATCGAGAGAGAGATAGAGATCCCTGTGCGGGAGCTGTATGAAGAGGCTCTGAAACAATGAGAACTGAAAATTCAAAGAAAAGCAAGGTTCGTTATAGAAATTTGAGTTGATTTTTATTTTCATTTTGATCCCCTTTTAATTTCAGAAAATTGCTGACATGATTTTTTTTTTCGATTTTGTTTGAGAAGCTCTCATGGTCTAAATCTTTTGTGCGAAAATGGTTCAATGTTAAGAACAAAGCTCAAGACTTTCATGCAGATAATATTGCGGGCAAAGGTATGGATCTAGTCAAATTATTAATTTGACTAATCATTCTATTTTTATTTTTTTTTTGGGTTTTTTCTCAAACTTTTCTGTAATATTGTCACTACTTTTTATGCACAATCTGACCCTTATTTGTGATTTTGGGTTCTAATAATCTTTGGCTTCTTTACTTGATTTGTACACTCAAGCTTCTGAGTTTTGATGCAAAGTTGTACTTCCAAGTCTCAATCGAGCCACTTTTCTCTTTTATTTTTCTCTTTTTCTTTTTCTTTTTCTTTTTTCTCCCTTGTGATTCTAAAACTCTGTTTGATTCATTGTTCAGAAAAAGAAGCTCAAATCAGTACTGATTTCTCAGAAAAAGAAGCATTCACACCTAAAAAAATCAGAACTGGTACATTTAAATTATTTTTGTCCTTAATTGGTTTTAAAAATCTTGCAATGAAATTTTAATTAGTTTTTATATTTCAATTTATCCCACAGAAAAATCTTCCAAACGGTACAATTGGGGTAGAAATGAGTATGATGTGGCTCATATCACAGATGTACAAGATTATAAGTAAAAATATTCTTTTTTCCGTCTTTCTTTCTTTGTTTAATTCATATAGATGAACTATTTTTCATATTTTTTTACTTATTTTTCTTCTTTTATTGTAGGATATTTGTTTCTACATGGAATGTGGGAGGCAAATCACCGAACCGAAATCTGAATTTAGACGATTGGCTTAATTCTTCTCCTCCAGCCGATATTTACGTTTTAGGGTCTGTATTTTTCCATAATTTAAAAAAACATCAACTTATTTTATTTCTTCCAAACCCTAAAAAACGAACTCACCCAAAAAAAAAAATCAATTTTTTTTTCTAGGTTTCAAGAAATAGTTCCATTAAACGCTGGAAATGTGCTGGGTACGGAATCCAACGTACCGGCCAAAAAATGGATTTCTCTCATCCGTACCACTCTCAACAAAAACAAATTCCCTCAAAACGGTACCGGTTCGGACCTGTACCGCACAACCTCTCCCGTACCGGTACCGGTCGCTGAGCTGGATGCGGATTTCGAGGCGTCGAACGCCACGTCATCGAATCACAGACGGTCTTTTCAGTACCAGAATTATTTCAGTCGGAGTCTCAGAATGGAGAATTCTGAGAATAATTATCAGCCTAAATTAGAGAGGAGATTTAGCGTGTGTGATTTTGATTCTTCGTCTGGATTCGGATCGAGACGGAGCGATTTTGATTCGTCGAGTTTTAGGTTTAATTTGAATAACGGGTCGTCAGATGAAGAAGATGAGTGTTCAAATTTCGCGCCGATTGAGGAGAGAGAGGGCCAATTTGGGAATTCTAGGTATATTTTTCGAATTATTTTGTATTTAATTTGTGAAAATGACTCAATTACCTTGATTTAATATGTAATTTTTTGTAGGTATTGTTTGGTGGCGAGTAAACAGATGGTCGGTATATTTCTGACGATTTGGGTAAGAAGTGAGATAAGAGACGACGTGAGAAACATAAAGGTGTCTTGTGTTGGTCGAGGCTTAATGGGCTATCTTGGAAATAAGGTAAAAAGAGGGACCATTTTGCAAAACTTCCCCAAAAATAACTAATAGTTCATATTTATGTCAAACAAGAAAAAGATAAAAATCTACTCTCACTAAAAACAACTCTGTTCATTTCAATTGATGATATATAAAAAACTGACACGTATATATTTTACAGGGGTATTTAAGTAATTTTATAATTGAGAATATTTCAAAATTGTAACTTGTAATTTTAATTTCTTAAGGGGTCTATTTCAATAAGCATGTCGCTGCACGAGACGAGCTTCTGCTTCGTCTGCTGTCATTTGACGTCAGGAGAGAAAGAAGGCGATGAATTGAGAAGAAATTCTGACGTTTTTGAGATTCTGAAAAAGACGAGATTCCCTCGCGTTCATGGCGCTGCCGATTTAACCTCGCCTCAAACTATCTTAGACCATGAGTATGAAAATTTGATCATTGAATTTTGTTATTTTTATCATTATTTATTATTTATTATTTATTATTATTATTATTACTATTATTATTATTATTTTATTATTATTATTATCATTATTTTATTATTATTAGTTATTATTATTATTATTATTGTTGTTGTTGTTGTTGTTGTTGTTGTTGTTGTTGTTGTTGTTGTTATTGTTGTCACTATTATTATAATTATTGATTTTGAGATGTTTTTTTTAATTCAGTCGGGTCATATGGCTAGGAGATTTGAATTACCGAATCGCCCTTTCGTACCACTCCACCAAGGCTTT
Source organism: Juncus effusus (assembly GCA_027726005.1). Classification (NCBI taxonomy): domain Eukaryota; kingdom Viridiplantae; phylum Streptophyta; class Magnoliopsida; order Poales; family Juncaceae; genus Juncus; species Juncus effusus. The sequence continues at coordinate 955,272 of CM050909.1, forward strand.
GGTTGAGATGCATAACTGGAAACAGCTCTTGGAAAAAGATCAAGTAACTTAATTAAGATTAAAAACATTTTCTTATGCTAAGTATTTCTATGTTCATTTATTTATTTATTATTATTTTTTTTTTTAAAAACAGCTTAGAATAGAGAGAAGGTTTGGTCGAGTTTTTGGTGGATGGAAGGAAGGAAGAATTTATTTTCCGCCGACTTATAAATACTCAAATAATTCCGATCGGTATTCTGGCGACGATTTAAACACAAAGGAAAAACGAAGAACACCCGCATGGTAGTAAAAATAAAAAATAATGAATAATAATTAACAAAAATAATTTCAATAAATTCTAATTATTTAATTAATTTATTTTTTTTAAAGGTGCGATAGGATTTTGTGGTACGGAAGGGGATTGAACCAGATTTGTTATGTGAGAGGCGAAAACCGGTTTTCTGACCATAGACCGGTTTATAGTTTATTTAACGCGGATGTGGAAATAATTAGATGGACTCGGTTCAGGAGAAATAATATGATGTACTATAGCTCTAGAGTTCAGGTTGAGGAGCTCTTGCCTTACCCACATACGTACCGTGACCTAAATTTGTATTGTTGAGAAGATAAGTTGATTTGTTTATTAAGGTAAACTTTTTTGTTCCTTTATTATGATTGTTTTTGTTGTTGTTTGTACATACAAGTTTATGAATTCCCTGTTTTTGTTTTGATGCAGGTTAGTATAAAATACATGAGTAGCAAATTAAGGGCTGTAAATTTAGTTAAGAGTTGAGAAGAAGATTAAATCGTTTGGGCAAATTAGATTTTTTGAATTGGTACGTTAAAATTTTAATCCAGAGAGCTAATAAATCGGTGTTTTTTTATTTATTTGTTTTACATATTTTCTAATGTTTTTCATTATTTATTTTGTTGTTTGAATCCAGATAAGGAGAGGCGATTTGTGCAACTAACTTAATTAAAGGTTTTAACTCTTAAAACTCTTTTGACTTTAAAGTGTGATTTCTTTTCATTTTGTTTGCATTTTCTGAAGCTAATTAATATATATTTTTCTATTACAGGATAATGGATGAAATTTTGTGACTAACCAATCTATCTAGCCAAGGAGTAATATTGTGCATAATAAATCGTTTTACTAAATATACGACTAAAAAACCTGCTCGATTTAGTATAATACTCTTGTTGGATGAATTTTAATTGTTTTCAAGTTATTATTGTGCAACACGACAGATTTCTGTAGCAGAATTGGTGCTGTGAAAAAGGTTGAAGTGTGAATGTAATGTATGAAAGAATTCAAATCATGTGAATAGTACTTGTTCTGTTATACAAACTTTGCAAAATTAATAGAGTGGGGGTCTATAGTGTACTTGTACTATGAATGAATGAAGTTTTTATGTGCTCAATTTTTTTTATTTGTAAAAGTTGTATTTTTTTTTAATTTGAAGATATAATGTTTTGTCTCACGGTGGGCGTTAATCAGGAATCTTCACATACTACGATCGAATTAGTAATATATTGTAAATTATAATTGAGAAAAATTTAACCAAGAAAAATGATAATCAAGCATTGAATAAGTATATTTGTTCCTAGTATATCAATGCAGGGATATGAAATGTAACAAACAAACTCTGTTAAAGCGATTAATTACTTTTTTTATTTCAAAAGCAATTAATTACTTGACCACTCCACTTATGGCATAAATGATGATTCAACCAAATGAGAAATGGCTTGTTAATAATTAGTAGTTATCTCATAATTAAGATAAGTTGGTGAATGAAACACAAGAACCGACATGTCAGAAAGAAACCCATACATAACATGCATGCTGAACTAATCCATATGCTTTGCATCGAAATTCTTCTAAATTTGAAAACAAAAAAATAATTGAAAAAAAGTAATTCTTCTGAATTTACCACGGACACTGATTAAGTCTACATATTTTATATTTATCAACAATTGTTAGCACCGGCCTTATGTAGTTATATATACGTGCAAATTATAATATGCAATCTAAACTTTTTGAGGCGAAATAGAAGAAATTCATCGAGATGTGGCACAGCTTGAGGTATATGATGATATCAATAATATATAAATTGGGAATTGGGGGACTAGTTTTGTTTAATAATTCGGAACAAGTATTATATGTTTGAAGTGAATGGTATATTAACATTCTATCTAACAAAAAAGAATTCGTTTCCAAGTAATTTTTTTATTTAGATCTAAATAAAAATTTATCAGCATAGGGATTAGGAGTACTCTCGGTAGTTCTCTCCTCTGTATTTTAGTTTTCATTTTCTTTATATCATTAATAAACTAAATATAATTCATTACGAAATATTAATTCTTACATAGCACAAGGCAAATTTATGTTCATTTGCATAAATTAGGAGAAATAAATGAAGTCAAGCTGCATGCGCGTGCGGGCGTGCCGTGCATTGGCATCCATGCACGCACGTATTAAATAACTTGATCCAATCTAGCTGAATTTCAAATCATAAGCACAGTACGTACGTATTAATACGTTATATATACGTAAAGCTATAGAGTGACGCATGCATTGTGCAGCTAGCCTGATCTGCATTGCATCCGTGTTGTATATATATAGTTGATCTGAGTCTCAGATTGACTGCCACGTGCTACTGATTCTTAACTCTTAATTTGGGAAATTAATGGCGTTGGTTTGGAATTGTGTATGTGACCTTTGCGTGTTGCAGCAGGTTGTCAGGCTGAACTCAGACCTAGGACGAGGGATGGAGTTGAGTAACTGCACTGAACAGAGAGAGAGAGAGAGATATATAAGAGAGAGAGAGAGAGAGAGAGAGAGAGAGAGAGAGAGAGAGAGAGAGGTATTCAGTTCAAGGTATGATTTGATGGTGATTCAAAATGGTACTGCTCATTGGGTAGTGAATTCGAATCTACTGTGCTGTGTATCTTTCTTTCTTGCTGAAGATTGATTAAAAAGGGACGTTTGTACGGTAAGAAATGAGAAGGCTCAAACTGCAACACCAGTTTGTATTATGTGTGATATATATCTCAAAATATTTTTCCAATTCCGATATAACTGTTGTTATAAAAATGTAAGGACATTGTAACGTAATTTATACAAATGATAAACATCTATTTCTAATCAAACTAATTTAATTTTAAAAGTACAGTGTATATTATAATTCCTAACATTCAATTCATTTTTTTTTTTTTTGATAAATTGAAGTAGGTTTAAAGACCTACATTCAATGCTGTATTAAAGAATGCTTTAAAAAAAATTGCTGCCTTACAGAAAGAAAGGTCTTACAAGTATTTACTGTCAACAGAGAAAAAAATTGAAAAAAAGGGAATTGAAAGAACATGGAAATACACAGAAGAGGAAAAAAGCTAGAAAAAAATAAAGGCAAAAAGAAGGAAAGAAAATAAACTAGAAATAAAAACAAAAAACGAAAAATAAGAAAATAAAATTAAGAAACCATTTTTTTAGGAAATAGCTCCAGGTTATACCTGAGAGCCCACAGTTATATTAAATTTAGGGTTTTAAGAGTTCATTATAATTTAAATAGAAGAAACTATTTTTAAGAGAAGCCAATCTTGAACCCTGAACATTCAATTCATCTATGTAATGCAAACATTATGAAATCAAATAGAGTGATTAGTTGGGTAGAGGCAGACTTTTTGGATAAATAGATATTATAACTGATTGGTTAATATATAATATATAAATATATAATTTAGTTATTGATATCATATATTACAAATTACTAATTAACTAATCTATGCATTTTTTTTTCTTCACTAAATGCATTTTGGTCTTTCCCAGAAAAAATGTTTGTTAATTCAAAATAATCCCAATATCTTATCTCTATTATCTTGTCAAGAAAAGATGGAATCTGATCCCTAACTAAAGGTATTCTAACTTATCCTCTTTCCAGACCAAAAAAACTACAATGGGTCAAATTTCCCCGTTCAATGATATATTTTCGTTTTGGGCCATGTCACAGGCCCAACCTTCCAACGGCCCTCTCTCTCAAAAAAAAAAAAAAAAATAGTACTGAAACATAAGAAGCAACAAATGAATCAATTCCTGTGACTTCAATACCCAATCCATTCTGTACCAGTACGGCAGTACCTTCATGAGGATAATGAAATCATTGACATCATGCATTTGTAGAGTTTTCCTCTGATTTTCCCAAATTAACTCTATTTTGAGGTCTCAATCCTGTTATTAAGCCTCAAACAGCCCCAAGTAAGCCAGATGCAAATATACTTATATACCTCATGTTCATCCAGTTTCGGATCATTTAACCTGCAATTTAACAATGTACCCTCACTTATAGTTAAGGTTTCCATTTCCGACGAAGAATTACACATGATTATGAATTTCCCTGTTTATATTGACCCAGTGCAGACCGATTTTGCTTCAGCTTTTGTTGGATTATTATCACCTGTCAGAGAAACGGTTGCGACAGCACTTGCATTTTCTACTCCCAAATCTCTTATTATTTGTTAGGTATATAATGATGATTGATCCAGAAAGGTTTGATATTTATACTATAGTAATTGGTTCAGTTATTATCTGATCTTGGTTCAAAACGACCTTAGATTTTTGTTGATTGTACCTTCAGTTAAGCACATGGCTAAAATCGCGATGCAGATCAGAAATGTTCAGGTTAGCTATTTTATGAACAAATTGCTATAAATGGAGAAATATGACCAATTGTCTTGTTTACCAATTAGTTTCGTCTGACAATTTTTCATTTTTTTCAATGTTTACATTGCAATGAGACTTGGCCAGAAAATGACCTGATCTATGAACATCAAAATCTTGTTCAATTGTTCAAAGTTTGTGGATACATTTAGGATTTCTTTTTCCCCTTTTTTAATTAATTAGTTGGTTGAAAGTTTTTTTTTCTTTTTGATGAAGAGGAGTAGGATTAGTTGGTTGTAAGTTTGTATCTTGTAAGCCTGTTGGTGTTTTGGCTTCCAAAAGCCGATGCGGCTAGTGATTTACCTAATGTAGTTCAATTCCCAAATAAGTTAATTGAAAAAAAAGGCAGAAAAGCTAAATCAAAATGGCAACGCAGAAGCTGCTCTTAAGTGCTCTTAAGCTAGTACAACTCAAAAGCTACACATACAACGGTTCAAGTACCGGTACAACAATCCTCCAAACCCAAGTACCAGTACAACCATTCATTTATTACCACATACATACATACATACATGCATACAAACATACATATATACATACATTCACTCATCCCCACTCACTTACTCAATCAACAACGAGGAATCGGCACCTTACAATACGCGAGAACTCGACGGGCTTTTCCATTAATATACGGGGCCAAAGACGGGTTCTTAGCGTACTGGCAAAAGCAGGGCTGCTGAGCCCTGAGCCGATCGCAACAAGTATTGGTTACAGGGCCGTTCATCAGGATCGCGCCTGAACAAGGCGTCAGTTGCGTGACGTCACACGTCACTGCTTCAGTTGTGAATGGAGAGATGGAAAGTAGGAGGAAGAATGTGAGCGTGGATATAAAGAGAAGTTTGGCCATCTTAATATTTTTGGTAGATTGATTGTGTTTGGAGAGTGAAGAGGAGGTGGAGATTCCTTTATTTATGGACAGTGTATTTAATGATCGGGACCAGAAGTTAGTGTGATAGGCACTAAGTAGTGATGAAAAGAGTCAAAGATATAAGTGGTGCGGTTTTTTTAAATAACCTACTAATAAAAAGAATTTGCAAAAAATATGGCTTTTATTTGAGTTTTTATACTAAAGTTTTTGAAATTTACGAATTTACGAATTTAAAATTTAGATTTTAGCTTCTATTTCAAGATCTTGGAGTCCAATAATAACAACCTTCTCAAAATTTCCTCTTTGATTTAACATGAAAATATAATTTCAAACTTCCAGAGTTGGAAATAAAAACCAAAAAGTTGATTTCAAATTTATAGAGTTTGAAAATATAAAAACTCAAACATAAGAAGGCTTTGTACATTTTTTTTTATTATAAGGTCATTTTAGAATATAACTTACATAATTGAGGGGGCAGTGATACATAAATGATGGCAGCCTGATATAGCCAAATTAACGGTACCAAGACGAAAGAACCTCTTATCAATGCCTCCTCAATAACAGTACGCGCATTATCACTTCAGGAATAATTTTTCTTCATAAAATAACTTTCATAAACTAAAATTATGAGATCCCCAAAGAGTATAATACCTCATACTGGTATTTGTAGTAACTCTCATTTACCCCAAAGAGTAAAATACCTAACCTTCCATACAAGTATTTGTAGTAACTCTCATTTACCCGTTCTGGAAATGTTAAAAAACAGTTAATAACAAACATGCTGGTAAAACTGGTAGAAACTCAGGAAACTTTCCGTAAATCAGGTAAAATTAAAGAAAGTTCTCTCTCGGCTCAAACAATATACAACACAAATATTAGTCAACACTTTAAAGTCGTAAACAAATTTCATCAAGAGCGACACTTTCATCACCCTACGAATTTCTCACGCCACATTCTATCTACACACACACACACACAAACCCTCAACACACAACACACACCAACCCACAATCACTTCAACAACTTGATCATGAACGCGAAATCCGTGCCGGGCGGAGCTCTCGGTTCCGGCCACTGCGCGTTTTCAGGCACTCTGACGGACTTAAACCCCCGACTTTCGTACAGTTTGACCGCCGCGATGTTTCGCTTGTCGCAGTGCAGCGCGACGGAGCGACAGCCCCATTTTCGCGCGAGGGATTCGGCGCCAGCCACGAGTTTGGTCGCGATTCCCTTTCGCCTGTCGGCTTGTCTGACCGCCACGTTTGATATGTACGCGATTCCCTTCCTGTGATAAAATTTTTTACCGTTGTAAAAATGAGAATATTCCTTTTATCCTTCCAAAACTCAGAATATATCATGGATATCCATGTAAGAATGTGTTACGTCCTGGAAGAGTAAATTTGATAATTGGGTAAATATGATATTTTGAAAGTTTTGGAAGGGGAAAGTTGAAAGTTCCCCTTCCAATTTCAGTGTTTATGTTTCTAGGTTATATTAATAATTTTTTTCTAGCCAATTTTGGCGCTTAATTCAGGTTGAATAATTAAGTACCAAGGCACAGTGAATAAAAGTGGAGCATTATTCATTGATAAATGATTCATAGAATAAGGGTAATTGTCTATTTTGAGAAAGTACCTTCTTTCTTTGGAAGGTCCTTTGCGAGGGAGAAATTCAGCCACACTATCTACAGTGATTACTCCAGCCACATAAGGCTGATCAAACCCCAAAATCCAATCAAAACCACCAATTTTCGCCTCATCACGGACCGCAACTAGGCAAGACGCAAAGGGACCCGAAGCAGACGGAGCTCCAATCCGATTCAGCATGCCGACAACCCGATACACTTTCAGAATAAGATCGATCGGAAATTTGAAATGGGGGTAAAACGAGCTACAGTGCGTATCCGCCACTTGCCATGCGTCCTCTGCCCTCGCTTCCCTCACCACAACCTCTGAGCGGAAGAAATCAGCACTGGTTTGGACGGCGGAACAAATTCCTGCGACCAATCGTTGAGTTAATTAATTGAAGAAGAAAAGAGAATTTGAGAAGAGGTGTAGTGGAGTGTAGTATTATCTACCTGATTTAGTAGTCCTTGCAATGGAGATGAAAGTAGGAGGAAGAAAGGGTCGAGGGTGATGGGAGAGGAAGAGGGAAGAAGAAGAAGGGGCAGCAATGGAGTTCATCTCCTTCCACTTTCAGTCCGACTCCAATGGAGTTCGTCTCCAGTTTAGGACGAATTATATTCGCTTCCTCGATTGTTTGTTATTGTTTCTACCTCACCAGTGAAAGATAAAAACATAGACATGGTTCATACTGTATAGGCATCATTGTAGATAATGTCAGCTGCTTTTAGTTTAGGCCAGGTCCAGGGGAGATTATCTTACAAGGGTGATTCTTTTTTTCTTCCCAAAATACCCTCCCAAGTGCTTCATTATCTCAGCGAAATACCACCGGCCTCAAAAAATCAGAAAAAAAAAAGAAGAAAAAGAAGATAGAGAGAAAACGATCACTGATTCCACTTCCAATCGATTTCTACTTCCAATTCGAAACAATTTCCTCCATTTTCGCTCTCTTGATTTGGTTCTTCTTGTTCAATTTGGATTCTTTCGATTCCTTTCTCCTCTTCGAGCGATCATCGTACTGAGATAAATCAAATCACTGATCCATCCAGCCATGAGAGTACAAGTGCATCCAGTTGCGAGTTTGGGCAAGCGAAACGTAACCATCCGGTACGAAGGCGGAGGAGCCACAGGGCTGCGGCAGCAGAAGAAACTCCGCCGCTTGCCCCACATCTTCAGCCGAGTCCTCGAACTCCCGTTCACGGCGGACGCCGAAGTGGCGGTCGAGGAAGGTCCGACCAACTTCCGGTTCATCGCCGCCGCCGACGGGATTTGCGCCGACGTGCGGGCCCACCCGATCCAGATCCATCCCGGCGTGGTTAGAATCGTGATCAGAGACGGCCTGGATGCGCCGTTCGGTCAGGATGAGGCCGCCGGAGTTGGGCTGGATGAGTTGGAGCTCGATCGGTGGAGGTTCAGGCTGCCGCAGTGTACCCGGCCGGCTTTGGCCACGGCAGATTATGTGGACGGGGAGCTTATTGTAACGGTGCCTAAGGATTTTGAGAATGATTTATAGTTGGTGTCTTGATTTTTGGTTGCTCATTTTGAAAAAATTTAGTTGTTAGAGTCTTAGAGATGGATTTGTTTTTTTTTTCCTGTTTGGATTATGCATGGAAGAAATTAAAGATTCTGCTTTTAAAGATGAAGTCTTTGATGATCATAAAGCAGAGCGCATGGCAAAATTGTGTAATTTGGGTTTTTTTTAATTTGGAGATAATTTGATAAGATGAATAATTTGGATGCATTTTATTTTTGAAAATGTTAGAATCCTACTAGAAATTCCATTCTAAAATAATAGGAGGGGCTTTTAAATATTTATTTTGGATTCTTCAACTAATAAATATTTTTCTGAATTCAAAGGTTTGTTCTTGTGTCCATTTAGTAATGATATATTTAAATTCTGTTGTTGTGAGTCGTCAATTAATTTGGTTTGTTGTTACGAGTCTTCAATTAATTTGGTTTATCTGATTCATGAATAAATATGACTCATCATATCAAACTGAAACTGAAGACAGTGACTACAGTTTTCTTCCTTGAATTGTTTAAAGATCGTATTTTTCCAACTGCTTATTGATAAGAAATTGGAAGAACTTGAAATACTAAAGCATCATTGAAAAAAGTTTATTTGAACAGCCAGCTATAAGATCAAATTAACAAATAGATAAAACTCTGTCAAGATATCAGCATCAGGAAAACAAGCAAGTAAAACATGCCAGATCCAGATGAGCAACAGAACATTACAACAAATCTTGTAAACACTTTCAAACCAGCTCATACTGATTCATTCTAAACTAAAAAGGAATAAAAAAATCAAACACCAAAACAAGATCTTAGTTAACATGCATTAATACGTCCCGAGTTTCAGTACCACATAATACACGAAATTAAAACCATCAACTCCATCCATAATTAATTTACAACACAATTTATAAAAAAAGAAAGATACAAAGCTGATCTAATACAACAGCTCCTACAAATTAATAATTAAACAACACAACACAGAACAGGACGCATAATAAACCTACCCTTGTAGTAGTCAGTCACTACAAAATGGGTCATTTAAGATCATCATTAGTTTTTCTCTCACCATTATTTTCTTACCGGTAATACGTCTGGTACGGATATCCCGCCACACCGTTATAATACGGCTGGTACGAAGGCGACTGGTACGAAGGCGACTGGTACGTAGGCGACTGGTACGTAGGTGACTGGTACGTAGGCGACTGGTATGGAGGGGACTGGTACGGCATGGCAATACTCTCCTCAATTTGGTACGGGCTCCGGTTCCCATAAACTACCTGGTACGGATGATGAGGTGGCGGTACAGCTGGCACGGCCTGCTGGTACGGCGAATGAGAAGGCGACCGTACCACAGCCGTTACCGGCACAGGCGAAAACGATGACGTCAATGATGATGTCATCCGGCCGGCCTTGGAAGGCATCGTGGGCCCGCATAACCGGGTCCTTTTGTTTGGTGGCGCTGACGTGGCGGTACTGTTGGTACCGCCTGTGCTGGTACTGGTACTGGTACAGCCAGAGTGGGTCGGGCTGGAGGAGGTTTTCTTCTTGTCGAGTTTGGCCTTTTCTAGGGTTTCGAGCCGGTTTTGAAGGTCGGTGAGAGGAAATTCTGAGTCCAGTTTGTGGTCCTCGATGCATTTGATGACCGCTCGGAGCGCCGACTGTTCTTTCCTACCGTTGTTCTACAAGGAATTATGAAAATAACCTCTTGTAAGTTTTTTGTACGAACACATACATTCATTCAAGGAAATTTTTGAATTATGATGATTAATATAAATCATTTAACGGTGTCAGACAATAAATAACGTAGGGATTAAACTTTGAACTTATCAACAATAGAAGATTTTTTTGCGGTTTTCAGTAATAGAGAGGCTTTTTTGCAAGTTAGGAATAACACAGGGGCTTTTTTGTAAAATAATATACTTACACCAGCTTGGTTCTGGCTATCTGAAGAATAAGAAGAGGCATTGACTGAGTCTTCCAGATACGACTTGAGAAGAGGTACCGGCGGGTAATTTTCTTCGAGTCCTGCTTCATACGCGAAATTCACCGCATCCAGCTGTTGACCCTTCGCAATCAACTCCTCAATTATATCTAAAAAGAAAAAAAAATTGGATTAATTCACCAGAGAGGAGTTTCAAGAAAAGAAAAGGCGTATTAACTAGGTTGACGTAAAAGGTAATGAAAATTACAATTATAAAAGGAAAATGTAACACGAAGTTCCTAGTTTTGAACACACACGAAAACTCAACCGGAATAAATGCACTGCTGGTCCCTGTAGTTTAACTGGATTGCAATTTAGTCCATGTACTATTGATTTAAACTTTTCGATCCTGTAGTATATGGAAACGTGTACAATTAGTCCTTGAGTCAAGGAACAGCCATGCATAATTCTATAAAATACAGGGACCAAAAGTTTAAATCAATAATAGTACAATGACCAAACTGCAACCCAATTAAACTACAGAGACTAACCGTGCATTTATCCCAAACTTAATCTATCCACAAAAAAAAAAAAAAAAAAACATCATACTAAAAAAAAAAATCACTTCATACCGTCCATCTGATCATCAAGCCCAACAGCCATCGCGAGCTTCGGCATCTGTCTCCTCCACGAAAAGCTCACCACAATCTTCCTATACAGCCCTCGTTCCTCCTTAACAGCAATCCCGAAAGTAACTACGAGCTGCAGGAACGCGTGGGCGTCAGGCGGTTTCGACCCCTCGACGCCCCCGCGGGATCCCAGCCCGTGTTTCCACATATCAGCCATGTAACGAGCCTTTTGACGGATCGTGCGTGGGATTAAGGGCCGTATGGATCCGAGTTGTGGATCGGAGAGCACGGGCTGCAGGGATTCGAGGACTAGTACGCTGGCCCATGCCACGTCAGTTGGGCATTTTGTCTGTGGTAATGATGAAATGAATCACTTAAGAAACATGAGTAGCAAAAAAAGGAATAATAAAAAGTGAAAAGAATAGTGCATGAGAATAAAGATTTGGAACAAAGGATACGAGAATCTTACTAAAAATAAGAAGGGTTAAAAATAGTAAAAAACAAAATTGCATGCCCAAAATGGAATCCGTTAATTGTTATGAGAAAACTAAGTGTTGTATATTACTAAATGACGTGTTCCTAACAAATTTTTAGAGTGAGAGAAAACCAAGGTTTTACATTACCTCTCTTTTATCCACAGGAAACACAACAGAAAGCGCATCCACAACAAATCTGGCCGGATCGACACACTTCTCCAGTGCTAAAGGCACCTCAACACGGAGCAGATCAGCCTCCTTGCGCTTCGAAAGCACCAGATCCAGAAACGCGAGCGAATCCATCTTAGCGCAGTAACACTTCAGCTTCTCCGCGATCCCAGCCGACTCATCCCCCAATCCGGACTCCAGAATCTCAACCGCGGCTCTCCGGCGCGACTCAACAACCTCAATCGCTCGATCCACGGACGAATCGATCGTCATTTCGCGACGCTTCAGCGTATCGAGCGCGCGCTTGGTGCGGACGTCGACGAACCGGCGCTTCGACTTGAGACTCTCCGACTTCTGCTCTATGCCCTGCTCGAGCGTGGTGAAGTGATCCGAAAGCTCCTTCCACAAAACCGTGCAAGTGTTGATCAACTCGCGCTGTTTCTCCAGCGCGTCGAAGCTGGCCTGCACGACCGAGCTCGTCACGGCCGAGGCCATGGCGGCGGGAGCGAGAAAGATGTGCTGTGATGAAGTTTGGAAACCAAACCCTAACCCTAGTGTGGAGAGAATAGAGATGTGAAGGAGAGGGGAAAGTTAAGTGGGGAAGAAAAGGAGGAGAGGAGAGGAAAGTGATGATGATGGGGATAAAAAGCAGGAGAAAGAAGGTGGGATAGGGATTAGGGAGATTGGTCTCTGAACCGGAAATGTCATGGAGAGAAACATTTGCTCTTGTGTAGGGCCCACTGTCAGTGAGGTAAGTATGGTTTGGTTGTTGTGGACCGGGTGTTGGTGGAGGGAGTGGCGGTAACGAATGGAAGGAAGCCACGTGGAGTGAGCACTGTAAAGTGGATAAAGGAACATTGGATTACTTACTCTGACTGTAACTGTAGTAAAATAATAAGGTGGTTTTGCTGTTGGGCGCAATTTCTTTTGTTCCCTTGTAAAATCTCAGAATATCGTTTATGCACTTGCAAAATGGAAAGTATCATGTAGGGGGGGGACTATGGTCCTGTGATATGAACTTATAAGAAATATCATGTTTACTTACCCTTGTAAACCATAAGAAATATCATATATGCCCCTCTTTAGGCTGGCATTATTTTTCTTTTTATTGTTCTCTTTGCCCTCTCTTAAGCTGGCATTTTGAATATAGGGAAAAGTCCATGTTTGGCTCCTTACTTTACTCCATAATTAATTAGTTCGTTCAGAATTTAATATGTTTAATCAGTTCTTTATGCATTATGTTCAGTCTAATCAAGATCTTGTATCTATTAAGTACTTACTGGACTGTTAAAGCTGATATATCACTGATTAAATAGAATATTGGATGGCATACCTTTTTTTTTAACTTAGGGTATCAGAACACATTCATGATGGTGCTAATATAGTCTAATTTGTTACCTATTATGAATAATATACAAGAAATTAAGAATTCAAATTTATTTGATACCAAATAATGAGTGCAACAAACTTAAGCCTTTATCCATTCAGTAAAACAGAAAATAAACTATAACAACAGTACATATACCCTTACTTCAAAACTTACAACAATCAAGTTCTTTTTCACTAATTAACAACAAAATCTCATCATTTACATCATCTCAAAAGAGCTCATAGTTCAATAATTTTTATTTATTTAGAGAATCAACCAGCGCCAGTTCAGGCACCTCATTCATAACCCTTCACACGCCTCCAATTCTTTCATCATTTACTAACTTCTCTTTTTTCATAAATATTCTCATAAATATTCTTTCAGATCAGTACACATCTCTCAAAATTCTCCAAAAACTCTCTTTTCCTCTCCCAAACCACCTTAACAAAAAAGCTCACCAACCATCACTCCACCAAAACCCTAATTCGACTTACTCTCTTCAACACCACCATCCTTCTCAGTACCCGGACTTTCCTTGGGAAGCAGCCCTAGTAACGGAAGCGGCAAGAGGGAGCTCAAATTACAAATCGTGATCAAAATCGCCAGATTTCCGAAATTTTCTCTTGTTACACCGAGCATTTGCGTCAGGCCGGCGCCGACGAGTCCGCCGGTCACGCTGCCGCCGTTGGAGATGGACATTAGGGTTGCGAAGAGAGTTGCTTCCATTCCGACCGGGCAGAGCCGGGCTGCTAGAACGAGTACCGGCATAAATGAGGCCTGGAAAGACAAATTTATTGGAGTGGTTAATTGTTGGTAATAGGATAATAATGTGTTTGTTTCTGAGAATCGGAGTAAGAGAGATTGTGTGGTATTATGGATAAAGAGAGAGCTTTTTGGGTCAAGTAACGAAAACTCCATCAATTCATAACCGTCTTAATGGAATCCTCTCCTTCCTTTTTTTTCAAATTTGCAAAAAAGGCCCTACAATAGTATTAAATTTGTATCTGATAATTGAAAGAAGCAAAACCACTCACCTGACCAAGGACGGTTATAATTAGAGAATCACCAATCGCGAACCATTCATCACTAATTCCAAACTGTCTATTTAGACCCGTTACAAGTAAAACCTGCCAAAATTACATCCCAAATTCTTAATTATAAAAAAAAAGAAGTTAGTAATGAGTAGGAAAGAGAAGAATTACTAAACTACCTGAGTCATACCAAGAGCCGAGCCGAGAATTGTCGTAAATAGAAATATTTTTCGTAACGGGACTGTTTTTAAAAATGTGTTGTATAATCCTACTCCAAGTAAAGATGCAATAGATGTGACTAGCTTTACACGGCCTAAAAATTCAGGCGTAAATCCAAGCTTATTTGTTCTGAAACCACAAAAATAAACATATATAAATAATTAGATATTTTAAACAAGACATCAGTCCGAAATGATACATAGGTAGGAAAAATAGTTGTTTTTTCCATCTTGTGTTTTTGTTTATTAATTGCAAGTTGCAACAAAAGGTACAGAAAATAAAACTGGTACCGCAATACACGACATAACACCAAGTAAATAATTTTTTAATTTTTCACAACATACATGAAATAAAACATGGCGGAATCGGACTGAGGAGTAGCTTGCCACAGAAAAATGAACAAAGTCGGCAAGAAAATATTCGGCTGTTTAACAGCACTCCAAAGCTGCTTAACGTGTTGTTTCGAGCCTTCAATAAAACCCGGATTAGAAGTGCTAGCCCGACCCGATAAGGAAGGAGCCGCGCGGGTTTCGTTTACTAGAATCGCGACCGCTGATGTCATCAGCGGTAGAAATGACGTCACACCAAATACAAACCTAGATATGATTAGAATTTATGATGTTACAGTTAGAAAACTATTACTAACTACTAGGTCTGTTAGGAGTTGGGTCATTAGCATGATCGGTTTGCGACAAATTAACCACATGAATTAAAATAAAATGTACATAAACAAGTTAATAACTTAAGAAACTACATTTTTTTTTCTCGTACTTCCTTTTGTCAAAGAACGAATTCTCACACGTAATCATTTACTTGCCCGTAAGCATGAAATAGCGCTCTTATGTCATTTCACATAGTATACTTTGAGTAGAAAATAATGTAATAATTTACTATACCTCACGCCGTATGTATCGACAAGAGAGCCGCTGAAATACGCGCTGACAATTCCTCCGAAGGCCGAAGATCCCCAGCAAAGAGACTGCAGAGATCCCGACACGCTTTGCGACTCGCCTCGTGCTCTTTCCACCACCATTGAATCCACCACCTTTTTGCAAAAAAAAAAAAATGATATTCAATAAGAAAATCAGGAACAAGAGGAAAAATTATGAGACGAAACATACAGTACCAACTACTCTGATAAGTTCGGCGGGTCAGATAGATAGAAATACATAGATTCTGAAGTCTTAGTAGAATATAGGGATAAATGCGCCGTTAGTCCTTGTACTTTAGTTGGATTGCAAGTTAGTCCTAGTAATATTAATTTGGTACGCTTGGTCCGTGTACTTTGTGAAAATATGCATGATTAGTCCCTGAGTTAGGGACTAAACTTGCATAATTCTATAAAGTACGATAGACCAAGCATGTCAAATTAATAGTACAAGGACTAAATAGCAATCCAATTAAAGTATAAGGACTAACGGCGCATTTATCCCTACGATATTAGAGCCATAACAACACATACTACCCTATCATAATTTGACTAGATGAAAGAGAGTGCGAGCTAATCATGCACAATTCTAAAACTACATAGACCAAGCATGCCAAACCAATAGTACATGGACTCAATTGCAATCCAATCGAAGTACAAGAACTAACGGTGCATTTATCCCTGTCCAAAATTGACTAGATGAGGGAGGGAGTGTGAGGCTTACGACGTCAGAAAAGGCGACGGAAAGAGAACCGAGAAGAATGCAGAAGGCGGCGCCGTACTTGCCGTCGACAAGTCCGGCCATGAGACTCCATGAAAGAGCGCCAAGGAGGCCGGACAGGATGAGATACGATCTTCTTCTGTAGCCGAAGAGCGGGACCGAATCGCTGAAAAAACAAAAGATTTCAGAAAGAGAATAATGATCTAACATAAGTAGGGCAGTTCATTTGGTTGAACCGAACAAGAAATTAAATAGTCATGAAATGAGAATTCGTCCCTTTTATGTTAATTAGAAGCGTAGCTTAATCATAAAAGTGTAATTAGATTGCTTCAAACATGATTGTTTTACAATAAAACATAGAACTTTAAAAAAAAAAAACTGTAAATAATTGATAAAATAGTAGTGTGATTCGGTCAGTTCATTTTATTTGATTTTTCTAGATCAAAATCAAACTGAACCAGTAAAACCGAATAAACTCAATGTTTAAACCGAACCCTAAATGACATAGAATAGGGAGAAAATAATTAAAGGAACTGAAGGGCTCGGTTTTAGTTTTTTACCTGATAAATCCATAAAGAGGCTTTATTAACCAAGGCAAGGACGAGACGCCAGATATAACCGCTGTCTAAACAAAAGAAATTGTAAACAATATCTGCTCTGTATAACTTTTAATATTTTTAATTCATTTTAAAAAAAAACTTCAGTTTAAGGAGAGATTTTAATAAAAATTAATACCTCGGCTGGGTCGAGATGAAGATCGTCCTTTAAATAAAAGCTCACGGCGAGTCTCGAAAGGCCCAAAACGCCTTGTACAAAGTACACAATCGCAACGGCAATATTGTCAGGTGATAAGTCAACTCCAAAGAGCTTTAAATAGCTCGATTTAGATCGTCCTTTTCTCATTTCTTTTGATGTTGATGTACCTAAAACAAATACGATAAAAGAAAGAAAATCAGAAAGTTTATGTAAACATTACGGGGAAAGAAGTTTGGCTCCAGTGATCAAAGGTCTAGTTTTACTGGTTTTTTATATTATGAACTGATCTGTGTAAAGATATAGTTTGTAAGATTTTTTCATAATATGGAGTTTTTTCGGTTACATAAAATGTATATGTTTTAATTAATTTGGAGATATTGGCAGTGAATCTTTTGATTTAACTGATTCATGAGTTGATTTTATATAGATAGGATCAATATAACAATGTCAGTTTTATGGTTTTCTTTCATAATAATATGTCTTTTTCACTTGCATAAAATTAAATGCTTTAATTAACTTTGATATACTTATAGTAAATCTTACGCATTAATTAGTTCAAGATCCACCGAAAATGAATTCAGATTTAGAAATTCAAATCATAATTAATACTATACCAACATACAATCCCAGCATATCTAAACTTAACTCCTAGTAATTAATGTTTAACATACTAATTTCCCCTCACATTGCACGAAACAAAAACAATTAATTATGCACCATTTAAAATTGGTCGAACTGACTAATTGGCATCAAAAGATTATTCTTTCCAATGCCTCATCTAATAAAAGGGGCTCTAAGTTCAAGTACTAGCCAAATTGAACAGGTTCAGTGTATCTATATTCTAATCCAGCTAGTCGCAAAAGGAAAAAATTCAATTGGTCACCAAGAATTCAAAAAACAAAGACAGAACCATAATTCTATGTCAGTTTAAATTCAAAGCTTCAAATGAGCACAAGCCAATCATAACCCGCACCTTATCTTGTCTCAATTTCGCATCTAACAGCAACCAAACTGCCACGTACGTTGTGAAAAACAGAGAGAAGGTCAACAAACTCACCTCCTCCATCGGGCGACTGCATTTCCAGATCAGGAGGCCGCAGACCGGCCTCCTCGTCGCAGTACCCTTGGCCTTGAGATGCCATCAGTCCGCGGCGGCGGCGAATGTCGGTGCGGCGGCGAGCGGGGGCGGAGATCGGCCGTGGTGGTGGTAGCGGGGGAGGAGAGGAGGAGAAGGGAGAGAGTGAGATGGGAGAGAGAAGGGTTCGTATGATGGAGTTTGTTAATAGTGTGAGAGGCATGGTTTATTGGGTCCGATTATTTGTTATTGGTCTGGTCTTCTGACTGACATTTGTGTGAACTTTTTTATCTGTCTGTTTGGATGGATATCGTGACTAATTACTTTGATTTGACAGGGATGTTGCATTGATACGTGTATCAATATTATATTTTGGTTGTATTCGAAAAGAAAATATTACATAGCTGATAAAAATAGAGTTACAGAAAGCACCAATTAACCAATTAAGTTATTAAAATAAAAAATAAAACAAAAACGAATTTAATCTACAATATATAAAATAATATATATCTTTATTAATATAGTTGTAAATTAATTTAGTATTTTCAATTTTGAAATGTAGCATCTTTCGATTTTTTTTAGATGTAGCAAATATTAGAAACGTATGAAAAAAATGTTGATTGTGATTATTGAACCTGTTTGTAACGATTAATGTTCACTAAACCATCGGTTAACTCTCTATTAATGTTAATATTAATATTAATATTAATATTAATATATATGTATTAATGTTGTATAGGAGCCTATGCCCGCTCCGTTTCACTCGCAAGAACTTCTCTTTGCTATTACTATTTGCACTTCTACTCGTGTGTATCGGTTATTTGTCGAAAAGAACAGCAAAGCTCAGTCGGATGGAGTTTCTTCAGCTTCGCCTCAGGAACTCAAAATAGGTTGAGGAAACTCTTCAACTCGACGATTTGGATTCAGCGAACTGGTCGTCTGATTGTAGAATCTGATTCGAGCGGCTCGAAGCGGTCTAACAACTCAGAAGAGTGAGATTTAATAGCTCGGATTTGATAGAGAAAACCGACACTGCCTCAGGTCAGAGAAAAACCTCGTTTTCTTTCTTTTTTTCTTATTTTGATGGGAATTTAGCGGATGCTGATGAACCAACCAATTATCATGGGCCTGATTGAGTTCGTGATTGATTTGGGGGCGGATTAGATGATTTTAGAATTTGGGCGTATATTGGGGATGGATTTGGGGGATAAATTTCTGTACTTTCGGGATTATTAAGGATAATTTGATAAATGGACGGAATTGGTTGACACTAGAGATGGAAAATTGATATTAAAACGAAAACTTTCTTCATTAAAATAAAAATAGAGTTACAGAAAGCACCAATTAAGTTATTAAAATAAAAAATAAAACAACAACGAATTTAATCTACAATATAGTAAAATAATATATATCTTTATTAATATAGTTGTAAATTAATTTAGTATTTTCAATTTTGAAATGTACCATCTTTCGATTTTTTTTTAGATGTAGCAAATATTAGAAACGTATGAAAAAAATGTTGACTGTGATTATTGAACCTGTTTGTAACGATTAATGTTCACTAAACCATCGGTTAACTCTCTATTAATGTTAATATTAATATTAATATTAATGTTAATATTAATATTAATATTAATATTAATGTTAATATTAATATTAATGTTAATATTAATATATATGTATTAATGTTAACTGTATAGGAGCCTATGCCCGCTCCGTTTCACTCGCAAGAACTTCTCTTTGCTATTACTATTTGCTCTTCTACTCGTGTGTACCGGTTATTTGTCGAAAAGAATAGCAAAGCTCAGTCGGATGGAGTTTCTTCAGCTTCGCCTCAGGAACTCAAATTAGGTTGAGGAAACTCTTCAACTCGACGATTTGGATTCAGCGAACTGGCCG
Organism: Juncus effusus; assembly: GCA_027726005.1. Lineage (NCBI taxonomy): Eukaryota > Viridiplantae > Streptophyta > Magnoliopsida > Poales > Juncaceae > Juncus > Juncus effusus. Next base: position 975,165 of record CM050909.1, read on the forward strand.
TCTGATTGTAGAATCTGATTTGAGCGGCTCGAAGCGGTCTAACAACTCAGAAGAGTGAGATTTAATAGCTCGGATTTGATAGAGAAAACCGACACTGCCTCAGGTCAGAGAAAAACCTCGTTTTCTTTCTTTTTTTCTTATTTTGATGGGAATTTAGCGGATGCTGATGAACCAACCAATTATCACGGGCCTGATTGAGTTCGTGATTGATTTGGGGGCGGATTGGATGATTTTAGAATTTGGGCGTATATTGGGGATGGATTTGGGGGGTAAATTTCTGTACTTTCGGGATTATTAGGGATAATTTGATAAATGGACGGAATTGGTTGACACTAGAGATGGAAAATTGATATTAAAACGAAAACTTTCTTCATTAAAATAAAAATAGAGTTACAGAAAGCACCAATTAAGTTATTAAAATAAAAAATAAAACAACAACGAATTTAATCTACAATATAGTAAAATAATATATATCTTTATTAATATAGTTGTAAATTAATTTAGTATTTTCAATTTTGAAATGTAGCATCTTTCGATTTTTTTTTAGATGTAGCAAATATTAGAAACGTATGAAAAAAATGTTGACTGTGATTATTGAACCTGTTTGTAACGATTAATGTTCACTAAACCATCGGTTAACTCTCTATTAATGTTAATATTAATATTAATATTAATATTAATATTAATATTAATATTAATATTAATATATATGTATTAATGTTAACTGTATAGGAGCCTATGCCCGCTCCGTTTCACTCGCAAGAACTTCTCTTTGCTATTACTATTTGCTCTTCTACTCGTGTGTATCGGTTATTTGTCGAAAAGAATAGCAAAGCTCAGTCGGATGGAGTTTCTTCAGCTTCGCCTCAGGAACTCAAAATAGGTTGAGGAAACTCTTCAACTCGACGATTTGGATTCAGCGAACTGGCCGTCTGATTGTAGAATCTGATTCGAGCGGCTCGAAGCGGTCTAACAACTCAGAAGAGTGAGATTTAATAGCTCGGATTTGATAGAGAAAACCGACACTGCCTCAGGTCAGAGAAAAACCTCGTTTTTTTTTTTTTTTTTATTTTGATGGGAATTTAGCGGATGCTGATGAACCAACCAATTATCACGGGCCTAATTGAGTTCGTGATTGATTTGGGGGCGGATTGGATGATTTTAGAATTTGGGCGTATATTGGGGATGGATTTGGGAGATAAATTTCTGTACTTTCGGGATTATTAGGGATAATTTGATAAATGGACGGAATTGGTTGACACTAGAGATGGAAAATTGATATTAAAACGAAAACTTTCTTCATTAAAATAAAAATAGAGTTACAGAAAGCACCAATTAAGTTATTAAAATAAAAAATAAAACAACAACGAATTATCTACAATATAGTAAAATAATATATATCTTTATTAATATAGTTGTAAATTAATTTAGTATTTTCAATTTTGAAATGTAGCATCTTTCGATTTTTTTTAGATGTAGCAAATATTAGAAACGTATGAAAAAAATGTTGACTGTGATTATTGAACCTGTTTGTAACGATTAATGTTCACTAAACCATCGGTTAACTCTTTATTAATGTTAATATTAATATTAATATTAATATTAATATTAATATATATGTATTAATGTTAACTGTATAGGAGCCTATGCCCGCTCCGTTTCACTCGCAAGAACTTCTCTTTGCTATTACTATTTGCTCTTCTACTCGTGTGTATCGGTTATTTGTCGAAAAGAATAGCAAAGCTCAGTCGGATGGAGTTTCTTCAGCTTCGCCTCAGGAACTCAAAATAGGTTGAGGAAACTCTTCAACTCGACGATTTGGATTTAGCGAACTGGCCGTCTGATTGTAGAATCTGATTCGAGCGGCTCGAAGCGGTCTAACAACTCAGAAGAGTGAGATTTAATAGCTCGGATTTGATAGAGAAAACCGACACTGCCTCAGGTCAGAGAAAAACCTCGTTTTCTTTCTTTTTTTCTTATTTTAATGGGAATTTAGCGGATGCTGATGAACCAACCAATTATCATGGACCTGATTGAGTTCGTGATTGATTTGGGGGCGGATTGGATGATTTTAGAATTTGGGCGTATATTAGGGATGGATTTGGGGGATAAATTTCTGTACTTTCGGGATTATTAGGGATAATTTGATAAATGGACGGAATTGGTTAACACTAGAGATGGAAAATTGATATTAAAACGAAAACTTTCTTCATTTCATTCATTGCTTTCTTACCCCAAGTTTCTGAATTCTAAAAAAAGACCTTTTTATTCTTACTATTTCACTAACAAGTAGCAACTCATTCTTCCACTTTCACCTGTTAACCCTTCACTTATTTTTATTTCTTACATCACCAGTAAGACTCTGTCTCATGACAATGGAACCTCTGAAGAAATCCAAGAAGAAACTAAAGCGCAAGTCAAAGAAATCCACTAAACGCTCAATTCCTTTAGAGCCCATAGAAAATCGAGCCCTTGAAACCGAGTGGTGGTACTCCTTTCTCCAAAAGAGCTCCGACTCCGGTAAAAATTCTCAAATTCCTCTTTTATCTAAGTTTAATCCCGTCCAAATGCGTATTTTAAATTTTAATCTTGTCCAAAACAGTATGTCACATGTATATTTCGCTAAATGCAACAGGAGTGGTCATTCCTTCAGAAGAAGACGAAGCGTTCAGATTCTTCTTCAGGGTTTCGAAAAGGACGTTTGAGTATATATGCTCTCTTGTGAGAGAAGACCTAATTTCAAGACCACCATCAGGTTTGATAAATATAGAAGGAAGGCTTCTGAGTGTTGAAAAGCAAGTTGCGATTGCGATGAGAAGACTCGCGTCAGGCGATTCGCAGGTTTCTGTTGGTGCGGCTTTTGGTGTCGGCCAATCAACAGTCTCTCAGGTTCGGTTTAGGGTTTACCAATTTGATTGAGACTTTTTTAGGGTTTCTTTTTGTGTTTAGGCTGAATTGAAGTTGAATTGGGTGAAATTGAGGGTTTCTGAGGGTTAGTTGCTGTTAATTTAACAAAAATTATGGAAGTTGGGAAAATTATATTTGGGGGAATTGCTGAATTTGTGATTAGTTATTTGATTGACACTTTTTTTGGGATTTTGTTTTGTGTTTAATCGGATTATTAAGACTAAATTGAAGCTAAAGTGAGTGTTCTTGTGCTTGTGCATAATGTAAATGTACTAGTATTTTTGACGTTTAATTGCACAATTGACGGTTTCTAAGGATTAATTGATATTAATTTTTAAAAAAAAAAGTTAGGAAAATTGTAACTCTATGCATATCCCACCAATTTATTCACATTACATTAGTTTCACTTTACGTTTTTTACTCCTTTTTTTTTACAGGTGACGTGGCGGTTCATCGAGTCAATGGAAGATCGGTCCAAACACCACCTTAAATGGCCCGACCCTTCTGAACTCGAACAAATCAAATCCCAATTCGAATCAAAATTCGGAATTCCAAACTGTTGTGGTGCAATCGACACAACCCACATAATAATGACTCTGCCAGCTGTCGAGTCGTCAGAAGACTGGTTCGACACGGAGCGGAATTACAGCATGTTTTTACAAGGCATAGTTGATTATAATATGCGGTTTCTTGATATAGTCACTGGATATCCAGGCAGCATGACTTTCGCACAGCTTTTAAAGCTATCGGGTTTTTATAACCTTTGCGAAACTCGCGAGCGGTTGAACGGATCTGTTAAGATTTCAAAGGAGAGTGAAGAAATACGTGAGTTTATTGTCGGGGATTTGGGATTCCCGATTTTGCCTTGGCTCATGACTCCTTATGAGGTTAAAACTAAAACCCTAGAAAGCTCGAAATTAGGGTTTAATGAGAGGATTGATAAGGTGGGTTGTGTCGCGACGAAGGCTCTCGCGAGGCTGAAAGGGACTTGGAGGATTTTGCATAAGGTGATGTGGCGGCCCGACAAGCACAAATTGCCGAGTATTGTGCTTGTGTGTTGCTTGCTTCATAATATAATAATTGATAAGGGGGATGAGTTGCGTGATGATGTGGCGCTGCCTGATTGTCATGATGTTGGTTATAAGGAGCCGAGTTGCGAGGAAGTGGATTTGGAGGGGAAAGAGATGAGAGAGAGGCTTAAAAGACATTTATGTTGTTAGTGTTTCTTGTTGGATTTGTTTGATTGAAGGATTTGTGATTTTTGTTAGTGTGTCTTGTTGGAAAGGGCAATCTTATTTAGTCTCAGTGAACTTTTTCTACTCTACCAAACACAAATAGTTCATTACGCTCCATGAATTTTTCACTCTCTTTCATATCAACAACAAAGTAAAACAATGGATGAAAGAACTCTTTCATAATATTAAAGTAGAACAATCAATAAAAAAAGGTTGATTCAAATCAACACAACTGACTTCCAATTAAGAAAAACTAGCCTTTGCTTGCAAGCAAAACGCGAAAACCATATAATCGGCAACTAACTAAAATATATCAGCTCAGAAACAAAAAAGAAGTGGTATATCAACTGTCGATAATGCTAATTGAAGGATGTAATGTATCTTTTAGCTTGTTGAATGTGAGGGACTGATTTATCTCGAGGTAAGTCAATTATTCTTAGCAGACAAGGCTAGCTTAGTGTATGTTTTAACTTGTCAATTCAGTTTGTAAATAAAGACTGTAAGGCAACTTTAATTTTTTTTATTTACAACAACAGCAAGTGAATGCATACTTTCCGAAAAAAATAAAATAAAGAATTAAATAAATAAGAGCATATACATAAAACCAAGTCAACAAAGTAGAACGCACTGACAATTTTTTAAACAACAAATATTTAATTTCAACTCATAATAACCAACTTACAAAACATAACAAAATTAAACAGTCAACAAAACACATAAACCTTGAGAAATTATGAAATTTGAAATGACTAAATCAGGCGGGGTTTCTCACTCATGCATGCCTAATTTAGGCTCCAACCAAACAGAATTGAATAGTGCCTTCCCATTATGGAAATTGGGAGTGTACATTTGTCTTTTCATGCAGTAGAATTCTCCCTTTACATTGTTACATCCCTCATGGAGTCTCGGAAAGTGTATCTTGTTCTTGCACCTTTCATGAGCAAAAGTTTTTACAAGAGACGTTCTACCAGACAAAAATATTGCCACATTTTAATAAAAAAGAATAATTTATTTACTATTTTTTTATCTCACAAATTCATCTTGCCGAATACGCTTGGAATAAAATGAAATAATCAAATATTCTCCTTTCCACAATCCCACTATTCCGTCAGTGGCGGATGTAAGGGGGGATCAGTGGGAGCCTTGACTCCCCCCGTCATTATGAAATTTTGTATATATACCCCTTTATAATATGAAAATTTCGGTCCTCTACAATCAATGTTATAGTAAAATGTATTTGCTTATGGGCTTAAAAATAATATTCTTTCTCATTTGGACTGATAATTTGTTTTACTTCAAAAAAAATATAAAAAGACAAGACTTCCCATGTGAAAAACCTTTCTTCCCCAATTATCTGACCCGCCCCCAATTCCCTTCCCCACCTGCAATTTTTCAAGAAAGCCCTAATTCTTCTCCAAATTACAAGTAAGGAAAGATCAAACAATGTATTTATAGTTTCGCCAAAAATGTTCAATTATCAATTCGTGAGGAAATTAGTAATGCAAAATATTGTTTGATTGTTGATGAATCTAATGATGAATCTAAAAGAGAGCAAATGAGTATTGTATTAAGATTTGTGGATAAAAATGAGCGCATCCGAGAACTTTTTTTGGATTTGATGCATGTGAAAGATACAACTTCCATAACGTTAAAAGAAAATATTTTAAATGTTGATGATAAACAGTAATATTATGTATTTTCTTATTTTATATTTATATGCCATGTATTTTATAACTCGGCTCCCTCCAATATAATTTTCTGACTCCGACACTCTATTCCGTGCGTTATGGAACAAGTCCAAAAGGAATTGCAAAATAAAGGAGCGGGGGTAATTTATTTAGATCAGACTAATTAATGATTGATAATTTCCGACCTCTGGACAGACTCTCCGTCCAACTCGCTTTGGATAAGATCCATCCTTCCCTGACATTCCTACCCCACTTCCCATCAAATGGCTTCTTCTTCTTCTTCTTCTTCAAATCCTATCTTCTCCCCCTCTTTCGCTCGCGCTAGAGAAGCAATCCTCCACGCATGGCGACCAACACCACCGCCGCAGGAGCCGCGACCGGATTTCTTCGCCACTCTTGCACCTGCATCCCACGCCGGACCTTCATATCAGCGCGTGCATCCGCCAGAGATAATGAATCGAGGTGCATTGACTCTCTCTCACTCTCTATCTATTTGTCTTTTCTTTGCACTTCCGAATTCGAGTTTGTTTAAATCAATCCGAAATTCCCCTTTAAAAGATGAGATTTGCCCAAAATAGTCCTCTGAGATAAACTGAAGCTAATTAGTAAGTGCATTCTCAATTTCCCAAAACTAAAATCAGTGCTTGCTATGAATATGGAGGAATAATGCTAATCCCCGCCTTATTTCCATCAAATTTCCAAAATCTGGATCCATATTTACTATTTTTGTTACATCTAAATATCCAACAAAAATTTTACTTATTTTCATTTTGCTTTCATGAAGACCAGCCTTTCAAGTTGCCCGCCGTGAACTCCTCTCATCCCTCTCACTCTCTCTCCTCACTCCTCTCTCCCCCGCCTCAGCCGAGCCAGCTGTCGGATTCAGAGAATACATCGATAATTTTGACGGCTACACTTTCCTCTACCCCAAAAGTTGGATCCAAGTCCGCGGAGCCGGAGCGGATGTGTTTTTCCGGGACCCGATTGTCCTGGACGAGAATATCTCGGTTGAAATATCGTCCCCTTCTTCGTCGCGGTATTCGAGCGTCGAGGATTTGGGGTCGCCGGAAAAAGCGGCCGAGAAGGTGCTGAGGCAGTATTTGACGGAGTTCATGTCGACTCGGTTGGGGGTCAAACGTGAGTCCAACGTTCTTTCGGCTTCTCAACGGGTCGCTGATGATGGAAAGATTTATTATCAAGTGGAGGTACAGAAATTTCGTTGTTTTTTTTTTTGTCTTTTTTTTGATAGAAAATAAGTTGCATTGTTGGATCTTGTTGCATGTTTAGTTTGGTTCTAAGCAGTTCATTGTTTGCTGTAGTACACCATACCATAGATACAAAGAAAAGAGAAAACGAACCATAATTATAATTTGGAACGTCAACTATTTAGGACATTTTTGTGTCTCAATTTTTGTCTATTTTTAATCCTTCAGCTGTTGAGCTGGTGTATTTTTTGCCCTTAATTTTTTTGGCTCATTTTACCTCTGAACTGTCAATTTGGCTCATTTTTTTACCACCAAACTGGTGATTTGGCTCTTTTGTAAGTTGAAATGTTTGATTTGGCTCATTTCTTCTCTCTACATAATTTATAGGTAAACATAAAATCGTACGCAAGTAACAATGAGCTTGCAGTAATGCCACAAGACCGAGTGCAGAAACTCGAATGGGACAGGCGGTACCTCTCTGTTCTTGGTGTGGAAAACAAGCGGCTGTATGAGCTTCGGTTGCAAACGCCGGAAAAAGTCTTTCAAGAGGAGGAAAAGGACTTGCGCGCAATCATGGACTCGTTTAGAGCTTTTAAATCGGTTGATTGAACATGTATGCATTTGTTTTTGTTTTTTTATGTTGAGTTTATGCGGGAATCTGAGGGGTGTTTGAGCTCTGATTTATTCTTTTTACTGGAATGATTAATTGATTGGTAGCATGAGAAACAGCTCTGTTTCAATTATAAGAGGAATAAATTCAGCTTTTCCTAACTTTATGTTGTGATGAATATATTTTACATTACCACAATATTTTGTGCTATCAGATGATTGCAATGTCGACCTGACATTGTAGAAATAAAGGGGAAAAAGGCACTAATGTGAAGAAAAAAATAGAAGAACGAAAAATCAGAACTTCAAATAGGGTAATAAATTGGCAATAAATGCCTACTGATTGTGAACCAGTACAATTCCAATGTTACCAACCCACTAGTCCAAACATTAAAAAATAGATAAATAAAAAGGTATCTATTACACAACAATCTAGAAGTATAAAATCCAGGCCATCATAATAAGGAATAGAACCCTAAATATTTGAGAAATACAACCATCACAATCAAAAGCACTACAAAACAACACAATAAGATGAAATTCATACAAAATTTCAAAATCCCCATCATTTCCAAACCAATAAAACCAAGAGGGGATATTGATAAAACAAAAGCATTCTACATTCTATCCTCCCTTCGGCGCGGAGCGCAAGTAATGATTTCATCGACACGCAATATCATTTCCGCAGCCTCAGTAGCCGACAGAAGAACGGCCTGCTTCACTTTGAAAGACTCCGATATTCCGAGCTTCTCCATGTCACCCACCTGATACCAAAAAATAGAAGATTGATTTGTCAGTTCAAAGCACTCTTTATTTACAAAAAGTTTCAAAAACTAACACAGCCTCACAGGGTTTAAATTCAAAACATAAGTGTAAGGCTCGCTCAGATCACCAACAATTTTTCATGCCAACATATCCAATGTGACGTGCTAAATCAATTTTCAACCGTACAGATAAAATATATCATTGTATTGCATTGTAGCTGAAATTTCATAGTTAAGGAAACTTTATATCTTTACCACCATATATCAAAAAATACAAACAAAAATTAACAGCTAGAAAATAGCGCCATATATATGATGGTACAGTTGCAATATTCAAAAATTATTATTAAATAAAAACACAATAAACAACTTACTCCGCCAGTAATGACATCAATGCCAGCATTAGACCCCTCGTTGTGATGCTCGGCCCTGAGCTGCGAGACAAGCTCAGCCGAATCCAGACCCGCATTATCGGCAATTATAGTGGGGATGGCCTGGAGGGCGCGGGAGAAGGCCTCGATGGCGTGGGACCGCTTCCCGGGGGTCTTTCTCGCCAGCTCGTCGACCGCCCTGGCCATCACGATCTCCGGCCAGCCCCCGCCGAGGAGAACGCGGCTGTCTTCGACTGTTTGGGTTAGAACGCAGAGCGCGTCGTGGAGCGATCTTTCGGCTTCGTCCAGCACGTGAGCGCTGTGATAAGCAATAAATCATCAGTTATAAGAGAAATGAAGCTTTAGGTATTTCATTGATGTCTCGTATTTAAATTTGAGGTCTGTCTCTAATTTTGGACTTATCGACCATTGGATATGTGTGAAGATACGTGGTATGCGATAAAATAAGGAGCTCCGCTTATTTTAAAGGGAAATAAATGCCTTATTTATTGCGTAACATGAATCTTGATGCATACCCAATAGTCGGCAAGCCCAAAGTTTGAGACCTCAAATATATATTAGATAGGTAGATAGAGAGATTTTCATTATTAGAGAGAGAGAGAGAGATATAGAGAGAGCGATCTTGATGATGAGAGAGAGAGATAAATAGATAGAGAATTTGATTTTGTGTGTGTGTGTGTGTGTGTGAGAGAGAGAGAGAGAGAGAGAGAGAGAATCTCCGTATACCTAGCGCCTCTAAGGACGATGGTGCAGGCCTGACCCATCTCAACACCAGAAAACTTAATGAGCCTGTCCTCGCCGATCATGACCTCTTCAATCAACTTGCAGCTGCCGAGCTTGACGGACTCGGGGTTGTCGAAGGTGGACGCGATCTCGCCGCCCGTCACCAGCGCCAGCCTCTCTATCCCCTCGAAGTCCGCGTGCTCTATCGCGAGAATTCCAGCGTCCGCGAACAGCTCTTCAGGGAAGTTGTAGATCAGCTGCCTGCAGTTGGAAGATAAGTAAATTAACGGATGTTGTTTTGCATAAATTGCATCATAATAACGCATTATTTCTCTTTTGAATATAATTGCCTGATAGCTAAATTGCATCATAATAACTTTATCAGGCATTGGAAAGGGGTGAGGGTACAAATTATAACTTTGTATGTATTTCAGATAGCTAAATTTGATGCATATATTTTAGGTATAGTAAAGCTCTACACACACCCTACTACACATATTATTTCACATAAAAGTGTTTTCACTGCTTTGTGGAGTCCACAAAGCTGCTCATGGGCTCCACAAAACTTACTTGTGGGTCCAACAAAGACACAAAAAACACTTTATGTGAAATAACATGTGAAATAGGGTGTCGGCGTAGCTTTCCTGTTTCATCTACAAGTTCCATTCAAATTCCATTTCTCATTTGAGATTTCTTCACCCCAACTGAATATGGCTGAAACAATTAACTAGTAATCAATTAATGAACAATTGCCTGTTGATGAAGCAGTTGATGCCGTGGTTGATGATCTTCTGGACCTTCTCGCGCATCTTCTGCTTCTCGGCGGCCTCGATCTCCGCGACCTTGGCCATGGAGTCCACGCGCACGCGCGCCCCGTAGATCTTCACCTTGTCCGTGTCCATCGCAGTGTTCGCCACCAAAATTTTGGCATTTTCAATGCGTTTCGGCTGCCCGATCCCGATCTTCTTGTCCAAAATAAACCTGAAATGGAGAAAAAAAGTATACGTAATCATGTATGGAATATGTTGTCCTTTTTTGGAAAAGAAAGTATAAATGGTTTTTTCAGCTTTATTTGTGTTTTTTTTTTAACTTTTTGTATATCAAATTTAGGAAGAAATAGGAGAAAATATAAATGTTGTCCAGATCTCTTTACGGTTTTTATCTCAAATTTAGGAAGAATTGGGAGGAAATTAGTTGGAGAGTTTAAGATTAAAAAAATGAGAGGTATACCCTTCATCCAAGAAAGAATCTTTGAGGGAGCCGCCAGGTTTCTTTAGAATTTGAATAGCCTCCAAATTCGTGCTACCCTAGAAATAAGAAATAATACAAGAAACATACATGTAACATTTCGGAAAAAAATGAGAGTTCTTGAATAAAGAAAATTAAAAATAATTTATTTCTATAGGACGAATTCGGTACCTTGAGCCTCATAACAGCATCGACGGCAAGGTTGGCGAAGTATTCTTTGTCTTGCGAAAGAATTTTCGAACTGAGAGTCGTCATCGCGATGTTCATCAGATCTGTCCTAAATTTCTCTGCATTCATAAAAAATAGAAATATTTCATGACTAACAAAAAAAAAAGGATCGAAAAGTACAATATTTCGTAAGTAAGATTCGTAGAGTATTAGTACCTGAATCTTGTTTATTATCTCTTGCCCTCTGTAACAGAACATCGCGTGCGCACTCAACAGCCATTCTATATCCTGTTTGATCACACAATAAAATTAAAATTGCACGCTAAAACTGAAAAGAGAGATTATTCAACTCAAGTACCCAACAAACTATTAAACGAACTGCTAAATAATAGTTCATGGTAATATTTCCCTCAATTAACCCCTACTAATCATCATAAATAAACCACAATTAATCTGTCATAAAGCCTCTCCAATTTAATTATACAACAAAAGACCAATAAAGTGTTGTTTTCCCCCCAATTTACAGTAAATTGTGCAAGTAATCATAAACACACCAATATAAAACAAAAAGTAACAACTAATGAAGCAAAGAACCTCAACAAAAAGAGTATTTTATCAAAACTAACCAGCAATAATAGTCATAGGATGGATTTTCATGTTGACAAGCTTTTCGGCCTCTCTGAGCAGCTCTCCAGCAAAAACCACAACGGATGTCGTTCCATCACCAACCTCATCATCTTGCACTTTCGATATATCTATTCATTTCTAATTAAGGAATATATACATACCTTTTTGCATTTTTACTTCTCATAAAAATGATTAGCAACAACAGCAGCTCAAATAAAAAAATATAATAATTTTGATATATCTATTTTCTTTCAATTAATGGATATATATAGTATATACCTTTCCGTAAAACTAGTTTTTCGTTTTCTCTCTTACAAACAATAATTACCAAGAAATCAACAGCTTCTAATAAATAAATCCTAAATTAGGGACTAGAAGGTCATAACTTTGAGATGAAATCAATTCTTGATTAATAATAAACATTTAATTAGGGGAAAAATAGAATGAAATTGTGAAAGGATACCGACAAGAACTTTAGCAGCCGGATTGTCAATATGAAGTGATTTAAGAATGGTTGCACCGTCATTTGTGACAGTGATATTACGCCCTCTGCCAGTCGACTGCAATATTTTATCCTACAAAACCATATCAAATGTTTGAAAGTCAGACAATTATTCATATTATATTATCCTGAATTGTAGACTGATAAAAAAATGAACATAAATTAAGAAGATATAAGCAAGTCACTTTACTATTTTTTTCTTAAATATGTAAGATCCTTTTGGTTTTGGCAGATAGCATAAATGTCAAATATTTCAATAAAGTAAAAATTATAAATAAAACATGACTTAGATTTTGAACTTGAAAACATACCATTCCTTTTGGTCCTAGTGTGGTCTTGACCAAGTCAGAAATTGCCATAGCACCAATAAAGGATGACTGTACACAAAAAAAAACATATATATATTAGTCTGCAACACAAAATATTTCAATCCGCAGAAATTTAACTAAAAGTTCTATATAATCCCAATAGTCATCAGTTACGACTTATGAATGAATTCAGTGATTTTAGATTTTTTATTTATTATCTTAAGTTATGTCTTGATGTGGAAACCTAAATAAAACTATCAAATAACCTATATTAAGAAAAAAAAATTAGAAAAATGTTCTGGGCTAGTCAGAGAAAATAACCAATCAAGATGTATATCCTATTGCCCAAACTTGATTTTTTTTTTTTTTAATTCAAACCAAGATCTGAGAGAAACAAAAAAGCAACAATATTAGGAGCAAAAACTGAATGCATTTTGATGCTAAAGCAAAAAAATATCTCATAACAGTTTATACTAGAAATCGAACTTCCAATTTACACCAGCTTTGATCTAAGACAAATTCGAAAAATACCAAAAGAAAACATTCATTAATCAAAGGCAAAAAAACAAACGTACCATCCTCGCACGGTCTCCTTTCTCTTCGGTGGCATCATCTTTAAACAGCTTACTTTGACCCTAAACGAAGATCAACCCAAAAATTATTTCAACAACCACTAAAACTTACGTGAAATCATAAATAACAAAGATCAAATGAATAAAAAACTTACCGCCATTTTAGATCCTCAGTAGAGAAAGAGAGAATCGTTCAGATGCGAGCTGAGAAAGACCTAAAACCCTAGTTTGAGTTCTGTTTTGTTATGGAGGCGGAATAGAAAGTGCTCGAAACGGGTCGGGTCGAATACGAGTGAATAATTGAGTCCGGCCCAGTCTATGGACATGATTTATTTTGGAAAAATTTATAAAATGGGCCGTATAAACTTTCAAAGTATGTAAGCTTCTAATGGGCTGGTTTGGATCATTTTTATTTTTTTAAAATGAAAAAGAGTTTCTTTTTTTTTAGTTCAGAGAAAGAGTTTCTTATATTTAGAATAACACACAAGCTACACTTCAATGCTTAATTGAAGGGACATTAAATGACGCCAATAGAACAACGACGAGCAGAATTGCTGATGATTTGTTGGTTGTAGAAGATGATGTAGTTGTGGATGAAGACTCTTCCTCTGCAGCTTCCTCAGCAGCTGTAGCTACAACATTAGAAAATGATTCAATAAGTTCGAAATTTTGAAACTTTTATTTTATAATTAGTTATAACGATTTTTGATTTCATTTTCCTAATCCACTTTGGAGATTGGATTATGTATAGTACTTCAAATTTGTGACTTGTTTGGAATTTCCAAATGCTTTACCTGCACCAGCAATAATGATTGCAGGTATGACGTCCTCCGTCACTTTGATTGTTGGTGTTCCCAATGTTGCCCTGAGATTAATTGGATTGCTCTGGTGCTCCTCTGAAAAGTTTAAGACCGTAAAATTGATTATTGCAATATTGAATTGATTGCAGTTGATTGATATATCATATAAAAATGCATGTTGTAGTTAGTGTCATATGAGAGAGAGATAGCTGATATATTTATAAATCTCTTTAGAAAGAGAAAAATGCATACTATTGTATATGAAAATTTCGAATTTGCCTCCTTAATGCATTCAATTTGCTTTTAAGTCTATAACGGAATGTTACATAAAATTTTGTTTACTACTTTATGTGTTAATCGAGGGGGAGGGGAAGGTTCGATCGGGTGGAAATTACGGTTCAATTGAAGCCCCAGAACACCAATTTCGGGATGAGAATGTTTTTCGTGAGAAACAAGACTGTAGGGTGTTTTGTTATCTGGGCAACACTGATCTCAGTGGTGGTTTTCTTTTCCTACCGAATTTTTGGTTTAATTTATGTGGTTTTCTATGTTTGTTTTTTTGCAAGTCAGTCCTTTCTTCTTTTCTTCTTTACTTTCTCTCTGGTTTGTAATATAAAACTTTGTAAAATTCTATTTTCTTTCCATCAACACGAAAAGCCTACGGGTTTCAACTAAAAAGAAACATGTGTTATAGACACAAAGGCCAAAATGTTTCAACTAAAAAGAAACATGTGTTATAGACACAAAGGCCAAAATAAAGACATCAAATGCATAAAGCTTACTGTTACAATCGCTGACTGCCGGGGTGACTAACTTACACAACCCAGGGACCTCAAGGGCCTTGGTGTTGTTAACATTGATGCCGACGGAGGAAGCAGCGCCCTGTAACACCTCACATACAAATTGGCTTATTTTCCAAGACTTCTGTGAATGCAGAACAGCAAGAGGAGGAGGGGCCTGATGAGTCGCCTGCTGTAAAACTCACACACGGCATCATGCTCATCATTTCCGACATGCACTTACGTGACGCAGACGTGTTTGGAACAACTAACATGGCCATCATGGCCATGACTAGGGCTCCAATTTGAAGTTTAAGGGGCATTGGTTGATTTTTTACTTTCCTGTCTATGGTTTGTGTATAATAGACTATAGAGGTTATCTAATGCCGCGTGGTTTGAATTAGTTATATAATTATATGTGAGAATGAAGTGCTAAGAAGGATTAATTTAGATAATTATAGTTAGATGGGGACTAAAATGCCTGATTTTGTTTCTATTTTTGGTCATGGTAGTTCCGCTTGTTTTGGGAAATTTTAATTTTTGACAAATGGAATTAGATGAAATATTGTAAGTTGTTAAAGATATATGTTGTTTACGTTTTGCCTATACATGAATATATACGTTGTTTAATCGTTGATGAATTTCTCCCAAAGTTCATCTATATAATTGTAATTGTTGTACAATTAAATAATATAAGCAAAGTAAAAACTAAAAAGAAACAGAGGAGAAATAAATACATCGATACATATTAATGTAGATCCAAAATGATTGGAGGATTTGAAGATGGCAAATCTGCTCTTGCCTCGACGTCAACCAATAGCATCAGCATTGTCATATTCTTCATTCGAGCTCGGACTAAATGTTCATGGTTTAAAATATTTATATCTAGAGTTTGAAAAGATGCTGATACCAATGACTATGAAATACTGTTTGTCAGCAGCAGTTTTTGGATTCAACTTTAATAGCAATTCAATGTTACAATTTACAAATACTCATAGGAGCAACTAAATATTAACATGAAATTGATAATGTGCATACAATAACAAGAGTGGAAATCAAGCAAATAATGGAGAAAAAGATAAAACCACACACAAGCTATACACTTCAGTGCTTAATTAAAACAACATTAAATGACGCCAATAGAGTAACAACGAGCAGAATCACCGATGATTTGTTGATTGTAGAAGATGAGTTAGTTGTGGGTGGAGTCCCAGCTTGAGCTGCAACTACAGCTGCAGCTGCAACATTAGAAAATGACTCATTAAATTTGAAAATTTTGAAACTTTTTATTTTATAATTAGTCATAATATTTTTTTTATTTTCATTTGGTTAATCCACTTTAGAGATTGGATTGTATTGTACTTCTAAATTCATAACTTGTGATTTGACATTTATAATTGCTAATTTACCTGTATTAGCGACAGTTGAGAGTGATTGAATGGTGGCTAATTCCTCCGCCGTCGGGGTTGATGGTGTTTCCGATGATGTCTTGACTTTTGGTTTGCCCTCTGAAAAGTTTGAGACCATAAAATTGGTTACACAAAAATGAATCAGTTTAAGTTGACTGATATATGGAACATATTCAAATTCGTAATGGGTAATCGAAGGGCATGCTGTACTCAGTGTCAAATCCCCTTACAAAGATAGTTGATATGAAAAACGAATACTATGGCATATAGGAAAATTATAATTTTCTTCCTTAAATTATTTTTATTTTATTCTTTGTGTCTTTGATGAAGTGCTAAATGAAGTCTCATTTAATACTTCATATGTTATAGAGATCTTACGTAATACGTGTCATAGACACAAGAGATAAAATAAGACATTTCTGATGGGACAATGTATCAAGATCCTTGTATATATGTAACCTATAAATAAAACAAATAGAGCTTACTGTCACAATCGCTGGCTGGCGGGGCATCTATCTTACACAACCCAGGGACCTCAAGGGCTTTAGTAATGTTAACATTGATGCCGAGCGAGGAGGCACCGCCGCTTAACACCTCGCACAGGCAGATTGGCTGATCTTTCAAAACTTTTGCGAATGCAGAACAGCAAGAGGAGGAGGGGCTCAACGCATCACCTGCAGAAAAACTCACACACGGCATCATGCTCAGCATTGACGACATGCAGTTAAACGATGCTGATGCGTTTGGAATTAACATGGCCACCATGGCCATGGCTAGGACACGAATTGCAAGCCTTTGTGCCATTTGGTTGAATTTTGTTTCCCTTCTAGGGTTGTGTTGTATAGAGATTATGCATATAATGCCGTGTGGTTTGTATTAGTGATGCGAGAATCATGAAACGCTAAGAAATAAATAAGGAAGATGTAGATAAATATAGTTAGCTATTGTTGCCTATTTATGGCCTTGATAATTCCTCTTTGTTCCGGAAATTGTTTTGATTTAACAAAGGAAGAGATGAAAATGTAATTTGTTGAAGAACTTATCACCTCCATGACCACGAGCCAAGATAGTACTGTTGCAAACACTGGCATAAATTTAGTTAATAGCTAGGGATAAATGCACCATTATTCATGTACTTTAATTGGAATATAATATTTAATCTTTATATTATTAAGTTGACATTTAAATCTATATATATACTTTTTTTGTATATGTATCATTTACTCCTTGTGCTAAACATAACAAACTAACATTGTTATTGATATTTAAAAAAAAATCCCGTGAATTCAAAATCGACCGATTTTGAGTTTTCTATATACATACAGCACGATCCATTTAAAAGAAAAAATAATAAGGAAAATATAATTTACTTTATTTCTTTACATATATAGGAATTAAGAATAATAAAAAAAATAATAAAAAAAATGTAAAAAAGTACAAAATAAGTGATGCATATCATAACATCAAGTTAGAAGTCAAAATGGTATCTACAATATTTAGTAACAATACTAATTTATTTTGTTAATATATAACAACTAATGGTACATAGTTTATAATGATTTATATATCAATAAAATGCAAGGAAAGGAGAACAAGAAAATGAATTTGACCTAAATAAAGTAGATCAACTAATGATGCATTTTATCTCATTTTTTATGTTTATTGGGGAATTGGTTTACACAACCGTGGGATTGCGAGAGCCAATACACAGTTGCATTGATTGGTCAATCGGCCATGTTTACTTGATTAATAGTTTTGATGTTACATCTAGGCAACATATTAGTCCAAATAGGATCAATTTGGTTCGGATTCAGCTTTTCCCCGACTTGAGCTGTATTTGGTTCAAGTTTTTTCCTCTCCTGGTCGATTTTTCTCATTATATTGCAAAAAGTATCAGCCCTGATATGTTACGAATATTTGCGATACAACTCCTCAATAAGCTATCATACACGATGTCTGCTATATATTTTATTGTTATATTACTTTATTATAATCTTAATTATCAATAATTTTTATAACTTTAAGTTTATGTTTATGTATAAATGTATAAAAAAATGTATTATTTTAATATAAATGAATACAAATGCTAATTTTCTACATAAAAAATCCAAAGTGTATATTTGAAGTAAATCATCAGACACATTTATATTTGATAAAAATATTCCGATTTGCCAGGAAAATTTGGTTGAACGATAACTGATCATCTTCCAGTCGTGTGCTGGTGTTCGGATCCACTTTTAGTTAAGGTTGGCCAACTTTTCTCACCAACTCCTCTCAGTATAAATCTCTCAATCAAAATTAATTCTCCCATAATTTTACTTCACAACAAAAGACAAGCAATAATACCACAAGAAAAAAAAACATGACTAAAAACATCAACGCCTTTCGATACACAATATCTCTACTAGCCGTAACATTAACCGTTCTTATACAACCAATTTCATGTCAAGTCTCACAATCATGCACGACCGCTCTCATATCAAGTTTCACCCCGTGTTTCAACTTCATCACCGGAAGCACGAACGGCGGTGGGTCCCCCACGTCAGGCTGTTGTCAGGCTCTCGGTGGAGTTATCAGTACTAGCACGGACTGCGCATGCCTCATTCTGACCGGCAACGTTCCGCTTGGAAACAGTCTCCCGATCAATCGAACATTGGCCATCTCGCTCCCAAAGATCTGCAAGATGAGTTCTGTACCGTTGAAATGCAGAGGTTTGATTTTATTTCTTTTCTTTACATGTTAAAGTTAGAAATATAAGATCCCATATTTGAGGTTTAAAATTGTGGATTTTGTTTTCTTGATTTTCAGATACAGCGACTCCTGTCAGTCCAGGTACTCCCTTAAAAAACCTGCACGAGTTTGCATAATTGTTTTTGGAAAAAAAATACATTGTTGGAAAAAAAATATTAATATAATTTGTTCTTTATTTTAGCCAAACATTAATATGCCCTTAATCTTCTTCTTTTTTGCATTTCGGTCTATAATATTTAGGTCCCGTCGCATTTGGTCCCGCTCTTCCTCCGCTTTGTAAGTGCTCTTATACCCATGATTTTTGCTCTCTATTTACATTGGTTTACTATACATAAATCAATAATATCCTTATTGTAATATATTATTTTGCACAATATATACTTTTTGTGCTATAAAAATTCAACAAACAACAATTTATAAAATCTTTTCATTTATATTAAATACTTATTATCAACATTTCAACTCCAGCATCAGATACTCCTCTCACCTTAACCCCATCATTTTCGCCGGAAGCGGAGTCTCCTTCATTGACGGCTTCTCCGCCCCCAGCTGATGATAATTCCGGCAATCAAGGGTTCAAGTCAAGGCCTCTTATTTTTCCTAGTTCATCTATAAAGAGCTCTCAGATTAATATGAAACATTCTTGTGTGTTGATATTCTTTGGTTTCTTTTTTGTTTGATGGATTTATATTATATTGTGGGATTTGGTTGTATTTATAGATGCACTTTTTGATGCTGATATATTGGTGCTTTGACAGTGTTTATTTTTATTTATTTTTTTGTTTAATTTGTATTCTTTGATTTATAGTTTTGGTTGAGAGATTAATAGAAAATGAGAATTGTACAAAAGAAAACAATCATGTTTAGTTTTGTGGAATCATCATTTTCTATCATTTGCCTGTTAAATAGAAGCGAATTCCAAAATGATCTGCGGTGTGGTTAATCTGTGTTAAAAATTGCGCGCCTAATCTCATTTGTTGTACAACCTGTGTTAAATTTTCATGTCTCATTTTTTTCCTTTTCCTTTTGTTTTCTTTTTCCAATTGCAGTAAAATACTTAGCTTAAATCAATGGAAGCAACTTCAGGCGACCTAAAGAGTATTCCTAAAAAAAAAATAGAAAAGAATTTACTCTTTGTAATGTACATTTCAAATACTATAATGTTATTTTGTGCAAAAAAGAGTCACTGTTGCTTGTGTATATGCTAATGAAGAAATATTCATATAGTTTAACAACATCATATTTCGAAAATAAAGATACAAGGTTCATTGTTTTGTTACCATTTGTCAAAACTTGCTAGCTAGCTCAAACGGTAAGACACTAAGTCAAATTTGAGAAATATCTAAATACAAGTCATGACGAACGCATTTAACTTAATATTTAACAAATTTAAACAACTCAATAATCGTGAGTTGTCTCAAAAAAAAAAACATAGCCAAACCATTGGACCAAAATTAATTTTGTTCAAAATGGAAACTATCTAATCGAATTTGAACACCTCTATCCAAATGATCAGTTATACTTTACCCCATAAATCATGAATGTTATATAACTAGGTGACCATCCAGTCCCCTCTTGACTAATTAATCAATGTGAATCAGATTGTGATGCTGATGCTTGCTTGAATTAATTATTGAACGTTATATAATTAGGTGACCATCCAGCCATTTTTTGCCCTTGACTTGTTAATCATTGTCAAAAGTCATTAAATGAATGGTTCTTATGTTGCATTAACTAGTGTTGCTGTTTGAGCAATTGATGTCAGCTTTTTATCTTTTAACGAATAAACTTGATAGTTGAGTTGTTTCTTCACATAGTAAACATGTAATCCATAACTATGATTATATAAGTATTTTTCTTTTTCACAAAAATCGTACAATGCATAATTTCATTTTAAGATGTGACTTAGTCATCCAAGATTCAATAAAGAATTCCGATTCTGATAGCCTTGGTATCCACATGGGTGTAACAAAGTAATGATAGCTTCAATTTTCAAAGCTTAAGTAGCTTGTTTGAATCACTAATTATATTCAAACATTTCGTTACAAATTAGTTGGAGTGGTTCACCCACAAAACCCACAAACTCACCTTCCCCTAATACAAACCTTATATAAACCCACTTGTTTCTCGATCCAAAAACAAACCATAAACTTTTGGAACAAGAAAGACAAAATTACACTTCAATCAATCAACATCATGCCTTCTAACATGATCATTGTTGTGCTTTTAGTTGCAACATTCTCAATCGGCACATCATATGCCCAATCAAGCAGTTCTTGCACCACTGCCCTTGTTAGCCTGTCTCCTTGCTTGAACTATATTTCAGGGAATGATACGGCCCCATCTGGTTCGTGCTGCTCACAGCTGGCGTCTGTCGTGAAGTCTGAGCCGCAATGCCTCTGCACAGTTCTCAACGGCGATTCATCAGGATCTCTTGGTGTAACGATAAACGAGACAAGAGCACTTGATATGCCTGGAGCCTGCAAAGTCACGACTCCATCCGCTAGCAAGTGCAGTGGTTAGTATTGTGATAAATTTTAAATCTAGTTATTTTTATATTTTTTAATAAAAGGGGAAAACTAGGTAGCCATATTGGCAACTCCTTACTGATAAGCACTGCAAGAAATCGTATTTTCACTGATTATGTATGTTTTCATCATCAACGGCTCATTAGAATTAGTTGGCGAAAATTGTTTTAATTGCCAAGCCTTTTTTTTGTTGAGGAAACTTAATTACCAAGCCTTTTAACCGAATCAATAAAATTTCAGGCAATAATGGACCAACCTCTAGTAGCACGCCCTCATCTACAACATCGACAGTTGCTGGTATTTACATTCAAATAAAATTAAAAAATAAACTAAAATAGTACATACTACATATATTTTAATTTAATCTTGTGATTTCTAACAAAAAAGAATCATGAATTGATGTAGGTAATGGTTCATCAAAAAATGTGCCAACAACATTCGTCAGCTCAGCCGCAATATTTCACCAGACCAGTTTCCACCTTTTCATTGTGCTTCTGATTATGGCCTCTTCTATCATTACTGCTTAAGGACACTTAAGAGTTCCATTTTTTATTTATGAATTTCATTCGATTTATATGAATTTCATTCGATTTATATGAATTTCATTTTCAGTCTATTGAGTTGATTGGATGTATAGATGATATGTCACATTTGCCAATTATAATGTTCATTTTGTACTGTGTATTGAATTTATTCTAGCTCCTAAAATTCAAATAAATGAGTGGTTTATAAATTGTTTTTCCTTTCTTTTAGCTCTATAAGATTTTTTATTTACAAATATAGTCCACTTTGCGATCTAAAAAAAAGATTTTTTTTTTATTCAATCAGTAAGCAATTAGTCTATCTAGCATAAGAAAGAAAATAGTGAAAAAAAGTATACAACTGTCAAGCGAGCTATATACACTGCTTTTTAATCCATCTCAACAAATTTAGATTTTCCAGTTCCTTTCTTTTGATGATAATAAATTAGGAAGATATTTATGAACAAAAAAATATCATAAAACTTTGAACGAAGCCTGTAAATAGAAATAAAATAGGCCTGATGATCCTCACTCACATCAGAAAATAAAAAGGGTGATAGTTTGTTTAGAGCTGTATCATGGGCCATATTGGGCCTGGGCCGCACGGGCCCGTAATCCTTCCACCGTTGAGAGCGGGAGGTGATCGCTGCTCTGTGAAGCCAGCCTCACGCATTCCCCTCCTCTCTATAAACCAAGCGGCCCAAGCTTTCGCCTGAACCACAAGGCCCAACTGCCCAACTTGGAACGGGCGGGCCGACCAAAGCGAACCAGGCCCGACTCATGAGAACGAGCCTAACCATCCAATCACCCTGCCGCCGCTTGGCTTACAAGCTCACGCTACTGAGCTCGGCGATACTGCTTGTGCGGAGAGGGTATTTAAATAGCAGAGAGGGAGATTGTGAGTTGCTTGTGGGACTAAATATGTGGGGTTTGGAAACCGGAACTCAGCGCTGTTAGGAGGGCTGGATCTCTCCGTTTTCTATTGGAATGGACGGTATGCATGATTACAAAGTTGCTACTGGGAAGTTGGAATGGATTTCATTTATTTGCGTTAGTGTCTCAAAATATTAATAATAATAATAATAACTATGTCAAGTACTTTTAAAGAATGTTAATTGTTTTTCCTTTCTTTTAGTTCTCTTAAGAATTTTTTATATAACTTCAGTAAGCGCTAAGCAATTAGACTATCCAGCATAAAAAAAAATACCGAAAATTATACAACTACCAAACGAGCTATACATACATTGCATTTTACTGTTAGTTTTTTTAGTTACTTTACTATCCAATTAATACTTGCATTTTCTTTCGATGACCCGACTAGCACTGTCAAATAATTCTAAAAACTTTTCACAATCAAAGATTCATAGAATTAATTTGTGAGCCATCTTAAACTATTATCAGATCCCATAACAGTAATCATATGCCAAATAAACACCGCTCACAAAGGTACCAAAAAACACCACAAAAAAACCGAAACCAAACCACAATTCTTCCACACCCTACAAACAAGAACATCAAATCACCACAAGTCCAAACAATTTGATTTCTTCCAATATCTCAAGTTTCTTTTAGTGTTAACACATGCTTGATACTTGATAGTGAGAGTTAGAATTAACATGACGTTTCTTATTTTAGTAATAGCACAATGATGTTGGATAAATAGTCTTTTGTTGTGAATATGTCATACACAAAGCATGAAATTGTTGGTTGAGTTAAGCGTTAACACTACTTTAAGACATGCAGTTTACATGTTCCAACGATTGTACTGTCAGAACCACAAATCTTATCTTATTTGTTTCACGAACCAAACATGAATTTCATATGAGGTGGAAAAAGATTAACAATTCTTTACAAATGCCATGGACATTATCTTAAATAACAATTCCTTACAAAATGTCATGGACATGATAAAAAAGAAACTCGGCATACATGATATTTTTGGACTTGATAGCTGTACAAATAAAAATATTCAGTGTATTCAACAATTATCAAGTCATATGGATCCATTATATGTCTACCATTTTAGCCCTTTTTTGAGTATTTTTTATATTTATTTCTTGAACTTTTGTTTTTCGATTGTTTATGTGAGGGTTCGTTTTTCAATTGCTTAAATCAATGAATGCAACTTCAGGCGATGGCCTAAAGAGTATTCCTAAAAAATAGAAAATACTTTACTCATTGTAAGAATTAATTTGTAAGAGACTATCTTAAAACTAGTCTTGAACCCTAAACAGTACGTACATGCTATACAAACACCACAGAACACAGGTACCAAAAAGAACACCACTTAACAGAAACCAAACACACCACCAATCTTTACCCAACAAACAAACACCAAATCTCCAATAAACAACTCCAAACACAATCTTTAAACCCTAAACCCTTAACCACACCATAACACTCTTACCACTCCTCACCGACTCGCGCCACGCATACTCCCTGGCCCCGTCCTTATCCACAATCTTAATAACGAAATTTGGCGGCACCCCGACTAGCCTGGAGCGGATCACCGCAATGCACTTGTCCATCAGATCGACGGCCTCCTCAACGGACATGTCGGCGCGGTAATAACAATTCATCAATGGAAGGCAGAAGTGCAACCCGGAGCCGAACCCTCCCTTGTCGATTTTGTGAAGCGTACCCATGTAGTCTATGTAGTAGAGCGATGGGCCGGTCCGCTTGTCGTATCCCGCCATTAGAAGGTTGACGGAATACGGATTCTGGATTAAAAGATAAAAGAAAATTAATGAATTTATTGTGGTATTGTGACATTTGCAGCTGGTCATTCTTCTTATGTTTTCTTTCTGTTGGTTCTGCTAGTTAAACGAAATTGGTACGTGGGAAAGTAACCTTTAAAGTTTAAATTTAAGCATGTAAGTGAATAAACTAAAGTAAGCTTGCAAACTAATTACTAGGAAATAAGGGGCAAATACATTAATAAGGAGAAAATTGTACATAACATAAAATTGAGGTGAATACTAATTTGGAGAGCTTATTTTGTAATATAAAGCAAGTTCAGGTATTGGTTGGAGAATGAGTTAGAATAACACGGGATGAAGATTACCAGACAACAACAAGGGTTTAAGGATTTTTTTAAGGGTTTAGGATTACCTCTTTGAGTGCCATTGCGAGCTGATTGCGAGTATAATTGGCAGCAGCATGGGTGGAGAAAGAAATACCGTTGCTGATCTCGTGCAGACGAATTTTCTTCTGTATGTGTTCTGTGAAACGCAATCTGTACACACACACACAAAAAAAAAAAAAAAATATATATATATATATATATATATATTATATATATATATATATATATATATATATATATATATATATATATATATATATATATATATATATATATATATACAGTTAAATTCTGAACAAGTCAAGAAGAAACAAAAAAAGGAAAAAAGTGCACTACAAACGGTATAACTACAATCAATTAAAATTTATTAGAGCTATGTTACTTTTAGGGTTGAAAGAAGAACTAGAGTTTTGGTACAGCACAATTAATCCCATGTTTATTTCGATTTTTTGTACACAATCTGTCCGGTTTCAGTTTGATAAATCATTACCAGTTACACCTTTGATCCAATGTCGACCCTTTTTGCTACATTAAATTAAACTCTTCTTTTCTAATCGCACAACAAATCTTGCCAACTAAAACTCAAATTAGCTTTCAAATCAATTAAAACAAATCTCACCAATTTCCCCTAAACATGCAAAAACTTAGTCCACACATAAACCCAAAAAAACTAACTAATCACACCAAAATAACACAAAGTAAAAAAGAAAGTACGAACCGATCAGCAGGTTCGCCACAGGCACCCAACAGCTTGTGAGGATCGAGAAGCATGATCTTATCCTCGTTGGTTTTGTGCACGGTGTTGCCGCAGCGCGAAGTCCTTGCCGACGAGTCCTAAAACGCACTCCATTGTTGGAGATTTGAGTGTTATTTGCTGGGTTGAGGGGAGAGGAGGAAGAAAGAAAGGCAGACGTCCCTGAGGCACATTAGTCATAGTATGTTAAATTCTAAAATAAAAGAGAGAATATGTTATAAGACAAGAATAATA
Organism: Juncus effusus; assembly: GCA_027726005.1. Taxonomy (NCBI): domain Eukaryota; kingdom Viridiplantae; phylum Streptophyta; class Magnoliopsida; order Poales; family Juncaceae; genus Juncus; species Juncus effusus. The sequence goes on from CM050909.1 coordinate 1,000,974, forward strand.
AAAGAGAGAATTGGGAAAAAAAATATTGAACTAATGGATATTACAATAGCTAATGATCAGCTATTTATATAGTAGTCGAGTAGTGATTACTAGGAAACTACTTGGTACTTGCCAAATTATGACCTATAACATGGAAACATTATAAAAAAAATCCTAAAATGTAATAACAAACATAGTAAAAATCTATTATGTAATCTACTTCCATTCTTTCAAACATTCCTAAATTAGTTGCTTAGAGATGAAGTAATTATGATCAATGGACATTTACATAAATAATATTCATAACAGAATAATTTTTATTTTAAAATAATAACAGATGTTTGGACATAAATATAGATTTCAAGAGTGATAAATCTGAAAATGATAAATCTGAAAATCTGAAAATATAATAAAAATATTTAACTAGAAATATGATATTAATATAATAACAAATTTTTAACATCATATATATATATTTTGTTATGTTAGCGGTCCAGCTATCCTCTAAAACTTCAAAAGAAATGATTCAATAAAGATTAGAAAAAAAAAAGAAATGATTAAAAAAAATACAAAATAAATGAAATTGAAATATGCCAAAAAAAATAACAATCACATTAGCCGAAAATTAATATCCCAAATCATTACATAAAGAATAACATAAAAATATCAACTGAAATTAATATCCTCAATATCACCTTTCATCAAAACAGAACAAAATTATGATTTAAAAACCGGGATTTGTATTCCCGTCCCACAGACAGAATTCAGATCCTGCCTCTCATTTCATATCCGGCCCGGCTAGTAAATTCCGGAATTCCGTGCCGCCTCAGCTCGATCATCCAGCGCGAAATGAAGAATCACCTACTCACTCACTCACGCTTGAAAATCGGTCCCGTTTCAAACACGCTGAAAGTTGGTTTTCTTTTAGTTCAGAGATCTCTGACTTCTTTTAGCTATAGGCATATTCAATCTCCACCTGTCTAATCTAATCTAAGATTCCCATTCGTATATTTTTCTCGTATTAACCTGAGAACCGTTCCTCATTTCAGAAAATCAAAACGAATTGTTATTCAATTTTGTGGTGTTTCATCTCAGATTGCCAGAACGAGTTACGAGCCTTCTTGAATCGTTACAATTTGGCGATTTGGTTGGTTTATGTGATTGATTTGGTTGATTTTTGTATAATTGATTTTGTAGAGAGATACTGTTGCAATGTCGTTGAAAGTGGCGCCAGTGAAGAGAAGGCGATTGGTTATTCAATATAGTGATTCCGAATCTGAAGAGACAAATGTTGTGCCGAAGGAGAATGAAGAGGGGAAACGAACTGAGAAGCTTGATCAAAGTAATAAGAAACTGAATTTATTCAAAGGGGGGCATGAATACAAATCAAATGGTTTTGAACGAACCGCAAAATCCGGTCCAATAACCAAAATTGAGCGCTCGAATGGTGAAAGAACAAGAGTTGTAAACTACAAACCAACCTTGAACCAATTAAACCATGAGAAATTAAGAAGTAACAATGACAATTGGGAGAAAGAGAGAAGGCAAGAGAAAGAGAGAGAATCATTTACAAGAAGAGGAGACGGTGCCTCTACCTATAGCTCTTCTATTCCAGTAAGAAAAAGGGTCAGCTTAGAAAACTCGAGCCATGACAAGATTAAACAAAATTGGAGGGGCCAAACTAGAAAAATGCTCTTTGATGCCGGCTGGAGAATTGAGGCAAGACCAAGTCAAAACTGTAACGTTGCCGTCTATATTTCTCCAAACGGAACCAATTACTGGTCAATTGCCAAAGCTTATTCCGCTTTTGAAGCGAGTCATAACAACAAGTCTATAGTGAAGAGAAACTTGCACAACAAGAAACACCGGAACGATGAGAGTCCAGAACCTTCTAGAAAGTCCAAATTGGGCATGCGGAAAAGAGTCAAAAGTAATGAGACGGACTCTGATTCTGATTCTGACGATTATGTCCATTATGAGGGCAAAAGAACCGTTCTTGCATGGCTCATCGACTCAGGGGTAATTCCAGAAATTTGCAAAGTGAAATACATAGACTTGAAAACAAACAAGGCGAAACTCGGCGGGAAAATTACGCGTGACGGAATTCTATGCAATTGCTGCTGTAGAATACTCAGCATGTCCAAATTCGAACTTCACTCTGGAAGCAAAGAGAACCGGTTTTACGTGAGCATTTATGTGGAGGAATTGGGAGTCTCTTTGATGAAATGTTTGTTGAAGGCTTGGGAAAAGCAAGGAGTGAAGGGGTTCAGTGAGATCGCGACAAGTGTCGACGATCCTTGCGACGACACGTGTCCGGTTTGTGGAGATGGCGGCGATTTGATGCTGTGTGACAGCTGTCCTTCTGCATATCATACGGCTTGCTTGGGATTTCAGGTAGAGTTAGTTTGAGTAGATCTTTAATTACTTGTGATGAAATGGTTTTTTTATTATTGTTTTGTGATTTTTTTTTTTTAATTTGTAGACGCTTCCTGATGGAGATTGGCATTGTATGAACTGTTTGTGCAAATTTTGCTACAAAACCCAAGAAAAAGGTCGAAAAATGGCATCGGTTTGTAGATTAATGTCTTGCCTCCAGTGCGGTCAGAAATGTACGTCTCTTATTTTTTTTATTTTTCATCTATGATACATTTATAAATAGTAAAATATTAATTTTCGAGCCTTGCAAATTCCTGTAGACCATGAAGGTTGTGTGCCTGACAAAGATCCTGTTTGTGCCAGTTCATCAAATAACTCATTATGTGGGCAGAGTTGCAGAAAGGTAATTTACCGGTTATATTTATATATCATATAATTTAATTATATCATATAATAACTATTTTTTCTGATATTATAAAACAGATATACTGGCAGCTACAAAGGCTATTAGGAGTGAGAAACTCAATAGATGACGGGTATTCATGGAGTTTGGTACGTAGACTCGATGAGTCATCGCCACTGTACCAACAAAGACTGTCTCATGTAGCAAATTGTAATTCCAAAATTGCCCTTGCATTTAATGTCATGGATGAGTGCTTCACGCCGATTGTGGACCGAAGATCTGGGATTAACCTTGTTCATAATGTCATTTATAATTATGGGTATGCAATGATAATTTTTGTTTTTATTTGGCGGAATTTCATGTGTAACCGTAAAAATCCGAAAAACATCATTTATGCCCCTCCTAAATGTGAAATAAGACTTATTACTTGTTCAGTTACAAAAAAAAAGAAGATAAACAAGAGCAATTTGAAAAAGGAAGGGTATACATGATATTTTGGGATTTTGTAGGGTTATTAGCTTTGTTTGTAATATTGGAAATTATCCTGACTGTTGGTTTCTTTTTTTCTTCTTTTGTTGCAGATCAAATTTCAATAGATTGAACTTTGATGGATTCTACACGTTTGTTTTGGAGCATGGTGATGAAATTATCTCAGTTGCATCTGTCAGGTACATACTTCTTTTTTCTATTTCCAATCTTCAATTGAGCCTGTTTATGTGTTGGTTTATTTAAATGAATTATGGCTAAATTAATCTGCAAACACTTGTGTAAATGAAACAGGATTCATGGAGCAAAGCTGGCTGAAATGCCTTTTATTGGTACAAGAGATATGTACAGAAAGCAAGGAATGTGCCGCCGCTTGCTTAATGGCATCGAATCCGTAATTTATCCCAACTTTAACTTTGTTGATTATTTCTATAACCTTAATTCTCATTTTCATTTGAACTAACAACACTATCTTTTCCTCAACTTTTTGTCTATTTAATTTTGTACTAATTTAAGGTGAATTATTTTACAACAGGCACTTAATTCTTTGAATGTAAAGAGGCTCGTGATACCAGCAATTTCAGAGCTCAAAAGCACATGGATAAATAATTTTGGATTTAATTTTTTTGATCCTTTGCTAAAAAAACAAGTTAGGTCTATAAATATTCTCATGTTTCCTGATATTGGTTTGCTACAGAAACCATTGGCCTCAGATCAAAAGCATGAATCTGCTAAAAGAGGTAATACTAATAAGTCCTTTTTATTTCAGTCTTATTTTCTTGTGTTTTTCCTATTTATTTCACAAAGCTTCCTCAAAGGTGTATTAAATTATTATTCACAGCATTGACTCTTTTTCTAAATTTTTTCATATTCGTATAGTTGCAGTTAGTAATTTGGGGAATGATACTAAATTAAATGCCCAAAGGTGCAAGATAGAAAATGATTTATTTGGGTGAGTTGACCGCCAGCTCAGCAGTCAACACTTCTAATGGATCTTATCTTATACCTTCCAATGAATATCTTATTTCGCTGTGATGAAAAACACAAATGATTTTACGGGATCTTGAGACTTGGCTGTTTTGAAACAATTGTACAGCCTGTGCATAGAATAGAAAGATGCTGAATTTTGGGCATATTTTTTCCTTTTTTGTAGATAGGTAGATGAAAGTTAGAAATATCTTTTCTTTTTTTAATAAAATGAAATTCTGTACATAGAAATATAGAATAGAAAGATGCCGAATTTTGGGCGTATTTTTTTTCTTTTGGTGTAGATAGAAGATAAAAGTTAAGAACATCTTCTTTCTTTTTGGTACAATGAAATTCTGTACAGGAATGAAATGTTAATGCCAGATAATTTTTTGTTAGAAGAATTTTGGTTAAATCAATGATTTTCATTTAATGACGTCATTTAATGTCATTTAATATCATTTAATACCGCTTTGATAGTAATGGATTATTTCTTTTATGAACAGTTCCGAAAAATTGGACTGTAATTGTATTGGCTTCAGTATATATTTGTATGAAAAGAAAGATATATTTTTCAAGAAAGGATATACAGGTTAAAAAAAGTAGTATATATTTTAGAAAGATAGTATATAGCAATATTATAGACAATGTAAATTCATATACATTAACAACATTAAAAACAAATAAACTACTCAATTCTTAAAATTCAAAGAACTATTAGTGTAAATTAACCTTCCGTGTGTAAGACATAATTACTCCAGTAAAGCTATTCGTTATTCACGGAGGGACCTTTCTGCAATTTAATCCTCGACTTTATGGTAAATATTTCAATAAATAATTAAATTAACTGTCTAAGCACTAGATGTACTTGCGTAAATAAAATAATGCTGAAAGACCCCCTGAAACAAACTGAGACCTATTTACTGCTAATTGAAGCTTAATTTAATGTAATTAGGAAATCTGTAAAAATATTTACGCAATTAGACACAAATCCTGTATAGAAGCAAAAATAATTGCTATAGAGTAAGTTTTTTTTAGACATTTAAAAAGAAAACTACAGTAGTATGCCAGCAATTATCCTTGTAAGACCCTAAAACCATACAAAATACAAAAATGCTTCCTTTTGACCAGTTTGATAGTTGTATAATTAATCTACTGAGGAAAATTGCAGAAATAAAACACAGATTGAATAGATGAAATAAAAAAGTTACAGGTTTGAAGTAACAAATATAAGACCCAAGTACTCAATTGCTCAGACTACAAAAAAAAATAAAGAAAGAACAATGCAGAACAGGTACCACCAAACTGGTACCAAGAAAACATTAACAATAAAATTGAAATATCATTCTTAAATTCAGCAAATAACTCCATTAAACCTATTTGTTCTTGATGGAGAGATTTTTTTGCAATTTAAGCATGAAGCAGGTTTTTTTCGTAAATTTATCAAAATTAATTAAGTCCCAACACCAAATTTACCTGTGTAACATAATTTTCAAATTGAACTTGTGTGACTGCTCAAGCAAATTTAAAATGTTCCATCCACTATATACTTTTAATTTTATACTAAATGTTATACCAATCACACACTTTATGTTTCATCCCTGCATAAGTGACGGATCTTGACTCAAATTCTTGAGGGGGGAGGGGGGGGGGGGGGGATGGATACATATAACTTGTAAATTTTATCACAAAATACAGTAGTATTACCATATATATATATATATATATATATATATATATATATATATATATATATATATATATATATATATATATACTGAAACTTCAAAATTTTTTGGGGAGCAGCTGCCCCCCTAGCAGGGCCGGTCCTGTGTACCTTTGACGATTATCATAATGAGGCCTTGAATTACCTAACTAATTCGTTTAACAAGTAGATATTTGAAGAAATTTATCTTCTTCTATCTTCTATTTCAATTAGTTCTTAAAATGTTAAGTTGCGAGCAAAGGAACCCCAATTTAAGCTAGCAAAAATAAGTAAGAATAAATAAATTCTTCTTCTTCTAATCCTCAATCATATAAACCCAAATTTAACCTAATTTACAAAAACTAGAAAGAATAAATAAATAATTAAACAAAAATACTGTATAAAAAGCAAAACCTTCATACAAAAGAGAATAGTTGAAGAATTTCAACTTATTCTTTCTATTTCATCTTTCCTTCAATTTCTTTTTTAAACAATTTACCAAATCTCATGTTTTCTTTTTGAGAGAGAGACCTAATTTGTTCTTCCAGTAAGCCGAGTTGCCCGGTGATTTCATCCATATGCAAACCATCTCACACTCTTCAATTAAATAAATACAAAAAAGAAAAAAAAAATATTAGCACAAATTACACTAAATTAAAAACCTGACTATTGATTTAGTGACTTACTGCGTGATGGTTCCTGAATGCTCAAGACTAAGTCACGAAATTTCATGATTTGTTGTTCCTGGCTGGCTGGCCCAATCACATTCATCAAATAATAATCAAATAAACCATGATCATAAATTGCTGATGGACTTCGTTTGTTATTGGCTGGGTAGTGGGTTTCTTATAGCTGAAGTAAAGAATTTATTGGGTTATTTATATAATATAAGTATATAGATGAGTAGAAAAATAAGAGGCCTCCAATAATAAGAGGGCTCCAAATTTGGAGGTCTTTGACCCATGTCAACATGGGCTAAAGACAAGACCGGGGCTGCCCCTACTCTCTATTAAGATTCGCCAGTACCTGCATTATACAATATTATGTTTGAGTATATACTGCTTTATGGTCCAGAAGCACTTATTTCTTTTTTATTGATTTGTTTGTTGTTTCATTTATCAAGAGAGGGAAATTTGGTAAAATAACAAGAAGCGAACCAAATATTAATAACTGTGAGAGATCAGAATCAAACCACTGAGCCAAATTTCAAAATAGAACACAAATTGAAAAGAAAATGAGATTTATTTATACATACCAATGCGTAGTGTGGTCCTAATTTTCACTAGTTGGTTTTTTGAGGTCCAAAGGATTATCCCAGAGGAAATGTGAAAGGAAAAGGAGAAGGAATTATTGTATAAAGCTGCGACTTTTATGTAAAAATCACTGATTGATAGTCTTAATTGTTGCCCTTATATGCTAATTAAATAAAATATTATACAATTAATGCAGATTAATATATACTTAACGCATATATTAATATATGCTATTTTAATTATTTATTTATATAGTATAACGAATAATTGTACAAAGCTACAAAAACCACTTATTGATGCTCTAATTTGAAGAATTAGAGGAATTGTGAAAAGGGAAAGGGAAGAAGAGAGAGGTTAAGTTAAAAAAAAAGCACATTTTGATGGCGTCATTAATTATATAAATATTATATAATTAATCCAAAATAATATATAATTAACAATTAATATATAATATAATAATTATTTTCATTCTTGTCATATTTACTTAACAAATAAAATACTGTATAATGAAAAGTTGCATTTAATGAGCTGCCAACTCTGAGTTTAGTGGTAAATCCGGCCTGATTTGACCTTTGAGCAGGAACGCGCTGTGCTTCTTGAACGAACCGGCTTGCCTCTCCATCTTGAAGTCGGTAATCCAAGTGCCTAATAAGTGGGTGACATAAACTTATAAGACCCGTTCGGCAACACATGGAATAGAAAAATAATGAAATTAAAAATAGACGTCTAATCCACTTTATTCCATGCATACGAAGAACTTGATTTAAAATTATAGAAAAGATCTTATGATCAAAATATTCTTGTTCCATAATTTGAGTTTATACAAATCATACTAACCGAAAAGATTACTCAAATTATATAAAAATGAAATAAATTATTAATATAAAGTAGCATGAAAGTAAAAAATATTCAATGAAAGTACAATAATAGAAACAGTAGAAGGTGCTACAAAATAAAAGATTTTAAATGGACTTGCCACGTAACACATCTAATCCAACATATTCCACTATTGTTCGGCCGGAATAAATTAGAATAGAATAGTTATTTCACTATTCTAGGTCTGCCAAATAGGCACTATGTTATCAAGAGAAGTAACAGACAAAACTGGCATGAACTTAACTACAAAAAGCCTCTCAATTCTATATCCTTTATCCTGAATTGCTTATATTTACATTTCTTGTTCATACTTTTGATTTAAAAATGTAGTAAATGAAGAATCAAAACTTTTTGATCTGTTTCTGCCTACCCTTCTTCAGATTCAAAGTTTTGAAACAAGTTTTCCAATTTTGCTAAAATCTGATTTAGAGGTCTAATGAAAGATGGAAATTAGGCAGAATTTTTTTTTGCTGATAATTCTTTATAAACATGTGGTTGGGTCAATCAAGAATCGAGCCCACTAGATTTAGGTTTCTTTCTTTTTTCTGTAAATAGTTAGGACTATAGATGTAAATATTTTCTTTTAATGAATCAATTTGGAAGGGGGATTCTAAGCCCTCTCTGAATTTTCTCAAAAAAAAAAAAAGAGTCGAGCCCCACACTTACATTTAACAAAGTCGGGTTACATGATTCGAATTTAACTGAATCGAAATTTGATAGAATAATTTAAAAAGTAGGGGCTTAATCGCAAAAGTGAGGGCTAGCTATCGTTTGTTCTTGCTTCATCACAAACTTGAGGTTACACTTTGTACTTTACCAGTAAGCTAAGGATCCACTATATAATTAAATTTCATTAACGGCACCAGTAATTAGAGAACAGGTACCACCAAACTGGTACCACAAAAGCATTAGCTTCAACATAAACTATAAATCCACTTCATTCTTAATATATATATATATATATATTTATAAAACTGCCAGCTATGAGATTAACCTCCACCTGCTTGTTATTAATGCAGGAACTTATTTGCAATTTAGGCATGATGCTAGGCTTTTTTGTAAATATCTCAACACTGATATCTGGGGTACCATCACCTATTATATGCTCTTCTGATCCTACCATAATGTTAAAAACGTTTTTGATTTAACTAAAGAAAGTGAAGATAAATATAAATTGAGTCTTGCATCATTTGAAACTTAATTGGATGTTTTTTTGAAGGAGTTTCTTTTTCTTTTTTACTGATTTTTTATTTGTTACATTAAAAAAGTGAGAAGAAACTGGCTGAAATTTAGTCATTAATATTTAATAGTGAAGTTATTGAGGTATTGAAAAACTAAAAACAAATTCAGAAAAGAATTTTTTTTCATTAATTAAACACATAATATTTCACATTAATCTTAATCAAATAGACTCTAAAAATTAATCTTACCTAGAACCCTATTTAAACACTAAAATCCCTCTAAGACTAAAACTCCACCTACACATACCCATTTAATTAATTTATCAGTACTTTTCAATTTCTCATTCATTTCATCAATCCCATCATCAATTCCTTTCATTTGGCGCACTAACTTGATTTGTCTCTCTTCTTGGCGTGAAACTATGTGTTTTATTTCTCTATTTTGCCTCCTCATTATATTGTTCTGACCATCCATTGAGTCAATCCTGCCTTCAATCATCTTAACCAATTTCTCAACCCCTATGGTATTTTTTCAAATTTAAATATCAGCACTCGCTTTAAATACATGGTTTGACCGATTAGAGTAAATTCATGTTTCCTAAGACCTTTAACTTCTTCTTTATATCTCTGTTGAAATTGATCAATCAATGAGACAACTCTATTCTCAGAGAGCTCAAAACAGGGTTTGTTGGTTTCTTCCAATATCTTAGGTTTATTTTCTTATTAAAACACTTGAGAATTATTAGCATTGGTTTGATATTTCAGTAGTACCATAATGCATATAATATCTGCTTGTAATGTTTTATATGCAATAGCTTGTGTTAGACTGGGTTCTAATTTAACTTGTTAAAAAAGGATCATGAGTTTCAAGTGAAAACGCTATTTACATGATACATTAACTACACAATAAGCATGAATATTCGTTTTCTTTTGCTGAACCAAAACATGTATTTAGTATGGGAGTGAGATAAAATAAAATTCCTTACAAATTTGCATGGACATCGGAACATTGGATGTTCAGTAAAATGTAGAGTATGCACGCTGCACTTTATTGTGTACTTTGTCAATGAAAAATGATTTATAATTGAGTATAAAAGATGATATTTCATATTTTTGAATAGTAGTATATAGTATAGTTCTGAGATTCATCATTCAATCTGCACAGCAGCAGCACATGGAAATACAAACCCCTTGTATGGAAAATTATGCTAAAATTTTATACATAGATTTTTTTTAGTATATATGCATGATATGTCCTGTGACTTGTCCTTTTAGGGTGGGTGTTCATGATTTTGTTATTTTCCAAATGAGCATATGCAATATTTTTTATATTTTGTACGGTATACATGAAACTTGTTCTATTTTTTCCATTATTCTCTTGACTGGGTTATACATATAAATTTAGATTTTGCAAGAATCCGTATGAAATGTGCAGGGTGCATATAAAACTGTAAAAAGAAACTAAAATAAATATAAGGGGAAAAAAGTCCCCTGTATATAATAATTACAAAAAGAATAAACAAATAACTACCAAGATGACTGGCTCATGTCCTCCTTAGAAACCATGCCCGCTAGCCGACTCATTACAAAAAGGAGATACAGAACATGTACCGTCAAAATATTAACAATAAATAAACTATAAAATAACTTGATTCTTAAATTTACTGTCTAGTGTGAGATTAACCTCCATGCATATTAACTCCATTAAACATGACGTAGGGTTGTTTCTCAAAATATCTCAAGAAATAATTAAATTAAATACGCTAAACTCCGAGCCTAAAACTGTTATTAGAGGTCTAATGAAATGAGGCGAAATAGAAGTTTAACTGAATTGTCGATTGCTAGCATAATTTTAAAAGATAGGGGATTGATTGCAAAAGTGTGGGCTATCAGTTATCACACTATGGACAGTACCAGTAAGGATTAACCATAAATTTCAGCAGCTATAATTCGGAACAATTTGATAAAAGCTTAAACAACTTGTAAGAGCAAAAATGAAGGAATCGATTTATAACCCAAAACCCGACTCACCTAAAATCTTAACTGACCAAATTCATGTCCGGTCTGACTGAATGTTACTTAATTTCTGCACGAAAAAGTACAACTTTACTAAGAAAATAAACATAATGCCCCCATGGTGATAATGAAAAGAACAATTTATTTGATACTTATGATAAATAATTTATAAAAAAAAATGGAAAATTAACTAAAGAAAAAAAATTGAATGGAGGCATACTCATCTCATGACAGGAAGGTGTTTTTCGAATTTAATTTTTTTTATAAAACAATATATATTATTCAAAATCAGTATATACATTTCAAAATCAGTTAAAAGCAATCAGAAATTACAAATTCATGCCAATTAACCTGTGATCATTTGGGCTTTCACTCTAGTGTCCTTTTTACCAAAATGAACTGCTTTAGAAAAACAGAATGAATCGTCAATTTGTATGATTCATATATGAATTGACTAGTATCACATAAACCTATAATTTAACTGATACTTTTAATAACATGAGATTGGGTCACTCAAGAGTAGAACCCCACACTAACATTTAACAAAGTCAGGTTACATGACTAGAATTTAACTGAATTGATGTTTGCTCTTTCTACAATAATTTAAAAAATAGGGGCTTGATCGCAAAGTGACGGCTAGTTATTGTTTGTTCATGCTTCATCACAAATTGAGGTTGTCACTTTGTACTTTACCAGTAAGCTAAGGATGCACTTTATAATTAATTTCATTGAATGGTACCAATTAGAGAACCGTACCACCAAACTGGTACCACAAAAATATTAACTTCAACATAAACTATAATTCCACTTCATTCTTAAAATTTATATAAAAAAGCTGTCAGGTATGACATTAGCCTCTACCTGCTTGTTATTACTGCAGGGACTTCTTTGCAATTTAGGCATGATGGAAGGCTTGTTTGCAAATATCTCAAGACTGATATCTGGTGTACCATGCATCATCTATTTTATGCTGTTGTGATCCTACCATAATGTAAAAAACGCTTTTGATTTAACTAAAAAAAGTGAAGATAAATATAAATTTAGTCTTGTAACTTCATTTGAAACTTAATTGGATGTTTTTTTTTTTTGAAGGAGTTTCTGCTTCTTTTTTACTGTTTTTTTATTTGTTTCAAGCAAAAAGAATTGCTATGTTAAAAAGAAAATAACAGTAGTATACCATTCATTATCCTTATAAGACCCTGAAAATATACAAAATACAAAAATGTTTCCTTTTGGCTGGTTTGGTAACTGTTTAACTAAACTGTTGAGGCAAATTGCAGAAATAGAACACAAATTGAAAAGATAAAATAAATAAGTTTCAGCTTTTAATTAACACAAAGAAGCACCATGTACTCAATTGCACAGACTATAAAAAGAAAAAAACAATGCAGAGCTGGTACCACCAAACTGGTACCAACCTATGTTGTGCGGATACTTCAAAAACTGAGAAGTATCCTGAGGATACGGGTATCCGATACGGATACGGCTACGATACGGCTCCGATACGTATCGGATACGCCACGTGGCGTATCCGATTATTTTAATAATAAAAAAATTCGGATACGTTCAGGATACGGCAGAATAGGTCAGGATACGGCTGGGATACTTCTGGGATACGGCTGGGATACTTATGTCAGGATACTTCTGGGATATTTTCACTATACATTTTGGTCAATTATACTTTTTTTTAACCTTTTTTTTTCCATAAATCAAATTTTAACCCACATTTAAACTAATAAAAGACATATTTGCATTTTATAAGTCACATTCTTTTTTTTTTTTTTACAACTCACATAATTAAAAAATAAAAAAAAAACAAAATCCCGAGAAAGTCAGAAATAATTGACTTTCCTTAAATCAAATCTTGAATTTTACGAACATTAAGTATCGAGTATGTGTATAATTTCATTCACATATTTTGGTATTAAATTTAAAATATTGATTATTTTATTAATCAATTACTTAATAATTATTATTTTATATAAATATAATTAAAAAATAGACATATATAGCCGTATCCGTATCCTAAATTTTTTGAGATTTGTCGTATCCCAATATCCGTATCGTATCGGATACGATAACCGTATCCGTATCCGTGCAACATAGGTACCAACAAAACATTAACAACAAAGATTGAAATATCATTCTTAAATTCAGAAAATAACACCATTAAACCTTTTTGTTCTTCGTGGAGAGATTTTTTTGCAATTTAAGCATGATGCGGGGTTTTTTCGTAAATTTATCAAAATTAATTAAGTCCCAACACTAAATTTACCTGTGTAACATAAATTTCAAATTGAACTTGTGTGACTGCTCAAGCAAATTTAAAATGTTCCATCTACTCTACTGATACCACTATATACTTTTAATTTTATACTAAATATTATACCAATCACACACTATGTTTCATCCCTGCATTATACAATTTTATGTTTGAGTATGTACTGCTTATGGTCCAGAAGTACTCATTTCCTTTTTATTGATTTGTTTGTTGTTTCATTTATCAAGAGAGGGAAATTTGGTAAAATAACAACAATCGAACCAAACTTTAATAACTGTGAGAAGGTCACAATCAATCCACTGAGCCAAATTTCAAAACAGAACACAAATTGAAAAAAAAAATGAATATTTTTAAACAATTAATAATAAAATTCTTAACATTAATCTTAATTACATAATAATAAACTACTGAAATTAAACAAAACCCTATTTCAACAGAAACACACCCCCCCCCCCTAATAAAATTACTCCACCTATACATGCAAATTTCAAAATTCTGTTATTCCTTTTCATCTCCTCCTTTACTTCATCAATTAGATCATCTATCTCCTTCACATTTCGCTCCAATTTCCTCTTCTTCTCTTCTTGCCGTGAAATAACTTCCTTCGTACCTCTGTTTTGCCTTTTCATGATGTTTGTTTGTCCATCCGCTGAATCAATTCGACCTTCGATTTCCTTAACCAATTTATCCACGCTTTCTTCAGTATTTTCCAATTTACACCTCATTTCCTGCTTCAAATGTAATGTCTGACCGATCAATCCAATTCCATATCTCTTCATGCCTTTAATCTCTCCATTGAGTCGCTTCTGTGATTCATCGATAGAGTGAGTAGCTCGAATCAGGGAGCTCAAATCAGCGCTCGAACATGATGGGCCTTGATCAATTGAGGGCGTCGTCTTTGGGCCAATTGGGCCGACCTGATCCTTACTGCCCGTACAATCAACAAGGCCGAAGCCAGGTGGCGGGCCAGCTCGAGATGCCGGCAAGCCGAATCCAGGCGGAGGGCCAGCTCGGCTCCTCCGTTCAAAACCAGGCGGAGGCCCAACACGGGTTATCGGATCTTGAACCCTATCCGATCTCTGCTGCACATTCACAACCGGATCCGCCTGCGCCTCTTGAAAGAACTGGGTCGGGTGACACGTGTCCCGGCCGTTCGGCTCCGCCGTGGAGCTCGCCGGGAAATGAGCGGCCGGACCAAGATGAAGAGAGGGCGAAGAGAGAGATGAAGGAAGGAGAAGAGAGAGGTGGGCGTGAGAAGTGGAGGGAGTGATCTGGGACGGGTCAGCCGAAGGAGGAGAAAGCGGACGGTGAGATGGACCGGAGCCGTAGTGCCCCTCCGGTGCAGCTCCACGGCGAGAAAACATCTGGAAGATCTGCGACATGGTCAAGAATCAGAGAGAGAGAGAGAGAGAGTTTAGAGAGAGTTTTTGAGTTTTGAATGCGATGAAAGAGGAGAAGAAAGCTGGTTAGTTTTATAGAATCGTGATATGCAGCTCGGTTTCCTCTTCTTGTATTTACTCTACTTCATGTAACGAATGATATAAGACTGTAAAACCTTGATTGGTAGTAACTCGCTACATATTTTTTCACACTGGAACCAAGATTCCAAGATTATTCTCAACAGAAGAGATACGTGCACTATATAAAACAAAGACTCGGTGTTCGATTAAATGCATAGACTTCATTCTGTTAAGAATTCAATAAGTCGGAAGAAACTCATTTAATATTCAAGACCTTGTGTAGGAACTTTACTCAGCTAAATTAAGCGGGCTGACGTGTCATCGCATCGCCCCTTTTTTCTCGCGCCAGAATGAAATTCACAACGGGAACAAAGCTAGGATCGTTTGTGGCTTGATATGTAACATACTGTGTACCTTTTTACCTTTCTTGATTTCTTTCAAATGAACATACATTGATAAATATGTGCAGCTCATGCAATTTGTATTCTTTACATATATATAGGCACTTGATTGCGAAGATTTATTTTGTTGTTGGTAATGGAGAAACAGTCATTCAGAAATATTAAGCTGAAAATATTTTTTTGATAATTGAACTTCAAAAGGGATATTATAACTAATGATTATAACAACAATTCAGAAAATATTAAAAAAAAATATATTAAGTGGTGACAACTGACAAGAAAAGTTTATTCAACGGAGAACTAACTGCACATACAAAACTAACATCTTAGCACAAATGTATTCATTAAAAATACTTTAAAAAGACCAATGATTTTTCAGTGTTACAAAATATTACAAAGTTTCTAAACACTAGAATGGGCAGACGGGTGCTTTAATTTGACAATAGAACTAACATGAACTATTTCATGCCTAATCAACATTTTATTATCAAAATACAAGAGAGATATAAATCGAGCTACTAAAATATTTTTTCAAAAAAATAGTCGATTCGAACATTAGACAAAACATACAAGTAACAAGAAACAGTACATAAAATAAAAACAGTATACACCGACCCCCACAATAACACAATTTTCCTTTCTCAAATAAACAATTTTTCCTCTCCCCTCATCACCGACAATTACAAATTAAAAAATAAATAAAATCCCAACTGTCACAACATAATACACAAGTTACAAACATATAACAGAACCTCACTTAGTTAGCCCGGCTCTTGATTAGTCACAGAACCTTGTGACTTGACCCTATAAACTTTGGTCACTTGATTTCTCTTATCACCATTATTATTCAAACTGCCTCTACCAAAACCCCCACCATTATTAATATTATTATTTCTTCCGTCCGGCCGGCCGATCCAATTACTTGGCGGAAAAGGAAATGGCGGTTGCGTACCCACACTATTCACTTCTACCGGTACTGGTTTTGGTACTGGTACCAGTTTTGGTACCGGTACCGGTTTTGGTACAGGCCTGACAAAACAACCCTGATTTGGGGCCCGATTCGGTACGGGTTGTTGGGAAATATTCATTCTTGACAAACCGGCTAGAATCTGATGATTATTAGGTCTCTCTTGATGAGGCCTCATGTTGTTGTGTCGGTACGAATTATCAGAGGATTGGCCGGTACGGAAATTAGGGTTAGGGTTTGAGTAGCCTTGGTGAGTCTGAGTGAAGTAGTGGTTTTGTGATCGGTCTTCAACAAAGGGTTTCTGTTTCTGACGAAACGGCATGTCTATTAAGCCAGCTGTGTTACTTGTCGGTTTGATTTGTAACGAGTTTCTGACGAGCCGATGTGCGGCTTCGCCTAGGTGGTGGCCTGACAGAGCGCCAGATACTTGAGGCCTAAAATAAAAGATAAAAAATAAAAAATAATAAAATAATAAAATAAATATGAATTAGGGTTTAGATAAAGTAGCATTTTAATGAAAAAGTAGGTAAATTAAATTAAAAAAAAGAAGGGAAATACCTTTCTCTTGCTTGGGGGCGACGGCTCGAATTGTCTTCATGCCACAAAATAGGAAAAGGTTTGAAGTCGTAAGGCTTTAGAATCTGAAAATCAAATTCAAACGTTAGATTTTATTATATAGGCAGATTTTTCATCTGTTCATTTTCTAATTGAATTAGTTACTTAGTTAGCTCTATATATAGAAGAAGAATCGGTTTAAAGTACCTTTGGTGGTATTATAACCCCTTGAGGCGGCTCTGGCACATGCTTGTGATACTGAGGATTAATATATGTAGCATTCCTAAGAATAAAATATAATATAATAAATATAAAATAACAATAACAATAACAATAATAACAACAATAATATTAATAATTGACTTACATGACTCTGTTATTCACAACTCGGTTCAACCCATTAATAGGGGAATTAATCACCACAGCGTACCCGTTTCTTCCACTCAAACAAAGATACCCGTTCATTCCACCGCTAAAAAAAAAATAAAAAATAAAAAAATAAAATAAAAATATAATGAGAAAAAACAGAATGTGAAACTCAACTAACCTGGCGAGCGGATTGATGGGTAGAACATAAGGCGGATCGGTGAGCCCGTATTGAGAAACGGTATGGTAAAGAACTACTACTTGAGGAGCAAGTGGGTGAGTGTCACGTACGTATAGAATCTCGTACAATGTACTGTTTCTGAACTTCTCTTCATCCTGTTAGAGAGAGAGAGAGTCAGGGTTTGTCATACCATTAGAGAGAGAGAGAGAGATTGGATGAGAGAGAGAGAGAGAGAGAGAGAGAGAGAGAGAATAGTACCGTTAGGTTTTCTTCGAGCTTCTTTGTTTCGGAAAGTAAGCGAGTTTCATCAATGAATGGCAATTTGGCGATGCCCTGAAAAAAATTGAAAATAAATAAATAAATATAAAATAAATTTCAGTATAAATAGTGCAGTTATCGTGTGGCGCAACTTATTTATTTTTAGTGTGAATAATTTACCTGCCATGCGAAACGCTTTCCGTTCATGTCTATCTCAAAATCTGTGCAGATTAAAATATTAGAAATCACTCATTTAATTTTACATGAAAAGATATAATAATAAATAAATAAAAAGAATTAGCAGTACCAGAGGGATAAAAGGAGCTTAAAGGTGAGTTTGGATCAGTCATCAAATCCCTATATTGCTTTGGAAGCGATTCGCAACTAAAAAAGATAAAATTATAATGAGCACATAATAAGAACATATAACTCCAGTTTACATGTAGTTTCCATTTTTGGAACAATGGAAAAATTAAACAAACATAGGTTATATATATCTTTTTGGTTGTTACTTTGTTCAGTTAAGTTAATACAAAAATAATTGCGGATTATTTTAAACGTCTTGTACTGATCCTTCAACAGCTGGGTGTATTTTATGCAAATAAGATAAAATATTATGTCTCATTTACACACAAAAAAAAATAAAAAAAGAAGTCTAAAACCTTGCAGCAGGAAGAGTTCCCATTAATTGATCAAAAGGCTTGAAAGGCTGACCAAGAAAAAAAGTTATTTCCAATTCCGCCAAATCCTTCAAATCAGACGCAAAAGGTGCGTAATGGTATGGATAAAACCTAATCAAAATTAAACAAAAAATGTGTAAAAATGAATATTTACATGAAAAATGTGTATAAACTATAAATGCATGTAATAATAAAAAAGATACCATTGCCATGAGCAAACGCCTTGGTAGTAATATCTCATGACCCAACACAGGCCTTCAACATACTTTTGAACCTGTAAAGAAAAACACAAAATTACACTATAAAATTGCAAAATATTTTTTTTTGCTTGCTACAATGTAATACGAGATCATATTATTATTATTACTCACCACATCTTTCTTTATTTCATCCATAGATTTAGAATCTTCTTCTTTGAACTTCTCAGCATAATACCTTTCTTTGTATCCTGGTTCTCCTAATTTCACCTGATAAAAAAATCCAAAATTAAAATGATTCAAAAAAAGAGTATACAAAAAAGTAAGATATTTTCTTGATTCATGTTAGTTGTGGTTTTATCATAATAAAATATACTAATTACAATATAAAACCTTATCAACGTTTTCAGAATCCTCTGAATTTGGATTAGCTCCAACTCCGTGCTTTAGCTCTTCATTCCTTTCATAAGACTGCATAATTAAATCAAATGATTAAAAAGTTAAATAAATATTATTATGAACATGAATATTGATTAAATACAGAATTCTGAAATTTGAAGGGCTAATACTAATAGTACTAAATAACCTGTTGAATTCTAGCTCTTTTTTGAAAAATTATATCTTCATGAATAGCAACTGCTTGTATAAAATGCTCCACCCTATCTAATGCTACCTAAATATATAAAAAAATCAACTCGTTAAAATTATAACGATATGTTATCAAAATTTACAGTTTCTAATTAAATCACAATTAAAAAAGAAAAGGAACTAAAAAGTAAACTACTGATAAATATTCTACACAGAAAGTAGAATTAAATAATGAAACCAAAAAGGAAATATAACATTTCCAAACAAGTAAATTAATTAAAAGAAAAAATAGAACAATTTTAGAAAAAAATAAAAATATTACTTCACCAGCGTCAGTAAGATATCCGCCCATAATTCCAAACTCTTTTCTGTATACAGACATGAGCAAATTAATTGCACCCTACAAAATTAGAAAAAGCCTCTCATATCATTTAATATTCAATAAAAAATTAATAATTCCTAAATTAAATAAAAAAACCCTAAAAAAAGAGCAAAAGAAAATGCTAAATGCTAATAACCCAAATTTACAACATTGAATCAGTGACCAATATTTTTGCATATCCACACATTTTTATTTTTAAAATAAGATATAAAATAACCTCACGAATTTCTAAAGTTGGCATGTGAGGCAAAAAATCATTCCCAACAAAGAAACACATGAAGACAAAATCATCAACGAGCCGCTCGAAGTTTATCTTGAAAGGCGGATTTTCAATATGTAAATCATGCTCCAAATATTCCCTCAATACCCAAATATTCAGAAACTGTAACAGATATAAAAAATAGTTGATTTGTGATTACTTATCATGCATTTAATGCCCAAATATTTAGAAACTGTGACCAGGGAAGGACGGTCGATTTGTGATTACTTCTCATATACATTTAGTAATCAAATATTTAGAAACTGTACAGTGAAAGACTGTCAATTTGTAATTATTTACTTGTTCATCACACATTTCCCTAAAAGTATATGAATATTATTGTTCCGAAATAAAACAAAAAGGAAATATTAAAAGAACCTGATATTTCTTTTTGTAAATTGGAGGCGGTTCAAAACTATCATCAGCTCTACACTCAGCAGCTAAATGCCCACTTTGGCCACAAAGGAAGCATTTCTCTTGGTGGCCAGGCATTGTAATAACCTGTACAATAAATTATTTTAAATTATATTCCAAAATTGCATTTATTAATAACGGAAATTTTCATCACAAATTAGAATTATACAAGTACCTCTCTTAAAATGGAAAAGTGGATTTCGTGTGTCGCCAATGACAACATAATGAGATCCGCATCCTAAACAGCATAACAATTTTAGGTAAGATTTAAAAATAAAAATAAATAAATACATGTGCATATCATGCAATAATTAAATAAATAAGTAAAAACTAACCAAGCCATACAAACAGTGGCGAGTATTTGGATCAAATCCAGCAAGATTTCTTTGCAAACGTATGTAAGACATAATCTTGTGCTCACCCTCGCCAGGCACATTCGCATCTGACAATATTACCTTCAAAACAATTCCCCAACAAATAACACAAAAAAATATCACTAACTACATCTAACTAAAGAAGATCTATGATAATTCCATGCATAAAAATCACGGTTAAAATAAGGGAAATTTGCAAAACAAAAGCCCCTACATCATGCCGAAATTGCAAAAAAAAAACTATTTTATCGGGAATTGCAAAAAAAAACTCCATTTTTGCAACTTCGGCATAACATAGGGGCATTTTTACAAATTTCCCTTAAATAAATGCGCTCCATAAAAATTGCATGTACTTCCCTTCTATTCACGACCAGTCCATCATCAGAACTACCAAACAAACAATGAAACAAACACGGATACAAATCAAATCAAACCAAGTCAACTCAAGTCAAATACCTTGGTGGAGTGCCAGCCTGGCGTGTGGTTCAATCGAAGATGCACATAATACTGCAGCGCCGCCGAGAGGGCGAACATGAACGGCGTGCCCGGCGTGATCACGTTCGAGTCCGCCGTCTCCCGCTGCGAATTCGAGTTCGAACTAACTAAATCCTGCTTCGACATTTCAAATTCCTTCCTCAGTCTCTCCTCTTCTGCCGCCTGTTGGAAATAAGAAAGATTAAATAATACAGCGGTCGAATTGAATTTTCAAAAAAAAGGATTCCTTGCTTTTCTGAATATTAAAAAAAAAATCATTTTTGGATTCCTTCAATGCGCCCCTATAATAAGGTGGATTGATTTGAGATAACCCAAGTGTTATGTCACGAACATTAAATACACGAGTAAAGTTGAAATTAGGGAAATTTAAAAAAAAATGATTTTTATGAATATTTAAAAAAAAAACATTTTTTTTATTCCTTCAATGCCCGCGATAATAAAGTGGATTGAATTGACAGAACCCATGTGTTATATCGCAACATGTTGTTTTATTTCCTTATTTATTATTTCCGGAACCCTTGGCTTTTCTGAATATTAAAAAAAAATTAGATTCCTTTAATGCCCCCCTATAATAAAGTGGACTGAAAATTGACATAACCCATGTATTAGGTCAGAACAAGTTTTTTTCCCTTAATCTATTGTCTTCAAATGAATAAAAAAAAAATATGGAAAAAAAAAAAAAAGTTAACTTCAACCCCATAGGGAGTGGAGAAACTCAATCCACTTCATAGGGGGGTTTTGAGGGAATCTAAAAAGTGAGGGTTTTTTTAAATATTCAGAAAAGATAGGGTTTTATTGAAAAGTTTCCGTTGAAATTATTAGTGGTAAATATTAAATGTGCTTACTGCATCAGCTGCGTCTTTAGCGGCTCTAAAACGTCTTGAACGTTGTTGATTCATCTTTGCTCTTGGTGCAACACCATCTAATAAAGTAATAATGAAAAATTGAAATTTAGGGTAAAATTAATCGAAATTAAAGAGATGATTATTTATTAAAAAAAATCTTACCGATGGCCAAAAAGAGTAATTTTCTTGGGCGAACGAGTAAGAAAATATGGTCTATGTAGCTAAAAATCGTCTTAAACACCTCATCATAAGTTGTTGGTGGGGGCTGCATAATAAATAGAGAGCCATTTTATATGAACTATACAAATTACGTGATATATGATTTTCAGTTAATTTTATTCTATATCTAATTAGATCTCTATTGTACAAGTTAAACCTAGATAGTAAGTTGGTAACACCCAATTTAAACAAGTTAATTAATTTACAAAATTACATGTAATCAATCCAGCGAAACCTAACACCCAAAAATCAACAAAAAAACTGAAAACCCTTTTCAAGCCAAACGAAGAATGAATATTCATCCAAAAGGGCAAACAAAATATTATAAGACTAACTCGGCCGTCAGGATGGAAGCACGGATGAATCATCCCGTTCAAATCCAGATACAAATTATCGAATTCCAGGCCGTTGGGGTTGGGCTTCCGCAGATCGACCGGAACCACGACGCCGGGCTCGATCTGAAGCGGCTCCTCCTCCACCACGTCCGCCACCGTCTGCGGGTACCTGTCCGCCAACCATCTGTAGAACGCCGGCACTCCCATCTATTTCTCTCCCTTTCTCGCCTCTCCTCTCTCCTCTGAGAAACAGTGTTTAGATCGTTTAATTGGAGGGACGGGTTGGCGGTGATTGATCTTTGGGCAGAACTCTGAATATGAATAATGAAACGATTTGAGCTCGATTGGAGAAGGAAAGACGAAAGGGAGTGAGACGAGCTTTGACGGATTAGTTTTTGTTTCAAAAGGCGTGTGCAGTATATACTGTACTGCGTCTGTATTATTTTTCTTGTATCTTTATTAATTTTTCGGGTAGTATAAATATGAAAAGGCGTATAGACGGCATTCTGTGTTGTTTTTTTCTCAGTGTTATTATTTTTTCGGGTAGTATAAATGTAAGAAAATATTTTTCATATGTATACCATTGTTTTGAGATATAGCTATAAATAGAATTAGTATATAAATAGTAAATACTGCTATCGCTTTGACGGATTAGATTTTGTTTCAAAAGGCGTAAATAGTATATACTGCATCTGTATTATTTTTCTTATATCTTTATTAATTTTTCAGGTAGTATAAATATGAAAAGGCGTATAAACGTCATTCTGTGTTGTTTTTCTCAAGTCTATGTTATTATTTTTTCGGGTAGTATAAATGTAGGAAAATATTTTTATTTTCCATATGTATACCATTATTTTAAGATATAGCTATGAATATAATAGTATATAAATAGTAAATACTACTATACTTATACTTTGAATATTACCAAGTATCGATCTAAAAAAAAAAGAATATTATTATCAAGTACAAATGTGAATGTGCTAATTCTGAATTTAATAAATTTGTGATTATTCATCCGTTTTGTTCGAGATGGAATTACTTTTCAACATCAACACACTTGATTCGTAACAATGGCTTAAAAATACTGAAAAAAGTTTCCACTTACTCAGCACCAGGAAAACCACACCTGGTCCTATACACTAATTTACATGCTCTTTTAAACAACGATATTTAGTATTTTTATGAGGCCCTCAAATAAATTCTATAAAACAGACAAATTTTATATGGGTTTCACAAAAACAAGTAAAAGTTTAAGCCATGTAAAATATTGTGTACTTCATGGATTTAAACTTGCACCGAGAAGACAATAGCAGTTCAGAAAGGGTGTCAAACTGCTTCAAACATTCAATTCAAATGTAAAAATAAATAAAATAAAATGCTTCACAAAATTAAAATAAATCATTTATACAACATGCAATTTCACGAAAGTACAACATTTATACACAAGGCTAATGAATGAAAAGCTTCTCTTGGATTAAACAGAAAAATCTACAAGCAATCAGAATTTGCCTCGAGTGAAAAATTCACAGGAATACTTGATCATTGAATAACACATACACATGGTGGATTGCTGTCTCCATCGATCGAGTCGCCAGATTCACTGTTTTACACAAATTCAAAAATATATTAGGATAAAGGACAAATTAATACAGAAATTCCAGTCTAACTGAACCACTAAAAGTGTTGAAAAGAATACATCATCTAAATCTAGTATAGTCAAAGTAATGATATTTAATTCAAAACCTTCCAAATTACACATGCATATATAGAAATTAATTCCTTACTGCAATTTTGTTCTCTTTATAAAAGAAACATAAACAAACCTAATTATTTGTACAAGGATAGGCATGATAAAATGGTTTGCCTATATTACCCTTGCATAAATGTACCATCAAAACCAGTAACTAATTAATAGATAGATGCAAATCTTCTGAGTTTTTGTTAAAAGTCTAATGTGCTTTATGTCTTTATGATGTTAATTTGATTATATTAAGATAATAAATCCTTTATGATTCACAAAAAACATTATTTGTTATAATATCATTCATTATTATTTTTTGTTTCAGGTCAATTGCTCAAAAGTAGACATCCGTAAGGAATCTTAATATCAAAATTTTCAGATATAAGTTCTAAAACCAACATTTACTTTCCTAAACTTTTGTTTCAGGGAAATTCAACAATATATAGAAAAGCCATGAAATATGTTATTCTATTTAATATTAACGAAAACGTATATCAAATTAGTATTTTTGAAATTATGTATTACAGGGTAATATGTGCTCCCGTGTGTTATTTGGTATTAATTTAATTAGGCATTCGTGTAAAGCAAGCACTTTTAGATGATGAATTGTCATTTAATATTACTACGATGTTATTACACTTTTGACGTTATTTGGAAAATAATGAAAAATATAATTTTCCAATATTATTGTTTTATAATTCATTCATTAAGAAGTTCAATCCACTCAAAGTGACGGTTTCAAATAATCGTTACGGCAATCGAATTAAAATTTTGAAATTTGAATCGCCTTTTTCACAAAAGTAGTGATAAACTTAAAAATTTAATTTCCATTGAGTGACACTCTACACTGGGTAAAAAGGATAAATAAACAGACAAACATTTAAAAACTCTAAACTGAATTTTTCACTACTCAATTGTAAAAATTGAATAATAAAATTTAACAGAAAACAAACCTGGGTTCAAATTCCCTTATCTCAGTGAGTTCTTTCCCTATCAAATCCATCCATTGAACATTTCCTTTCTTTTCTTCATTCAAATCAGACCGATTTCCATTTGTTGGCTTCAAACTGCTCCTTAGATTTAATATCTCACTCTTCTCATTATTTACATCCAAAGCCCCCAACTTTTGTTCAGTAGGTAACTCATCTATGGGAGCCTTTGAAATCGAATTTGAATTCGGATTTGTGGTTACATTTGGCGCGGAAGAAATATTCGGGGCATCTTTGGTTCTTAAAAAAGAGGGCAAATAGCAGCAAAATTGAGACCTTAAACAGAAGATTGGGGAGCAATTTCTCTCACAGTACGAACTCCTCATGAAAGAAATTAGAATTGATGAGCAAACAGATCACTGACATTTAAATCTCCCTGTATGGCCAAAAAATACAGCCACCTAAAAGCCGCATCAAAAGTTCCCCAAATTTGAGAAACTCTTCCACAAATTTGGGAAACTAAGTAAAAAAATTGTCACCAAAATACCTCAATTTAAAAAACTGATGAACAACAATCCCAAAAGATCAATTTTTTAGTGCCTCTACCTGGTACCAAACAAAAAGGAAGGAAATAAAGAACAAGAAGAAAGGAGCAACGCCTATTTGCAAAGATGAATTGAAACTGCTTAAAGTAGAATAATTTCTCAAGGAACTAAGAACCCAATACTAAAAACGCCACAGAAATATCAGATTTGGGATTCAAAACTCCAAATTGGACCACTGGAGAGAGAGAGAGAGAGAGAGAGAGAGAGAGAGAGAGAGAGAGCAACAAAAGAGAACAAGAGACGGATAAAGTTAAAGATGGGTCTCAAATCAATTGGAAAGAAAAATGGATCTCAAGAACAAAAAGATGGGGTGGTAAAGCGAAGAAAAATAACAGCATAAATTGTTACTTCGGATAGCTTTGCCTTGAACTGATTGTCGAGGAATTTTATTTGGACTGGAGAGGGATTGGAATGTTATCAGAATGATAATTAATTACATTGATTAAGAGTAACATTCTGTTGTAATTACTTCGCCCATCATTAATAAATGCGGACATAATCATGTGCATTTATCTAGTGCTGTTTTCTTCTTTTTTTATACGATTCTACTTTATGAATGTCCTGTTGTTTATGCCTGGGAAATTTTATTCCTTTTTTATTCCACCGGGTCATGACACAATTTTGTATTCAACTGATTATGTTTGTATGTTTGTTGGGGAAAATCTTATCTTTATCTTCTCATTTTGGACAAAAAAAAAGAAAACTTATTTTTATCCACTACATAATTCAAGCATTTGTGAATCATAATTTATTGTTTGATTTTACGAATTCTAGAACATATGCATTTTTAAATACTATAAATTATGAATTTTGTAATATCTTTATCAAACACGTATTATAAAATATACTAACTTTTAATACAATAACTCTTTCAATTCTTTCAAAATACATCATATCAAACAAATTAGATGAACTACGAAAACTCATGAATTATCAAATCAAGTAGATGTAATTTGAAATATACCTTATATTATTTTTGAGGTACTAGCTTTAGGCACGTGCTTTGCACGTGTTTATTCAATATATGATGTGTAATTAGAAATTTGCATAGTCGACAATATAGTTATATAATTATTTATTTGAGAAAACATTAACATCACCCACTTAAATATCACCTAAACATCACCCCATTATATTTGTACACGTATAATTTAGAGGACTTTCAAATATAAGATACTTTAAATTATACGGTAAAATCATTGAATAAGACCGGAAAAATATGGGTTGGATTCCCAAATCTAAGTGCCTCTATAAAAGAGAGAGTTTGAGAGATTTCTGTCCAGAGACAATAATAAAGAGACACATAGCCAATTTTGTAAATGTTAAATGGACTTGGTTGTCATGAACCATGAGATAGGAGTTTATGGACCATTGATTTTCTACGTAATTTTATGTGTAGTCATCAACAATTGCTTTATGATATGGTATTGTTTGTTCAGAATAGATGAGTACTTGATTTGGTGTGAAACTCTTGATCCATATCATGGAAAGAAAAATATGAATTAATCATGATTTTTTGTAAGTAGACTTCGCATGCCTTTTTACATGGAGCACCATTTAAAGTTCTTTGACAGATTTTTTTTTTTTTTCAATTTTTAGTACTCGCTCACTTTTTTAATTTATAAATGTAGTCTCTTTTTTTTAGTACACACCTCAATTTTTGAGTGTATGTAATTTGTAATTTTTTGTGCATGTATACCTTCAAATAACTTGGAATTGGAATTTCATTAATATATATATATATATATATATATATATATATATATATATATATATATAATATAGTTCGTTAGATAATCTACAACGATATTAAAGGAGACTTCTAACACTAGATCTCACAGATGCTATAAAGAAAATAAAGAAGTAGGCCAACAGATCTGGTGTTCGATATCGATTTCCTTTTTCATTTACATTAATCTCTTGTTTATTTAATTTATTTTGCTAATTAGAATTTGTACAACCATCATCCAAAAGTATGAAAATAATTAAAAAATAATAACCCTAAAAATTAGTATAATCTTCACACTTTCGCACGTAGTAGACGTCCTATAGGTCTCCAGTAGACAACTCAGTATACGGTCGTTACGAGGTCGTTACTAACTCCGTTGTGATTTCGGATTTCCCTTTTTTTAATTGCTCTTTTTGTTATCTGAATTGAGTCGATGGATTTTAGCTCACGGTAGAAGTGTTCTTTTATTTTTATCCATCATAAATATACTAATTTCTATAATATACTCATTAAATTTCTATATATTTCCTACAAAAAAATCTCATATTAAGTGCGACTAAAATTAATGTCGTGGGTTGTTATGTATGCTAATTTGATTGACCAAAGCTGATAATAAATACTGAGTATATTAACTTCATACTGTTAAAAAAGTATATTAACTTGATTAATTAAATAGATATTATGTTATTATTTATTGAAAAATTTACCTAATTTCAAAAGATTTGTTACAAAATTATTTTGAAAATCAAATATTAACTTAATTACTTAAATATAGTATAAATTACACTTCTAAAAAAAAGTATAGTATAAATTACAATGACATTGATGAAATTCACCTTTTCCGAAAGAATTGGTATACAAAACATTTCTTTCTCATACTTTTTAGTATTTGGGCCTGCCAGAAGAAACTAAATATCACAACACAAGAAGCCCACAATGCAAACCCAAATAATACACCACATAACATTTTCCTTTCTCATACTTTTAGAGTTGGTCCTTCTCCTTCCTGAACAAAACAAATATGCACAACACACCAAGCCCAAAACGCAACCCAAAAACAAAATTAATTCACCTTCCAAACCATTTTTTTCCTCAATCAAAAGCCCATTAAGATATTATGTTATTATTTATTAAAATATTGACCCAATTTCAAAAGATAAGTTCAAAGATTAACTTAGGTATAGTATAAATTACACTTCTCAAAAAAAGTACAGTACAAATTAAACTATTGATGAAATTTACCTTTTCCCAAAGAATTAATTAAACATACCATTTTTCTTTCTCAGACTATTGAGTATTGGGCCTTCTAAAAGAAGCTCAATATCAAAACAACAAGCCCAAAACCCAAACCCAAAAACAAAATCAATTCACCTTCCAAACCATTTTCCTTACTAAAACAAAAGCCCATTAAGATCCAAAAAACATCAGCCGTAGATCGCCTCATCTCTCACTCAGACGGCCCGCTAGGGTTTCCACGCCGCCGTGTATATATATAAAACCCTAACCCTTCTTCCCTCGTTTCTCTCAGCCGCACGCCATTTAAGCAAGCCGCAGCAGAGCTTCAGACGCCAGACGAAGAAGCGCAAACCTAATCATCCGCCATGGTTTGTTATTTACTCAGTTCCTTCCACAGTCTAATTCAAATGGTTGTTTGTATTTCAGATCCTGATTTGAATATGAGTTTGATATGAGTTGTGTTGGGTTTTGAGCAGGCGTTGGTAGCGAATGAGGACTTCCAGCACATTCTGCGTCTTCTGAACACGAATGTCGACGGGAAGCAGAAGATCATGTTCGCCATGACCTCCATTAAAGGTATCGGGCGCCGATTCGCCAACATCGCGTGCAAGAAGGCCGACATCGACATGAACAAGAGGTATTATCTCATCTTGTTGATTTTAGTTGTTCTTTTACTGGCTTTAAAAGTGAGATTGTTTAGAGTATCAACAGATCTGAGTTGTGTATGTGTTGTAGAAGAATAGTTAACGAAGTCTTTTTGTCATCTTCACATCTTAACTCACTCTGTCTGAAGATCTAGACCTTGCTTAATGTTGTGTACATTAGTTTCAAGTTAAAAATGGTTCAACGTTCATGCTCTTTTTCTTCCCATCAAAAACTGGTAGTCTCGACTTAGTTATTATACTTCAGTCAGTGCTAGTTTATTTCCATTTTATCGGTATCACCAATTCATAGAAGTACTTGTAACCATCTTAGTTGACTCAAATTTGATATTTTGTCAATCATAAACTGTTATTAAGATAATCACATACTGAAATCTGATCTTTTGACAAGTGGATTATATTAACAAATTCTGTTGGAATAATTTTAGGGCTGGTGAGTTGTCACCTGATGAGCTGGAGAGGCTGATGACAGTTGTCGCGAACCCGCGTCAGTTCAAGATCCCAGACTGGTTCTTGAACAGGAAGAAGGATTACAAGGATGGCCGTTTCTCCCAGGTTGTATCCAACGCCCTTGACATGAAACTCAGGGATGACCTTGAGCGTCTCAAGAAGATCAGGTTTGTTTCTCTACCCCCTTTTTTGTATAAATACTTGTTTTATGTGGCTTTTTTATGTTAAGTCTATTTGTTTGAAATCCTGTTTGGTTGTGGAAAATGGCTAAAATACTTCATTGAGTATTTGAGTTTTGATACTTAGGACTTGTTATCATCTATTGGATATGCTTGTGAAAGTGATAAACAAGGTATTTCTAAAGTATGAAGACCTTGTTATTTAATTGAATAGCATGGATTTTGATGCATGTTTAAGTGATTATACGGCATAAGTATCTGAACTCAAAAACTTGATTTAGTATTTTATACTTGGCCACACTTATTTTCACCGGACTTGAGATTTTAATCTGTTCCACTGAGTATATGAGAACCTTGGAAATAAACAAAGCATCTTTTATATATATATTAATTATTTATATTTGTTGTTTGTAGGAATCACCGTGGTCTTCGTCACTACTGGGGCCTGCGTGTGCGTGGACAGCACACCAAGACCACCGGCCGCAGGGGTAAGACCGTCGGTGTCTCCAAGAAGCGGTAAATGGTCTAGTAGTTTTGGCTCTCAATGTAATGGATATGCCGGTTTGTGGTGTTATGGAATGTTTTTTATTTTGCTTAGAACTTGTGTTAAATGGTTTTTTTGGGATGGATTTTGCTGTGTTTTTGTGATATGTAGTTTTTAATGGATCTTGAAGAATTTTTTGTTTTGAAGACTGAAGTACCTAGGTTTGCTTCATTTAATAGTAGTTTTGTTGAAGTGTGGTTTTTTATGCTGCTTATTACTGTTCACTTCTTTTGCATCACAGGTCAATTGTTTACATAGCATATCTTTAGGATTGATTATTATATATTATAAAAATTATTTGGAACAATACACTTATAAGATGGCAATGTTTATTTTTAATTAGATTATAGTTTTTCTCACATCACTGTTTGGAAAATTAACGTGCATGGAGGGATCAAACTTTTTGATTGCACAGAATAAGCTTAACTCGAGTCAATTAAGCTACATTTCGTTAATCATGTTTTACAAATATCCACTTGTAATGTTATTCTATATTCTATAGTAATAACATTAAAATCATCAATAATGCTTCGTCACATTACTCTACCCTCACAGGTTTAGGCCTTGTCCTAGTAAATTGAGGTATTTTCAATCATCACTATTATGTACACTGAAACACACAGACTTTTTCCACATTCATCGGCTTTTCTAATAGTTCACACTCTGTTTGATTGCGTCCAATACCTGCGATAATTGCAGCCAAGTATTCAGATGTACATATACTTTGTAAATATGGTATTAAAGTTTGAGTGATTGGTTATAATAGAAGTACCTTGTTTATCGTGGGCATATAGAAAGGTTCATAAACAAGGGGAAAAGGAGTATCCAGTCCGCATACTCTCGCCACAGGCGCTTCCAACTTGGCAAATAAAAATAATAAAAATAAAAAAATGAATAAATAAAGGAAATGCAAATCTCAGAATAATATGCTAGGAGTGTTAGTGATATTTCTCATGTTCTGCAATAAATGATAAAATATTTATATACCCTGAGGAAGCATCGTTCAAGAATTGAAGCAGCAATTTCAGCTCCAAATCCTCCAGTTATTGGAGCTTCATGACTAACCTGCAATAAGTACATACATAATTGACATAAAAAGTGGAATATTTTAACTTTCCCATTTTTTGTTGTCTTTTTAAGGGCTTTGCAGTTTCTTAATTATATAACTGCGTGTTAATTAAGCCTCATATATTAAGTTTTCAGGCAAAGATATAAATAAATAAGAAAAAAGAAAATTTAGATTATGTAAACTAATTATCAATGGTCTTACCAATAGTCTTCCTGTTTTGCTAACAGAGGCTTCCACTGTTTCTTTATCCCACGGAATTAATGTTTTCAAATCAATCAACTCACACGAAATGCCGTCCTGTAAAAATGTATTTACAATTTCAATCTATTACCTCCCCTTGAAAAAATAATGCTGTGAATATTCCAGAATGGCGCTGTAAGAGCGAATTTGATAAATATTTAATGTTAAGGGACCGAAATGAAAAAAACCTTTTCGGCAAGTTGACACGCTTGTTCCAAAATATAAAGTTGAGCTCCCCATCCAACCAGCGTTATGTCCTTTCCTTCACGAATTACCTGAAAATTTAGGGTTTAGACTTTAGAGTAATTACATAATTAAATTAAGCTCATATTTAATGTTTTCTTTATGTTTTTTAACCAACAATTTTTTTATAATTCAAAAAAGTACCTCAGCTTGAGATAAAGGCAACATATAGTCCGTCTCAGGGACGTCTTCCACAGATAACCGATACAACCACTGAGAGATTAAAGTTTAAACATGAAGTATTCATTAAAAAAAATATGTATTTCTGAAATACTCAAAAGTTAAGATTTCAACGGATTTTTGCGAAATATCCCTTGAAAATTCAAAATATTATTTACCTTTGGCTCAAAAAATATAACAGGATTTGGATCCCTAATACTGGCTAATAGCAATCCCTTTGCTTGAGTCGGGCTTCGAGGAATCACGACCTGAAATTGATTTTTGTTAAGTCAACACATGTAAAAGAAAAGCAAAAATTAATTTGAACATATCAAGAAATTAGGGGTATTTATGCATTTTTATTAGACTTTTTATTTGTATGAAAATAACAAAACCTTAAGGCCAGGCACGTGACAAAAGAAAGCCTCTGGCGATTGCGAGTGGTAATGGCCGCCATGACCAACTGCTCCATATGGTGACCTAATTGTTAAACCTATTTTTATAAATAAATATTAAAAAAATATATAACAGTATGATTATAGAGTTGTAAAATGAACAAAAACAATGATAAAAGATAGAGAAAAGTCTATTTTTGCCCCCTCAACTATTGAACTAGCTCATTTTTGGTCCCTCAACTTTTTATTGGTCCAATTTTAGTCCCTCAATTATTCAATAAGTGCATTTTTGGTCCTTCCATCCGTTAAGTGCATATGTGTCCGTTAAATTTGACACGTAAGCAATGACGTGGCATCAGTAACGTGACAAATGTTTGAAAAAAATAAAAAAAATTATTAGTTCCCTTCTTTTCTTAAAATATTATTTTTATTAAAAAATATATATTTTTTATGCATGTTTATTTGTTAAATAAAAATTAACACGTTATTGTGTATGTGTTAAGAATATATGCCACATCATTGATTACGTGTCATATTTAACGGACACTTAAGCACTTAACGGATTGAAGGACCAAAAACCCACTTATTAAATAGTTGAGGGACTAAAATTGCACCATAAAAAAGTTGAGGGACTAAAAATGAACTAATTCAATAGTTGAGGGGGTAAAATTGGACTTTTCTCTAAAAGATAAATTATAATAAATGAATTAAATTACCGCCACAGTTGAACTCATTTCCACTGCGGTATCTGAATTTCGCTGCCTCATTCACGATCTATAAAATATAGATAAGGTAAATAAATGAAAATGTACTAAAAGTAAAATAAATAAATAAATAAATAAATAAAAAGATGCCTGATCAAAAGCAGGAAAGATGTAATCAGCAAATTGAATCTCTGCAATTGCTCGATTTCCCTATATAGCGAAAATGCATATTACTTATTACATATTACAAAAAACAATAAATGAAAAAATAAATAAATTTAAAGTATTGTAGAATGCTTACTGCGGCTGCTAACCCAATTGCAAATCCAGCAATACCCTATACAAACAATAATTGAAATTTTTACTAAAAATTTTGACAATTGGAAAAACTAATAGATTTCCTCACAAAAAAAAATAATATAATAAATTCAGAAATTTACATTGGAGTCCCTAAATTTGTATAAAATTACCTGTTCGCATAAGGGCGTATTAAAAACCCTTTGTTTACCAAATCTTTCTGCCAGTCCAGTTGTGCATCTAAATACACCGCCAAATCCAACATCCTCCCCAAATACATAAGCACTGTTATAAATAAAATATAAACAATATTTCAGAATTAAATTTATGACTAGTGTTCAAATATGTATATAATTATGAACTATCAAAGTAGGCTAAAAATTATTCAAATTATTCAATTGTGAATGTTTAGTGAAGGACTGTCAAATGAGAAAGTTCTGTCTATATGTTGTATTTTGTGTGATGCGTGAAAGAAATGCACAGTGCATGTGAATCAATTTAATTTTTTTTTTTTTCAAAATTACGAAACAGAAGAGTTAAATTAATACATATATCTGAGATTAAATAAAGAAAGAAGATACCGTGGATCAGAATCGAGAGCAATATGCAAAGCTTGATTGATCGCAGTGAAGAGATTGACGAGCTTCCCGTCCCTCGAACTGGACGCCGCCGTCTCCAGTTCGCCGGAGCCGGAGGAGAAAGATCGACCCCATACTGAAGCCGACCTCCGCCCGATTCTGCTCAAAGCCATGGCCATTTTCTCCGAAGATTGATTCCTACGAAACAGAGAGATGATGGATTATGATTAGGATTCTAATCTCCTTTCGGTTTGGAAGTGATTGTATAATGGATATGTGATGAGCATCAGCTTTGAGTCAGCTTGGATGATTTGTGAGATAAAATCTCGTCTCGTCTCTGACTGAAAGTTGTCCAATTTTTTGGGGTCCATTCGTCATTCGTGCATGTACTAGGAAAATGTTAACTTTTCAAAAAGACCCTTGTATTTGTGAATATTTTGGAATATATTTTTACACATGATACTTTTTTTTATTCTTTATAAAGTTGTTTTAATTTTTTCTTCACTTAACTCGTAAAGTGAAATTTAGCCGTGTGAAACTTAAAAAATGCAGTTTTTGTGCTAAAAAAAATACAGTTTCACTTTCATTCATCGAGTAGCAAAAATTATCAAACACCACCCACATATAGAAAAGATGGTTTATGTTAGAATGACAAGATGGGCCCAAATCCATCCTGTTATCTAACCCGTTGGGTCATTTCGCTCCCATCTAGTCGTCCAGTCAAGTTACGTACCAACCAGCCTCAGAACGAAAAAAGGAGAGATTTTTTTGTAAGAAACCATTGTGTGGTGCTGAGTTTATCAAGTCCCTCACAAAATGCCAGTATGATGATCAACTAACCTTTTAACAACCTACACTCTTCTCTTTCCCCATTTTCCACGCATATACAATACACACTGAAGAAATTCCAGTCAAATTGAGGGAACCCATCAGAAGAAATAAGCTAGAAACGACGTGCATGATCAAAATATCCAAACATTGAGGTGATTTTGATTTCTTGGTTCTCCCCAAAATGGCGAAGGTTGCAGCCCATGGAGGAGTAGGTTTCAATTTCAACTGTGATCTCACAACTCGATTTGGAGGTCTTAGCAAGAGGAGTTTCTCTGAGAGCCCAATTTGGATCAGCAGAAGGAATTACATTGGAGGATTAAGCTCTCTTGAGCAATGGAGGGCTTCGGCATCCGGGAAGAAGAAGCGATCAAAAGGAGAAGATAGAATCAATGGAGAGAAAGATAGGTTTAATCAAGAGCTTGAAAATGAGCAGATTGAAGAGAAATATGAGTTTGAAAGAGATGAGCTCTCTTGTTTCAGAGGATTGGTCTTAGACCTCTCTTACAGGTGAAAATAATTTAGAAATTTAAATTGTCAAAATAAAAAAAAATCCTCTTTTTTCTTAAATTGTCAAAATTTTGAGACTAATTAATGATATTTTTTTTCTTTCTATAGGCCTGTCAGTATTGTTTGTTGGAAGCGTGCAATTTGTCTGGAATTTATGGAGAAGGTACGTTTATGTAATCACATATTTGTCAATTCAACCGAATTTTTATCGTAGACTTACATTCATTAATACTCTCCAAAATAGAAATAGATTGAAGAAAAACAGAGAAACCCAAATAATATTATATATAGTAATTTTTATACAAAAAATATTTTTCACTTCCTTTTTAATGATTGTTTTACTTCTCAGGCTGTTGTATTGGAATATTATGATCAGACAGTTTCTTCACCAAGTGGTTCATTCTACATTCCTGCAGTCTTGAGGGTAGGATGCTAAGTCCTATTTATACAAGGGGTACTTTTCATTTAATTTCGAATAAGTATGAAAGAATTTTTATAATGCATAAAAGCATGGAAGTGTTATGTTATGAGATTTTATTTTTTGCAAGTGTCAATTAAGTTTCTGAACTTGGTAATAAGATTTTACATGTTGCGAGTTTTGAGTAAGTGATGCATGACTTGAGATATAATTTGTTTTTTCTTATTGACAGATTCCACATTTACTACAAGTTGTTAAGAGAAGAACGATTAAACATGGACTTAGTAGGAAAAATATACTCTTCAGAGATAAATTTACATGCCAGTGAGTGTTAACTAATGAAGTGCAGTAATTCTTACAAAAGGAAAATATAGAACTAAATAAAATAAAATAGTTTAATAACAATATATTTATTTTAATATGCAGGTATTGTTCTTCGCGCGAAAACTTGACAATTGATCATGTCATGCCAATTTCAAGAGGAGGCCAATGGCAATGGGAAAATCTGGTAACCTTTAAATTTATTTATTTTTTTCTTAACTTTATGATGTAAAATTTTAACTAAATTATAGCAACTTTCTATTTTAAGGTGGCGGCATGCGTGAGATGCAACTCAAGTAAGGGTCAGAAAATCCTAGAAGAAACCAACATGCGTTTACTCAAAACTCCTAAGGTATTGATCTAATATCAATTCGGTTTATTTTCAATTTTTTTTGTGAGAAATAATATCTTTGTAATTTGTATGAATTACAGGCTCCAAAAGATTATGAAATACTCGCAATACCATTGACTTTGCCAGCTATTAAGATGCTCAGGACAAGAAAAGGGGTTCCTGAAGAGTGGGTCCAATATCTCGCAAACACTAGGCTCGATTCTGCAATTGGTGAAAGAGGTTACTACACTAAATAGTTAGTTATGTGTATGTACATAAAAAAGAAAGTCATGTTGTAACTGTTATTAATTATGTAAATTTAATTAAAGGGTCATTTGATGAACAAAATTTGATAAATGTAGCGGAAATAAAAGATTCTGCAATAAATTATTCTGATATTTGGAAATAATATGTTTTGTTTGATTGACAAGAAAGCAAATTACCCTAAATTATAAATTTTATGTATCTGAGGCACGAATAAGTTACTCATTGAATTTTATAAGATTGACAAAAGCGAAGCACGGAACGTTAATAGTTTTGTTATTTTTTATATTTTATAAGTTAAAAACAAATATGATATTTTTATTTTTTTAAGAGTACATACGAGTAGATATATTTTTTCCTAAATAACATGCAAATTGCCTATTGAGACTTATATTGCAATAAAAAAGAATTCCTTTGCTGGAGCTATCTCACAAGGGTGTATATAAAAAGAAAAAAGGGGATGTAAACAGATAAAATCCCTTGGAACTAACTTAGATCATTTGATTCTATATAAGTTACATGCAATGCAACCATAGATCAAATTCTGATGATGTGCTACCCTGTAATGTTCTGTTGTTATGTTCTTCCCAGATTTGCCAACTAAAGTCCAGACCATCTCTTCTCTGCCTTGTTCTCACATAGCTTGACGATGTCCATCCATAGTTGTTCTGGTGTTGGCGCATGCGGTCGTGTTATTTGCGGTGGTATGTGCTGTAGTTTTTATCTCCAAATGGCAGTGACAAACAGACTACTGTTGCACGACGTGAAAAATAATA
Organism: Juncus effusus; assembly: GCA_027726005.1. NCBI lineage: Eukaryota > Viridiplantae > Streptophyta > Magnoliopsida > Poales > Juncaceae > Juncus > Juncus effusus. The sequence goes on from CM050909.1 coordinate 1,038,680, forward strand.
TATAGAAATAATAAACAATATATAAAATTAAACAAACAATATATAAAATTTATTTTTTTAACAATATGTAGAGATAATAAATAATATATGGAAAATAAAAAATATATTGAAAAGCGGAAAAAACAATATACCATCTGGGCATGATCAAGTCCGTCGCATTTTCAGATTTCCTTTAGTTTAATAGATTGTTTTGTGTGATCTATTTAAAGATTTTAATGGTCTCCACTAGAATAATTAGTTGGTAGGACATCTAAGTCTGTCTATCAATAGAAGCAGGGAACGAAACTGAGCAGGCTTAGTTTATTTAGAGGCGAGTTGTCTACGAGTCTTTGTAATCGGGATTTTTTTTTTTTTAATGTGCAGTGGTTCTTTATTTTTCTTAATTATGATATTAACTGTATTAACTTATGAGCCCATAAATGCATATACACTATCTACCGCTTAAAAAGTAATCGAGTGAATCCTTGAGTAAATTCAGTGAAAACAAATTCGAAAAAAAAAAAATCGATCAAAATGTTTCACCGATTATCTTCTTAGATGCTAAAACACCAAACATTAAAAAAAAACAAAAAAACACAGCCCCTCAGTAACAAGTTAAAATAAAACTCAAGCGGAACTCGAGCTCACAACGCAATCTCTTTTTCAGTCTCAACCCTAACTTATCAGCCCACCGAAACTATCTCAAAAAAGAAGAAATCCCGTAAAGCTCCGGAAACCTAATCGATGCAAAATCTCTCCCCACTCGTATGATTCGGGCATAATCTTAATCAGATTTGCAATTCGGATCGGAGCGGAGATGGTTCAATCGGACGACGAGCAGGCGGGGGTCGTCTCGCCTCCGCGCGCCGGCGGCGGCGGCGGCAGGGACCGACAGCCCTTCTCCCCGACGCGGTCTCGGTCGATTACTGAGACCGTGAATGGGTCTCACAAGTTCGTGATTATTATTTCTCTTGCGAATTGTTTGATTGTTCAGATCTTTGGTGGTTTTAAGTCAATTGGGGTTTAATTGAGCTGCAACGCTCAAATTTTATCGTTTTAGCTCAAGTTGTGTCATTTCACCTCAATTTGTTTCATTTTTAGCTCAAATCGTGTCATTTTTACCTTTCTCAATTTGTGTTATTTTTTAACTCGAACTGTGTCATTTTTACCTCAAGTTATGTCATTTTTCCCCTCAAACCTCTGAACTCAGCAATTATTTCAAGTTTCATATCAACTAGACTGATCAAAGATGTCGGTTGTTACACTTTGGCACCAAATCGGGTTCTGAAACCCTAGTTGCAATCCTTCCGATTTGTCTCATACTCAATCTTCTTACAGATTTGTAATAGAAGGCTACTCACTCGCGAAAGGTATGGGAGTTGGCAAGCACATAGCGAGCGACAGTTTCACGGTGGGCGGGTACCAATGGGCGATTTACTTTTACCCTGACGGTAAAAACCCTGAAGATAATTCCGCCTACGTGTCAGTCTTTATTGCTTTGGCGAGCGAAGGGACGGATGTGAGGGCTTTGTTTGAGCTTACTCTGGTCGATCAGAGTGGGAAAGGGAAACATAAAGTGCATAGTCATTTTGATAGGTCGCTTGAGAGCGGGCCTTATACGTTGAAATATCGCGGCAGCATGTGGTATGTGTGAATTTAATTTTTTATTCTATTCTATTGTTTTTCTTTTCTGTTGTTTGAGGTGCCACTTGAAAGTGGGAGCATGTGGTGTGTTTTGTTTAGTTTTTCTAGTTTGAGGTATTTGAGTACTGATTCTTTTTGTTGTGCTGATAAGTGAAAATCTTGCTGATTTTTGGGGTTTTGTTTACCTAGATTTTTTCTTTGCATTCTTGCAAAAAAATATAGGTGTTTGCGTTGGAAAATGATAATTGTTTAGGGTTTTATGGCAAGAGAGTATTTATTTTTCTTCTAATCCTTTCTTCCCAGCTTTATTTTTTTCCAGATTCTCCCAATTTTAAACCATTTATTTCTCTTCCTAAAATATCTAATAAATACCAAATACATAATTCATCCATCCAACTCAGGGGCTACAAACGTTTCTTCCGCCGCACCGCACTCGAAACCTCAGACTTCCTCAAAGACGACTGCTTAAAAATCAACTGCACGGTCGGCGTGGTCATCTCGACCATGGACGCGTGTCGTCCCCACTCGATATCCGTCCCCGAGTCCGACATAGGATCCCACTTGGGATCGTTGTTAGAAAACCAGGAGGGGGCCGATGTGGTGTTCAGGGTTGCGGGGGAGCGGTTTTACGGGCATAAGCTGGTGTTGGCGGCGAGATCGAGGGTGTTTAGGGAGAGGTTTTTTGAGAGGGAGAAGGAGGTGATGGTGAAGGTGAAGAAGGAGGAGGGGGAGGAGGAGGAGAGTGAGAAGAGTGAGAAGAGTGAGAAGAGTGAGGAGAAGGAGGGGGAGAAAGAAGGGGATGGGGGAGAAGAGGAGGAGGATGAGATTGTGATTACGGATGTGGAGCCGAAGGTTTTTAAGGTATGTGTTGTTTGTTAATGATATTTTGTTTGTTTGTTTGTTTTTTGTTGACTTTGGAATCTAGGTTTTTAAAGTTCCGGAAAGGGATAATTTCTGTTGAGATTATTTAGTTCTTGCTTGTTAGTTGTTGTGCGAGATTGGAATAAAGAGAACAATTGTAGAATACAATACCCTTGTATTATAATTTGATATATTTAATTATTGTATCGGAAATGTTTATTGTTATAATTCATTGTCGTGCTATATTAGTACTCTCAACAAGTTAATCGGACATTAAAATTTACATTGTCATTAAATATATGCCACATGTTGCACCAAACTGTGTAATTAGTACGAAGCAAGCATTTATCGTAATATAGTATATCATACTTTTCAAATATACAATGCCCATATTTATAACACCAATCTGAAATACTAACAACCTTTCTTTCTCTTTGTTTATCAGGCGATGCTGCACTTCATATACAGCGACACGCTAGTAGACGACGCTGTCCTCTCCTCCTCCTGTTCCACTTCATCGATATTCGACAGCCTGGCAGGGAAGCTCCTCGCCGCGGCGGACAAGTACGAGCTCGACCGGCTCCGTTTATTATGCGAATCTTACTTGTGCAAGGACGTAAACGTGAATTCCGTCGCGAGCACTCTTGCGCTCGCGGACCAGTTTCACGCCGCGGAACTTAAAGCTGTTTGTTTGAAGTTTGCTGCTGAGAATCTTTCAGGTACGAAGTTTTGTAAGTTGTTTTTTTATCTTGTTGTAAGTTGCATAAATGCTTCTCTATTCTTTAGTTCTTTCTTTGTTCCTCTTTGCTTCTTTTTTTTTTTCATTTAGTCTTTCTTTCGGCCGGAAAATATTTCTCCTGTATAACATAGTATCCTTGATTATTTTAGAATTTTTGTTATTGTATATTTTAGAACAAGCCTATATACACTATTTTAGGTTTTGTATATGTATTTGTATTTTAGTACAAGCCTGTAGCCATTACTCCAGTCCCTCAAATACTCCCCTTCAATTCAATTCAACTCTTAAATTCATCACATCTTTTATCTACTCAAAACACTCCAAAACTTAACTTCAAAACATCAATCCTGCAAAACATAAAATTGCTTTGGATGGGGGAGGGACTTCAGAGCCCTCTCCGAGCCTCCTCAAAAAAAAAAAAAAAAAACATAAAATTACTGTAAGTTCATGTGAAGCGGTATAACAAACATTCCAGATTGCCTTGTATCTCTGCAGCTGTGATAAGGTCGGACGGGTTCGAGTACCTGAAGGAGAACTGCCCGGCGCTGCAGTCGGAGCTGCTGCGGACCGTGGCTGGCTGTGAGGAGGACTGCAGCTCCGACGGCAAGAGCCAGAGCGTCTGGGCCCAGCTCTCCGACGGCGGCGACACCGCCGGCCGCAGAGTCCGCCCCAGAATCTGATTCAAAATTTGATGAGAAGTTCGGTTGGGAGTTATTTTTTTCTATTAAGGTGTTTTGTATAAATAGGGATGGGTGTGTTTGACTAGACACTAGTGTTGTATGGACTTTGATGGTGAAATTTGATGCATGAAAGAGAAAAATATTGTTCTGTTTCTTAGATGGTTTTATAGTTTCTGGACAGTTTCACTTTCACTCATGACTTGGAGTGTATCTCTTATAATTTGTTAGGTGTTTGATATTATAAAGCCTGAATGCTGGTCTTTTGTACCGTTTTACCTTTTTACCTGTAGTTTATTATGTTATTTGAGTAATATAATTTGTTTCTTTTTTAAATATTATAAAAGTTTGCATGTTAAATAGAGTATGATCCTTGTTTATAATGAATTCAAATTCAGTTTTTCTCACTTTTATGATCTGAATTTGATGACTGCAAAAAAAGTACAAAAAAAGAAGAAGCAATAAGTGGCTCTTGAATAGAAATCAATATTAGAGAAGTGACGACAGTTATTAACAGAAAGATGCTTAGTATCTGTACAAGACAAGAAAGATCATATATTATGGCTTCAAAAATTAATATTGCATCAATACAAATACTCATGAAATGATATTAAACTCTCTTTCAGGTATATTCTTGGATAAAAGAATAAAATGTAGATCATTAACCCAAAAAAATCTATTTATTTTTTGCCGAATCCAAATAATGACTTGATGGCATTAATCGCATTCTCATTGATGAAAGATTCGTCATACTTCTTCAGAAGGGTCTCAAATTCTTCTGAAGCCCTCAAGTTGGCCAAGTCAGGGTCACTTCGAATAGCCTATTGAAAAAAAAAGAAAAATAAAACATGACAGTATATTTAAATCATTTCGATAGTCACGCTCTCCACAATTTATTCAAAAAAGTATATTGAAATCATTTTAAAAAAATAGACAATTTACCTTGAAATCTTCAAATCCAGCTTGCATGGCTTCTTCAAGTGCCGACAAACCAGCTTGTACCTATTATATTCTTCATTAGATATTTATATTCAAATTTCTTTCGGATTTTCTATTTTTAAAATGTACCACTATATTAAACTCTTGTTATCAAATAACAGAAAATATTTTTCAAATGTGCAATTAATACCTTCACAATTGTTGAGGGTCAGTGGAAAATTCAAAATTTAGGGTTTAGTTTACAATTTTTCCATTTATTTCTTGTTTAATTTAATGAGTAAAAGGAGAAATACTTGGTTAAGTTTGGAATAACAGCACGCCACATTGTAACTAGCAATTGACACCTCATCAAACTCTGGTTTTAATCCCAAAACTGATTCGAATTTCTCCAACGCCTCTTCATATTTCCCGCTCCTTGTATAAAACATGAATAAGTTCATCATTTTTATATATCCGATATATAACTCATCATTCTAAATTAATCAGTTTTGTATTTCAAAAGCTTCAAATAACACTAAATATGAGCTTTTTTTGCCTCCTTTTTCTTACTTGTAAAGCTTCAAACCTTCGCCAAGATTTTCCTGTCTAAGCTGCTTTTGTTGCATTTTCCTCATATAATTTTGCATCTAAAAAAAATTGCAACTATTGTAAGATCAAATCAAATCAAAACAAATAAAACACTAATCTAAAACTATCCATCATAATTTGAGAAATAAAGAGTAATTAACTAAGAACCAAAAAAATTCAAGAAGAAAATCAACAAAATATTTTTGAATTGTATGTGCGCCATTCAAAATAGAAACTTACTTGGATTTCTCTCACTTTGTTGCTAATTACACCAGAGTTTCTTTCAGCTCTTATTATCTCTTTTTCAGTTAATTCAGTTGCACCCTCCCATTTACCTAATTTCCATTTCTCAACGATTAAAAGAAACTCTTCCAATTTTGACAAACTTGGACAAAATCAAAGTCAAAATCAAAATTTGCATAACTAGCCAAAAAAGAGAAAAATACCGTATCGTTTTTGCATTTTCATAAGTAAAGGTCCGATTCTCTGACGGATCGTGTACATAGTTCTTCCATACTCAGCCGCCGGCCAAATCTCTTCTCCAAACACCGCACTGAAACATCATAATATTTTTTATAAAATACATACTAAAATAATATATGGGCACAAAAATCAAAATAAAACATGAATTTATCAAAACAAAACCTTGTTGCAACCACTTTATCTCCAACCATAAACTTCCCCGTTTTCTCAGCATAGCTACCCGGCGCAATCGCATCGATATACGTGCCACCGTCTCTCCCTTTTACAAATTTCAGTCCATACGGTTTTTCAAGCTCAACCTCATACTCTTCAAACTGCTCTTCTCCTCCCTCTCCCTCTCCTTCTTCTCCCTCTCCTTTTGATTCAGACGGCTGGGATTCAGTCGCTGAAGAGGATTTCGATATAAAAATGGAAGCTCTTTGCGAATGGGAAGTGGATATTTGCAACTGGGGGTAGAGAAATTGAGAGAATTTGGCCAAGTTGGTTTTGGAGAGATGATTGAAGGAGAGTCCGGGTCTTGAGCAGAGAGACGGACTAGCGCGAGAAGCCAAAGACATTACCTCCATTTGTTACTCTGTTTCTTCCGTTGTTGCTCTGCGCTGAAGAGAAGGGATGAATGAAGAGTGAGGATCGAAGAAGGAATTTTGGTGTGTGGTTGGCGTTTGAAGGGTAGCGCCATGAGAAAAGAACTAGGAATGGAAGCCACACGATAAGCTTGTGTAATTGAAAGTGTGGGGTTTGGACAATTGGACCTCGGATTACTCACATGCTTTTCTTTTTTGGGAATTTATTCCAAACTAGGCCTAACTTATCTCAATATTTAAACAATAACACTAGAAAGGAAATCTGGTAAGTAATGAGTAAAAAAATCACCTTTTTTAATGGAAAAATAATATATAAATGGGGTGTTTTTGTTGTTTTACAGCAAGAACATATATAATAAAAATCTAAAATGTTATGACTTATCTTCACAAAAAATAAAATATTATGACGTGAGCTTTTGAAAATTCCGCTTTTGACATCAAAATAGTATATAAATGATGTATTTTTTATATTTACAGCAAAGAAAAACATAATAAAAAAAATTATATGAGCTTTCAGACAAATTTCCCTTTTGTGGGCATTGAAGATGTGCTTATTGGTTCTTACCGGCACTATTTGTCTTATTAAGACTTGTATCATATGACTCAATTTAAAAAAACCACATTCCAACCATTTTACCATACAAATGTTACAAATTACAATACTAGAAGGGAAGAGATTCTTGTAATTTACACATGGAATAGCTTTTCAAACCATTTGTCCTCAACATCCAAGATAGTACAAACAAAGCAGAATAAATGTTTTTAGGAATGCAACTTTATTTATTTAATTTTATTTTCTTTTTCGCTAATCAGCTGTCCAGCTCTGCTCGACAATTTCACGAACTTTGCGGTTATATTCGCGCTTATTCTCGCTATATAACCTGGCCGCTTCAGAGTTCGCCGGTGAATTAGGGTTTGGATCATACAGCAGAGACTACAAAAAAAGATATAAAATAATGAATTTCAAAAATACGCAATTCAAGATTTTTACGTGTGAAAGTTGTTACTTACCTGAATAGAAGTCAGAATAGCGGCAACATCATAAATAGGGCTCCATTGATTTTGCAATATATCTAAACAAATGCTCCCATCAGCATAAACTGCACGTTATATAAAAAGGAATTAGTCCAAATCAAAGAATGCAATTTCAGTAAATGTATCTATATAAATAACTTATTCAGAGCTTTTATATCATGATGTTTAATTAAGAATCAATGAAGTTTTCTGAAAAGTTCGACATTGTGAGTTGACGCAGGGGCGGAACCAGGATTCAGTATTAGAGGGGGCCGGTATAAAATGAATCAAATGAAATTTTTGTATTTTTACTTCAAGAAAACAGAACAATTTATATATTGTCGACTAAAACACGATTATGTAAATTTGTAGAAAAGTAGTTAATGAATCATAACCTAGTTGGTTAAGTTTAGAGTAAAATAAATCAAAAGTTGCGAGTTCGAGTCGTTGATATCAATAGAGATGTGGTACAAATAACTCTACATTCAATAAAAAAAATGTAGAAAAGTAATATGTAAAACTTAAATATGGAGTTTGAACATTGATCTTAATTAACCATTTACTCTCCGAAATCTCTAACATTAAATATTGATTAGTGATTACTATATATAATGTGGTCGAATCTTTTTGAGCCATGCAAATGCTAGTTTTCTATATTTTCATTGTATATTTGGCACATGAACCATTGTCGGGCTTTAATCTTACAAATACTTTTTGACTTATTATTACTTGTTAATTAGACAATATTTAGCTTTGTACAGCAATGTTAAATAAATTTTACTTAGTATTTTATTTAACTAAATCAACATAAAGTCATAAATATTTCTATGCTGAATATTTAGGATAATATAATAAAGCTTATTGTTAACATTTGACCATATGTACAAGATAAATGTGAAAAAATTGATATATTATTTTGATGTCACAAAAAACTTTTTACCCTAGTAAGGATAACACCACTGTCATACCATGCTTACTTTTCACTTTAAGTTTTACTTAAATAACCCTCCTTTGTTATTATTTACTCAATATCCTATGCATATATATGAGGAGTTGAATGTTATATATATTAGGGACTAAAATTAAAATTCTAAGGACTAATACATAATTTACAAATTCATAGGGGGGGCCATGCCTCCCCCTAGCCACCCCCTCCTTCCGCCCCTGAGTTGAGTGACTTCAAATTTAAAAGTATCATTAATTATGGTTTAAACAAAACTACTGAGTCTGCCGGTAAGTTTAATTGATGCACTTAAACATCAAGTAAAGCAAAACAACATTTCAGTAATGGTTTGAACTTCGAAATGAGTTGGTGGTAAACTAATATTATATTTATTTAACAAACATGATGATTAATGGAGCTTTAAGATTTTAAAATAATGATTGGAAAAAAATGCTCAACTGTTCGGGTGAAACATGCGTGAGATAAACCTCACAACAGGCGGCTTGTTTGGATAATCTTCAGTGAACTGCAGTGTTAGCTTAAACGTACCTACACAAAAAAGGGAGAACAAATAAATATCAACTAGTTCCTGATTTTATTTTTCAAACAACAAAATAATCTACAGAATTAACAAATTTCCTAATTTTGTTCATCAGATGTTAGTAAATTCATCCATCTCTACTAATTTCGCTTCTCAAATGGACCTCTAGCGAGTACCAACTAAGAATTTAATGGTTAATAACTATTCAGAATTCAGATCCAGTTTCAATTAATGCTTCATAAATCAGATGCATCAATTATCTGGTGAAAAATCATAATAAGCTAGATAGAGAGAGTCAGAGAGAGTGAAAGAGGATCAGCTCACCGCCATCCCAAGGCGTATCATCAGGCCTGAAAATCAAAAACAAACGCACAAAAATCACAATCAGAAACAGAAATAATTCAAACCCAAACACCAAATATCAGATCAAATCAGGCTCTCTGATCCAACTTACCCAAATATGACAGCGTTCCAAAGCATGATGTTATTGTCATGAGGCGCGCCGCTGATTCCCGCCGGAGGATCCTGCTGCAGCCGCTTGAAATCCCTCATCAGCCGCTTTCTCGCCGCCGTCGACATGATTGCTTATCGCGTTGTGGTCACGCAGTGGTTCTCTTCTCTCTGTCGACTCGTTGATATTTTATTAGCTCAGTGATATATAAGTATAACCGTGTAAGAGAGAAGAAGACGTGTTTGTCAGGAATCTCTCTGTTTGGGAAGGATAATTTCATGAGAAATTTTCGTAAAGCCCCTGCATTATGGGTAAATTACAATTTTCCACCGACAGGTGATTTTTACAATTTCTTACAGAATAACTGGGCTTTGGCAATTTGCAATAAAAAAGTAGAGGTTTTGCAATTTAAGAATAATGCAGGGGCGTTTCCCTAATTTTATTTGGGATAAGGAGTGTTGTTGGGCTAAACATCCAGTGTTAATTAAGGCTTAAGGATTTGGTCTAAAAAGTTTAGGAAAAGGAGGTGAAGGAGAAGAAGGTAGAGATAAAATCAGACTTGTGAGTAAAACAAGCCCAAAATCTGCATCCATGGGCCGTATCTCCTTTATTAGCTTCCGATGAAAAACTCTCTTTTTAAAGCCCTAACCTCTCTCCTCTCTACTAAACCCTCCCGCCCCGCCTCCGTCTGGCTCCCAACACTCGAAGCGGAGAAACCCTAGCTCGAAACCCCAGCCATGACGAGCTCCAAGGGATCGAAGATGCTCCAGTACATCAACTACCGCATGCGGGTCACGATCCAGGACGGCCGGCAGCTCGTCGGCAAGTTCATGGCCTTCGACCGCCACTTTAACTTAGTCCTCGGCGACTGCGAGGAGTTCCGCCGCCTGCCGCCCTCCAAATCCGCGCCGAAGACCGACCGTGAGGACCGCCGCACGCTCGGGCTCGTTCTGCTCCGGGGAGAGGAGGTTGTGTCGATGACTGTTGAAGGCCCGCCGCCGCCGGATGAGTCGAGGGTTAAGGCACAGACGGCCGGAGCCACGGCCGGGCCTGGGATCGGAAGGGCGGCTGGCCGTGGTGTGCCGGCTGCTCCGATGGTACAGGCTCAGCCTGGGCTCGCCGGACCTGTCAGAGGTGTCGGAGGACCGGCGCCTGGAATGATGCAGCCTCAGATCTCCCGGCCTCCCATGCCTCAGATGTCTGCTCCTCCTGTTGCTTATCCCCAGGTAATAAAAGAGCTATTTTATTTACTCTAAACTAAACCCTAATTCCTCGGGCAAAGAACTTTGTTGAATCTATTGAAATTGGCATTGAATATTTGCATATATTTGGACTTTTAGTTGATCTGGTGATATGGAACTTAAAAACGTTGTTGTTTGGTTTAAATAAACTGAGAAATAGGCAGAAAATTGAAATACATTCTGATCTAAGTCTGGATTTATCCCACAATACTAAGATCTATACAGGGATCTAAGCCTGGTTTATACTCACTCTACCACACACTTTCCTTTTTTATTTCTCAGGTTCGTCCGCCGCCACCTGGCGCACTCCCAGGTTTCCGCGGCCCTCCGCCACCTGGCGCAATGCAATTCGCTCCTCGCCCAGGCGGCCCGCCTCCTCAATTCCCCGGCCCACCACCACAGTTCGGGCAGAGGCCGATGGTGCCGCCGCCTCCTTTCGCCGCCCCTCGGCCCGGCATGCCGGGCCCGCCGCCGCCCCGGCCCGGCATGCCGCCGCCACCTGGCGGGGCCGGCATGCCGATGTATGCCCCGCCCAGGCCGGGCATGCCACCGCCACCTAATCAACAGAACAACCAGTGATGGTTTTCAGGTTTGTCCTTTTTGTTTTTGTTTAGTTGGAATTTTAGTGAAACAAGAGTTACTGATTGGGAAATTTTTCAAAACCCCCCAAACTTTTCTGAATATTATCAAAAAAACCCTAATTGATTGGGTTTCTGAGGGAATCTAAAAAGATAGGGGGTTTGTGATAATATTCAGAAATGTTAGGTTTTTTTTTGAAAAGTTTCCCTAACTGATTTATTTTGCGTGAATTGCCACTCTTACCATTTGAGACTTAACCGACAGTTTGTTTGGTTTATTTGTTATTTCGTGACTTGATACTAGGCTTCTTATCCGGAACTAGATTATTTGCAGAACTGAATTGATGTAATTTTTCTTGTTTGGGTCTTCTAATCATTTAAATAGCGTCCTTGTATACAAATTACACTAGTCATAATTAGGTCTGGTAATCTCCAATGTGTCGTGCTGTACTTACTAAATTCTTATTTGTTTCCAGGTGGCTGTGCAGCGTTGGTACTTCAATTGGAGAGATTTGTTTAATCTGATGCCTGTTGTTTTGGAATATTTACATTTACTTGGATTTGTGCGGCTCGGCTAGTTAGAAGTAGAGTTTGTATTAATGAAATGTACCTATAGTTATGTTGACTTTTGGATTTTTTGGGATGTGAATTTTAGTCTGTTTCAGTTGCACTTGTTTATTTTGGTATTTTGTTAGTTTCTGACATTTGAATACTGAGAACTGTTTTCTGTTGACTTCTAGTTTCCACTCTATCTCTTCTCTCTTGAGAAACAAATGACAATCAAGTCAAAAGAAAAATCTAGTATGCTCTCTCTTTATTAATGGTAATCTTAGGTTATTTTAGAATCTAATAATCATGCATATTTCGTCTGTTGCGGTTCTTGCTTTTCACTGATGTTCTATTAATTGGCAGACGAGGGGGGAAATCAATTGTACATGTTTCATAAAGATATATTCACAAAAAAAAGTATACAGAGACAAAGTAGCAATAAGAAATTATCAGGTCAATGTGCAGCATGAAAATGACATTTACAAAAGCAACACAAACCCATTTTGAAGATTTAGACTTCAGTGCAGTCACAAGCACATCCATCATATCCATGAGTTTCATCTCACAGGTACCAGACAAAGTTCAACTGATACAAAAGTATTTCTACAAGAAAATGAAAACACAAAAAAAGAAGAAACAACTTGGACCTATTTATTTATTTATCTGCCCGTCGTTGGATGCACCTGCAGCAAAAAAAGATTACATTCAGTTAAATTTTACGAGGCAGAATATGTGATAAACGCTGTTATAATATTTCATCAATCTTATGATTTGGTTCTCCTTTATTGGTCACGAGATTTCATTCCAACTATGACATGACGGTATCAAAATACATATTAGACTATCAGCAATATACCAACTGTTCCTTCTTTGTTTTCCTTCAACAGACTTCTTAAAGAGAACTATGTACAGACCGACCTGACCGGATTGACTACATGATTTCTTCTCACTCTTGATAATTCATGCTTATATAGATCAACTTTTATATTTACTTACATCTTGTTTTATTCTTTGTTTTCCAAATAATTAATGTTCTGAGCACGGATAATATTCTGATTCTGGTACTGGTACAGATTTGATATTGAGACCTTAATCCAATCACTAATATCGACTACGCTTAACCCTAATCTGGTATAATCCGATGAAATCCCTCAAATTCAGTGGTTAAACTCATTAAAACTATCCCTAAAATTTATTCAGGAAAAATTGATATTCAGTCGAAAATTGTTTCTTCTACCTGCATCACGAGAAGCCGATCCAACAAGCTCCGCAATCACTCTCAGCCGTGACTTAATAAGATAAGCTCTGACCACATCCATGGCGGCAACCATCTTCCTGAGCCTCTCACGCTCAGACAGAGACTCCTCGAGCCGCCTCAACAGCTCAGTCGCTCGTTCTCTCTCCCGCCGGAGCGCCTCGACTGAGGCCACCAGTCTCGTCCGCGCCAGCGCTAGCTCGGCTTCCATCGCCGCCGCGCGCCGCCGCAGAGAGCTCTCCGTCGGAGGGCCGGTGAATTCCGGCGGGTCTGGGCCCTTGCACATTGCTGAAGTGATCGGGTTTGGGACGGGGAAGGAGAAGGACCAGTTCGAGAAGTGATTCGGGACCAGAAGAGAATGAGATAGTAGTCTGGTTCGAGGGTCTTTGTTTTCTTTTCTGTGGGCGCGGCGCTATTACTGTTCTGACAGCAAGATTTACTTAGACGGAGTGATTAAGATAGAGAAATTAGCACAAAGAGCCCCTGGGGTTATGCCTAATTTGTTGCGTATTGACAATTGCAAACATTTCGTCACGTTATCTTCTCTCTTCTTGACCTTTTCCGAGGCTATGAAATATGAGACTTTTTTCCACCATAAATGGTTCCAATTCAATACTGATGGTGTAGCTACTTGAATTCTGGATTAGAAGCGAAGGGCAAATTCTGAGAAGAACTCTAGAAACCGATCCCAACAAATCTATCTTCTCATACTCGTTTACCACTTTTTGCATTCATGGCTTAATACGAGAGAAGAAGAAAACTTAGAGAAGTGATGGTTGTTTAACTTTTAGTTGATGGTTAATTTGAGAGAAGAGTCAGGTTCAGACATATGATAATAAAGAATTTATTTTATTAAAAAATATTAATGAAATGGATTAAAATGAGTTAATTATAATGAATTTATTTTATTAAAACTATTAATTAAATGGATTAAAGTGAATTAATTGAAGGGATGGTGCATGCATTGCATAATTTTTTTTTTTTGAACTAATTAGATGCATTGCATAAACTAATTAGATGCATTGCATATAATAATTAAATGGATTAAAGTGAGTGAATAAACAATGCATGTTGGTATAAACTTGTTTTGAAATTCCTTTTTGGAATTTCTAATAGCAATAAGAGAGGTTTGTAACAAGTTATACATAATAAAGGGGCTTTTCTGTAAATTTCCATTCTTATTTTGGTGGGCAATATACTCCTGTCACCACAAAAAAATGATATTCACAGGCACAAGTTAACAGCCGTGTGGAGGAGGAGAAAAACGAAAAAAATCAAAGAAACGGAAAAATTCAATTGAGACGAACCGAGCATTCTTTCTTTCCTTCCCAGTTTCTATTGAGAAGTATATTCGGACCATTCGGTGCGTGATCCTCTTCTTCCTTCCTTCTACTTGTGTTGTTTACTTCTCTCCTCAAACGCAACGCCAACAGAGAGAGAGAGAGATTTACGCAGAGGCAGGGACTGAAGCTTTCATTTCTCTTCAGATCTGAGGTCCGTTTGTTATCCAGTTCTCCTCTGCTTGTTATTCAATTCTTCTCTGCATTATCTATTTGGGCACTGCTGATTGACCTGTTCGGCTTAATTTTTTGACTGAATCTTAGTTTTCTTCTCCTTCTGATTTCGTACTCTTACTGAAAGTAATAGCTTTTATGGGCAGTTTCCCCAATTAGGAATTTGCTGTTGTGTGCAAATTGAGTAGTTTTTTTAGAGTATAGATTGATAATTTTCTGCTGAGTTATTATTAAGAGAAACATTTGTTTTCTCAAAGAATGTTCTTTAGTTGGTTCTGTGATATGTCCTTTTGTTGTCAGTCCTAAACTTTGTTCCCTTTTTTTTCAAGTGCTATTGTATTGACCACATAAAAATTGTTTCCTCCAGTAATTTTAATAAAAAACTTCAATCTTTATGACAAGCTTGGCTTGGCTGATGTGCAAATCTGACGCTTTTTGCAGGATCTTTGAAAGAGATTTCTTTACTCCATTCTCACAATCTTTCCTTCATATAAAAATGATGAAGTGTGACTACTATAGCCTGATGGATTAGCAGCAAATTCTACACCCAGTTTAAAATATTATACAATCAATGCAATGGCTCGCTAGCTCACAGCATTACTACTACACAGGTATCATATCTTCTCCTTCAGATTTCAATCCGTTAAATTGGGGGAAAATCAGAAAAAAGGCGTAACATTCCAGTTTTTTGTAATCACTGCTCAACTATTCTAATCGACTCCAATTTTTAGGTGATCTTACTACAAACTAGATAGAAGCAAAATCCAGCTAACTAATTTATGGAGGGCCTTCCGTCACCAGCTGGCGCATCGAAAACCGCGCCGACCCGCAAACCCTCTTCAGCAAAAGATTTATGCTTCATCTCAAAACAAGGATCTTCGTCGGAGGTCGACGCGGCCCTGGCCGCGCTGAAGAAGAACGGAGGGAATATCGATGAAAGAAACGTGTTTGGTCTGACTCCGTTACATATCGCCACCTGGCGGAATCATCTGCCGATTCTGAAGAGGCTTCTTGCTTCTGGCGCGGATCCCGATGCAAGGGTATGTTGGTTAAGATTTTCTGTTTGGAAGAGTGTAATAAGTGGAATTTAAAAAAAAAAAGATATATTTCCTGGTATTTTTGAAATAAAACTCTTATCTTTTGGAATATTAAAAGGAATTTACTTTTAAATTTTCCATTTTCCAGAACTCCTTAACTTTTCGATTATTTAAAAAAGCTCCTATTGTTAACTTTTTATTTTCAAAATCCTCCAAACTTTAATGTTTAATTTAAAAAAAAATAATAATAGAAATAATCTGTAAACATCTCAATTTATTTTGTAATAGCAGATAATAATTTGAAAAATATGTTTACATACTATCTATCATTATTTCCATATTATTCGAGCATTACGCAGTGTTTTGTTTTTCTAAAAATAAATTTTTTCAAACAAATTTTTTTGATTTCTGAATGCCATTTGACATGTTAATCTCAGGACGGAGAATCCGGATGGAGCAGCCTGCACAGAGCCTTGCATTTCGGACACCTGTCAGTCGCCGGCCTCCTTATTCAATCAGGAGCTTCACTAATTCTAGAAGACCCAAAAGGAAGAACCCCAATTGATCTTCTGTCTGGACCCGTTTCTCAAATCATCGGCGACCAACCTGAATCAGGCAAGTAAAGTAAACCTTTCCTTTTTTCATTTCATACAAGTAGTTAATTTTCTTCATTTTTTTTTTCTTTTGGTTTTTAGTTGAGACAGAAGTGTTTAGCTGGGGAAGCGGGACGAACTACCAGCTCGGAACCGGAAACGCGCACATACAAAAACTGCCATGCAAAGTTGACGCATTACACGGTTCGTATATAAAATCCATAACAGCTGGCAAGTTTCACAGTGTGGCTGTTGGTTTAAATGGGGAGCTTTTCACTTGGGGATTCGGACGGGGCGGCCGGCTCGGCCACCCCGATTTCGACATTCATAGGTACCCAAAAAAGTAATTTATTTTTTTTAATATTTTAAGTTTATACTTAAAATGCTATTATATGCAGTGGTCAAGCTGCAGTAATAACGCCTCGCCAAGTGATGGTAGGACTCGGTTCTCGTAAAGTCAAAGTTGTTGCAGCGGCAAAGCATCACACTGTTATTGCAACACAAAACGGGGAGGTTTTCACTTGGGGCTCAAACAGAGGTCTGTTTCATTACCATAATTAAACCTCCTTTATATAGAATTAGCGTCAAGGACCTAAATTCAAAAAAAGGCCCCTGTATTATCAAAAATTGCCAAAATCCCTTCTCACCCATTGTTAAAAATTGCACAAGTGAAGGGCCTTTTTTGCAATTTTCCATAACACATGGGCCTTTTTGCAATTTAAGCATAACAGATGGTTTTTATAGTATCACTATGTAATGCTGTACCAACTCAACACCGTGTTGTGTTATACTTAAATTGCAAAAAGCCCCTGTATTATTGAAAATTGCAAAAGAAATCACCCCATTGTTAAAAATTGCACAAATGAAGGAGTTTTTTTTTTTTTTTGCAATTTTCAACAACACAGGGGACTTTTTGCAATTTAAACACAACACAAGGTCTAACATACAACCAACCAATTTTCTACACAGAGGGACAGCTAGGCTACACGTCGGTCGACACACAGCCCACACCGCGCCGCGTTACCTGGTTCAAGCTCCGAATCGCTGACGTGGCGGCGGCGAACAAGCACTCTGCGGCCGTGGCCGAGTCCGGCGAGGTTTTCACGTGGGGATGCAACAAGGAAGGCCAGCTGGGTTATGGAACTTCTAACTCGGCGTCGAATTATACGCCAAGACTGGTTGAGTATTTGAAGGGGAAGGTTTTTAGGTCGGTCTCAGCGGCGAAGTATCATACTGTTGCTTTAACATCAGATGGAGAGGTATAAAATAAATAAGTAAAATAAAATAAATCAATAAAAGTAATAAATAAAATGAATAATATAGATAAAATGAATAAAATGAATTAAATAAATTAAATAAATTAAAATAATTAAAATAAATTAAATAAATTAAATAAATTAAATAATTAATTAAATTAAATAAACCTTTTTTTTTATGTGACTTTTGTTTCCAATTTTGTTGTATTAGAGACTTTTAAGACTCTGAATTGGTTCAAGAAATTGGGCCTTTATTCCTTAGAACCTCAACTAAAAACAACAAAGGAAAAATGGCAAGATTGAATTTAAGATCTTTGTTAGGAATCCTTTTTTATAATTTCTTCTCAATACTTATGCAGGTATTCACATGGGGCCACCGTCTGGTAACGCCGAGGCGAGTCGTGATTGCGCGGAGCCTGAAAAAGGGCGGAAACACTCTCTTGAAGTTTCACAGAGTCGATCGGATTCACGTGGTCTCAGTCGCCGCTGGAGCGGCTCATACGACCGCTCTTACTGATGATGGATCTCTTTTCTACTGGGTTTCTGCTGATCCTGATTTGAGATGCCAACAGGTTGGATTGAATGAAGATTGGTTTTTTTGACCTTTTTGTTTGTAGTGAATAGGTGGTTTGAGTTTGGGGGGATTTTGTTTTTAGTTATTTACACTTGCAGAAACTTGAAATATCGTATTTATTTACCCTCCCAAAACTGTTAGTATCAAATTTACCCTTCTAAAGTATCAAATGTATCATGTTTAGTAGTATTTAATCATGGTTAGTTTAACAGATTTTTTTTTTTTTTTAATAGTTTCGGTACGTTTGATATGTTTTGATTTTTGGATGGGTAAATTTGATATATTTTAGTTTTAGAAAGGTGAGCTTGATACTAGCAATTTTGGAAGGGTAAATATGATATTTCATATTTCAAAATTTTTAAGGGCAATTTAAAAAAATAGAACATATACCAACTTAATTTTATGTGTTGTTGTAGCTTTACTCAACGAGCGGGCGGAATTTCGTCAGCATATCAGCGGGCAAATACTGGACAGCTGGTGCCACGACAACCGGCGACATATACATGTTCGATGGAAAGAAAAACAAAGAAAACCCTCATTTAACTCGCTTGCACGGCCTGAAACGCGCCACCTCAGTTTGTGTTGGCGAGACCCATTTACTCGCCCTTTGCTCTCTTTTCCACCCGACTTATCCTCCGAAAATTGTAAAGGAGAGTAGAAAGTCGGAAGAGCTGGATGAAGAGTTGATGTTTGGGGATGAGAGGGCCAATGAGAGCGTGACAGCTGGCGAAGAGGATGTGGGTAAAGAGGGTGTGCCGAGTCTGAAGAGTTTGTGTGAGAAGGTGGCGGTTGAGTATTTGTTGGAGCCGAGGAGCTCGATTCAGTTGATGGAAATTGCGGATAGTTTGGACGCGAGTGAGCTTAAGAAGCACTGTGAGGTATTATTATATTCTTTTTGAATTTTTTTTGTGAAAAAGTAACGCTTTAGAGAAAAAAAAAAGTATGAATTTTGTCCTTTAAATCATTTGTGCGTACGTTTAGGGTTTACCGGTAATTGAGCAAATGAGCCTCAACTAATCCTTTGCAAATTTCTTAATTTTGATCCAATATTATGGAAAATCAAATGGCTCCAAAAGAGTCAAATGTTTCAATATTTTTACCCTGGATTCCGAAAAGCAAAACAACAAGAATACGAAACCGATAGTATAGTCAAAGCATTTACTGGTCTACAAATCAAGATTGTAATCCATCAGCTAATAAAAACATTCGTCTAAACATTATCTAACCCACTTTGTATTTTTTATTATTCTAGGAAATAGCGATACGTAACCTAGACTACATATTCACCGTCGCTCCAACCTCAATCATGAACGCATCGTCAGAAATCCTCGCGAAACTCGAGCGATTATTAGACGAAAAGTCAACCGAATCTTGGTCCCATCGCCGTCTCCCAACTTTGACCGCAACTCATCCCCCAATTTTAGACAGCGATAAAGAAGAAGATCAAAATCATACTAACAAACGAGCTTCACTTAGAACTAAAAACAACCATTTGTTAAGAACAACTAGTGATAGTTTTTTGAAAGAGGATAATATTGAGGAGCAGCAGGTGATGAAGCAAGTGAGAGCGATTAGAAAGAAGTTACAGCAGATTGAGATGCTGGAAAAGAGAAGGTTTGATGGGGAACAGCTTGATGAGCAGCAGATTAAGAAGGTGGAAACTAGGGTTTTGCTTGAGGGTGAGCTGGCGGAATTAGGGTTTCCGTACGAGAGAGTCAATGCAGAGTTGACTCGGAATTGTTCTGGTTCTGGAAAAGGGAGTGAGAAGAGCGACAGTGGTAAGAAACAGAGAAGGAAGAATAAACAGAAGAATAGTGATAATATGTCGGTGAAGAGTGAGGATTGCTACTCAGTTAGTGGGCTGGATGATAATTTTTCTCTTATTATTTCTGAAGAAAAGGTCAGTTAGTTGCGTACTTATCAAACCTCTCTTTGATATGAAACAAAAAGGTAGATATATATGAAACAATAATGTTTGCCTTGTTCTTTTACAGATGGAAAAAGAAACTGACAAAGTTAGCGAAAAAGCTGAAGATACGTCACATATGGAGAATACCCCTCAAAAAGACTCAACTCCTAAAAGCACTAATAACAACAGAGCTGTTGCCCCTGTTTCATCAAAGAGCAAGAAGAACAGAAAAGGCGGCTTGTCGCTCTTTCTTAGCGGCGCTTTGGACGAAACTCCTAAACCCGCCCCACCGCCACCTGTCAGTCATTTTTTAATCAAGTTTGTCTAATTTTTTTAGTCCTTATTTGTTAAATAATTGCATGCTCATTCTGGAAAATAGAAATATAAATATGCACCATACACAGAATAAAGTTCCAGCTAAATAATCACAATTAAAATCAGGGTCGGTTTCCATATATATTCATACTGTCACTCTCCAAATATGCATGTTAATACTTGGTACAAACAAATTAAGAATCCTGTGATTTTTTGACAAATTACGGTTTAACCCTGTAAGTTTTCCACAATCATAGGTAACTACGCCAAAGACCGACTCACCGGCCTGGGGCGGCGCGAAATTCGCGAAAGGACCCTCGGCCTCGTCCCTTCTCGCCATACAAAACGAGCAGAAAAAGACAAAAATCATATCCAAAACGGACGCGTCAAAAGCAAAGGAGCAGCAGAATACTGAAGGTCAGCGGATCCCCTTAGCTTCGTTTTTTAATGTGGGGGATTCGAGTCCGATCGCGGTGGACCCGGTCCGTGGTGGACCAATGAATTGTGAAGGGGAGAAAGAGAGGAATAACACGCCGCCGTGGAATTCGGCGGGGAGCTCTCCTAGTTTGTCGAGACCTTCTTTGAGGGATATTCAAATGCAGCAGGTAAAGACTTTGGAATTTATTCTGAATGTTTTAAGAAACATCCTCAATTTTTGGATTCTTTTAATTATCCCCTATAAAATGGAGTGGCCAAGAAAAAAATATTCCCATTTTTGTTAACTTTATCTATCCCTTCTAGGAAGTACAAAAATAATTCAATGTACTTTGTAAGGGTTTTTCAGAGAATCTAAAAAGTGAGTTTCTTAAAATATTCAGAAAAGTTTGGATTATTTATATTACTTTATTTTTTAAAAAATGCCCTTTTTTCTTGAGATACATTTCGGTATGTTATTTTGCATTTCTATAGATGATGACATAAGCAACAATTGTTTATATTTATCAGGAGAAGAAACTCCACGGAATCTCTCAGAGCCCCAAAACGAGGACTTCAGGCTTCTCAATCCCGTCTCAAACCATACCGGCCGAAATAAGTACCACAAAGGATTCCGTACCGAACCGTTGGTACCGGCCTGATACTGACGCACCGTCTTCTCTCCGTTCTATCCAAATTGAAGAGCGGGCGATGAAAGATTTGAAGCGGTTTTATAGCAGTGTGAAGATAGTGAAACCTCAGATGTAGTGGGAGAATGGAGTTGAGTTGAGTTGACATTTTATGTAGGTTTTTGTTGTGGTTGTTTTAATTTATTTCGTTTTTTAAGGGTTTTAGGTAATGGGTGTAAATTTGGATGTATAAAGGTTCTTTTAAGGGTTCAAATAAGTTTATCTTGGTGTTTCGAGGGTGAAACCGAGTTGATCTTTGTTTGTCGCATATTTGGGTTTAATAAAGTTTTATTTTTCTTTAGCCCTTGTCTTTTAGCAATAGTGAGTGCTTCAACTACTTATTTTACTCTTTTATGTTGCTAAACATCATTGGAATAAAATGGAATTGTCACCATTTCATTATTCAACATTTCAACTAGTCGATGAACACCTCAATGAAGGACTTGTCTTTATGAAGAACATACCCTGGCAAACCTAGCTAGAAAAGTGAATTTGGAGCTTAAAAGGAGTCGAGTCCAAATAGGAACTAAAATATAGTTTTAGAAATGTTTGTACTTTTTGAAAAGTGTCAGTATTAGGAACTTGAATAACAAGAGGTACATGTGAACCGTGATAAAGTCCATGCATGACTATAAGAGATTCATGTTCTCCCATTTATAAGATCTTGGAATGATTCATTTATTAATCAGGCCCATTGCTCACCTTTGTTGTGTTGGAGACACTCTGGTCATCGGTTCGTGCCACTGCCATGCATGCACCCTCGACAGAAAAGTGTGAATATGAATAACAATAACCTCATAAGTCAAAAAGTCTACAAACTCAGCTCGGTTTTCCTTTGGTCGTCTTGTTTGATGTGATCCTGTGAGGGGCACCGCATTTATCACTTTATAGACTTCTTTTTGTTAAATGGAGTTATTTTTATATTATTTTGTAGAAAGGAACAGTTAAAATAAGGGCGTAAGTTTGCAAAGCCAGCTAAAACTGCAATTTTCATGCGCCAAATAAAATAACGCAAATTTGAAAAAAAATACGCCAAATAAATTGATGCAAATGCATTTTCTTGCAAATACAACAACTTAATTTTACAAACTAACAAAAAAATATCATATGTAACGAAAGAACTCGGTTGTGGTGGGGACAAACAAGGAACAGGTCGGTGGTGAAGATTAGATTAGCTTTCCCAAAAACAGAGCAAAAGTTGAAAAAAGAAAACCTAAAAAAAATATGTGGGCACGACTAGCGTATGGGGGCCTAGCATACACACAAAGACATGATATGGAATCTAATAATCTACGTGATAAAGTTAGCGTCTTAGTCCAACACTGAAATTATACTTATTCTCTCTTAAATTAACCAAGGGAGAAAACTTTTATAAAACGTATACAAAACTTACATACTGTTAACTTTTTTAAAAAAAATATATGCTGCTTTTGTGAATTATGTACTCTATATAGACTAGTTTTATACAAATTTGTATTATTTCAATAGAAATATATACTTCCGTACGAAGTTATATCTAAACATATAGACATGACATGCCAAAGCAATCCTGTTTTATAAGAACACAAAGGTTTTAAAGTGTGCTAAAAGCAATTCTTGCACATGAAGTTTGGAACCCTTTTCACTTTTTACAACCAGGAATTCCACTAATTACTCTCCTCCTCTTTTTATAAGCCCCAAGCTCATCGCCCCTTCCCTACATCCCCCACCACTCTTTCAACTTCCTAATGCAAAATAAAAACAAATTCGATTCCATTTCACCAACTATTCTAACATGACAACAATGACCAGAAAACTCATAGTAGAGATTGCTGAGGCTCACGACCTCTTGCCGAAAGATGGCACGGGCACATCAAGCCCTTATGCACGTGTCGATTTTGATGGTCAGAGGCGCAAAACACGCACCATACATCGCGATCTCAATCCGACATGGAATGAGGCACTAGAGTTCAATCTATTAGGTGGAACTGATACTGGTTTGGTTGATGTGACGGCAGTGGATCCACTAGAGGTGAATTTGTTTCATGACACCCGTGTCGGGCCGAGCCGTAGAAACTGCTTCCTTGGCAGGGTGAGGTTGGATTCGAGACTTATTGTGAAGAAAGGAGAGGATGCGTTGATGTATTTCCCTTTGGAGAAGAGGAGTTTCTTTAGTTGGGTTAGAGGAGAAATCGGGTTGAAGGTTTATTATGTAGATGAACCGGTGCCGGAGTTAGAAGCGGTGCCGGATGTGCCACCAGAAAATGTTGCGGTAGAATCAACGCCGGCGGAAAATGAGGCATCATCGGTACCTTCTCCAGCAGAAGTTACGGTTCCAATTTCAACACAAAATGATGCAAGTGAACCTGTTAAAGAAGTAGAAATTTCACCTCCCCCTGAAGATGAAACAAAGGAAACTGAAAATCCGCCACCAGCCACCGAAGAAAATCTTGAAACAACGGAAGGTGAAAATCCACCACCAACACAAGATGAAAATCTTGAAACAAAGGAAGCGGATGAAGAACCTCCAATCGAGCCGCCAGAGCCACAACCAGTTGCCAAAGCACCACCTCCACCTCCTCCGCAACCACAACAAGATACAACTCCTAAGTGGGTCCAACAACCACGGCAAGTTCGACGGAGGCCAGAAGCAACTCCTGAAGTAATGGAAACATTAAAACATGATCTTGTCGACAAAATGTTGTATCTATTCATACGTGTCGTACGAGCCAGGTCTTTACCGGGCAACACAAAACCTCATGTGCGCATATCGGCATATGGTCGGCATGTCAGCACAAACGAGGCTCGACGTGGAGCCTTCTTTGAGTGGGACCAAACCTTCGCCTTTTCAAAGGATCCCTCAAATGATTCATCTACAATGGAGATATCTGTGTGGAATTTGCCGCCTGATTTTGACGTGGAAGATGCTGACGACCAACAATTTCTTGGAGGTCTCTGCTTTGACGTAGCTGAGATCCCTCTGAGAGACCCACCAGATAGTGTGCTTGCAACGCAATGGTATCATTTGGAAGGCAGTAGTGCGCGACGTGGAGGTGACCTCATGCTTAGCACATGGGTTGGGACCCAAGCAGATGCATCATTCACCGATGCTTGGAAGACTGATTCAATAGCTGGACACGTAAACTGTCGGTCCAAGATATACATCTCTCCAAAGTTGTGGTATCTCAAGCTTACGGTGATTGAGGCACAAGATACATTGACCGCACCAACACCACGAGAATCTTCCGTCATTGTCAAAGCAATTACTGGCTTCCAAGTTATGAGAACACGCGGCTCGGTCAATCATAATGGAAGTCCTTCATGGAACGAAGATCTTCTGTTTGTTGCGGCTGAGCCATTTGAAGATGAGCGGTTGACTCTTTCATTGGAGATCCGACAAGGGAAGGAGTTGATTGTGGTGGGGTCGGCTTCCATCCCTCTCTCCTCCATCGAGCGACGAGTAGATGATCGGAAGGTCACTTCACGGTGGCTTGATTTGATACCGAACGATGAGATCAAGAAACGGAGTAAAAAGAACGGTGTGTATCACTTGCCTGGAAGGCGACTACATGTGCGTGTTTGTCTCGATGGCGGTTATCATGTGGCAGATGAACCGTCATATGCGAATAGTGACTTCCGACCATCAGCTCGACAGATATGGCGGCCACCAATTGGAATTGTTGAGGTTGGTTTAATTGGATGCAAGCGACTTCTCCCAATGCGCATGGTGGAAGGAAAGGGATCAACCGATGTATATGCAGTTGCTAAATATGGGACTAAGTGGGCCAGAACAAGAACTATTCCTGATTGCTTTGATCCGGCATGGAATGAGCAATACACATGGCCGGTCTATGATCCGTGCACCATACTCACCGTCGGTGTGTTTGACGATCCACCACTATCTAATGCCTCCAAGGACTTGGCTAGCATGTCTCGTCCTTTGGGGAAGGTTCGGATCCGGATCTCTTCTCTTGCCACCGGTAAGATATATCGTGGATCTTACCCACTTATCATGATGCTACCTACCGGAGCCAAGAGGATGGGGGAGATCGAGCTTGCTATACGCTTTGCTAAAATGGTACCTACAGCTGATCTCCTCCATGTATATGGACAACCTACACTGCCCTTGATGCACTATCTCCATCCTATCCCTGCAGCTCAATCTGATGCATTACGCCTTGCGGCGGCACGGCTTACAGCCACCCATTTATCTCATTCCGAGCCGCCTCTACGCCATGAAGTGACTACATGGATTTTAGATGCAACAGATTCCCGTGGGTTCAGCATGCGTAAAGTACGAGCTAATTGGAACCGAATTGTATCCGCTCTCTCGTGGGTTGTCGATGTGGCACGATCGATTGAGAACACAAGGACTTGGCGAAACCCGACGGCCACGATGCTTGCACATGGGGTGCTCTTGCTTTTAGCATGGTTCCCCGAGCTGATTATCCCCACACTAGCATTGCACATTGCTGCGGTGGGTGTCTGGAAATATCGATCGAGGCTAAGGGGTCCCCTGCCACACCCATGTGTCAAGGCTTCTTTAGCAGAGCTGACAGATCGCGAGGAATTAGACGAAGAGTTTGACCCCATGCCTAGTGCTAAGACGCCAGAGGTGGTAAGGGCACGATACGATAGAGCAAGGGTGATTGGGGCTAAGGTGCAAACAATGCTCGGTGAAGTGGCGGTACAAGTAGAGAGAGTGCAAGGGTTAGTTACATGGAGGGACCCAAGAGCAACTGGTTTGTTTCTAGTGTTGTGTGTGTTTTTGGCAGTGGTGCTATATATGGTGCCGTCTAGAGTCATGGCAGTGGTGGCAGCATTTTACTATTTACGGCATCCCATGTTCAGAGACCAAATGCCGTCACGGGTCCGCAACTTCTTTCGTCGACTTCCTTCTCTTTCTGAGCGCATTATATAGAGCTTCTGTTTCCATTGTTGATAATTATTCATGTATTCTGTATTCGCATTATGTTAAATTTATATCTAGGTTCTTAAGATTAATAAGTGAGATAGTTGAATACTTATTTTCCGTTACTAGTTTCTTTAATAAAAGCAAGCTACTGTTGTATTATCTTTTGATAGATTAAAAAAATAATTCATCTACAAATCTATTGACATAGTACAAAAGCAGCTTAGTCATGAAAGAAAATTCCTGTGCAACCAAAAAAATCATTGTCTTGGAAAGACAAATCGAAAGAAAATGAAGTTTTCAGTAAGACTTTGCAAAAATGGCAACTTCCTCTGCAGGATTACCAGTCATGAAACATTTCTTCTCTCCTTCTGGCTGCTCAAAAGGAAAGCATCTTATTGTCGCACTCGTCTCTTCCTTCACCTTCAACTCCTCAGCATCACTTAGTACCACCAAAATAATAATTTAATTAATAACATGATATAAATCATTTTTGTGACATGATATTCCCTAGTTTAGAGTAATTGGCTGATTAGCACAGATAAATGAATATAGAAATTGAAACTTCAAACCTTGCTGCCCATGGACCTCTTGCCCATTTTCCTTCAGCAATCACCTCTTTCAGCTCTCCATAAGAACTAACATCCACTATGTTACTGCAAAACAAGAAATTCCACCTCAAACAAACTGTAGAGAGAGAAAGAGAGTTTGAGAGAGAGAGAGAAATTACCTATCGCGGAACGAAATTGCCCTTTGTAAGAGAGACTCTTGAATCTCTTCTAACCGAGTTTTCACATGGCTCACTAGAATAGAAGGCTCCATCGATATACCAAATTCCTTACCGGGTTTTCCCGGTACATCTCTTCTTGAAACCACCACACTCTTGTTAGCCACGTCACGCGGCCCTAGTTCTATCCTCAATGGAACTCCCTATACAAAAATAATACACATGATAAAACAATAATATAGAATAATTAAATAAGGGATAAATGCACAGGTAGTCCCCATACTTTAGTTGGATTGCAATTTAGTCTCTGTACTGTTAATTTGACATGCTTGGTCCCTGTACTTTATGAAAGCATGCATGATTAGCCCCTGAGTGACCAAGCAAGCCAAATCAATAGTATAGGGACTAAATTGCAACCCAATAAAAGTACATGGACTAACGGTGCATTTATCCCTTGAAATAAAAGATTTGTTGCACACTTCAGGCTAAAAATGAAGTTATGTTGAAATGAATGGAGATATATTTTGGCTTACTTTCATCTCCCAAAAGTTGAATTTCCAGCCAGGTGTGTGTTGGTCCGAATCGTCGACTTTGACTCTGATTCCAGCATCTTTGAGAATATCACGGACAACTGCCACTGCCTCTAGAATTGACGTTCTTTCATCGGATTTTTTCCAAATTGGCACAATTACCACCTGGGAGAATTAGAATATTATTAGTAAGAAAAAAGCTTAAAGGAATATATCAATCAATTAGCACATGACACACCAAATCAGATTGACAATGCAGAAATATAAACATAGCAAATATACCCAACAAAAGAAAAATTAATGAAATTTAGGATACGAAAGGCATACATATATATAATATATATACACAACAAGAGCGAAACAATTCTGCAAAACATTTTCAACAAGGAAAAAGAAGCCAATAAAGGAACAAAAAGAAATCATCAATTTCACGAAAATAAAAATTAAATTAAATTAAAAATAAAAATAAGTTTGGAACAATGTACTTGAATGGGGGCAATTCTTGGAGGAAGCAAGAGGCCGGCATCGTCCCCATGTGTCATTATGATTCCACCCACAAATCGCGTGCTAACTGCCCATGAAGTTTGCCATACATGCTGCCTTTGCCCATTCTCATCCGTAAACTGTATTAAAAAAACAGATGTGATAAGCATTTATTTATATAAAAGGGGCAATTTCATGTGCACCCCTGCAAAAGAAAATAATATCGCATAAACCCCTCCAAAATGAGAAATATCATGGGTTACGTATGCCCTTCCTTCACGTATTTGCTTCAAAGGATCCTCAAATTACCCTTGCTTTATTATCTTTTACTTTTACAGTTAATATACCCATTTTCGGGAAAACGAAAATTAGGAGAGAAAGGAATTTGATGGTATTTCTCATGTTTTCTAGTACCATCCATGATATTTCACATATTGGGAGGGTACACCTGACATTTCATCATTTGTGCACATGTCAAATAAGTATATAAAAAACTACAGAAACATCACCATAGTCCCAAAAGCACGAGAGAAATTCTGGCCTAAGTTATGACTAGTTCCAGCTTGCAAGGCCTTCTTATCGCCCATCATAGCCTCAATTGTGTAAGTCTTATTCGCACCGGCGAAAGTCTCACTTCTTGATTTTCTTCCTGTAATAACTGGAATTGCGGCTTGCGTGTAAGCGAAGTCCTTGTACACATTAATCATTTGCATAGCCTGAGTAAGAGAAAAATAAAGACATGCGAAAATGTAAGATGTATAATATGCTGTTTTTTATTGTTTATGTATTATTTTTAATATTATATATTGTTTTTGTAGATTATGTATGTACTATTTTGGGCCATTTATATACTGTCCTTTTATGCCTGTATAATCTGTATATATACTGTTTGGTGATTGTATATATTATTTTTGAAAATATATATTGTTTCTTATCCATATACTTAAAAACAATAAAATAATAAAATAACAGTAATATATGAGTGTATCTATATATGTATATAAAATAAACAATATTTTCCTCGTGCTTTTTAAAAAAATAATTAAACCTCCTTTTCAGCTTCCTCTAAAGTAGCGTGAGCCGTGTGACCCTCTTGCCACAAAAATTCTAGAGTTCTTACAAATGGTTTGGTTCTCATTTCCCATCTTGTCACATTAGCCCACTAAAAAATAAAAGATAATTTAATTAAACAAAATATAATACAAAAGGGATAAAAAGGGGTAAGTGTATAAAAATGAACAGATAAAAATAAAATAAATCACCTGATTAACCATGAGGGGCAAATCGCGATAACTATGTATCCATTGAGTAAACATGTGATTTACAATGGTCTCGCTTGTCGGTCTCACCTATCATATCAGACCCTCAAACATAAACATTAACTTTAGTTGAATTTTAATTTAGACACCGATTTATGAAGGAAATATGTGAATTGAAAGGAGAATGGTAAAAAAAGAGAAGGAAATATACCACAAGTTTTTCCTCAAGTTCTTTTCCGCCACCAATTGTGACAACGGCGAGCTCTGGACTGAAGCCTTCTACATGACTCGCTTCCTTTTCTATGAATGAATATGGAATAAACTGCAAAAGAGCAACTAATCAAATAATGTACTCTGCATAATATATTGTTTTATGTTCTACTTCTAAGAATTAAAAAATAACTTACGAATCTCTAGTAAACATGATTTTTACATGGATATATTAAAATATACAAGATAAACATAACAAAATCATAATTTTAAGTAGACAAGAGTAAAATGAAGCAAACCTGAGGGAAATACATATTGCTGTGTCCAGTCTCCTTGAACTTCACATTCAAATAATCCTAAGAGCACCAAAATACACAATTAACAGAACTCCAACTTATCAAAACTAGAAAAAAATAGAAAAACAGAGCCTGTTGCCTTAATCTTAGGTTTAAGTGCGGTTAAAATTCCGAACTTTTTGGCTGGAAATTACTCTTACCACAAAATTAAACCTCAATTAATCTTATATGTTGCAATTAAACACACATAAATCCATCACTAAGGCAACTAGATTTCTTGAATTAATTTAAAAAGAAAACTAAAAAAAAAGATAAAATGGTACTTGAATTGCTTCCCAAATGGCATATCCATAAGGCCGGATAACCATGGTTCCACGGACCGGGCCATAATCCGCCAGCTCAGCTTGGGCAATCACATCCAAATACCACGCATTGAAATCCACAGACCTCGGAGTCACCAAGCCCTCCTGCACTGCCGGCGGAGCAGCGGCCTTCCGGTCGCCGGTCAACGCCGCCTCCGCCGCCTTGGCGATGCTGTGTATCCGTGCAGAGCCGGCGGCGGTGGCCCCGCCGGAAGGGAGGCGGCGAAAGGGGTAAGAGGAGGGGCGGAGGAGGGAGAAGGATGGGAGGCGGAGAGCTCCCATTGTTGAAGCTTTTGGATGAGCGTAATGAGCGGAGCTTTTGAGTTTTTTTGAGTTCAGATGGTTTTTGGTGAAGGATCAGTTTTAGCCTTTCAGGCCGAGTGAAATTGGATTCTGTTAGGAGTTTTAATTGGGCTTTGATTTAATGAGCAACCGCAGGGCCCAGTGCGATGCGATGCAATGCAGGATTTTTTTTGTGGGATTTGACAGAGCACGACACGACGGATCTAATAACAATATATATAATTTATTTTCTAATAACAATATATACATAATGATATATATAATTCTTTTTTCTAATAACAGTATATACATAAAAAGTGAAAACAGTATATAAAATGGGAAAATTGTATATAAAATGAGAAAAACAGTATATAAAAGTAAAAAATAAAAAATATACAAAGAATAAATAACAATATATAAAATGACAAAAAAGTATATAAAAATGAAAAAATAATATATAAAATGAAAAAACAGTATATGTACAGTACCGTCGTGCTACAGTCGTACTATAGTGCTGTCGTGTTTGCACATTTCCTTTTTTTTTTCCTTTTTGCAACTTGCAATTTGAGAATAATGCAGGGTCTTTGCTTGTAAATTGGTGGGGAATTTATTTTTGGTGGGGTATAAGTCAAAAGATATAATTAAAGGCTCAAGATTCCATTGGTGGGGAATTAATTCTTAAATAACCTAAAGATTTAAAATTAAATGATTCAAAAATAAAGAAATTGTCAAGTCAAAGAGAGTCCAGTCATACAGTGTTGATATCTTGTGGCTTCTCACTTTCTTCCTATCTCCTACAGTCTATATTTGTGACTATAACTCCACCCGTTACATATACTTCTTCAATAACCACATGAGATTCAGATTTAAAAAGGGCGCCTTATTTTAACTCTTTCCAAACTCTTTTCTTTACTTTATCTCTCTCTCTCTCTTTGTCCGTTTGTCTTTTCGATCGAGGTTAGTACAAAAAGAATAGAGAAAACACCCGCTAGAATCCAAACCAGTTGGTCCTCCAAATCCAGTGAACCAGATCCTTCTTCTTCTTCTCATTCTCACTCCCGCACCGCAACACAATTCCCAAGCAGTCAGGCGAAGTGAATAAGGGAGAGACGGAGGGAGATGAAGGGAGGCAGCCGGCTGGTCTTCGCCATTAATGGCGAGAGGTTTGAGGTTTCGGATGTGGATCCGTCCATGACTTTGCTCGAGTTTTTGAGAACTCGCACCAGGTTCAAGGGAGCCAAGCTTGGCTGTGGAGAAGGTGAGATTTTATTATATGACTGTCCATGTACTCTTTATTCTTCTTAATAACTTTTTATGGTTTTACTGTTATGAAGTCTTTCTGGTCCCTGTTCAAGGCAAGAGTTGTTTCTCAGGAAGTCGGTATTGATTCTTTCTCTCTGTTTTTTTCTTTTTTACTTTCAATGGAGAATATGTGCTCTGTTTTAAGCTTATCACTTTATGTCACTAGGATGCGTCTTAGATGTGCACTTGCAATTTCAATTTCAATTCTCTGTTACAGCATTTCAATGTTACAATTCTTTATTATTCTCCCCCAATTTCTTTAGAAAAAAAAACAAATTCTTACTGTTCAACAAAATGCAGGTGGATGTGGTGCATGTGTCGTTCTTCTCTCAAAATTCGACCCAAATACCTCACAAGTCACCAACCATTCCATATCCTCATGTCTAACACTTCTTCACACTCTAAACCACTCATCAATCACAACATCAGAAGGTCTAGGAAATACCCAAAACGGCTACCACTCGATCCACCAACGTTTCGCTGGCTTTCACGCTTCTCAATGCGGGTTTTGCACGCCTGGAATGTGCATGTCTTTCTTTTCCGCCCTTCTAGAAGCGGATAAGACCGCCAGCAAGGCGGTCCCGCCTGAAGGGTTTTCTAAGCTCACGGTTTCCGAGGCTGAAAAGGCTATTTCCGGAAATTTGTGCAGATGTACGGGCTACAGGCCGATAGTTGATGCATGCAAGAGTTTTGCTGGTGATGTTGATATAGAGGATTTAGGGTTTAGCTCGTTTAAGAAAAAAGGGGAGGATGGTAAAGAGATTACTGAATTGCCTTTTTATAATGCTGAGGCGGTTTGTACTTTTCCAGAATTCTTAAAATCTGAGGTAAAATCATGTATGCTTGACTCTGAGTCATTAAATGGTAATTGGTATAGGCCAAAAAGCATAAATGAGTTGTATAATTTGCTTGGTTCTTTAAATGCAAATGTTAAATTGGTAGTAGGAAATACTTCAGCTGGTGTTTATCAGGAATTAGAATCACATGATAAATACATCGATTTGAGAGGAATTCCTGAATTGACAGCTGTCAAAAGAGATTCAAACGGGATTGCAATCGGCGCAGGAATTTCAATTTCTAGGGTTATTGAACTACTAAGAGAAGAAACCAAAAGTGTTGTGTTTGATAAACTAGCTAATCACATGGAACAAATCGCAACAAAGTTTGTTAGAAACATGGCAAGTATGGGTGGAAATATTATCATGGCTCAAAGAAATCAATTTGAATCCGACATTGCGACAATACTTCTTGGTGTCGGTTCGACCGTCTGCTTTCATACCGGTTCAAAAATAATAAATATTAAGCTTGAAGAATTCTTAGAAATGCCGCCGTATGATAATAAAAGCCTACTTTTGAGCGTTTTTATCCCTTCTTGGATTTCTTGCAATAATTTATTGTTTGAGACTTACCGAGCGGCGCCACGGCCTTTTGGTAATGCTGTGGCTTATGTAAACTCGACTTTCTTGGCCGAAACTTATACTGATGAAAAAAGGGGAAATGTTTCTTTGAAAAGCGTGCAATTGGCTTTTGGCGCGTATGGAACTGAACATGCAATGAGAGCTCGGAGAGTCGAGGATTTTCTCAAGGGTAAAACAGTAAATGTAACGGTCTTGCTTGAGGCGATAAGATTGCTTAGACAAACCCTAGTTGTGAAAGAAGGCACGAAACATGGTACTTATAGGTTGAGCCTAGCTGTCGCTTTTCTTTTCAAGTTTCTCTCTCCAGTTGCTAATGAACTAGAGAAAATTGGAAAAGATTCTTGTTTTAGTGTTGAATATTCAAATGGGAATGATAAGAATTGGCAAAGTGAAAACCAGATGCTTTTATCTTCAAATCAGGTGGTGGAATTTAGCACTGAGAATCTTCCTGTTGGTAAACCAGAAAAGAAATTCGGTGCAGACATGCAAGCTTCTGGTATTTTCCCCTTTCTTTTTTGAAAATAAATACTTCTATTTCTGCAAATTTGTTCATGTTATTACCATTAGACTTTTAAACACTACCATGTGAAACAATCGTACCAATTTGTTGAATTATATGTTACTTTTATGAATAGTATTGAATTATATATTTACATGCTAGTTGTAGGAAATCTCTTCAATTACTATTTTCAACTGAACTGAATTTATCATGAATCAAATAGGTGAAGCGGTTTATGTCGATGATATTCCATCGTCAAATGACTGTCTTTACGGTGCGTTTGTTTACAGCACGAAACCATTAGCTCGTGTTGAGGGCTTTGAAATGCTTCCTTCTTCAAAAGAGAAACTCGTTTCAGTTTTAACTGTGAATGACATTCCAAAAGGAGGGAAAAATGTTGGAGCAGAGAGTATGTTTGGATCTGAACCTCTGTTCGCTGATTCGGTTACTGAATATGCTGGCCAACCTCTTGCTGTTGTGGTAAAATTTTATTCTTTTTAAGTTGGTTTGTAGTTCTTTTTACTGTATTTGGCGTTATTCATGTGAAACTTTTGTAGTTTTGTGGAATAATGCACATCTGATGCTTGGTTTAATCAAAATTTGATCAAATTGAAGCTTAAAAGTGTTTAGTGGTAACTCTGATTAGGAAAAGTTGAATTATTTGAACTTTTAATAGGTCGCAGAATCACAAAGATTCGCCAACCTGGCAGCACGACATGCAACCGTCACATACAATACAGAAAACTTAGAACCACCGATTCTAACTGTAGAAGAAGCGGTAAAAAGATCGAGCTATTTTGCCGTGCCTCCTTTTCTCTACCCCCAACAAGTCGGTGATTTTTCCAAAGGGATGGAAGAAGCCGATCACAAAATCATCTCATCTGAGGTATTAAAAAAATAAAATTATATATTATTATTACAAAATTATTTAATTGGAAATTTTGACTTTTTTTCTAGGTGAGACTTGGATCGCAGTATTGGTTCTACATGGAGACTCAGACGGCTTTAGCTGTACCAGATGAAGATAATTGTATCACTGTCTATACTTCAAGTCAAACCCCTCAAACAGCCCAGATTGTGATTGCCACATCTCTTGGCATTCCTTTTCATAATGTCCGTGTTATTACAAGGAGAGTCGGTGGTGGATTTGGTGGAAAGGCCCTCAGATCTATGCCTGTATGTTTTTCTTTTCATTTTCTTAGTAGGGATAAATGCACCGTTAAGCCTGTATTCTAATTGGATTGTAGTTTAGTGCCTGTACTACTTCAAAAACCCCCTATAAAATTGATTTTGATCCCTGTACTTCATCGAAACACGCACGGTTAGTCCTTGAGTTGAGTCAGGGACTAACCATGCCCAATTGTATAAATAACAAGGATCAAAAAGTTTAAATCATGAAAAAATAAACCACATTGCGATCCGATTAAAGTACAGGGACTAATTCTGCATTATTTATCCCTTCTATAGAATTTACGTTTGTTTCTTCCTTGAAATATAATCTACTTTACAAAATTGCGAAAGGAAAAATCAGGTCTCATGAAACATATGGATATTTATGGATTTTTCTTATGACAGGTGGCGGTTGCATGTGCACTCGCAGCGTATAAACTACGCAGACCGGTCCGCATGTACCTCGACCGAAAGACCGACATGATAATATCAGGAGGCCGGCATCCAATGAAGGTAACCTACTCCGTCGGATTCAAATCCGACAGTAAAATCACAGCCCTCCATTTAGACGTATTAATAAACGCAGGCGCGACAATGGACGTTTCCCCAATGATTCCCAACAACTTCGCCGGACCGTTAAAGAAGTACAATTGGGGCGCTCTTTCTTTCGATATTAAAGTTTGTAAGACTAATTTGAGTACTAAGTCTGCCATGCGGGGCCCGGGCGAGGTTCAAGGGGCTTATGTGGCGGAAGCGGTTATTGAACATGTCGCGTCGGTTCTTTGTATGGATGTGAATTTGGTGAGAGAGAGGAATCTTCATTCGTATGAGAGTTTGTCTATGTTTTATAAAGGGAAAGAGGAGGATGAGGAGGATTATACTCTCCCCTCGTTAGTTAAAGAGTTGAATTTGAACGCGGGATTTAAGAAACGAGTAGAGGCGGTTCGAGCATTTAATGAAAGTAATATTTGGAGAAAAAGGGGTATTTCTTGTGTGCCTATTATTCATGGTGTGGCGCTCAGACCGACACCTGGCAAGGTTTCGATACTCAACGACGGTTCGGTTGTGATTGAAGTTGGAGGGATTGAATTGGGACAGGGTTTATGGACCAAAGTGAAACAAATGGCCGCTTTTGGTTTAGGGCAACTAGGGTTTAATGAAGGAGATGGGCTTTTGGATAAGGTGAGGGTTGTTCAGGCAGATACGTTGAGTCTTGTACAAGGCGGATGGACAGCTGGCAGTACTACGTCAGAGTCTAGTTGTGCGGCTGTTAAGCTTTCGTGTGATGTTCTTGTCGAGCGGTTGAAGGCTGTTAAGGAAACTTTGGAAGCGCAAGGCGGATCGGCTTCTTGGGATGATTTGATACACAAGGTGAGGTTTTCGGACTCTCTCTCTCTCTCTCTGATCCCTCTCTCTCTTACTTTGTTTTGTTTCTAATTGTGATTGCAGGCAGCGATGAGCGCTGTGAACTTGTCGGCAAATGCATATTGGGTTCCTGACAAGGCTTCCACTTGCTATCTTAACTATGGGGCTGCAATAAGCGAGGTATGGTTGTTCATTCGTATGCTTTCAGGAGTTTTCTCAGTTTTTGGAAACAGGCCAACAAAATTTGTTTATGTGAAAATAAAATAATATCTTTTCAAGTTTTTGTCTTATTGGTAAAAATTTGCACAATGGTCAAATTACAAGTTGAGTTAGATTTTCTGATGCCCCACTTTCACAGGTGGAGATTGATCTTCTCACAGGAGCCACCACAATACTGCGCAGCGATCTTATCTACGATTGCGGGCAAAGCTTAAATCCTGCTGTAGATTTGGGACAGGTTTGTTTGTTGTATCAAATATCATAAAACAGTTATTCATACTTTATGCAAAAATATATAGAAAGACTAGCTATAGTGCTCTCAAAAAAACAAAATTCTTTTTTTTTTGTGGGGTGGGGGGTGGGTGGGTGGGTGGTGTGAATCATTTTGAAACATAGATTTTCCAAGAATAAGATGACGCTTTCATAATCATCTGAGTTTGTATACATACTGCTTTCGTATCTTAGAAGGGCGAAATTCAATTTTTTTTCGAACTTTGGTAGTTTGAAATAGTAATAAAGAGTTGGTTATGTAGTTATGTATGTTTAGGAGGAGAGGAAGTTTGGATTATGTCATCACATGTATGTGTAATTTCTTTTTCAAATAATGTCTTAACTATACTCACAATAAAATTCAACAAATTAAAATAGATAAGTCTAATTATGAAAAATACTAGGAATCTAGAAAATGGTCACAAAATCAACCATAGAAACGAATAAGAGAGTGAAAAAACAGCAATTCAAAATAATCAAGTTAAATTCTAACCAAAATTATATTATTACCAAATAATTCTAACAATATAAATTATTTAATTCTTCGTCTTTTATTAAGATACTCTCCAATCCGCTTTCCCTAATAATTCTCAAATTCAATTTCTTCAATGCTCATTTTTTCTATTCATTTTAAACCACAAGCGAATTCACTAGAATTATAAAAAAAATGCACAAACAAACTCCAAAACAGTCAGTAATTAATGACGATAATATCAAATCTCCACAAAAACGAATCCTTCTTCCCAACTCCCTCACATACTCAACAAAAGAAAAAACCTTCTTCCCCAAATCCACCATCTCTTCCTCACCATAATCCTAAACCACAAATCGGACAAATACAAACCCAATCATAATAATAATAATCATCATTCAACTTCCAATTCAACCAATAAATCATCTCACTAGCCGACTGGCCGTCGAGCCGAACCCAGTGGGCCCACCAACCCGGTCCATTCAAATTAAACAACGTCACGTCGTAATTCTGATGCTTCCTTGACTTCTTGGTTTTATTTCGGGCTTTGTGAGCCGGCTTTTCGCACCGGCTCGTGTATTTGGAATGATTGGTCGGTTTGGATGAGACTTTGGTTCGATACTTGGTTGTTGGCACGGTTTCCAATTTGTTGATTACTTTTTTTGGACTTAAAGGGGAGGAAACGGGGTAGATTTCGTAATATTGTACCATGCCATGTTGTCTTCCTTCTCTTCTCATTAAATCGCAGTTTATAAGAGAAGGGAGGATTTGAGAGGTAACATTTATAGAGAGCAACGGTATCTTGGGGGCCAGGGAGATAGGATTAAGTTGACTTGGTTGGTAAGAATGCAAGATTCTGTAATTATGTGGATATAGCCGGTCCGGATTCCAATTATAGTAAGCTTTTCAATTTTCCTTAGAGCCCTTGTTTCCTGTGGCATCGTTTTTATTTTCGTGTTTCATGTTTCATAGTCAATCATTTGAAACTTGACATTTTTGAAAAAAAATAAAAAATTAACCATGCATATAATTAATATATTATACGTGATACATTCGTTTCATGTATTATCCTGATTGAACATTTATCAAGTCGATCAAAATAAAAGAAAGACAATAATAATTGATCATTTCAGTAAGTCGCATCACATCACATATAATAAGTTTATTTAGTAACTAGAGTTTACTCTCGCTCCGCTTCGAAATCATATATCCACATAATAACTCTCACTCCGCTTTAGAATTAAATTTATATTTTTAGGAATATAAAAATATATTGTGTTTTAAATATTCAAAAAAGTTAGGGGATATTTGAAAAAATCTCCTTTTAATTTTATTCCTGCTAAACGAATTAATTTTTAGTTTTTAGGTTCATGAGGATATAATGCAAATTATTTGTTTTGGGGGGTATACATAATATTTTATGTTATAATATTGATGCTAATTTTTTTCATCTGTTTTGGTGGTTATTTTTAATTTTAAAGTTTTACTAATAAAAAATTTTGACTCGTTGCTGCATTGAAGTTAATTTTAAACAAAAATTCTTAAAACTTATTTTCAAACTTCATTTTCGTAGGACATACATGATATTTTGAGATTTATGTTTAACTTTTAATTTCTTAAATTTGTGTTTGACCCTTCGTAGGTTGAAGGAGCCTTTGTTCAAGGCATCGGGTATTTTATGCTAGAAGAATACGAAACCAACTCGGACGGGTTGGTTACTTCAGACGGTACGTGGACGTACAAGATACCGACTGTTGATACCATACCCAAACAGTTCAATGTGAAGATTGTCAATAGTGGGCATCACAAGAACCGCGTTCTCTCTTCAAAAGGTACCATTATTGCCTTTCGAATTGAAGCGTAATATACTTGCCTTTCGTTTTCTAAAAATTTGCTAATTTATTCAATAATTTGGTGGGTTTGTGCAGCATCTGGAGAGCCGCCTTTGCTCCTTGCATCATCGGTTCATAGCGCGGCAAGAGACGCCATAAAAGCAGCTAGAACACAATTATTTTCTCTAGCAAAATCCAACGATTCTCCTTTCGAGTTCCAGCTGCCCGTTCCAGCTACAATGTCTGTGGTTAAGGAATTGTGTGGATTTGATAACATTGAGAAGTACTTGGAGACTATTTGTGGATGAGTCAACGACTCAAAGTAGAATTTAAGTTAGATGAGAAGTGTTAAGAAAACCGAGGAAATTTGTTTGGACCCCTGCAATAAAAGAATACTGTTCTAAATTTAATCTCCGTGTTTGACTGTTTGTTACTTCTTTGTGTTGGTAGTTTAATCTTCGATCCTTCCAGTTGGCTATACTGAGTTCTCATCTCCAACTCGGGGAACCATACTGAATTGCGTCCTTTTAATTACTTCATTCTAGTTTATTAAAAATATAAGAAACAAAATGCGATTATGCAATTTCTTTTTTTATTTGGTACTATACTTACCCACACACCCACAAACAAAAGTAATTTTCATAGTAAACTTAGCAGACTCCAAGACCAACTGAAACGAACTGACATTCTTTTGCATTATCCACATCAATTCTTTTGCATTATACACATCAGTAATAGCATCCTTACATGTTATTCTTTATTTAGAATATCAAAGACATTTATTATTTGCGATTAGTAAACTTTTTATTATAGCTCAAAGACCAAGCCATACTCTGTATCAAAAAAAAAAATGAACGCTCATCTTTCTTTGTAAAAGGTACCACACAAAAGGAAGATCCACAAATAAAAAAAAGAAGGAAATAAACAACCATCAAACACCGTTCAGATCAAAAGTGATGCTAGAAAAATGATCAAGCGGCATTTTCTGCTTTAGACTGCTCACCGTGCACTTTTTGTTTCAACTCTTCCGGTTTAGACGACTCTTTGTGCTCCTTCTGTTTCAACTCTTCAATCTGTTTCACTATCTCTTCCTTCCTGGCCTTCAGCTCCTCAACCTTAGTGTCGATCTTTTTTATCTTTTTCTTCAGCTTCTCTATATCCTTTGTTTTCTCCTTCTTCTCATTACCACTTTCATCTTTCTTCTTCTCTTCATTATCATCTTCCTCTTTCTTTTTCTCTTCTTTGTCTGACAAATCTCTGTCCCTTTTATCTTTCTTCTCCTTCTTGTCCTTACTCCTGTCTTTCTCCTTCTCGCCTTTATCATCCTCATTCTTCTCTTTCTTCTCATCTTCCACTGATTTCACCTCCTTATCCTTCTTCTTTTCCTTCTTCTCTTTGGGCTTTTCATCTTCATCTCCTTTCTTCTCCTTTTTCTTTTCCTTCTTCTCTCCCTCTTTCTTCTCATCTTCACCTGAATCCTTTGATTTCACCTCCTTAGCTTTCTCCTTTTTCTTTTCTTTCTTCTCTTTGGGCTTCTCATCTTGATCTCCTTTCTTCTCCTTTTTCTTTTCCTTCTTCTCTCCGTCTTTCTTCTCATCCTCTTCTGAAACCTCTGATTTCACTTCCTTAGCTTTCTCCTTTTTCTTTTCCTTCTTCTCTTTGGGTGTTTCATCGCCTTTCTTCTCCTTTTTCTTTTCCTTCTTCTCTCCCTCTTTCTTCTCATCCTCTTCTGAATCCTCTGATTTCACGCCCTTAGCTTTCTCCTTTTCTTTCTTTTTCTTTGCCTCGTCCTTTTTATCTTCATTTTTTCCCTCCGAATCCTTATTTTCCTCTTTTTCTTCCTTTTTCTTTTCCTTCTTATCATTCTTCTCTTTTCTCTTCTTCAACTCCTCATGCTCATCTTCTTGATTTTCAACCTCAGCTGACTTTTCCTTTTCATCCTTGTGCTTTTCGCTTTCTTTGCTTTTCTCTTTTTCAACAGATTTCGCATGTATTTCAACTTCTACCTCAGACTTCTCCTTTTCGGTTTCTGGATCTTTTTCAGTGCTTTTCATTTTCAGATCAATTTCCTCCTTAGATTTTATTTCAGTCTCCTCTTTAGCAGCAGCAGAAAGTTTGCTTTCTTCCTCCATCTATGATCTGAATAAACAAAATGAATTCAATATCAAACAAACTACAAGGGATCATGTTACAAGTTTTTATACCCATGTAAAAAACATAAAAAGAAAACAAATCAGCCTAATTTGTACTGTTACAGCCCGAATAACCCTCAAATTCATGCTATTTTGTACTTGTATTAACCAAATAATGAAAAAACCCTCAAATTAACGCGATTATGTACTTACTCCACACCAAATGAACCTAATTCATACTAGTAGAGCCTTAATTAGTCCTAAACATCACGATCGAAAGCAATTCGAGTGAATCTATAGACAGAGAGAATATTGAATACAAAGTAACCAAATCGAGATTCGTACCTGTTCGTAGAGAAGGTAATCGCCTGAAAGATGAGTTGAGTTCGTGATTCCGTTTGAAGAAGATGAGAGAAATCGAGAAGAAAGGGACACAAACATTCTTCTTGAGAGCGGCGACCTTAAATAGTAAATCAAGATCTAATACGACGTTATGTTTATATCTATCTGTGTGTAATCGATATAGAGAGGATGGAACTTAGTTACTAGATCAGCTATGCAGAAAAGTGGCACAGAGTTATGAGCTAATTAAAGTTGTCTTCCAGCTGGGATAAGAGTTTAGGTGGGGTCTACCCACCCAACGTCTCCAAAGACTCGAGTTGGAACAAGATGCTCATGTTTTATATTTAAATGCTTGGACTCCTTGATTGAGGATGTTTTGTTCCTTCGGAACGGTTTAGGAGTTTAAGAGGCATATTTTGAGGCAGGTCCAAGATTTTTGATGCATTTACATACAACAAGCTATTGTTAAATATATACTTTACAGTTATATTTCTAATAAAATATACTGAACGCATAATAAGTGATTTAGTTAAAACTATATTCATTTATAATCAGATACAATGTCTTAGAAAATGAAATTATTAATATAAAAATAAGAGAAAAATCAAGCAAATTAAATCACTTAGAGTACCACTTATCCTTATTATTTTTGTCATGTTTTAATAGATGCGACAGAGTAGAGTAAGGGGAAGGACATGTTTTTTTGTTGTGTCCTGTTGTCAAAGAGTGAGAGAGGAGATAGGCATCTTTAAAAATCCGAAGCAAACATTAAACGGGAGATAGAGAGATGTTTTTTTTGTCTTTTTTGTAATAATATGTTTATGATTTTTTTGCAGGTTGTGATATATATTATTTTAGGAGTGTTGCTGGATTCTTTTTGCACTAATCATTTTACTCATTCTTGAGTCTATTCACCTTTGGACCACTCATTCTCCTTGTATCCTTACAAATCACTGTGTTACATTTAACACATGTTGCAGCTACCATCAATGCCACTCAAATATTTTTTTGAACGTTGGGACACACATCTGTAAAAAATGTAAAAAATATAAAAAAAAAAGATTAATTGCAAAAAAATTAGATTTGAGTATATTTGATCTGTATTTCTTTGATTATTAAAATAAAAAATAATATTCATAAAAAAGAGACATACCTGTTGGCGCTCATAGTTGAGTTGACCTGTATTGACTTTGGAGATGGAATCGTGAGAGGAACGGAGTGAAGTCTATTGCTTATATTGACAATATTGAACAACTATCTTTGATACATAATCAATTCGGCTGGTCCACAAAACAGTTGCAATAAATATCACATGGGATATTAATATTTTGAAGTCTATTTTATCTGTGTGTTCTCTTTTCTTGGTCATATTATATCTCAAAAGCGTGGAGAGCGATACTAGTGGCTAATGAATCTATGAGATCGAGGAAATTATATTATATTAGAATTTGAC
The DNA here is from genome assembly GCA_027726005.1 of Juncus effusus. NCBI lineage: Eukaryota > Viridiplantae > Streptophyta > Magnoliopsida > Poales > Juncaceae > Juncus > Juncus effusus. The sequence goes on from CM050909.1 coordinate 1,081,540, forward strand.
TTCATTTAAACTTTTCACCAGCAAATAGTTAGACTTATTTTAATTATTATTTACATCGTTTATTTTGAATTTCTCCCCGACCGAAACATAAAAAGAGAAAAATATAATTTAAATTTTTTATTTTCAGTTCAACTTTTGAGACCTTATATGCTATTTTAATTTCGGTTTAATAAAATTGCACATACACTTTACCTATAGCACTTAGAAAAACAGATAAATTGCTCATTTTACACAAGTACAGGGGTGAAAAGCACAAACATTCCCCATTATTACATACAGCCACTTCCTTCATAAAGCTTGGTCCGACGGAGCATTGTAACTCGCACCATCTCTCTCTCTCTCTCTCTCCGCCGAACACAAAACCCCCCACCTGCTCTCTCTCTCTCTCGCTCTCTCTCTCGCTGGTCATAATTGCCTCATTCTGCTCTAAAATCCACCTCTCGAAGAAACGGCATTCTTATTCCCCTGCTGATCTGAGTTCGAGTTAAGATCTTGCTTTTGGGACCTCTTTTCTTCCTTCTTACTCAAGATGAACAACCTTCTTTCGGTAAGGATTTTTTTTTTAATTTATTTATTTGTTTATTTAATTTGTTTACTTATTTATTCACTTTGATGTTACTTCTCAATGCGGTTAGCTTGGATCTCGTTAAATTGTGTGGTTTCTTAAGCTGGATTTGGAAAACGGAATTTTTGAACCGTGCTCAGTGGAAAATCATGTCAATAGGAAGGGGCAGATGCCTCATAATCCAATTTATACTTTCCCTCTCAATTTGTTCAATCTGTATTGTTTGATTTTACTTCTAGGGAAGAAATTCACTCCCTGAAGTGTTAATTTTGAGTAAAAGGAAGAATTGTTAGCTCTGAATTTTGGTCAGTATGCATCTAAATTGAAGCAATTTAATGCTTGAAAATGTTTATTTGACAGGATTCGTTTGAACTGCCACGTGGCGAAAGCTCTAGAGATAATGGAGATATTGAAATGGGGAGGCAAGGACCAAGTACTGCTGATTTGGGACTCGAAGGTTTCTTCAAGCAGGTTTTGTTTTGTTTAATGATTGATTGATAAATATATACTGCTGATAGAATTGTAATTTTGTCGAATTTAATTGAAGGTATTGTAATTGTTATGTTGTTGTTTTGTGTCAGGTTCAAGATATTGAGAAGCAGATTGAAAAGCTGACTAAGCTTCTGAAGAAACTTCAGGTGAAATTTCTCATTCTTTCTTTCTTCTTTCATATTTAATCCAATATCAGTTTTTGTTTAAATATGCGTCCACCTTTCGCTTAATCCACCTAATACCAAATATCATTCTTATACATTCTTTCGAAACCATTTTTTCTTCTAATCATATCCCAAAATCATTACTTTAGAAATGATTAAATTTGGTGAGGCTATAAAAAATTTCGAGAGGAATTAAAAAAACTGAACATTTAACTCGTTAAATTAAATCCTTTAATTTGAAATTTTGATTATTCTTATAGAGTGCCAACGAGGAGTCAAAGGCTGTTACAAAAGCATCTTCTATGAAAGGTTGGTTGTATAATATAATTTTTCACTTGAAGTTAAGTTAGATTCTGCTATTTATCTAAACAATAATCATAATGCTAAAATTTTCTTGTAGCTATAAAGCAAAGAATGGAGAAAGACATTGATGAAGTGGGTAAAATTGCTCGGTTCACAAAGTCTAAAATTGAAGAAATTGACAGAGATGTAAGTTTGTCTTTTTCACTCATTTTCCATTTTTATGTTTTTCTTTTGTTGCAACAATACTTGAATGCGATTTATATTTGGAAATTCCCTTTGGTAAGATACCCTTTTTGATAAAGATATTATCCAAATTTGCCTTTTTTCCCCATTTCTTTCGTGTGTTTACACTTTTTTTTTATGATAAAAACAGAACATAACAAACAGACAGAAGCCTGGATGTGGAAAGGGTTCAGGTGTAGATCGCTCAAGAACTGCCACCACTATGTAATTAATTATAAAAAGCTGTTTATACTTTCATTGATGGTTCATATTGCTCTTATTAGCATGTTATGAATCAACATTTCTGTTCTGTAACTAACTTTAGATGTTTCATTTCACTGCAGAGCTTTGAAAAAGAAACTCAAGGAGCGAATGGATGATTTTCAGGTTGGTTTCAGTCTCAATTTCTCCTCTTTTTTTTATGCTGTTTATGTACACAAATAGATATAATTACTTCTGTTTGTGCTTAAATTCCTGAATTTAAAAAGTGTTAAAGGTTAAGAAATGGTTGAAAAGTTGAAAAACCTTGGCTGTCTGTACCATTGAGGTACTAGAAGAGATGTGATGATACTTGTGTTTAGGAGTGTAATTAGTCGACAAATCTTAACATTATAATTAAGTTTATAAATACAAACCCTAATTAAAAAAATGTTGTGCAGGCGCTAAGAGAAACTATCCAGCAGGAATACAGAGAAGTTGTTGAAAGGAGAGTTTTCACAGGTTAGTAAGTTTATTACAGCATAATAAATGAAAAAATCTATTTTTTATTTAATTGCTAAGTATGTGTATTTTGTTTTCTTCTTTTCTAGTGACTGGCAATCGCGCAGATGAAGAGGTATATTTTATTATTCTTTTTAAGTTTTGATATGTTAATATTTCCTTAAAAAAAAGAAAATTGCTTATGATTTTTGTGTATGTGATTTATACAGACGATTGATAATCTGATTGAGACTGGGAAAAGTGAGCAAATTTTCAAAGAGGCAATTCAGGAACAAGGCCGTGGCCAGGTTTGTATATCCCAATTAATTTATGATTATTATTATTATTATTTAGTTTTATTCTCTTTTTGTCATTTCAAGATTTTTTGAATGAGTGTGAGAGTTCAATAGAGTACTTCAATATTTGATGAAATATACCATTTAAGAAAAAACTCAATGGAAAAAAGGCTCTTTTTTTCCGAAGTTTTTTTAGATATCTGAACGGTTTTAATATTAATGTTTAATTTATTTGAGATTTTGTGTTTTTGATTAGGTAATGGATACACTTGCTGAAATCCAAGAGCGTCATGACACTGTAAGAGAGCTTGAGAGGAAGCTTCTTGAACTACAACAGGTATGAAATAATGATTACAAAATAAATTTCTTGCGCTTTGACAAAAGTTTAAAACTGAACCATCAAACATTTAATATCTTAATATTTGAAATTTGTGCACTTTTACAAGACTATTTATGATGTAAATAAAACCAAGTTGCCTTTCTAAAATCATTTTTTTACTGTAGATATTCATGGATATGGCGGTGCTAGTTGAAGCTCAAGGTGACATGTTGGACAACATTGAATCTCACGTAAGAATCATCACTAGTTTTAAATTTTAATACACTAAAATTCCCTTGTTTGATTTAACAATTCTTTTCTTTATTTTTTATTTTTTATTTTTTTGTTGTAGGTCTCAAATGCTATAGACCACGTAACAACCGGTACAGTTGCCTTGCAAAAAGCGAAAAAACTGCAAAAGAATTCGCGCAAGTGGATGTGCATCGCCATAATTATTCTTTTATTAATTGTCGTAATAATTGTTGTGGCTGTCTTAAAACCGTGGGCTATGAACAACAGCAGCAGTAATAGCAACAACAAGGGCCAGTCAGTTAAACCCTAAACCTCTTTGGTGTAAAATCGAAGTACAAGATTTGTGTTGGTTTTCAATTGTTGTGGTATATTTGGATTTTGAATCTTGACTTTCATTTGTATTGTTATATTTCTTAATGAGTCCCTTGGAGTTGTGTTTGTTTGTATGATTGCCGTTTTTATTATTGGGTTATTTTGGTTCTTAAAGTGTATGCACTTCAATTGACTTGTCACAAATTGTGAATTTGAATTGACTATGGTGTTGTGATACTATCTTTTATTTGGATCTTGTTTATTACTGGGTTCTTTTTGTTCTTACTTTAAGCTTTTACGGCGCATGTGGACTTGTCATGAATTGTTGAATATAAACTATTTTATCATTTTTATTTATATCATTTTGTGTACTATTGGAGTATAAGTGTAGACACTATAAAGGCTGATTTATCATATCCCCCTTATCTAATCCGGGATGATTGTATGTTATTCGAGTTTAAACTGATGTCTGCTTATTTTGATTATTTGCAACAACAAAAACTGTAGAAAATAATCATCGGTCAAATTTGGAGCTCACATTTTGTTTCAAAAAATTTAGCATCCCTGCAAGCTATTGGAGCTCACATTTTGTTTCAAAAAATTTAGCATCCCTGACAAGCTAGTGGACTAAAAGTCTCAACAAGAAAATGGCCATGGTCTTTAGGTTTCTGATTCAGGCTTATCTAATTCTTCTACATCCATGGGTTTGAAATACTTGCCATCAAGAAGATAAGTCCCAATTGCTAGACGAACTGCCCATACATCCATCGGCTTTCTCGCCACAATTCTGCCAATGTAAACACATCAAATTTAGCTCAAAAAAAAGATTAGTATGGAATTGGAGATTCCAATTAATAATACTAACCTGCCAACATCGCCGGCCCTGATCTGACCATTATTGGCCCTCAAAGAAGGCATCGCTGTGGCGGTCTTGAGTGCTGGCGGTTCCACAGTTATAACAATTGGAGAACCGACTGTCAGCTCGACTTGACCGCCTTGCGATGCATTGCTTGAGTTGGACTCGCACCGCACAACTCGACCAAATCTTTGGGAACTGAATGTTGCTGACTTGGGTTCAAAAGCTGCAAGAGAAGGTGAGAATTTTATGGTAGTACGACAAGTACTAGGAAACAATGGCGTTTGCATTGTTTCTTTGATGGAATAAGCTGGTGATAAATTAAGGGAGAGATGTTTAATTGACGAGTTCTTTTTTGTGGTTGTGTGCACAATTTTATCAGCGTGTTGATAAGATGAGGTTTTGGGTTCGACACTTAAACAGTGAAAATTCTAACTTAAATGTTAAGTGGCTATCCAAAGCCCAATAATTAAGTGAACTGGGCCATGTAATAAGGATTGTGAATTGTATAGTAAATTTTTTGTTGGGCTAATATGAGGAAAGCCCAATCCATTCACACACTCCATTTTCTTAACTGCTCTTTCTCTTTCTCTCTCTCTTTTTCTCTACATTTCACTCTCCCGCTTACAGAACTGCAGCTCCGCCTCTCTCCGCCTACAAGAAGACAACTCCGCTCCGTGCTCTCCCTCCTAATAACAAGAGAAAAAAGCTTAATAGAGGTTCGTTATGGTTTCTCCACCTGTTTTTGTTAGTGATGTTGTTTTTTGGGGGGGAGTTTAGAGTACTGTACGGAATAAGAGGATGGAGTAGTAAACAACTGATTCTATTGAAGATTCGTAGGGGATTTTATGAATAAATAGCTATTGCACTCGTAATTAGTGAATAATTGGTAAGAAATGACATGAAATTAAACATTGCCCTAGTACAAATAGTTTTGGTTCTACTTTTTTGGCATAACAGTAATTTTCTCATTCAGTGACTCTTGCTGCAATTAAAGTATTATTTTTTCCAGCGGCAACCAAGATGAGTAGACAAAATGGGAAACATAAATCTGACAAAGAAACAGAACCCCAGTTAAACCCTTCCAGCTTGAACGGTGCTTCGATTCCCAATGAAGAGAGTCTCAAACAAGAGACTTTGAAAGAGAAAAATAACAATTCACGCCAAGAAGAAAAAGAGAGGCAAAATGATAATGAGCTTAAAGATTTATTCTTTGGAGATGAATTTGACGATGAGGATGAGGATGAAGAGGATGGGGATTGGGGACCGAGCGGCGAAGATAGTTCGTTTATTTTGGAGAAGTGGTTTTGCTTTAATTGTACCGTGCCAAATTATGGAAAGATGGACATTTGTGAAGTGAGTGTAGTTTTTTTAATATGTTTTTCTTTAATTTAACCACATTAATGTAATGGTTTTTGGGTTGTTGAAAGGTTTGTGGCGAGCAAAAGGCAACTGAAGTAAGTGGATATAAGGCTTTTCAAGATGCAATTAATCGCTATAATGGTATGCATTTATTATTATTATTATTTTATTTAACATGTTGTCATTCATATCCGTCTTAACTTTTATCTTTTTCTTATTTGATAAAAAGACCGTTAAAAGGTTTCATTGAAACAAAATATCTTTTACGTAATTATCGATATGAAAGTAGACTAAAAAGATTCCTGATTTACTTATTATGTTATTTATCTTGGAATGAAAAGACCTGATTTTGAATTACTTGCCTATTTCCAAATTTATGTGTCCAATATTCAAATTGTGTTTGATCATATATGGGTTTATAAGACACCAAATATTTTAGTCTTTGCATAATTGAAATAAAAAGTTGCCAATTTAAGTAATTGAATCTTTTACTAAAAAACATTAATTTAATGATATATTTGTAGCATCACCAGCTTCTGTTGATAAGAGCACTGCGTTTGGTTTTGACGAAAGAATGTTGCTACATAATGAGGTAATATTTTCTCATTTTGCATGCACATTTGGATATAGACTATATAAAGGCATGATGTACAAATTGATCAATATCAATCTAAGTATTTTGAATTTTCTTATTTATTTGTTAGATTGAAATGAAATCTTATCCACATCCTGAAAGACCTGACAGGCTTCGAGCTATCGCTGCAGACCTTGCTGCTAATGGTACAACAAATTATTATATTATATTATTTTATTTTATTGATAACAAAAATAAAATCTAGATTTTCTGTTCCTAGTTGGATAATTTTTCTGTTAAGAATTTAAACTTGGGCTGATAATTGCTCTACTTGGTTTGGTGTGCAAATGCATTAAAAAAGCAATCAATTGTTGTATCTGTGCAATAGTTAGAAAGATGGCAAACCAAGTAGCTTTTAAGTATTTTATCCTAACAAGATTCTTATAAAATTAATTGATTTTTTCTTCTACATAGAGATTTTCCCTGCAAGATGTACTTTGATTCCGCCTCGTGAAATAACAAGGGAAGAACTTCAAGCAGTAAGAAACCCCTTTTTTTTTTTAAGATCATTACATTATTTATTTTTTTACTGCCTTTTAGGATTGAGCTCTGTTTTACACTTCACTCAAAAGTATTTTACTTCAAGTATTTAATGTTAAATTCGTGCTTGGATATGCAGGTTCATTCTTTAGATAATATAGAAGCTGTTGAGCAAACAAAAAACATGTTCTACAGGTGAGTTCTTTATTCTTTTATTTTTTTTCCTTAAATTATCCACAATATGTACAGACTTAAATAAATAATAACAAAAACTTGATTGAACTTTCAGCTATTTCACAGCAGACACGTATGGAAACAGAGACTCAGCCTGTGCAGCCAAACTTGCAGCAGGATTATGCGCTGATCTCGCTTCCTCTATTATTTCTGGCCGTTTCCTCAACGGATTTGCTTTGGTAAAATTTCCTACTTGTTACTTCAAAAAAAAAAGAACAATAAATCCTTCCTAAGTTTTAAAATTAATTAATGAAATAGTTTGTGGAATATTAAGAGAACCCTAGTTTTAACTTTCTATTTTCGAAAACCTTCCCAAGTTTTAAAATATCCTGCTTGTTACTTCACAAAAAAATAAAATAAAACCTTCCTAGGTTTTAAAATTAATAAATGAAATGGTTTGTGGAGTATTAAGAAAACCCTAGTTTTAAGTTTTTAACTTTCGAAAACCTTGCGAAGTTTTAAAATTTCCTGCTTGTTACTTCAGAGCAGAAACAATAATAAACGGACAAATTTGGGTAACCTTTTTCTGTATTAGATATGTCTTTTTATTGTGTTGAATTTTGTGTGGTTCAGGTTAGGCCACCTGGACATCACGCCACCATAAAACAAGCAATGGGATTTTGTTTACATAATAACGCTGCAGTGGCGGCTTTAGCTGCTCAACGAGCTGGCGCAAAGAAAATTCTCATTGTGGACTGGGTAATAAATGCTCTTAAATACCTTTTTATGCCTTACATGTTTTTTTATTCCAGCAGTTTGAAATCACATTTTTTGGTTACTTTGCTCTTTTTCTGTTGTTGTAACTTGTTTCTAATTTGTTAAACAGGATGTGCACCATGGAAATGGAACACAGGAGATCTTTGACGGTAACAAATCTGTAAGTTTAACTCTTTTTTTGGTCCATCCATTTATTAGCCATTTATTAGTCATTTGTTCTTTTCTTTTCTTGTACTTATGTGTGAAATAATTCTCATTTGTTTGATTTTTAATCAGGTGTTGTACATTTCTTTACATCGGCACGAAGGGGGCAATTTCTATCCTGGCACAGGATCCGCATTCGAGGTAATTTCTCTCCTTTCCAAGTATTTTATTTATTTTATTTAAGTACTAATCTATACAAGTAAAATACCGAAATTTAGTAATTCTTTTCTATAAGTAGTTTAATTTATTTAATATATTTTCCATCTTAGGTTGGATCTGAAGGCGCAGAAGGATTCTCTGTGAATATTCCGTGGAGTTGCGGGGGCGTTGGAGACCATGATTATGTTTTTGCTTTTGAAAATATCGTTCTTCCTATAGGTTAAACGCTAAACCCTAAACCCTAAACGGCACAACTTTGTATCAGTACAATTTAGTTCATGACCTATTTTGCTGCATATCAGATTTGGGTTTTATTTTTTGGGAGGGGAGAAATTTGCAAGAACCCCTTACATTGTTGCTAATTGCAAAAAAGCCCCTCGTTTTTTGATATTTAACTGTATATATAAGATGCAATATGTAAAGTCTAACTGTTTTGATAAGGTACAAAACAAACTGCATTTTACATTGAATGTGTTGAAATTGCAGGTAGAGAGTTTGGGGCTGATTTGACAATTATATCGGCTGGATTTGATGCAGCGAGAGGCGATCCTTTAGGTGGATGTGATGTATGTATTCTTAAAATTATCTTTCATCATTTGATAAGATCTTTATGCTAAGTTTTTTGTTGAATCTAATAAAAAAGATGAAAAAATGGCGTAAGAAATTTAGCCATGAAATTCTCTACAAGACTTCTAAAAGTACTTTATACTTTTATTTTATACATCCTTTAATGTACTTAAGGTAATATATTTGGATACTATTGGTTGTATTTATGAAATAAATCAAGCAATGGTATTAATTATCCGAATATCTTAGCCCTCTTTGTTTGGGATGAGTACAATGTTTGATAATTAAGATGCTGAATATAAAAAGTAGGGTTTAGTTTTGGGGTTTAGGGTTTCTCTCTTAATCCTTCTTTGTACAGGTGACTCCTGTCGGATATGCAAGGATGGCTCAAATGTTGACTTCTCTTTCTGACGGAAAATTGTTGGTTATACTTGAAGGAGGGTGCGCATTTTCATTTTTTTCCTTTCCTTTTATTTATTTTATTTATATTGCGTTCTTTTGAGAAAAATAACTTATTGTCCTTTGTCCAAATATTATTTGACAGATACAATCTTCGTTCGATTTCCTCTTCTGCTACAGCTGTTGTTAAGGTACTGATTGAATCATAGAAGCAAGAATAACAAAACCCTACTTTTTTACATTTTGTTTATATTTGCTTTCAATAATACTAAAAGAGTTTTCGCTTAAATTAATAGGTTTTGTTAGGAGAGGAACCGGATTTTAATCCATCTAAAGGCATGCCAACAAAGGAAGTAATGGAGACCGTTCTTCAAGTCCTACAAATACAATCTCAATTTTGGCCGGTTTTGACCAAATATTATTCAATAGTCAAGCCTTTGGTCAAGTTTTTTTCTTCAAACAATGGTAATTCATTCTTATTTTTTACATTCATGATAACCATTAAATTGCATTTGTTTGATATGAAATTTATCGTAAAAAATACAGGCAGTTTGAAGAAGAGGCAGTACAGCGGTCCGTTTTGGTGGAACTGTGGGAGTAAAAGGCTTTTGTTTGAACTCATACATAAGAGGCTTCAAAAGAAACGGTTAAGGCACACAACGTGAATCAATTCTTGGCGCTTTGGAAATTATTTGGAATGAACTTTTTTTCTGTTATGCTTAATTCTAGGCTGGATTATATGGTTGTTGTATTTTGCGTTTTGTTCACTTTTTTTTTGTTAGACCAGTGATTAGGTGATTATAACTAGATTGAACTTTAGGTTTGACCGTTTTAGGCAGCTCGTGCCATCGTAACTTGGGTTGTAGTCTAGAAGTGTGTTGTATCGTTTATCTTAATTTTAATGGATCTTAATTTTAATGGAGAAAATTCTGTTTTGAGTATTCTCTTGTTCAATATTTGTCAGGTTGCAAAACATTTGATTTGTTCAGTTGGCTCATTTTTAAAGAGTTGTTATATACTGTTTTTTATTTATATATACAATGTTATGTGTTTATATACTATTTTTCTATAACTATATATTATTTTAATATATTTTTGTGTTATTTTTTATTTATATATATTGTTTTAGTTTATTGTACGCACTGCTCCTATATTTTGTATATATACTGATTTGTTTGTTTTATATGTTGTTTTCGATTTATAGACACTGTTTCTAAAAATATATGTTTTATTTTTAGGATTTATAAATTGTTTTCAAAAAGAGGATAAAACAAACATAATTGTAACTGACCGGCGTGAGATAGATGCGTGGTGGGGCGGCCGTGGCCCTGCCGTTTGGACTAGTTGACATTAGTGAAAGGGCTCACAAATGCAAGGATCTCATATTTTTCCAAATTTTCTGTACCTATATATTATAAAAATTATAATTAAAACCTAGCAAATCAAGCACCTGCACAGCTTTACACCCCACAACCTAATTTAGGAGCGACACATCCACCCTAGCTGCATGTGAAATCTTGCGATTGTCGTGACGCGATGCGACGTTGTTCATTTGCGAATCCTCTAAATCGAAATGGATAGCCAAATAATATAAAAAGATATTAATCCTGCTCAGGTGTGTTTTGCATGCTCGATTCCATATCTATTCTATTTACTGGGTTAGAAGATTGTAATACTTGTTGATTTGTCTGAATTACATGAAAATAATGCATTAATTGTGAATGCATACTGTGGTTATTCGACTTATGCTCTCAGGTGTTTGCTAAATGCCTAAAGAGTATGCTATTGCATTGATTATCATTATTAACTATTAATTATTATTGGCTATGCATAGAATGGAAAATGCTTCTTATGTTTTTGAGATGTTCAATGAAATTCTTGCTTTTAGTATTAAACTGAGTAATTGGTGTTCATTGAATTAGGGAATATTGAGCCGATTCTATGTATTTGAAATATTATTGGACCATTGTATGGCTCATGGAAATTCGAAATTGGAAAAATAATATGGAAAAAAATGTCAAAAATGAATAAACATGACAATACTGGATATATTTATAATAATTAGTTGTCCTAATTTTTTGAACTAATTTTATAGCTATTTATCAATTTCATATTTAAAAAATATTGAATTTAGGAAGAATATATTTTAATGTTTGGAAGCCCCAATTATAATAGTCGTCAAAGACTACAACAGACTTGCGGTGTGTGCGTGCTTGTATAGCAAGTCTCTTGCGTAGGAATTAGGAAGGCTAATACTTAGGTTCATTGGTCATATAGAGAGTTGACCTAGTCATTGGATATATAACAATCATAACAAATACTAAAAATATATATAAGTTATATACGTTGAAGAATAAACGATTGTCAATTTGCGCAAATCCATATGTAATTTCCAAATACTCGAACTCGTCAAATTTCAATATTTCCATTCAATGTAATTAAATAAATATTACTTTCATTCAATGTAATTAATTTTTTTTTTCATTCAATGTAATTAAAAAAAGCAATATTCTCATTCAATGTAATTCAATTCAAAATAAATATTTCCATTCAATACAATAATAAAGTCTAGATTTGATTTCAAAAAAAAAATAAAAATAAAATAATAATAATAATAATAATAATAATAATAATAATAATAAAGTCTAGATCCACTTCGATTTGTCCGAAATTCCGACAATACCCCTGTCAAATACTGCCCGAAAAAGCTTTCTCTGACAACGCGGGCCCCACATTTCAGACAGACTCTCTTTTTCCTTAATAAAACCCCGAACTTTCCACGGGCTCGCCTTTTCTTTTCTCCTTCATTCATTCACCTTCTTTACTCCCTTTCCTTCTCTCTCAATTCATCTCCGTACTCACTCATCTCCTCTTTCAAATCTCCGGCGATCCGCCCACCCGATCCATTTCTGCTCAGCTCTTCCATGACTATGCTGACTCCGCCGCCTCTCGAAGTAATTTTCGCATGAATTTTTCCAATCAGGATGTAGCTGTTTTACGTAGTTTCGTTTATCGAGTTTGATCTGATTTTTGCGTTTCGATTGATCAGTCGATCTGTTTTTGTTTGGAGTTTCTTTCTGGTTTGTTTCGTACTGGGGTTTGAGGTATTAGGGTTGATAGATGGGTCGGATTTTGGGTGCGTGTGGGAGTGGGTTTCTTCTAGGGTTTGGGTTTTTTACGTTAAAGTAAGGTATTTTGGATGGATCTGAGATTTTTTATTCTTTTTTGTTGTTGCAGCAAGAGGATGATGAGATGCTAGTCCCGCATCCTGAACTGACCAATGGTGCTCAACCCATGGATGGTAAAGTTTATTCTTTTACTGTTCAACTGTTTAGTGAAAGGATTACTGAAGTTTGCGTTATTCTCTTCGATTTTTGAATCATCCATCTTATTCGCTTTGATTTTTGAATCAAAGTATGAGTCTTTGAGACAGTTGATGCCAATTCCAACTTGTTCTTTCTCTAAAAATCTCTCTTGACTTCAAAATATTTTTGAATCAATTACAAGGCAATCGACACATTCATGTTATTTAGCGATTCAATTATTAATCTGATTTCTGAGTTTATTTTTATAAACATTTGATATTTTCTGACGATTTTACTTTTATGCGAGAAGTTGTAGCACAAACAGAAGCACCAGTTCAGACTGCAGAAAATCAACCAGTAGAAGATCCGCCAATTTCAAGATTCACATGGACTATAGAGAATTTCTCGCGAGTCACTGCTAAGAAACTCTACTCAGATGCTTTTACAGTTGGAGGCTATAAATGGTAAGAAACACCCTTCTTTTCTCAAGCCATTTTTGTTTTACTTTTAACTGATTAATTGGTTATTTTTTTTAATTTTGAACAGGAGAATTCTGATTTTTCCAAAGGGGAATAATGTGGATTACCTGTCTATGTACTTGGATGTTGCTGACTCAGCAATGTTGCCTTATGGCTGGAGTAGATATGCTCAATTCAGCCTTTCTGTTGCCAATCAGATTCATAACAAGTTTTCTGTACGAAAAGGTACAATCTTTATTCTATTTTACCTTCTTTTGCTTGATATTTTTATGTTAGGAAATTAAAATTCTATTGTTATTTTTATTTCCATTGACGCTATTATCTTGTCGGGTATTTTATCTTCCTTCTTTTGTGTCGTTATTAATTTCGTTCTATGATGGAAGTTAGTTGCCACTAAAATATGTCTTTTCCATAGCAATCATTTTTTTACACGAGTAACTGTTTAATTATTACTTCTTAAATAAAAACGCATTCTTTTACCGCGATTGAGGCAAATAATTGCAGTTATCTTTGCTAACCAACTTGTCTCACAAAGGCCTATATATACCTACCTATTATCACATGTGTTATTCATTCTTAAATCAATTTCTTCATTAATTATCACCTTTCAAATTTATTCTCAATTTCTAATAACAGAGATACAACATCAGCTCAATTATTGCATGTGACATTCTTAATCGTTATTTTCTTTCAAATTTAATTGCTTATTATTATCAATTATTATTATTATTATTATTATTATTATTATTATTATTATTACTACTATTACTATTACTATTACTATTACTATTACTATTACTATTACTATTACTATTATTTATCATTATTATATTATTTTCTTTTTTACAACAGAGACGCAGCACCAGTTCAACCAGAGAGAATCAGACTGGGGCTTCACGTCCTTCATGCCGCTCTCGGAGCTTTACGACCCGGGCCGGGGCTACCTCGTCAATGACACCTGCATCGTCGAGGCCGAGGTCGCCGTCTGCAAGGTCGTCGACTACTGGAGCTACGACTCCAAGAAGGAGACCGGTTTTGTCGGTCTCAAGAATCAGGGGGCCACTTGTTATATGAACTCGCTGCTTCAGACTCTGTATCACATCCCCTATTTCAGAAAGGTATTGTGCTTCGCCTTCCTTTCTTTTTATTTAATTTTTCTCTTTATTTATCACTTTGGTGGTTTCTTTAGTAATCATCCTGATAGTTGAGAAGATTATCTCTAGTCTTTGCGCTTCTTTTTTCGTTTTGCTTCGCCTTTACTTTTAAAAATTTTCTTGCTTGTTGTTTTGATGGTTTTTTTTAGTAATTATTGTGGTAATTATGAAGAAATATCACACGACTCGTGCTCGAAAGTATCTTATACTAAAATAGGGAATATGATAGAGAGTCTGAAGCAGCGAGTTCATATAACACGTGGCGCCCTTGTTTTTGGGGCTTTACATCCTTCATGCCTCTCTCCGAGCTGTATCGTCGAGGCTGAGGTGGCCGTCTGCAAAGTCGTCGATTACTGGCGCTACGACTCCAAGAAGGAGACTGGTTTTGTGGGTTTGAAGAATCAGGGTGCCACTTGTTATATGAACTCGCTGCTTCAGACTCTGTAATATTCCATATTTCAGAAAGGTATTGTGTTGTGGTGGTATCGTGTTTGGATTCTGTTGAGTTTTTAGGGTTTTGTGGAAGCATTTGTTTCTTTTATAGAATGTTTAAGTGTGATGCTAGTCTTTGCACTTCTTTTTTTTTAATCTTCTTGTTTATCATTTTTGTGTTTTTTTAGTAACTATCATGATAGTTACGAAGAAACATCACATGGTACCTTTACTTAGTATTTCTTATTTTTACAAGTGAAGTGATTCATTTCTAAGAGCATTTTAAGTGATACTATTTCTCATTTCTGACCTTCGGCTGAACAATTTCCAATTTTCATTTTTTGCCTTCTTGTAAACAGGCGGTGTACCACATGCCTACTACCGAAAACGACATGCCAAGTGGCAGCATCCCATTGGCTCTCCAAAGCCTGTTCTACAAGCTGCAGTACAGCGAGAGCAGCGTGTCCACAAAAGAGCTGACCAAGTCCTTCGGCTGGGACACTCACGACGCCTTCATGCAGCACGACGTCCAGGAGCTCAACCGCGTTCTATCCGAGAAACTCGAGGACAAAATGAAGGGTACTGTGGTGGAAGGAACCATACAGCAGCTTTTCGAGGGGCATCACATGAACTACATTGAGTGCATTAATGTGGATTATAAATCTACCAGAAAGGAATCGTTCTATGGTAAATTTGTTTATACCAACTTATGTTACATCAGTTCATTTTTGTCAATAATTTTCTTACTATTCTTTGTAAGATTTTGTAATTTTATAACTAGTGTACAAGTTCCGCATACAAACTTTGCGATTCTATATGTTTCGCATGTTTTGAAATTCTAGCTTTATTATTAAATGGTTGGACTTACTAAATAGTTGTTAAAAATTTTGGTTCAATTTTGTCAAGAATTTTCCTATTTTTATAAGCTTTTGTAATTTTTGCAACTAGTTTACAGGTTGCTAACAAACTTTGCGATTCTATATGTTTCACTTGTTTGGAAATTCCAGATTTAGCATTAAATGGTTGGATTTGTAATTTGCAAATTGTAATATGTTTCTTTGTGTTGAATGTAGATCTACAATTGGATGTGAAAGGTTGCAAAGATGTTTACGCTTCGTTTGATAAATACGTAGAAGTGGAAAAACTAGAAGGAGATAACAAGTATCACGCTGAGCAATTCGGCCTTCAGGTCCGTATTTAATTTAATAAGTTAAAGCTAAATACAACTTACACCAACATATTAATTTTTTTCTATTTCTTTTTTTGAAGGATGCGAAAAAAGGCGTACTTTTTATAGATTTCCCGCCTGTGCTCCAACTCCAACTCAAACGTTTCGAGTATGATTTCATGCGAGACACCATGGTCAAGGTCCGTATCACCAACAAGTCAACTTTGGTTAATAATCTTACATTTTTATAAATTACTAAGCTTCTTTTATTCCTTTGAAATGCAGATAAATGATCGTTATGAGTTCCCGCTTCAGTTGGATTTAGACAGAGATGATGGGAAGTATCTTTCGCCTGATGCTGATAGGAGCGTTCGTAATCTTTATACTCTTCATAGGTATGCAGTATTTTTGTAATTTTGGCATTAAATGCTTGATTTTAATTTTTTTTGGAAGGTTTAGCACTTAATCATGCATCTTGATATGAAGGAATTAATGGAAAAATCTTAATTCAGATCGTGTATACCATTAGCAAGCAATTAACTCATTATGCTATTTCAAAATTTATCTTTTTTGATTGTCTATATCTTTATTCAAAAGTACACTAACTTATGTAATACTTTAGTTGTATCTTACGTTTCAATGGGCGCAACAGTACAATGAAGTAAAATAAATGTTTGGAAAGAAATTGATTTTTTTTGTGAATTAAGAAAATAATGCACTCTTTCTTTTCAGTGTACTTGTCCACAGTGGAGGCGTTCATGGCGGACATTATTACGCTTTCATCCGCCCTACATTGACCGATCAATGGTATGTTTTTACTATCACAAAACATCCATATGTTTTTACTTGTAATTTCCATTTTAGGCAAAGTAATTTTTTTTTTTCAATTCTGATTCGTGCTATTTTTTTGAAGAATAAATCATGATCTGTTTGCAGGTTTAAGTTTGACGATGAGAGAGTTACAAAAGAAGACATTAAACGAGCGCTTGAAGAACAATATGGCGGTGAAGAAGAGGTTATATGCTAAATTATAGATACATTTTAATTCATTCTGACTATTATTTAGATATTGACGTTATTTCCTTTTCTTTTCTCTTTCAGTTACCACAGACCAATCCTGGATTGAATACGACTCCATTCAAGTTTACAAAGTATTCAAATGCTTACATGCTTGTGTATATTCGCGAAACCGACAAAGATAAGATAATCTGTAATGTGGATGAGAAAGATATTGCCGAACATCTCCGTGTAAGATTTTTTATTAAGATATTAATTGATTCGTTTTTTTTATTTTAAGAACGTCTAGAGGTTAGAACAGATAAGAAATTTTGATAATTTCAAGACGACTTATTATATTTATGAGTTGGTAACGTAGGTTTTCTATTTATTCACTTTTAATGGAAGCGATGCGGAAACAAAAAATACATTTTTTTAGTTTAATCCTTAAAGTTCTTGTTTGAATTTGATGTCCAATCTTTATCTTTTCAGATAAGATTGAAAAAGGAACAGGAAGAGAAAGAGCGAAAGAAGAAGGAGAAAGCAGAGGCTCATCTCTACACGATCATCAAGGTTTGAAACTTTAAAATTCTTTTTGTTGGAGTTTCGAAATGTGGAGTTTCTTTTAGCGAAAATTATTTTGACTTGTTTCTGTTCATTAAGGTTGCAAGAGATGAAGATTTGGCGGCTCAAATCGGAAAAGACATCTTTTTTGATCTTGTGGACCACGACAAGGTCAAGAGCTTCCGTATCCAGAAACAGATGCCCTTTGTCAATTTCAAGGTAAATTATTATCTACACCCTTCAAAATCCTCAAAATATCAAATATCAAATTTACCCTCTGAAAATTGCAAATATCATATTTATTTACCCTTTAAAAGTGTTTTAATCAAGTCTTTTTTTTTTTTACTTTATTTTTACAGGAGGAAGTAGCAAAGGAGCTTGGAATTCCTGTGCAGTTCCAACGGTACTGGCTTTGGGCCAAGCGTCAGAACCACACGTACCGGCCCAACCGCCCTTTGACTCAACAAGAGGAGGCTCAAACCGTAATTAAACATAGATTATCATAGTCTTTTTTATTTATTAAATTCTGATACCTTGTAATTTTGATTTGAGGCTCCATCAATATTTAATTATTTATGTCATGTTTGTAGGTTGGACAGCTGAAGGAGGTGACGAACAAAGCTCACAGTGCTGAGCTGAAGTTGTTTTTGGAAGTTGAGCTTGGACCGGTAATAATTAAATAACTAAAAATAATTGCTCTACCTTTTCATTCCACTTTTAGGGTCGTAATTTAAAAATCATTTTTTTTCTTATAATTGTAGGAACTAAACCCTCTGCCTCCGCCAGCAAGGGTAAAAGAAGATTTATTGCTCTTTTTCAAGCTTTATGACCCTGAAAAAGAACAATTGAGGTAATTTATTTTCTCTTATCTTGTACTATGTTGATTTATTTTGGTTATTTTTATGGTTGATTTTGAATTATTTGTGTTGATTTTTGAATGAGTAGGTATGTGGGAAGGGCTTTTGTGAAGGGCTCAGGAAAGCCGGCTGATATTCTGCCTAAACTTAACAAAATGGCTGGATTTCCAGTAGATGAAGAAATTGACCTATATGAGGTTAGTTCAACTGTTGTTTTTTGTGCACTAATTCAAATTTATCTTTTTAATGTTTTTTATTTGAATTCTTTGGATATTGACATGTTCAAATTGGCTTGCAGGAAATAAAGTTTGAACCGACTGTCATGTGTGAGCATATCGACAAGCGAATTCTGTTTCGTTCTTGCCAGGTTAAGAACTTTACATCAAAAAACCTTTAACCTTTTTAAATATGTGTGCACTGAAGAGTTTTGTAGTTATATTGGGGTAAAAATGTGACATGTTGAAAGCTTTAATATGAGGTTTTTAACTTATGAGATGAAATTAAAAAAGAAAAGATTCAAGGTGTTCGCATAATTCCTTTTCTTGTTGTGATATTTACTTTGTTTTTTTATTATTTTTTGCAGCTTGAAGATGGGGATATAGTTTGTTTTCAGAAAGCTACAAAAGCAGATAATGCAGAGCAATATCGGTATCCTGACGTTCCTTCCTACTTGGAATACATCCGCAACCGCCAGGTATTTTTATTCTTTTCTCATGGAGCCTTTTTAAAAATAAACGAGTCATATTATTCAAAATGAATTTGAATATTATCATTGCCTATTTTGATTCGTTTTATATTTTGTATTGTAGGTTGTTCATTTCCGGTCTTTGGAGAAACCCAAGGAGGAGGATTTCTCCTTAGAGATGTAAGTTGAATGAGAAGTCAAAAGCACTATGAAGTTCTTTTACTATTAAAATAGCACACTTGCGTTCCTTGTAGAGTAATAAAATATAGTGAAACTAACAAAATCTGTCTGTTTTTGTTCATGTTAATTCTTCTTTTTGTTCGTACTCGTTTTTACCATTTCTTTTTGTTCTAAAGGTCGAAGATGTTTACATACGATGATGTGGTAGAAAGAGTTGCACGCAAGCTTGGTGTGAACGATCCAACCAAAATCAGGCTGACATCACACAACTGCTACTCTCAGCAGCCGAAACCTCAGCCAATCAAGTTTCGCGGCGTTGAGCATCTTTCTGAGATGCTCGTTCATTACAATCAGGTCAGTTATAATCGGAAAAAAATAATTTCACAAAAAATTCAGTGTATTTCGACCTTTTTGTTTATCAAATTCATAGATGTAATGTAGTATTGGGACTTGTCGTTCACTTGTTTGGGCATCCAAGTTGGAAAGTTTGGTTTATTGTGACATTTTATTGTCCAATTTGAAATCAAATCAGGATAGAATAAGTTGTATGAATTTTACATATGGTATACCCTCTTTTTAACTCGAAAGCTATGTCACTTCAATTTCAATGCTAACTGAATTTAGAAAAAAAAAAGAGAATAATTTCACTCAAAGTTGGCGTGTTGAAGTTATATTTTCTTAACATTTGGGATTGTTTGTTTGGCAGACTTCTGATATACTGTACTATGAAATACTGGACATTCCTTTACCGGAATTACAAGGCTTGAAAACTCTGAAAGTTGCTTTCCACCAATCGGCAAAGGATGAGGTGGTGATTTACTCTATCAGGCTGCCCAAAAATAGTACAGTTGGTGATGTGCTTGCCGATTTAAGGACAAAGGTAATTACTGAAAAAAAATAAGATTTGCTTGTGTTCAAATATTTTGTATTTGTGATATTATTTCTTGTTTTGACATAAGTGGATTGTTGAATGTAAATAACTTTTGTGGGTTTGTTGTATTCAGGTTGAGTTGTCTCTTCCGAACGCGGAACTGAGGTTGCTTGAAGTCTTTTATTACAAAATTTACAAGGTAAATGAATTATATTTAAATTTTAGTATGCAGTTGGGGGTTAACCTTAAGGGCCGTTTTTTTTTTCTTACATCATTCATATGCACAATTTTCCTACTATTTCTTAACAGTCATTCATATTTTTGTTTTCTTTGTGATACTTGCAGGTTTTTACTCCTAATGAGAAGATAGAAAATATCAATGATCAGTACTGGACACTGCGCGCAGAGGAGGTATATTTATTTTGCTTCTCTTTTTATGTCATAATCTCTCTCTCTCTCTCTCTCTCTCTCTCTCTCTCTCTCTCTCCCATTGTTGATTATTTTGCTTGTGCAGATTCCAGAAGAGGAGAAAAACCTGGGCCCTCAAGATCGTCTCATTCATGTTTATCATTTCACCAAAGATACTCAGAACCAAACAGTAACTTCTAATCCTTCAAGATTATTATTTTCATTGAATTTGACATACTTCAAGAAATTTAGTATTTTAATACAGTATGGCACTCTTACTTGTATCCATATAACACCAACTTGATAGACTGACACTTACAAGTAAATTATATTCAGCAACTCGATGGGATATATTTTTTCTGATAAAACTTTATAGATAATTTTTTCCGTTATAATTTGATTTTGTCTTTGTAAAAATACAGCAAGTGCAAAACTTTGGAGAGCCTTTCTTCCTGGTTGTTCATGAGGGCGAAACACTAGCCGAGGTGAAAGCACGCATCCAACATAAACTTCAGGTTTCTGATGAGGATTTTGCTAAGGTATATATAAAACTAATCTTGTTTGTAAACTTTAATCCCAAAAGATGATTAATGTTCAGTTTTTTTTTTATGATAAAAATGTTTATTTTATTATTTTTTTCTTGCAGTGGAAATTCGCATACTTGTCATTGGGTCGTCCAGAGTATCTTCAGGATTCTGACGTTGTCTCTAGCAGATTTCAGGTACTAAAGTCTAAAATTATCCTTATTTTTTATTAGCTATAGATCAATAAAGATGGAGCAAATTCTCACATTTTTATTTATCATTGTAATTTCAGAGAAATGTATATGGAGCCTGGGAGCAGTATCTTGGTTTGGAGCATCCTGACACTAACCCCAAAAGGGTTTATGCTGCTAATCAGGTAATTAAAATTTGATATTATTTCACTTTATGGTTTTGTGTATACATTCATGATTTTTGTGAAAGTAGTAAACAAAGTTTGAGTTATTGTTAATTTGAAAAATTGTCACGCAATGCAGAACCGCCATACATTTGAGAAGCCTGTGAGGATTTACAACTAGAGAGCACAAAAATCTCCACCACCAATTTTGACCTAAAATGATAAAAATTGCGAAGAATGTAAGCTGATCTTAGCTGATAAGAGTAATGATGCGATTTGGTGGTGGAAAGCATTAAATTCATGCTTGTTTTTTCAAGCTTGAGGTTTCTTATGTGTCTTGATAAGATGCTTTTGTGTGTGTAGAGAGAGAGACTTTTTCTTGAGTCAACCGTATATTTTAGTAGATAATAACGAGTTTTTTTCCAGTAGGAACCATGTATACAAGGTATAGCTGGAGTTTGTATTTTTTTTGCCTACCTTTTTATTGCTTGTGTTTATTCCCGCCTTTTTTCTTTGTTTTTATATTAGATTGGTTGTAGGGAATTCTGCTCAAGTCTTGTAAAATGGATTAGAATTGTTGTTCTTGGCATTTGAGCTTATGAAGCTTGTAAAGATGACTTCAATTTTGTCTTTCCTGACGTGCATGCACCATTTGTAATTTGTTGTCAGATTCCTTTGTAACCTATAACTTAGTTAAAAAAATCAGATCATACAGATAAAATAAGATAGCTATCAGTTTAAGATTATAATTCTATTATTTTGAAGTTGAGATAGTAAATGAGAGGCTCGAAAGGAGCAACTGAGAAAACATAATTTTTGCAAACTCATTTCATAAATGTAATGTATAAATATGTTTACAAAAAATCATTACATACAGATTGGGTGATTTATTGTACGAATTTTCAAAGTAAAAATCTTCAAAGCCCCCCTACATTTCTCTGAATATTTAACAAAAACCCTGATTTTTGTTAACATAAAGAAAATATTCAAAAAGATTTAAAGGGTTTAAAATATTCAAGAAATCCCTTTAAAAACAAATGTTCAAGAAAGTAGGGGACTTTCAAGAAACTTCCAATTTCAAGAATTTGGTCACATTAAGGTAGGCCTCCTCTTAGAACTTTATTGGCATTTTCAATAGCTCTAGCGACAACCCAAATTTCATGACGGACTACTAATTGGGTTTTTATCATCCTCTTAGAAATTCATCTTAAATAAATATGAGTGGAGAAATAATCGATGCGATTGAGCTTTCCCACGCCGGCGTAAAGGGTGGAGAATGTAAGATGAGAAATCGACTATGTTGCACAAACACTTCAAAAACCTGATCGTATCCGTGTCGGATACCGTGTCGGACACACCACGTGGCGTGCCAAATATTTTATTATTAAAAATCGTTAGGACATTTCTCAAACACGTGTATTGCACTTGTTAACGCAATTATTGTACTATTTCATTATTCTCGTATTTTAGAGACTAATTCATTTCACTTTTATATTCCAATAATTGTGTGACTAAACATTTAAAGTAAATTTTGATTATTTAGTGTAAAGTTTTCATACACAAACATCTAAAATGTCAAATATCTTATAGACACGTATAAAAGTACAACTTCAAATGTTATATATACTGTATCAATTATAAAATATTACGTATAACTTTCTAATTATAAGATAAAAATATTATAAAATAAAATAAAATTGACATTTATAGTATATACAATAATTAAATTATATATTTTATTCATAAAAATAATATATATATATATATATATATATATATATATATATATATATATATAACGTGTCGTGTCATGATGAATTTTGAGATTTGTCGTGTCGCCGTGTCCGTGTCGTGTCGGACATGACACTCGTATCCGTGCAACATAGGAAATCGGAGATTGAGTTACCCTATAGAAAGTGAGTATAGAAAGTGAGTGGGCAGTTGAATCGGCTGAGTGATGAACTTAACAGGAAAATTAGGTCTATCACGTTTGGAGAGAGTAACATAAATCACACGGATCTGGGTCACCACGCGTACGTTTAGGTTTATCACCTGGTGCCACATCATCGACAGTATGGGGTGAAGAGTGAGGGGAAGAATATAATTTTCCTATTTTAATTTCATTATTCTCTTATTAATTGGACTACATAACACCTAATACCTAACATAACGTTTGTGGAGGTCCCAATCATCTCCGTGTTACTTAATGCTCTTCCTTCCCTTCCCTTTCTTCTTCCTGCCCCACTCCTCCTCCCTCCTCCGTCAGCCAAACCATGCGTGATGTGAAACCAAATTAAATTAATCAAAGTTAAGATATGATCAATCTCCATGTGGTTGAGAAAGATATTGCCGAACATCCCCGTGTAAGATTTTTTATTAAGATATTAATTGATTCTTTTTTTATTTTAAGAAATTTTTTTGATGATAAGTTCAAGACGACTTATTATATTTATGAGTTGGTAACGTGGGTTTTCTATTTATTCACTTTTAATGGAAGCTATGCGGAAACAAAAAATACATTTTTTTTAGTTCAATCCTTAAATTTCTTGTTTGAATTTGATGTCCAATCTTTATCTTTTCAGATAAGATTGAAAAAGGAATAGGAAGAGAAAGAGAAAGAGCGAAAGAAGATGGAGAAAGCAGAGGTTCATCTCTACAAGATCATCAAGGTTTGAAACTTTAAAATTCTTTTTGTTGGAGGTTTGAAATGTGGAGTTTCTTCTAGCGAAATTTATTTTGACTTGTTTCTGTTCATTAAGGTTGCAAGAGATGAAGATTTGGCGGCTCAAATCGGAAAAGACATCTTTTTTGATCTTGTGGACCACGACAAGGTCAAGAGCTTCCGTATCCAGAAACAGATGCCCTTTGTCAATTTCAAGGTAAATTATCATCTACCTCCCTTCAAAAACCTCAAAATATCAAATTTACCCTTCAATACTTGCAAATATCATATTTATTTGCCCTTTCAAAGTATTTTAATGAATTTTTGCTTTATTTTTACAGGAGGAAGCAGCAAAGGAGCTTGGAATTCCTGTGCAGTTCCAACGGTACTGGCTTTGGGCCAAGCGTCAGAACCACACGTACCGGCCCAACCGCCCTTTGACTCAACAAGAGGAGGCTCAAACCGTAATTAAAGAGATATTGTTATATAATGTTTTCTTGATTTTTTTATTGCCTGCTTATCTTTATTGCATGTGTGTAGGTTGGACAGCTCAAGGAGGTGTCGAACAAAGCTCACGGTGCTGAGCTGAAGTTGTTTTTGGAGGTTGAGCTTGGACCGGTAATAATTAAATAACTAAAAATAATTGCTCGACCTTTTCATTCCACTTTTAGGGTCGTAATTTAAAAATCATTTTTTTTTCTTGTAATTGTAGGAACTAAACCCTCTGCCTCCGCCAGCAAGGGTAAAAGAAGATTTATTGCTCTTTTTCAAGCTTTATGACCCTGAAAAAGAACAATTGAGGTAATTTATTTTCTCTTAACTTGTACTATGTTGATTTATGTTGGTTATTTTTATGATTGATTTTGAATTATTTGTGTTGATTTTTGAATGAGTAGGTATGTGGGAAGGGCTTTTGTTAAGGGCTCAGGAAAGCCGGCTGATATTTTGCCTAAACTTAACAAAATGGCTGGATTTCCAGTCGATGAAGAAATTGACCTTTATGAGGTTAATTCATCTGTTCTTATCTTTTTATTTTTTGAATTCTATTATTTTTTGAGTTTTATGGATGTTTTGACATGTTCAAATTGGCTTGCAGGAGATAAAGTTTGAACCGACCGTCATGTGTGAGCATATCGACAAGCGTATTCTCTTTCGTTCTTGCCAGGTTGGGCAACTCTTTTGTTAGGTTCAATTTTACTTATAAACAAGCTTATAACCTTTTGAAATATGCATGCACTAAAGAGTTCTATAGTTATGTTGGAGTAAAGTGTTAAAGAAGAAAACATTCATTGTGATATTTACTTTGTTTTTTTATTATTTTTTGCAGCTTGAAGATGGGGATATAGTTTGTTTTCAGAAAGCTACAAAAGCAGATAATGCAGAGCAATATCGGTATCCTGACGTTCCTTCCTACTTGGAATACATCCGCAACCGCCAGGTATTTTTATTCTTTTCTCATGGAGCCTTTAAAAAAATAAACGAGTCATATTATTCAAAATGAATTTGAATATTATCATTGCCTATTTCGATTCGTTTTATATTTTGTATTGTAGGTTGTTCATTTCCGGTCTTTGGAGAAACCCAAGGAGGAGGATTTCTCCTTAGAGATGTAAGTTGAATGAGAAGTCAAGAGCACAATGAAGTTCTTTTACTATTAAAATAGCACACTTGCGTTCCTTGTAGAGTAATAAAACATAGTGAAACTAACAAAATCGGGCTGTTTTTGTTCGTATTAATTCTTCTTTTTGTTCGTACTCGTTGTTTTTATCATTTCTTTTTGTTCTAAAGGTCGAAGATGTTTACATACGATGACGTGGTAGAAAGAGTTGCACGCAAGCTTGGTGTGAATGATCCAACCAAAATCAGGCTGACATCACACAACTGCAACTCTCAGCAGCCGAAACCTCAGCCAATCAGGTTTCGCGGCGTTGAGCATCTTTCTGAGATGCTTGTTCACTACGATCAGGTCAATATTATTCTTCAACTCACAAGCTATTTCACTTCAATTTAGAAAAAAAAAGAGAATAATTTCACTCAAAGTTGGCGTGTTGAAGTTATATTTTCTTAACATTTGGGATTGTTTGTTTGGCAGACTTCTGATATACTGTACTATGAAATACTGGACATTCCTTTACCGGAATTACAAGGCTTGAAAACTCTGAAAGTTGCTTTCCACCAATCAGCAAAGGATGAGGTGGTGATTTACTCTATCAGGCTGCCCAAAAATAGTACAGTTGGTGATGTGCTTGCCGATTTAAGGACAAAGGTAATTACTGAAAAAAAATAAGATTTGCTTGTGTTATAAATATTTTGTATTTGAAATATTATTTCTTGTTTTGACTTAAGTGAATTGTTGAGTGTAAATAACTTTTGTGGGTCTTTTGTATTCAGGTTGAGTTGTCTCATCCGAATGCGGAACTGAGGTTGCTTGAAGTCTTTTATTGCAAAATTTACAAGGTAAATGTATTATATTTAAATTTTAGTATGCAGTTGGGGGTTAACCGTAAGGGCCGATTTTTTCTTTTCTTACATCATTCATATGCACAATTTTCCTACTATTTCTTAACAGTCATTCATATTTTTGTTTTCTTTGTGATACTTGCAGGTTTTTTCACCTAATGAGAAGATAGAAGATATCAATGATCAGTACTGGACACTGCGCGCAGAGGAGGTATATTTATTTTGCTTCTCTTTTTATGTCATAATCTCTCTCTCTCTCTCTCTCTCTCTCTCTCTCTCTCTCTCTCTCTCTCTCTCCCATTGTTGATTATTTTGCTTGTGCAGATTCCAGAAGAGGAGAAAAACCTGGGCCCTCAAGATCGTCTCATTCATGTTTATCATTTCACCAAAGATACTCAGAACCAAACGGTAACTTCTAATCCTTCAAGATTATTATTTTCATTGAATTTCACATATTTCAAGAAATTTAGTATTTTAATACAGGATGACACTCGTACTTGTATCCATATAATACCAACTTGATAGACTGACACTTATAATTAAATTATATTCAGCAATTCGATGGGATATATTTTTTCTGATAATACTTTATAGATAATTTTTTCTGTTATAATTTGATTTGGTCTTTGTAAAAATATAGCAAGTGCAAAACTTTGGAGAGCCTTTCTTCCTGGTTGTTCATGACGGCGAAACACTAGCCGAGGTGAAAGCACGCATCCAACAGAAACTTCAGGTTTCTGATGAGGATTTTGCTGAGGTATGTATAAAGCTAATCTTGTTTGTAAACTTTAATCCCAAAAGATGATTAATGTTCAGTTTTTTTTTTAATGATAAAAATGTTTATTTTATTATTTTTTTCTTGCAGTGGGAATTCGCATACGTGTTTTCGTGTCGTCCAGAGTATCTTCAGGATTCTGACGTTGTCTCTAGAAGATTTCTGGTACTAAAGTCTAAAACTATCCTTATTTTTTATTAGCTATGGATCAATAAAGATGAGCAAATTCTCACATTTTTATTTATCATTGTAATTTTAGAGAAATGTAGATGGAGACTGGGAGCAGTATCTTGGTTTGGAGCATCCTGACACTAACCCCAAAAGGGTTTATGCTGCTAATCAGGTAATTAAAATTTGATATTATTTCACTTTATGGTTTTGTGTATACATTCATGATTTTTGTGAAAGTAGTAAACAAAGTTTGAGTTATTGTTAATTTGAAAAATTGTCACGCAATGCAGAACCGCCATACATTTGAGAAGCCTGTGAGGATTTACAACTAGAGAGCACAAAAATCTCCACCACCAATTTTGACCTAAAATGATAAAAATTGCGAAGAATGTAAGCTGATCTTAGCTGATAAGAGTAATGATGCGATTTGGTGGTGGAAAAATTCATGCTTGTTTTTTCAAGCTTGAGGTTTCTTATGTGTCTTGATAAGATGCTTTTGTGTGTGTAGAGAGACTTTTTCTTGAGTCAACCGTATATTTTAGTAGATAAGAACGAGTTTTTTTCCAGTAGGAACCATGTATACAAGGTATAGCTGGAGTTTGTATATTTTTTGCCTACCTTTTTATTGCCTGTGTTTATTCCCGCCTTTTTTCTTTGTTTTTATATTAGATTGGTTGTAGGGAATTCTGCTCAAGTGTTGTAAAATGGATTAGAATTGTTGTTCTTGGCATTTGAGCTTATCAGAAGCTTGTAAAGATGACTTCAATTTTGTCTTTCCTGACTTGCATGCACCATTTGTAATTTGTTGTCAGATTCCTCTGTAACCTATAACTTTGAAAAAATCAGATCATACAGATAAAATAAGATAGCCATCAGTTTAAGATAATA
This sequence comes from Juncus effusus, assembly GCA_027726005.1. Taxonomy (NCBI): domain Eukaryota; kingdom Viridiplantae; phylum Streptophyta; class Magnoliopsida; order Poales; family Juncaceae; genus Juncus; species Juncus effusus. The sequence goes on from CM050909.1 coordinate 1,109,710, forward strand.
ATTCTATTATTTTGAAGTTGAGATAGTAAATGAGACGCTTGAAAGGAGCAACTGAGAAAACAGAATTTTTGCAAACTCATTTCATAAAATATAATGTATAAATATGTTTACAAAAAATCATTACATACAGATTGTTAGTGAAAAAATCAGATCATACGGATAAAATAAGATAGCTAACAGTAATTCTATTATTTTGAAGTTGAGATAGTAAATGAGACCTTGAAAAGAGCAACTGAGAAAACAGAATTTTGCAAACTCATTTCATAAATATAATATATAAATATGTTTACAACAAATCATTACATACAGATCGGGTGATTTATTGTACAAATTTTCAAAGTAAAATTCTTCAAAACCGCCCTACATTTCTCTGAATATTTAACAAAAACCCTGATTTTTGTTAACATTAAGCAAAAAGATTTAAGGGTTTTAAAATATTCAAGAAATCTCCTTCCAAAAAAAATATTCAAGAAAGTAGGGGTCTTTCTAGAAAATTCCCATTTCAAGAATTTGGTCCCCTTTAAGTTAGGCCTCCTCTTAGAACTTTACTGGCTTTTTCAATAGCTCTAGCGACAACCCAAATTTCATGACGGACTACTGATTGGGTTTTCATCCCCGTCTTTTTGGATTTATAAAGGGCATCAGCAATACCAGTAAAGAACGAAAGCTTGCTTTCATAGTCTGCTGGTGGTGAGTACAACTGCCAATTATCGTAAGAACAAAACATTAAAAACTATTAGAGGAACACTGCCTAAAACTGCCAATTATCATAAGAACAAAATATTAAAAACTAGTAAAATTCAATGTTAGTGGTTACTACGCCCAAGACATGTTCAATTTGGTCGAAAACTTCAAATAATACTATCATATCTATCTATGGCATTTTTTCTCTTTATTTGCCAGCTTTTTTTTATTCCCTATAGATAGTTTAGAGGAAGAAAAACTTGTTAGAAAGCATACCAAGTGCTTAAACCAAGGTCTTCCATTGAGGCCCTCTTCTTGTAAGAAGCTTCTTTCAACTAATATAAGACGATCATTTAGCTCCCGCCTTTTCAACACATCCTCTATGTTTTCTCCCATCCGCATTTTCTGCATTTTTTTTTCAAAATAAAAAAAATGTGTGGTGACTAAGATAATACTTGGAATTGTGTACTACTAATTTTATATACACTTTTTTATTACCTCACTCTCCTTATAAATTTCATTGGCTGCAGTACGTAAGTCACTAATGGCTTCACGGATTGGCTCTAAAGATAAATTCTCGTCCACAAAGGCATTTAACGCATTCACATGTTCCTGCATGCACAAGCAACATATTATGCAAAACGAAAAGCTTCTAAATAAAGACCTAAAATACAACTTCAATTTTAGACAAGTACATGGCCTTTTGACAGTGGTACATTTTATTTTCAAATTCATATGTTTGTCAGATACCACATTCTCAGTTTTCATGCAACTACACCCACAGTGACTACATGTAAAATTTTATATCCATTTTCTTCAAAAATAAATAAAGAATAAAAAATTACTTCCAGCTGAGAAGCGTAGGATCTGTAATCAAAAGGTAAAATCAGGTCATCAGCCAAGCGAAGAGCTAATAGTCCCCAAATCTCTGCAACTGGTAAAGCAAAAGGACAAACATAGAGATTTGAGATATGATACAAAAATAAAACATAACAATATGGAATTTCGAAACTCTAGATTATCTGAAGTGGTGCAGAACATTTGATTTATCTCCTTGTTTTTAAATTTTAACTAAAATTTGAAACAAACGCATAGAAAGAAAAACAAAAAGAGAAGGAAAATTACTAGCCAGATGACGATGGAAAAATGGATCCCCTTGTTTCTCCATCCATTCATATGAGTCTAAAGCAGTATGATAGCCTGAAAATTCTGAAAAAATATTCAAATGGTTAATAATTTATTCCAATTTTGCCTCATGAAACCCTCAATTATCCAATTATGACTAAACTAAGGTTGAATAATTATGCCCCAGACGAAATTCATTTTAATTATAATTCTGCAACTTAGCATTTTCTTATTTTTTCCTTATTTTCCACAGATTAATTCCCAGGCAACCTATTTGAGTAAACTAACCTAAAAAAAACAAGTTGCTAAATTGAATAAAAATTAATTTTTAAGGCAATTTAGTCTAGCAAGAGAAGGTAAAATACCATCGCCATAATACATATCTAAAGAAGGAATCCCAGCATGGTGTATAAAAGCTGAAAAATCAGAATCAGCTCTAGCAAGCCTTTCAATCTGCAAATAAAATCAAGCATTAAATATATAATTTTAAAAAATTCCACAATTTGTTATATTTCTAGTAAGCTTCTATCGTAAGATGTCCAGTCATAAATTACACCATTATCTTTTTTCTTTAAACGGTGAATTTTTCATAAAAATTGGGTTATAGTGCAAAAAGTTAATTTTCAATTCCACAAAACACCTTACACTGATGCCTTTATTAGCTGCAACCCATGCATCATAGACCGTCCTTCCTTCAACATCTGGATCCTTAACCTAATTTATTTCTCAAAAACCAAAGAAAATGAAACGATAAAACCATCATTGTACCAAATTTTAAACAACATTTCAGATACATATTTGCTAACCAACCATACCTTCTTAGTAATATCAATCAAAAGCTCGTCTAATTGGGGAGAAACACCAACATTAAACCCTTCTCCTTGCACCGCACAATCGACATTCAAATACGCCACAGCTTTTGATTTCAAATTTCCGAGGTTTTCTTCGACCCATTCTGTCGATCCCATCTGAAACTCACGCATAACATTCAAAATATTATTTCCACAACTAAAATCATAAACATGTATTTTCTTCTAAATTTTTTCTAAATCTCAAAAAAAGCTTAACATTTGTTTCTAGGTATATATCCCTTTCCGGGAAAGAAATTCAAGTTTTTTTTTGTTTTTATTTCTGTCATTTTTTATGATTTTTTTTTTTGGGGTTTTACTTTCTTGAATTTCCATAAATATTTTAGGAATAACCACACCGTTAGTCCCTGTGCTTTAGTTGGATTGCAATTTAGTCCCTCTACTATTAATTTGCAAGGTTTGGCCCCTGGACTTAATAAAAAAATATGCATGATTAGTCCCTGAGTTAGGGCCTAACCGTGCACGATTCTATTTCTATAAAGTACAAGGACTAAACATGTCAAATCAATAGTACAGGGACCAACGGTGCATTAATCCCAATTTATATTAATTGATTGATGGAAGTAGGGCCGTTAAGCCTACTCCATTTCTTTAACATAATAAATTAACTCACCATTCCAAATTCTTCTGCGTCCCAACTACAAAGAACAATCGTCCTCCTAGGCCTCCATCCAGATTTCAACATTAAACCAAATCTCCTGACAATATCAAGAAAAGTGGCCGTGCCGCTGTGCGGGTCCACCGCGCCATACGTCCACGAGTCTCTGTGGTTTCCGAGGATGATGTATCTGTCAGGTTCTTCCCGGCCTTGGATTACGCCGAATAGGTCTTGGATTGGCGCGATCTTTCTTTCTTCCTTCAAAAAAGATTTGAGAGAAGTTTGGAATTGGTTGTTTTTGTTTTGATCCCTTGTTTGTTAATTAAATGATGAAATTGGTTATGTAAAATCGTGTTGATATTATTTTATCGAAGGTAAGTACTTGGATTGATTACTAAAACATTGTTTGGGTTGATGTTAATCAATGACGGGATCCATTTATGGATAAAATGAAAAATAAATTATTTTTCGGTATATACTCAAATTTTCATATGTTTCATTACAAAGACATTTATTATTCTTTTGTTAGTCAATACTCCATGACCATTTCATGAGCCACCCTTTGGTGGACCAAACTAAGTCTTCCTTTTCTATACAAAATCCTAAATAGAAGACCTAAACGGTCTCTCACCGAATCAATCACCATCAACACGACCTTGCAACAAACCATATTTTACCCCCACATGACCCTTTAAAATAACAACCAAACACACAAAAAAGCATAAAAAAGTACCTTATACGTGAAGTTGACCAAAGTCGGACTGGGTCCAACCCCACCTCCACTTTTCACCAATCCATATCTCCATTCATTCGGCATTTGGGGCCCACCAAGGCTCCTCAAAATCTCCATCGCTGAGTCAGCAGAAATCGGCATTGATGGAATCGTCTGAAATCTCCTCTTCACCGCTTCCATCTCAATTTTCAATCTTTCCACCCCAAAACCGCCATTTAGGGTTTCTGTTGCTCCCCAACCAGGCGTAAGAGGATCGCCAGGCCCATTTAAAATCACCGTTCCTCTTTCTACCCCACCGTCTAAATCTCCGGCGATCAATACAGCTTTGGCACCGAGTTCTGACGCTCTGGCCACCACTCCGCCTCTGTATCCACCACCTTTTCTCACAATTATGACTGAACCTTTTACATGAACACCTAGCTGGCTTAATGTTTGAAAGTCCTGTTCGCGACCGAGATTCGCGTAAACAGCCGACGCGAAGGCTTCGCCTGAGGGAGAGTAAGCATGATAAGCCTGAGGCAAAATTCGGTCCGGATCAGCCGGTTCGGTTAAGGACAGAGAGGAGAGGAGAGAGCCGTTGGAGTGGTGGAGAGAGAGGGAGGAATGGGAGTGGAAGGAGAGGAGAGGAGAATATTTACGAGAGAAGGTTTCGAACCCGGCGGAGTTGAGGCGGGAGAGGATGAAGGAGGTTGTACGCGCGGCGGAGGGCGTACCGGCGATGTGAGTGAGAGAGATTAAGTCGTGGGAAATGGAGGAGTTGGCGGATGCGGAGAGGGAGAGGAAATGGGCGGAGGAGGAAGAGGCGGAGTGGAGAGATGGTTTGGGTTTGGGGTTCGTGGAGCGGTAGAAGAGGAAGGCGAGCAGGAGGAGGAAGGAGAAGAAGAGGAGGCGGGAGTAATGGTGGGTCGAGGGTTTTGAGAGAGGAAAGGAGCGCATTTCAGGAAGAGAGAAGAAAGGCGGGTTTGGGGAGGAGAGGGAGACGGAGAGCATTTGAGTTGAGAGAGAAGGTGGGCACCGAAGCTTCACTTTTTGAGTTTTTTTTCACTTTGTTAGTGCATTTTAAGTCCGTTTTAATTTCGCTTTTAGTATTTCTTAGTGCACTACATGTTTTTTTTCCTCTTAAGTACAGCTATAGAAAAAAATATATATATTTTAAAAAATGGTATACGAATCATCAAAACAATATATAATATAAAAACACTACATATGCAATGCAACTACAATATAAATTAGTATATCAACACAAGTAGAAAGTATTCCTAAAACATATAAAACAGTATAAAGAATATAGAAAGCAGCATTATGCATCCATTGGACTTGGCTTACCACCCCTCAGGGGTGGAGCGGTACTGTGCCAATGACCTCTTCCTCTCAAAGATTTTTTGATAGAATAATATATATATATATAACGCTATAGTGAAAAAAGTTCTGAAATGCATGTATGTCCACTTGAATCTTCTTAATTATGACTTCCTAATTAGCTGCTCCTGCTAGTATTTGTGGTAGTTCACAATTACTAGCACTGGGCCTCACCTCAATGCGCAAATGATGAGTAGTACCGGATAGTTGACAAAGAATTTATTTGTCGTCTTCCACAATTTTTTGAGTCAACACAGTGAAGCCGTCTTGTGAAGTTGTGACGGATAAAATCAAACGTTGCAGCTTATTTGAGCACCGTGGCTTTTTCCAGAGATGACGATGACATGGATAATACATAACACCATAAACAGTACATAACACAACATATATAACTATATATCACATTGTATAACAACATAACATATAAACCAGATAAGTCCCAAAAAATGTACTTGTTTTATAGTAAAAAAAAAGCTGTCTTGAATCATTCTCACTAAAATCAAATTTATCTTTCTTTTTAATCTTCATAAAAAATAAAATAAATAATAAATAACAATATAACTCAACTAACTGAGCTTTTATTGTCTCAAGATTAATGAGAGGAGCAAATACAATCCTCGTTAGTCAAACCCCTCTTGTTCTTCATGTACACATGTCACAGCCATGACGCATCATTCAAAAAATGGCATCACAAAGGCTCAGAAAAACAGAGCTATTTCGTGACAGAAACAGTCGATTGAAGAAACACGAGCCTGCTCTTAGTGAGAGAAAGCTTCTCCTCAGCCTCGTTCGCTTTCTCTCTCACTCCCCTAACCACCTCCGCCGGCGCCTTCTCCACAAACTAAATAACAAACCAAAAAATATAAAAAACAAAAATAAACAAAATTAAAATTAAAAAAGAAAAGGTAGAGCAACAACATACACTGGGAGCGTTGAGGCGGGAAACAAGAGAATCATATTCAGACTGCATTTTGGCGAGACGTTTAGAAAGTCGTTGGATTTCAGAAGATACATCGACCATATCGGCCAGAGGGAGATAAGCCTCCAGTCCTTCACCAACCACTATGTGAACTGATTGGCTCACATCACCTGACAAAATCAAATAAAAAAAATCACATCGCAGTCCATATATTATGTGTTGAAATGCTTAGTAATATATTTAACTCTTAATTAAGACTTGTCTTAAGCATGTTTTTATCAAACTAGTATTATCTACATATTTATGTCTTAATTAGGGAACTTTCTATATATTTAATTCATAATCAAGGCATGTTTCTATTATAATGGTATATTGCACTATTATAAATAAATTAAGCGTAAGATTACAATAATTCATTAAAAGAATTGTTAAAACAAAGAATGATTTTAATTTATAAAAAAACCTGGGGGTGAATCGTTGAAATGGACGTGCTGTAGATCAAGCCTGGATAGTAAAGACAACACCTCTTTTTCACTCTGTAACCGAATCAAAAAGAATAACGTAAAGAAACTGTATTAAATCAGAATAAAAATAAAGAGAATACATGTTTGACTAATTGGACTTACTGATATATAACTAAGAACGTCAGAACTGGCAACAATTGACGCAGAAATACGCTTAGCTGGCTCGACAGAGTATTCTGCTCGTGCATTTCTAATTGCTCTTGTCTGTATAAAATATTAATTAACTCTGAGAGTCAACACAATATATTATTCTCTCAAAAGAGAAACTTTTAAAAAATAAAATTATTTTAGAAATTAGATTAGCTTAATGTTTTTACCAATGATTGCAAATTCTGAAATCTTTTGATGGAAATTTCGTCTCTTGGAAGTGAAGTCTTGGGCCAGTCAGATACCATAAGAGCTTTTTCTCTATATGGCAAAGCCTGTAAGAAAAATCAAAATAATAAAAAAAATTAGAATATATCTTTGTTCAAAAGAATCAAAACTGTGAATTTCAAACTAAAAAATTAGAATAATTGTGTTTTTTTTACCTGCCATAACTCTTCGGTGACAAAGGGCATAAATGGATGTAGCAATTTGAGTATATTTTCAAATACATAAAGTAGAACGGACTGAGATACAGAAGCGACTTTTTTGTTGTCTGAATGATATAAACGGGTTTTACTAGCCTCAATATACCTGAAAGAATTGTTGGAAAAAAAATTAAAATGGTTAAAAATAATTGGTCAAAATGTATCAGTATTATGAATTTGTTTAGCAATGTATTGGAAAAAAACAAGTATGGTTATAAGCATTCTTTGTAGAAGTAAAGGTGACCAAGAATATTCGAAATGAGTTTTAAGAGCCTTATCAAGAATTAAAAATAAAAAATAATAAATCATTAGAGAAAATATCGCAGATAAGTTAAATCATATTTTCTTTCAGTCAAATCTTAATGCACATATAGTGAAGTCCTTTTTCTTTTGAATTTTTTTTTATAAATTACGTTCAAATTTCTATCATTATTTCATACTTAACCACTCACCAATCAGCAAAATCCCCCCAAAAGAAGTCATACATTTCCCTTCCAGCATCGTTAAAGAAAAACTTGTCATAGCTTGCTGTTACGTTGTCAATTAGCTCATGAAGTTCTGACACCTAGATAAAGAGATCCTTTTCAGTAAAATTAGAATATTACAAATTAAAAAAATATTGAGGTAATTTAATGGACATACCACCCAGCATTCTGGCAATGGCAGGTCAAGAACCGATTTTTCCAAGTCAATCTGCAAAAAAAAGTTTTAAATATTTTAAAACCGTAAAAAAAGAGATTATAAACGGTTTTCAAGCATGATAAGTGAAAATAATAAAGTAGAAGCCTCAAGATATTTAAATAAAAATAATCCTAACCAGACTTTATGCTACAACATGTATCAGAAGACATTTTGACCGTTTAGGAAAAAAAACATATTTTTTAAATTTGTTTTTAAAGCAAAATAAGAAATAAAACAAACTTTTAGCACCTTGTTAGCCAATAGAAGTTCCCACGCAGCAGAATCACTTCTATTAGGCAAATTTTGCAGCACAAATTTTCCAGCATTCCATAGCTTGTTAGTGAAAGCTTTATTTGCTGCTAATCTTTCCGCGTTAAGATTCAGGTCCTAAATAAGTTAAATAAACAGAATTAAATAAATAAATATGGTAAAATCAAAGAATTTGAAAAAAAAAAAAAATAGGCCCAATTAAGCCCCCATTGCGCCCACTTAAGCCTCAGTTGAACAAATAAACGTAAGTTAACACAATTATGCCTATGTTTCACCAAGCCAATTAACATAATCTAATAAAGGTTAAGGCATAATAATGTGGAATTAGGGTTAGAGAAAACCTGGCCAGCAGTTCCTAATGAAATTGAAAATCGCAAGGCGTCTGTTCCATACTCATTAATGGTATCAAGTGGATCTATTACATTTCCCAACGACTTTGACATTTTCCTTCCCTGATTCAAATTCCACAAATAAAATAATATCAGTAATAAAAATAAAAATACAAGAATATTCAATACTAAGTTATAGCGATAATTAGAAGTATAATGAAATTCCTATGTGCAAGAACATACAATAAGATTGTATGTCACAACTAATACCTTTGTGAAATTCTGGACACAGTTACTTTGGAAAAATTGAAACTATGTATCTATTAATCTTATTATTAACTACAATATCCATATAATACAATAGTAAATAAATGTACTTACTTGAGAGTCGCGAATAAGACCGTGCAAATATATATAGGAAAAAGGAACTTTCCCTGTAAATTCTATGCCCATCATGACCATTCGAGCCACCCAAAAAAATAAAATATCATGCCTGTGTGAAAATTACCAAAACAAAATTAAGAACTTTGGATTATCATAGATCTAAAATTATGCATCGGTGTGTGCTTCAACCTTTATTGGGCTATATATGCATGTTTTTCTCATTATACAAAGTTGTATTAATGACATTTTGGGATTTTGCAAAAAGAAAGCAAAAGAAACAGAGCATGTAAAAAGATACAAATTTGACTAGAATTTATTTGCAACAAATCTGAAACAACATACCCAGTCTCCAAAATGGTCGTCGGATAAAATCTTTTGAAGTCCTCACTAGACAAATCAGGCCATCCAAGCGTGCTAAAAGGCCACAATGAACTAGAAAAACAAAAACCAAAAACCAAATCTAATCATCAGAAACGACCTTTCATTTTGTTCACAATGAAATTAATTTGGGGAATTTTCAAAAAAAAAAAAACTAACTTTTCTGAATATTCTAAAAAACCCCGAGTATTTTATTTTTCAAATAACCCCTTGTGATTAGTATTTCCTTTTCAAAAAAAAAAAAACCCTACCATCTACTTTTCCATCTGACGGCTTGTTAAATTCTTATAAATAACCATTTTACCCTCAACATAGAAATAATCATATTTTTCCATCTATTTTTCAAACCTTGAGAACCAGGTGTCAAGCACGTCTGGATCCTGATATATCTCGACCGATTTTCCGTATTTCTCCTTAGCTTTTTCAAGCGCTTCTGATTCGTTCCTAGCGACTATGTAATGCTCTTCGCAATCCTGTCCTTCAATGTACCACACTGGTATTCTGTGGCCCCACCATAACTGTCTGCTTATACACCAGTCCTTAATATTCGTCAACCAATGCTTGTAAATCTAGAACAAAAATTAAAAAAATATTGAGCGCCAAATATATTACGAAATTTAGTAAAAGTAAATATATTCAGTGTAATGTTACCTTTTCATATCTGTCTGGTAGTATTGTTAGTTCCCCCTTTTCAACTGCATCTAGAGCTTTTTCAGCTAATGGCTCCATTGTAACAAACCATTGCTTACTCACAAGTGGCTCCACTACCTAAATAAGGAGAAATTAATTTGCTAAGTAATAATATGACAAAGTAATCAAGAATTCTATTGCAATTTTAATAAAAAAAAGTGAAAGGAAAATTCATCACACTTCACCACCGCGTTGAGATCTAGGAACTCGCAACGTATAAGGCTCTTTCTTGACCGCCAAGCCAGTCTCATCAAGATCTGCCCACAATTTCTTTCTGGCCTCAAATCGATCCATATCACTGCAAAAAAACAACGTATTTTGCCCAAATTAAACAAAATTAAAAAAAAACTTGGCAAATTAAATAGTGGCTGAATTGAAACTATAGACTTGCCTGTAAATTCCAGCTACTTCGTTTAGAGTGCCGTCTTTGTTCATGATATTAAGCATGGGCAAACCGAACTTTCTAGCTATGTGATAATCGTTATGATCGTGACCTGGACTCATCTTCATTATTCCAGTTCCAAATGCTGGATCTACATACTGCAAATAGTTCATAGTTAGAACTTAGCTATGAAATGAAATAAAGAAAAAGAAGAATCGTACTTTGTCGGCAATAATAGGAATGTGGCGACCAAATGTCATTGGTACAATCGCCAGCTTGCCAACATACTGTTTGTATCGTTCATCCTGTAAAAAGTAACGAGTAATCATACTTGTTAGTTATGCCAAAGAAAATAATTTGATATTAAACAAGAACAGTGTACTGTAATACTATATATTTGTGAATTATTATAATCAAGCTGTAACAAAAAGACAAAATACCTCAGGATGAACAGCAATAGCTGTGTCAGCAAACAGTGTCTCAGGCCGAGTGGTTGCTATTGTCAAATAATCGTCTCTGTCAGTTAATAAAATTTACACTTACATAAGGAAATTTTATGTAGCATTATAAATTATAATCACATTAAAGTACAATTTTTAGTTATATGTAGAAAAAATTACTTTGAACCACCAGCAACACGGTACTTGATATGGTAAAGAAAACCAGGCTCTTCAGAGTGCACAACTTCCTGCAGTTCGAAAATACAGTATTCAATAGAATTTCATGATAATGTAACCATACAAATTTCGTTATAATGATTTGGTAGTTTTATCAATCAAGAATAATAGGGAAGTTCATAAAAGAAAAATGATGTACCAAGTCAGAGACAGCAGTTTGTAATTTAGGCGACCAATTCACCATATAAGATCCTGTTTGTATAGGAAGTCTAAATTGTGAGTGAGGCAAAATTTTAGGCGATAAACGCTAAATTGAGAAAAATGGAAATAAATATAATCATTGTTCTGATACATTGGCTAAGATTTATTATTTAATACCTTGGTAAATAAGGCCCTTTTCATGGAGCTTAATGAATGCTTCAACTACAGCACCTACATAGAGTGAAATAAATAAACATGTCAGCATATATAGTATGGATCTCTAAATATAGATATATGACTGGTCAAAATATATTAAAAAAAATTGAATATATATATAATAATCTTACGACTTAGCTGCTCATCAAGAGTGAAATGCTCCCTATTCCAATCACAAGACGCGCCTAATCTCCTTATTTGTTTAGTAATTGTTCCACCATATCTATTATCGGAAAGAATTTATCTATTAAGATAAGTACTACATGCTAACAGATTATTGGTAAAATAACTCTTTGTTGAGAAAAGAGCGAGAGAGAGAGAGAGAGACTAACTTCTCTTTCCATTCCCAAACTTTCTTGGTGAACTCTTCACGACTGAGATCTGTCCTTTTGATGCCTTCTTTCGCGAGCATTTTTTCCACAACCAACTAGAAAGAGAAAAATCATCATCACATCGCACGAAGAAAAGATTAAAAAAATTCAAGAGAAACGTTTTTAGTGCATAATTCAAGCGATCTTGTTAAATTTTATATGAATTAGAACATGAAAATAACCTGAGTTGCAATACCAGCATGATCAGTTCCAGGAAGCCAAAGAGTCGGCCTTCCTTTCATACGAAAGTATCTCGCCATAATATCCTGATTAATAAACCAATTATCACTAGGCAATCAAACAAATTTTTAAGCTAAATGTTCTTATACTCAGTAGTAATTTGCCAAATGTCCTATTATTGAGGTAAAATATGTAAGAAAAAAAAACATTTTTCTAATCAATAATAGAATAGACAAACAGACCTCAAGTGTAACAAACATGGCGTGGCCCATATGAAGATATCCAGTTACATTTGGAGGAGGCATCATAACAACAAACGGATCGCCAGTTGCATTTTCAAAGCTCGGCTTAAAGAATCCTTGCGATTCCCACCTGGAAAGTTTCGCTTGACAAATTAGAACAATGGATTGCAACAGGACTATAATGCCTTTAATGAACAAAAATGAAACTGAAACTGTGAAACAAGTCAATCAATCACCAGTTATATATCCTTTCTTCTGACGTGAAATCAAAGGTTTTGGCAATTTCGGGAGAAGTGAAGGTCTCATTCTCAGATGTCAAAGCTGACAAAACAGAATAACAAAAAATCATAAAAAACTGAACAAACTATCATTTAATGTTACTGACTGAATATCAATTAAGTTACCTGAGAAGAATTTCCTACTGAAACGGGGTAAATTCCACTGAGGCGTGATGAGGCTCAAGTGGCGGCGCCGGCGACTGGCGGGGGAGGAGAATAAGAGCGGGTTTAATCTGTAGATGGAACGAGATGAGAGGAGAGAGGGGCTCGTGAGAGCCATTGGAGAGGCAGAAAGAGAGAGAGGAGACTGATGAGGGATAAGGCGGGGGCGGAAGGACTAAGGAGCAGCAAAATGGTGATTTTGTAGAACGGACCTGGTAATAACTTAGAATTGCTGTTAAGGGATCTACCTGAGATGGTGATTTTGTAAAACAGACCTTCCAATAATTTAGAATTGCTATTAAGGGATCTTCCTTAAATGTAATTTATTTTATTTGTGGGCCGGATTTTTTAATTAGACCCTGTAAAACCTCAAAATATAATGTATATGCATATTCTGGAGCAGAGCCGTATGATTGGCAGTTGGATTGGGCACTATAGAGCAGTTATTTGTTTGTAAAATATTGTGATCATCTTTTTAAATCATGTTCTAGCAATTTTTGTATGTCGTATTGTCAAAAAACAATTGTCAGACCTATGATGTATAAATATTGATCAAGCTCTGTATTATGCTCGGTGACTTGTAATTGCTTTTCATAGTTCAAAAAGTACTGTATTAACTATTTTAAATTAGTGTATTCGTGTTTAAGATTGTTTTCTGATTATGATTCAAATATTATGCTTCTTCTATTGTGGAAAAATATTTTAAAATGAACACAAATTTTGATTTGCATTTGAATAATTTAGTATTTACTATCATTCTTTACGAAAAATCTATCCGAGTTTTTTTGAATGAAACGAGCAAACAAACGCACGGAACATGAGTTTTAGGTGCAAACAAAGATTGTGGAGAAATATTTTAAAATGAAAACAAATTTTGGTTTGCATTTGAATAATTTACTATTTACTATCATTGTTTACGAAAAATCTAGCCGAGCTTTTTAGCATGAAACGAGCGAACAAACGCACGAAACATGAGTTTTAGGTGCAAACAAAGATTGTGGAGAAATGTTTTAAAATGAAAACAAATTTTGGTTTGCATTTGAATAATTTAGTATTTACTATCATTCTTTACGAAAAATCTAGCCGAGTTTTTTAGCATGAAACGAGCAATGATTTCTACAAAAAAAAAATTTGAATTAGTGGCAGGCGAATTGCCTGTTTCCACTTTATATATTTAAAAAGAAAATGAGAGTTTATATCGCGATGTTTATAGGAGATTACAGAAATTGATACTACAAGTGAAAACTGGGAAATAGGAAGAATAAGAAAAATGGTTGAACTAAAAGGCAGGATCTTGAAGGGGTAGCTCAGCCTAGTTCGTCTTCTATGGGATGAAGATTGTTAGTCCAGAGAGCTTTCATCTCACGTGCATCTTTGACAACAAGCTTGTCGGGGTTAGATTTATTGTTAAAAACTCAATTGTTGTGTTCCTTCCAGATACACCACCAAAGTGCGGCACAGATTGCATCCCATTCATTCCATTTTTCTCTTGGCCAATTGCGTCGGTTGTTGGACCAAAATTGTATCATGTCCTGAGGAAGCTAGATGAAGTTTCAGTCAGCTCTAATATGGATCCATATGGCTCGTGTGTAGATGCAATGGCAGAAAAGATGTTCCGCTGTTTCTGGAGCAAGTCGGCAGAGAGGGTAGAGTGGGTTATTTGGCCATCCTCTTTTATGGAGGTCCTCCGATGTGAGAATAAGATTGTTGAAGGCAAGCCAAAGGAAAACCTTGATTTTGAGCGGAGTTTTCATGGTCCAGAGCTGCTGGTTCAAGGTGGAGATTATGCCTGAATTTCTTAACATTTGGTATGCTTGTTTGGTGGTGTAAATTTGTTTCGTTCCCCAGTTCCATGTGTTGTTTTTTAGTGGGATGGAACGTGATGTGGCTGAGGTGTAAATAGCCATCAAAGACTTGAGATCCTTCATAAAGTAGGATAAGTGATTAGCGGGCATAGAAAGGATGTTTTGGGTGGTGGATATTTCATATAGCTCCTGAAGTGTTTCGGCCCACCCCCCTTGCGGGTTATGGTCGATCTGCCATAGCCATCTTAAAAGAAGTGAATAATTGTGAATATAGATATTTTTAATGTCAAGACCTCCATTTTGTTTAGGAAGTGTGCAGTTTTCCCAATTGATAAAGCAATGACCACCGGCACATTCCATTTCCCCTTTCTAAAAGAAGGCTCTATTATCTTGTTCATGACATTAATAACCCCTTGGGACAAGAGGATGGATTGCATCATACACGATGGCAAAGCTGCAAGTATTGATTTGATTAATATTAAGCGTCCTCCATATGAGAGTAATTTTTCTTTCCGTGTGGCTAAACGTTGTCTCATTTTGAAGAGTAAAGGAGCGAAGGATAGCTTTGTTGGTTTTTTAAGGGTGAGAAGAAGACCTAAATATTTTAGTGGCAGGGATTTCTTTCGACAAGGAATGATATTTGCGATGACATCATGAAGGTGGTTTGGGATGGCTATGGGCAAGAACCCGCTTTTATCCCAATTTATCTTGAGACCCGTCATGGCGGAGAAATGATGAAGTGTGCGTGTAATGATTTGTAGATTTGTGGGGTGAGCTTCTATGAATAATATGGTGTTCAGCGTACTTCTATAAAAACAAACATATATAAGTTAGTTTGAATTCAAATTATGTATTGAGCTCCATGTTAGTGTGATTATAGTGTAAATTTTTATCTCCTTTAAATATTTGAAAACAAAATAGCAAGCGATCGCTTGCTCCAATGGATAAAACCATTTGATGGGACCGGCAAGACCCGGTTCAAATCCCACAAACCTCAAAAAATATTTGAAAATAAAGTGCATAAAATGATTATATATAAAAAGAGACTAATATGAAAACACACATTTACATATAAATATATAATTGAAATTTTAAATATACTATATTTTTTTGTTTTCAATTAACAACAGAAACTTAAAACAGTAGCATAACAGGAAACTCATTAAGTTATAATACAAACTATAACTTATCCAGAAAACTAGTTATCCTTAATTTATCTATTCTTTACAATTAACCCTGCTAAACTCTGATTTGGTGGGAAACAATACACAGACAGGAGTAACTTAAAAAATGTATGGCACAAAGACTTTCACAGCAGTAGGAAAGTCCTCAAACTTGCTCATGTACCATTTTCTAGTGGCATAGCTTCTCCCCATGAGATAAAACATGGACCCAAAAGTAAAACAAAATGGATAAATGGTCTGAGAAATCAGCGAAACTCCGAAAAATCCGATAATCTCAAACAGATAATGGGGGCAAACGACAAGATCAAAGAATCCACCTCTCGGTACCTTGTAAGCCTTATCCCCTTTCCCTCTCAATTGAGAGAGGAGAAAATGGTGGTAGAAATTGCCTGATATTCCAATAAGAAAGAGCATGATACCAACATATTTAAGGCCAATTGTCGGTTCTGGCATATCGCAACTGAGATACTGAGAATATATCATGCATATGGTGTAGAATAAATAGCTGAAGGTTATACCGAGTGTCGTGTCAAGCATCATGTTTGAACTATATTGATGGATAAACAGGACCTGAAAAGGTTGAATCACATTAAGAAGAGATTTTTTTTAGACTCGAACCCAAAACCTATGAGTTGAGACTAACGAAATACCGGCTGAGCTAAAGAATGTTGCTTCACATTAAAGAGAGTTTGAATTGAATATTTCTTGCTCAATACATAGTGAGATAAACTTTTACTGCACTTTTTTTTTTTCTAATTCACGTGATAAATTAAAAATAGACTATTCAAATATGCATACCAACATACACAACAGATTTATTTGCGAAACAAAACAAAGAAAAATAGTATATGTATAAATGTAAGTAAATATTCATATGGTGTATTATATATATATGTTGTTTTTCAGAGATATATATAGCAAGCAGTAAATTAGACACACACCTCCATCTCTCTCTTAAAGAAGTGAATTGCAAGCGCCGCGCTAAGCAACGTTCCACGCGGCGCAGCCATGACACCAGAAACAAAAAACGAAGCCAAGCAGGCTACAAGCGCGGGTGAGTAAGCAAGAAGCATTCCCACCCGAGTAGGCAATTTCATCGCCTCGCGTCCACCGTTGGATGATTTGGCTTGCGAGTTCCAGAATTTGGAGTAAGTGAGGTGCTTTCCCCGGACCTCGGATATGCCGCCATTCATCATTAAGATGAGACTGATGACCGACATGATGTTCAGAAAAAAGGACGGTGGCGGCGGGTAGAGAATTGATTGGAAGATGTTCATGTTTGGAATTGAAGGGATGTGATTAACTGAGATCCTTTTTTCTTGTAATTTCTTCTAATGATAGGTGAAATGATTAGCTCTTTTTTCTCTCTCTATATCTCTCATGTATGGCTGTGTTTTGGTGGTCGAGGATGAGCTCTCTCCTCTCTCTGATTCTTGTAATTGTGGTCCTTGTGTAACCGTTTTTGTTTTTTTGTTTTGTTTTTTGAAGTCCTCGGTATTTTGTAAAGAAAGAAATAGAAAAACGCTACCTCCCTAAATTTGAAGTTGTAGTAACATATATGTATGATACTATCACTGTATTTTGTATATAATTGGAAGCTATGTATACACCGCCTCTGTAGATTTTTGGTGTAGTTTCCATTAAGGTCCTCCTTAGATTTTTCTTAAATTAATTTATTTATGTTTACTCTTATTTATTTATTTATTTTTCTTCAAAAAGTATTGATCCTCTGTCAAATACTATGCTTCTATGAAAACCAGCATATTTAATTAGTTTAAATTTTTACTATATATCGAATTCTTAGATGGCCAAAAATATTACTTTATCTTGAGCTTCATATTAGTATTGATCCAACGGAAATTTTCCTCCATTTTGAGTATTTGAAAAGAAATTACATGGGCGAGTATACAAAAAATAATACATAAGAAAAAAAAATTTACATGTAATTGAACTTTAAACATTATAGAACAATTTTGCTTTGATTAACAACTAATTTCGAAAACTGTAACATTATTACATATATAGCACAAAACCTTCTTAAAGTAGAAACAATACCTTACCATAAAACTAAAAAACATCCACAGGGATTTATTCTTTGCAAATTAACCCTGCCAAAGTCTGATTTGCTTGCAAAACAACACAACTTAAAAAATGTAGGGTAAGAAGGCTTTTACACCACTAGGGAAGTCCTCAAATTTGCTCATGTACCAGTTTCTAGTGGCATAGCTTCTCCCCATGAGATAACACATGGACCCAAATGCAAAAACAAATGAAAAAATGGTCTGAGAAATCAGCGCAATACCAAATAAACCAATGACCTCAAACAAATAATGGGGGCAAATGACAACATTAAACAATCCACCAGTCGGTATCCTGTAACTTTTATCCCCTTCTTTTCTTAGCATGGAAAGAATGTAATGATGATAAAAATTGCCTGATATTCCGATCAGGAAGACAATGATGCCGACATATGTAAGGTCAATTGTCGGTTCCGGCATGCCGCGACTGAGATACTGAGAATATATTGAGCATACGGTGTTGAATAAATAGCTGGAGGATATACCGAGTGACGTGTCGAGCGCCATGTTTGAACTGAATCGATGGACAAACAGGACCTGAAAAAAGTTGAATCATATTATGGAGAGTTATAATTAATTTCTTAATACATACATTTTATTCAGGAAGTTTGGATTGGACTTTGGAGAGGGCTCAAAGTCGCTCATCCAAAACACAAAAAAATAAGAGGTCCTACCGAGATTTGAACTCGGGTTTCTGAATTCAGAGTCCAATGTCCTCACCA
The DNA here is from genome assembly GCA_027726005.1 of Juncus effusus. Lineage (NCBI taxonomy): Eukaryota > Viridiplantae > Streptophyta > Magnoliopsida > Poales > Juncaceae > Juncus > Juncus effusus. The sequence goes on from CM050909.1 coordinate 1,128,263, forward strand.
CTAGATCATAGGACCAATCTTACTCAATACGTAAGTAAGATAACTTAAGATAAATTCATTCCCTAGAGTGCAATTTTTTCTTCTAATTCAGATGACAAATCAAATATAGACATTCAAATTAACAAATGCAGACTAACATAGAAAATATATTTATGTGTGAAACAAGATAAAGAAAGATAATGAATATAAATTGAAGTACTTATATGTAATGTAAAATAGAGAAATGTGATATCACGATGACATTGTAACATGCCGGATCACGAGAGGAAGATATATATAATGTTTATGCACTTTTATATATTGTTTTATCATTTTATATATTGATTTTATTCTTTATGTATTTTTTATTTTTTTACTTTTGAAATTTGTATATACTGTTCTAACATACTATTTTGCAAACGCAATTATATAACATACATTTAGCAAAGGTCTCTCAACTAAATGGGTTAAACATAAAAAAAACATATTATTTTGATTCTTATATATTGTTTTCACTTTTTATATATATACTGTTATTAGAAAATGAATTATATATACGGTTATTATACCGTAGTAAACTGTATATATATTGTTATCATGATCCGGCGTGTTACAGTACCAGCGTGACCTATCAGATCCGTGTAAAATAATGAGTCACCATGGTTCTAAAAGTCGGCCGTCTAGGCGGCGCCTAGGCGCTAGGTGCCAGGCTGCTGACTCGATTTTGCCTGGAGCCGCCTAGATCTGATTTTTCTCTATTTTTTCAATTTTTCATTTTTTTCGATTTTTTCAAAAGTTTTGAGGTTCGTTAACGGAGAAACCACGATTAGGATATGGGGATCTGTTGATGAAGATGAATTGGGAACCGTATGAAGATGAATTGGAAACCACGATTAGTGTTGTGATTTTTTGTAAATTTATGTTGTATCTTTTCATGTATTTTTCCTTTATAAGTATATTTAATATTTTATAGGTAATGATATGTACTTTTACTCACATAAAATCTAGGGAAATTTTTCAAAAACCCCCTAACTTTTTTGGAATTTATCAAAAACCCCCTATCTTTCAAATTCTTCAAAAACCCCCTATAAAGTGGCTTGAATTATTTTTTTCCCCCTATGGGTTTAATTCTAACATTTACATCCAATATAATTTTTAAAAGACCAAAATGCCCTTCATATATTTATTTTTATATTTTATTTTATTCAATTAAAAATGAAAAATATATTTTTTTACATCAAATATAAATAATTGTGAACTAATATACAAAATCATAATAAATATTTTACGTAAAATAAAATTATAATTTAATTATGGAATAATAAAAAATATTTTTTTTAATATAATATCATAAAAGAAAAAGTAATATATCATAAGATAATACCATAAAATATCATCACCAAAAAATATCGTCAAAATAATTTAGTCAAAACTATAATTTGTAAATAATAAAAAAATAAAAATAATTTTTTTGTAATATAATATAATAAAATAAAAAATAATACATCATAAAATTTTACCGTAAAATATCGTCAAAAATAATATCGTAGAATATTATACTCAATTTATTTATTATTTTTATTGAATAAAATAAAATATGAAAAATAAATAATTGAGGGGCATTTTGGTCTATTAAAAAAATTGAGTGGATGGAAAAGTTAGATTTAACTGTATAGGGGGCTAAAAAATAATTCAAATCACTTTATAGGGGATTTTTGAAGAAAATTGAAAAGTGAGGGGGTTTTTGATAAATTCCAGAAAAGTTAGAGGGTTTTTGAAGAATTTCCCTAATCTATATGCAGAAAAAAGGATCACGTGAATGTGATAGGCTGGTAGCTAGTGTTTTTTTTATATGTTTTTGGCTATTACCATTTTAAAAGAGCCCCTAGTTTTTGAACTACTCTCATTTTTATTAGTAGTTTTACATTTAAATATATATAAAAAATATTAACAACAAAATTATATATACAAAATATTTAAAAAGATAAATCTGTCTAGATCCGATTAATTCTCGATGGTACTGACCGCCCGACTAGCGTCTAGCGATTTCTGTAACATTATGTGTCACCCTTGACCTTATGCTGAACGGGCCAAAACTTAACGGCTTCTAAATATTTTTTTTGCATGTATTAAATTTACCAATCAAGCCTAAAATAGTAAAATCTATAATCTCACGGTTTGTAAATTAAGTATTTTTTTTTTCTGAATCATAGGGCGAATAGCTAATGTATTAAATTTATGATTTTTGAATCATAAATGAAGTATATTTGCTTGTTTATCTATTATTTTTTCTTCCTTTGAATCCCGCAGGCGTGTTTATATATTGTTTCCAGAACTATATAGATAACAACAAATTAAGACACACCTCCAAATCTCTCTTGAAGAAATGGATGCCAAGCGCCGCGCTAACCAAAGCTCCGCGCGGCGCAGCCATAACACCAGGAACAAAAAACGCAGCCACGGAGGCCGCAACAGCCGGTGAGTACAAAAGAAGCATGCCCACCTTTCCAGGCAACATTATCGACCCACTTTTGTTTTCCTTTTTTTCGGCTGGTTTGGCTTGTGAGTTCCAGAACTTGGAGTAGGTCAGGTGTTTGCCTCGTACCTCGGATATGCCAAGGTTTGCCAGCATGACGAGACTGACGACCGACATGGCGTTGAGGAAAAGGGAGGGTGGAGGTGGAAACAGAATTGATTGGAAGATGTTCATGTTTGGAATTGAGATGAGATTAATTGGGATTTATTTTTCTATTTCTCCTAATTATGGAAGATGAAGTGACTAGACTCTCCACCCTCTCATGTGTGCTGGTTTTGTAGAAGAGCTCTCTACTGTCGCTCTCTCTGATGTAAGAATAAATGCAATGAATGGATAGAAAGGAAAGATGATGAGGCGGGAAGGCAAAAAGACAAATTAAGAATTTGTTTGTTTCTCTATTGGTTGTTGGAGCATGGTGAACATGCGGAAACGATATTTGGTAATTTAACTTGCAATTGTTAGTTACGTGACGTAATTGCCTTTAATAATTAAAAGTCTCTATCAACCGCTAGGACTAGCCTAGTGGATGATACCTTCTCATCCAGCCCATAGGGCACAGGATCGAACCCAGCTTAGAGCTGTGGTAAGGGATAAATTAGGATGGGTTAGGGATGTGTGTGAGTCTAAAAAAAATAAGTTCTATATCATCCAATGCATCACATGTGATTTAATAAAATAAACATTAGTAGAACTACAATAATACTCGCGCTTCGTGACGAGTATTTCATTTTAATAGTTATTTCAATCTAATAATGCATAACTTGTAATTATAAAAATTCAAAATTAAAGTTTGTGAATTCATAGTACATAAGCAATACATGAAAATTCAAAATTATTGTCTTTGATTTTCTTATGTCATTATCTCTTAACATATTATATTAGAAAAACAAATTCAGTATTAACCAGACTTAGATAAATGAGATCAGAAAAAAATAAAATACAAGATAATTTATTTCGAAGATTAACTCCAACCCTTATTTTTCACCTACTTTAGAGCCTCCTCATAAGGCCACATTATCACTTTTATTTTGACCGTTAGATCAATTTTTTTGTTAAATCTTAATCTTTCATTTTTCTCAAATTTATTGATATTTTATGGCAACATGTGTGTGGTTATTAAAACATAATCATATGATTGGTTGAATTGGTGTTTTGTGTTCCATCCCCAATTTAGTGAGAACCGTTATGAATTTGTTTCTGGCCATCATATCTTAATCAGATGGTTTCAATGAATCATACTTCAAAGTTATGTTCAATTATTAATATCAATAATTAATGAAGAGTTCACTTATTAAAATATAAATATTTTTTTCTTTTCTTCTTTAAAAAATTATAATTCTTAATGAAATATTTTATTTCTCATGCTCAAATCATCAAATATAAATTTGTTGGAATTTTCTATTTATTTTGAATTCCATATTGTTATGGTTCTAATTTATTTATTTTTTCTTACTAAAATATGTGAATAAAGACTATAAAAAGAACATATACAAAAATATTATGCCCATTAAGTTATATCTTATACCTTATACCTATCCTCAATTTTATCTCGGTTGTTGGATCATTTTTTTTTCAAATCTTAGCCTTTCATTTAAATTATTACCACAATATTATATGGTAAGTTAGATTAATGTTTCATGTGTATATCTCCAATTAAATAAGAACTATCATATCAAATAAAATTCCAGAGTATTACAAATTATATTATATTACTTAATGTATTACGGATAATATCTATCATTTTAAGTTTTAACAACTAACAAAATATAAATAAGAAAAATAGTAGTGACAATTTTTTTCAGAAAACTAGTCATGTTACATTTTCTTCTGTATAGTAAACATACTTTTTTCATATATATAATATCATATTTTCTTTTAACAAATCATGTTAAATAGAATTATTATTTTTATATATTTTTAAAATTAATCATCTATAATTAAGTCTTACGGGGTTTCAACTAAAATTTATGAAATAAATAGGCAGAATCCACTGTTCATACAAGAAAAAAAAATCCTGAAAAATACAAATCGGGAAAAAAATTCCAGCAGATGGCATTTCCGCACTTTTGAAGTGCGGTTGGGTTGAAAACCGCACTTCAGAAGTGCGGTTGTATTTTAAATTTGGGCCCGGCCAAAAAAATAATAATTTTTACCAAATCGCACTTCTGAAGTGCGGTTTGAAAATTTTTTATTTTTTTTCCGGTTATTGCTCAAACCTTTTTTTTATTAATTTTTGTGTTTTTTTTCCGCACGCGCAATCAGATCAAATTCAATCATGTCGCTCCTTTAACTATTCCCACCTACCAATAATATCAGCTTAAATACGACCTTCTTCGTTCATTTTCATTCACATGATACTATCATCTCTCTCTCTTTCACTTCAAACAAATCACGCCTCTTTCTCTCATTTTCAATCTACAATCAAAGAACAACTATTGTTTAATTTTTAAGGTATTAATTTATTTATTTTCTAATTTTTTTCTTGATTAAATTATATTTATGTATATTCTTCATCTTTTTCTAGTTCGGACGCAAAATTGTGGAGTTGAAAATCTTCAAATTTCTTGGATCTACAAACTGTCTAAGGTTTGTTATGGAAGACAGTTATACAAAATTGGTAATTTATCATATATATATATATAGGGTGTGGCTAAAAAACATACGTATGCACAACATATGTTTTTTTGCCACACCCAAAATACGTATTAAAAAAATAAAAATAAAAATTTCAACCGTACGAATGTAATATATATGCTATGAATATGTTGAAGATTAATTTTCACCAAAATCAGAATATTATATCATTGTCATCATATATCATCAAAAATATGTAGCACTATTCAAAACATATATCGGAATAATAGTTTGATAATACATTATGGCAATGATATATTATTCTGATTCCTGTGAAAATTAATCCACAACATATTCTACAACTCATTAATTTGCTTATTCACAGTATAATATGATATTGATTTTTAATATATCTTACAACTCTTTTTCCCTTGTTGCTACTTCAAGATCAAAATAAAAAGGTAAGATATATCTTTATTTAATATATATATTCTTCATCTTTTCTCAAATTATTATTTTAGAGTTAATCTTCGAGATTGAGAACAGTATGTTGATTTATATTCTTGCAACTACTGGTGCTAAATTTTGCAACTTCTAGTGCATATATAAAATAAATTTTTGCAACTTATGGTGCATAAAATAGAATGAATTTGCAACTATAGGTGCATAAATAAATAAAAATAAATATGGAGAAAAGTAAATGTCCATAAAATAAATGTACATAAAAGTAAATGTGCATAAAAGTAAACGTACAAAAAGTAAATGTGCATAAAAGTAAATGTACATAAATGTAAATATACGATAAAAATAAATGTGCATAAAGAAAAATAAATTTCGCAACTTCAGGCACATAAATATACTTGCAACTTCTAGTGCATAAATAAAAATAAACATGCAACTTCTGGTTGCATAAATAAAATTAAACAAACAACTTCTGGTGCGTAAATAAAAATAAACATGCAACTTCTGATGCATACAAAATAATTTAAACGAGCAACTTCTGGTGCGTTAATAAAAATAAACACGCAACTTCTGGTTGCAAAATAAAAATAATTAAACAAGCAACTTCTAGTGCATTGGTCTATAAAGAGAATCTGCAACTTCTGGTGCAGGGATATGTAACTGAAAAGAAACTCGTAAAATAACGAATTTCAAGAAAAGAAAAAAAACGAATAAATGAAATCCAAAATAAATAATATAATGAAATATTAATAATTTGAAATTGAACCTTCTGAAGCAGAGTTTCAGTTATCTTATTTAGAACTTCAAATGCTTATTGTAGAGTCGTGCTGATAACGTGTTATAAAATAAAAGAACAAAGAACAATAGAACAGAGAATTGAAAGGAGAGAATTATGTATTGAATTGTGGATTAAGAATACAATAGCCACTGCCCCATTTATAAAGTAGAGGGTGAGTGCTGACTAAGAAATCTCTTGCCTGATTTAGAATTACAATAAAGGAAATAATCTAGCCTAAATACAATAGAATATACAGTAGTAAATACCCTGCCACTACTCCTTTCATTCTTACAAGCATTTCCTAATTTATCTTTTCTTAGGGGCTATATATATATATATATATATATATATTTTTATGAATATAATTAATATGGATATCTATATATATATATATATATATATATATATATATATGGGAGATGCTAAAAAACATACGTATGTTCGAACATACGTTTTTTTAAAATACCGGTAAAGTGGTAATAAAAAGTAAAAATTCAAATTTCAACTATATGGATGCAATATATATGTTATAATAAAAAAAATTATGAAACTTGTCTAAATAGTAGCACTCAATTCCCAGAAGTGAATGTTGCAAAATAATGACATAAATGAGACTAATGCCATAAGTAATTACAAGAAAATCACATAAGACAATGAGAAGATACAACAAGATATCATTTGTAACAGATTCCAAAATATATATTTTTGATGTTGTATAAAAGTGCATTGGTTAAATACCTGTTGTACACCAAAATATTTTGTCGAATTCTATAAAGTTTCTTTAAAAGAGAAAAAAAAAATATGGTTAATTATGTTTGTAATTGAAAATCATTTTAGTAAGCTCTTAAATATTACATAAGACTTTTAGGCGGACTTCCTTGACCATATATTTATTCAATTTATTTTGTTTATTTGTGGAATCCAAAATGGATGATAAAGACATATATCCAGCAGACATTGAACAACTAAAATAATAATTAGAAATTGAAAGACAGGTATTAATATAATACCATGTATTGTAAATGTAATTTAAGACTCCAGAAGAGTTACCATTTTGTTGCCTGTATATAATAGATAATGCTTTAAAATTGTAAATTATTGTTTCTTGTATATAAGCAAAATAATGAATTTCATTAAAATGAAAAATTATGAATTTCGTACAATTGATTATGCATCATTCCCAGAAGTGAATACCACATATACAACTCATGATTATGAATGTGGATGCTGATGTGAAAGAGGTCAAGGTCAAAACTATACTTGTGACTGTGATGATTATATTAAGAAGAACATAGTAATAAAGGGCATCTGGTATGTCTCTATGTACGCCCAAGAATCTTGTGGAACTTTATTAAGCCGTCTTAAAGACAAAGAGAAAATAATAATGTCGACTTGTTTATCACGATAATGAAAATGTTGATAACCGATAATGATATCATCCACTGGATCTAAAGCACATTAACAAGAAGGAGGTAGAGAAAAAACCGAGTAAGAAAATTTTATTTTATTCTATTTTATATTCTTATTATTATTGTTATTATCATTATCATTATTTTTCTTTCTTTTGATACTACTAATATGAATCAAAGTATGTATGGGCACAATAAGAATTATAAATATGTGTGCCTCATTGTAGTGGACAATATTTCTGTATTTTGAGAAATATTCATTAGAACAACATGCAGCTTTTCTATTGATTTGTATTATGAAGGACTAATACAATTAAGTCATATTTATTAGTAAACCAGAAGTTTATTGACTTAAAACTTATTTATGCTTCTGCATAATAGATTTCGTCCAGTCGGAAAGTAATTTTATGATTTTGAAATAAACTTCAAGTTAATTAGAAAATCAACTTTATTATTAAACATGAACTGGAAGTTCAATAATTTGAAAAGTAATTTAATGATTTGACATGAACCAGAAGTCCACTAATTCCAAGAGAAATTTCATGATTTGGCATGAAACAAAAGTTAACTAAACTCGGAGCAATGATGATGCAAATAATCACAGAGAATTCAAATATGCATCAATTAAAGAACCAGAAGATTCTTTTATCAAATGAATTTTCATGTGCTGCATGTTATCAAAGGAGAATTAATTGTTAGACATCACAAATCAGGGTTGGGAATGAATCACCCAATTTCCTTGAGCGTATTAATCGAAATATATGTGGCCCTATTACTCTTTCATGTGGACCATCTAGATATTTTATGGTATTAATAGATGCATCTATTAGATGGTCACATGTACATTTATTTAATCTCGAAATATAGCGAGATTGCTTGCTCGAATTAAGATAATAATTTCTGGATCGTACAACTAAGAAAAATCGTCTTGATGATGATCAATTGGCTACATCCCAAGTAATAATTGACTATTGTACGTTGATTTAGATTATAGTTGAGCATTGGCCCACAAACGTACTTAGAATGATCTAACATCATATCTTGTTAAGCAATTATAATTAATCGTTGGCCCCTAATAATGAAATGAAAGCTCGTCTTTTGATTGAGGCCATGAAATGATATATGCTACAGCACTAATTAGAGTAAAACCAACATTTTATAATAAGTACTCCCCATTATAATTTGTGACTGGCCTGCAGCCAAGTAAATACTATTTGAAATATTTTGGATGTGCAATATTTGTTCCGGTAGCTCCGCCGCAACGCACAAAAATGGGTCACAAATAAAAGTCGGGCATATATGTTAAGTAAAATCGCCCTGCATAATTTGATATCTTGAACTTCATTATATGAATATATTTACTACATGATTTATTGATTATAAATTTGATGTGACAAATTTTCAATCATTATCTAATTTTAATAGTTGATCTTATATATATGAACTATAAGTTAAAATGTAACTCATTTGAAAAATATAGCAAATCTATTATCAGATATATTTGTTCTTTCATAAAAGTAATCTGACAACATCTTAATTTGGATGGATATCCCTGGAGGATCATCCAAAAATACACCCGAAGTGTGTTAGATATTTATAGACAAAATTCCAGAAGAAAGAATTGAATGAATACCCAAGTGATTATTGTGAAACAATTAAATATTAATGAATATGTTCAAGATATAATAGACAATGAAAGTCCTGAAGAACTTGATTAATAATTAATGATAACATTAGGAGGAGAGAAACAAGAGCTGGAAAATATAAGTTATATCTTATATGGAATACATCATTAATATCTTTCACTTAGATCCTCGAACAAGTTAATATGAACTAGAAGTTCATAAATTTATTAATGTGAAACAATATGCAATTATATTGATGCAAAAATGATTATCATATTATACATTCCAGCATTATGTGCTCATAATTATATTGTAGTACCCTTGGATAATTCTATGTTTGATATATGCCAGAAGCATGGTCGACCAATCGGTTCCAATGATAAAGATCCAAGGAAGAAAAAGGAGCATAATAAGAAAGTTGGCATAATTGAAGTTATCAATACTTCAAAAGAAATAAATTCTTCTGAAAAGAATATTGATGATAAAAGAGTAGAAGATAATGACGAGCAAATTACCCCAGAAGAGGTTTAGGTACCTAACAATATTGAAAATAATGAGATCTCAATAAATTATGTCTCTACTAGAATAAATATGGAACCGAAATAAAATTGTGATTAATCAAAATTTATTTATGCAATTGCAATTGATTTATAAATAAAAATGAGGATCTAGAATTAAAATTATTTGTATAATGTCGACGGATAAAGTATTGGCCAAATCGAAAGATGTAATTAAAGCATCATTATTTTCACTAGTGAAATATAAAATTGTGGATTTGTACTCCAAACACCTGGCGTTGTATAATGGTAACTTATAAGCGAGTATAACTTATAAGAGGGTGTTTTAAGAATATGTAACAAGAAAATTAAATTGTGATGTGCGATTATATTTCTAATTTTGTCGTCCCTGATAGACTTATTGACGTAGTAGCAAATTATTCATATTTCATTTGATTGCAATATATTAATGAAAATCCCTGAAGGATTTAGAATGCCTGAAGCATTTCAAACTCTCGAGAGATTTAATCTATTAAATTACAAAGATCTTTGTACTAATTAATACAATATTGAGATATGTGATAAAATTGCTATAACAAATGTTTGTTGAATGAATATTATGTAATTGATCAAAATTAGGTTTAGGAAACTATATATTTACCTTTTGAATGTTGATATATATATTGATGATATAAAATCTTATGGTACTCTCGATGTGCTCCAAAAACTACAATATTATTCAAAAAAATATAAGATTAAATTCTTTAAGGCATAAAATATTATCTTGAATCATAAATTGAATATTATTTCCCTGGAGGAGTTATTGTTTAACAATCCATCTATTACAATGATATAATGTAGAGAAATCGCATCCATTAAAATCATCAAGATAACTTGTTTGATGTTTTGACAATTGAAATAAAGGATGCTGAGTTATTTTCATGCATGAGCATGATGATTGTGAAACGAATATTTAACGAATCTCCTCAAATAATGATCCAGCAGATCTCTTCTTAAGCATATATTACAGAGATTGAACTTTGTCATCTCACATATAGTTACATATATGAGGTGGAGAAATAATACGCACTGCACTCTTTTTTCCTTGTCTATGGTTTTTGTCCCAATGGGTTTTCCTAGCAAATTTTTAACGAGGCAACTTTTGTGCGTAATATATAGAATGATGATGCACTATTTTTCCTTCACTAGGATTTTTGCCCATAGGGTTTTACCTAGTAAGGTTTTAACGAGGCATATTTAATATATGAAATAATGAGAAATAATGATAATACGCGATGCACTTTGAGCCAAGGTTTTGTCCTACTAGGTTTTTAATGAGGCAGGTTCTAATGCGTAAGAAATATGGACATCCAAGGGGGAGTGTTATGAATATAATTAATATGGATATCCAATACTTGGCCCCTAAGAAAAGATAAATTAAGAAATGCTTGTAAGAATGGAAGGAGTTGTGGCAGGGTATTTACTACTGTATATTCTATTGTATTTAGGCTAGATTATTTCCTTTATTGTAATTCTAAATCAGGCAAGAGATTTCTTAGCCAGCACTCACCCTCTACTTGGCTATTGTATTCTTAATCCACAATTCAATACATAATTCTCTCCTTTCAATTCTCTATTTTATTGTTCTTTGTTCTTTTATTTGATAACAAATATATATATATATATATATATATATATATATATATATATATATATATATATATATATATATATTTCTTGGATCTACCAGTTATATAAAATTGGTAATTTATCATATATATATATATATATATATATATATATATATATATATATATATATATATATTTCTTCAAAAAGTATTGATCCTCTGTCAAATATTATGCTTTTATGAAAGCCGACATATTTAATTAGTTTAAATTTTTACTCTATATCGAATTCTTCGATGGCCAAAAATATTACTTTATCTTGAGGTTCATATTAGTATTGATCCAACGGAAATTTTCCTCCATTTTGTGTATTTTAAAAGAAATTACATGGGCGAGTAGACAAAAAATACTACATAAGAAAACACAAATTTACATGTAATTGAACTTTAAACATTATAGAACAATTTTGTTTTGATTAACAACTAATTTCGAAAACTGTAACATTATTACATATATAGCACAAAACTTCTTACAGTAGAAACAATGCCTTGCCATAAAACTAAAAAACATCCACAGGGGATTTATTCTTTGCAAATTAACCCTGCCAAAGTCTGATTTGCTTGCAAAACGACACAACTTAAAAAATGTAGGGTAAGAAGGCTTTTACACCACTAGGGAAGTCCTCAAATTTGCTCATGTACCAGTTTCTAGTGGCATAACTTCTCCCCATGAGATAACACATGGACCCAAATGCAAAAGCAAACGGAAAAATCGTCTGCGAAATCAGCGCAATACCAAATAAACCGATGACCTCAAACAAATAATGGGGGCAAATGACAACATTAAACAATCCACCGGTCGGTATCTTGTAACTTTTATCCCCTTCTTTTCTTAGCGTGGAAAGAATGTAATGATGGTAAAAATTGCCTGATATTCCGATCAGAAAGACAATGATGCCGACATATGTAAGGTCAATTGTCGGTTCGGGCATGCCGCGACTGAGATACTGAGAATATATTGAGCATACGGTGTTGAATAAATAGCTGGAGGATATACCGAGTGACGTGTCCAGCGCCATGTTTGAACTGAATCGATGGATAAACAGGACCTGAAAAAAGTTGAATCATATTAAGGAGAGTTAGAATTAAGTTCTTAATACATACATTTTATTCAGGAAGTTTGGATTGGACTTTGGAGAGCGCTCAAAGTCGCTCATCCAAAACACAAAAAAATAAGAGGTCCTACCGAGATTTGAACTCGGGTTACTGGATTCAGAGTCCAATGTCCTCACCACTAGACCATAGGACCATTTGACCTTATGCTTTAACGGGCCAAAAGCTAACAGCTTCTAAATTTTTTTTTTTTTTGCATGTATTAAATTTACCAATCAAGCCTAATATAGTAAAATTTATAATCTCACGGTTTGTAAATTAAGTCTTTTTTTTTCTGAATCATAGGCGAATAGCTAATGTATTAAATTTATGATTTTTTAATCATAAATTAAGTATATTTGCATGTTTATCTATTGTTTTTTCTTCCTTTGAATCCCGCAGGCGTGTTTATATATTGTTTCCAGAACTATATAGAAAACAACAAATTAAGACACACCTCCAAATCTCTCTTGAAGAAATGGGTGCCAAGCGCCGCGCTAACCAAAGCTCCCCGCGGTGCAGCCATAACACCAGGAACAAAAAACGCAGCCACGGCGGCCGCAACAGCCGGTGAGTACAAAAGAAGCATGCCCACCTTTCCGGACAACATTATCGACCCACTTTTGTTTTCCTTTTTTTCGGCTGGTTTGGCTTGCGAGTTCCAGAATTTGGAATAGGTCATGTGTTTGCCCCGGACCTCGCTTATGCCGGCATTTGCCAGCGTGGCGAGACTGACGACCGATATGGCGTTTAGGAGAAGGGAGGGTGGTGGTGGGAACAGAATTGATTGGAAGATGTTCATGTTTGGATTGAGGATGAGATGACTCGAGATTTTTTTTGTTTATGCAAATTATGGGAAGAAGGAATGATTGGACGGACTCTCTCTATCTCTCTCTTTATGTGTGGTATGTGTTTGCTGTGGAGGATCTCTCTCCTCTCGCTTTCTCTGATGTGTGCTTGTAGTTGTGGTCCTGGAAGAATAAATGCAATGAACGGATAAGAGGGGAAGATGAACAGGCGGGAAGGCAAAATGGCAAATTAAGAATTTGTTTGCGTGTCAATTGGTTGAATCAGGCGAAAAATGAGTCAGTCAAAAATATAATGCACACCTGACACGTGTATTCTAAAAAAAGACACTTCTATATAAACACATCTAATCTTTTCTTTTCTTGAAAAAGGATAAACACAGCTTATTTGATTTTTTTTTGAAGGAAAATATACACATTTTATTTGATCGAACACAACGTCTATGTGTCAATATATGTTCATCATAATAATGCTGTTAATATTTCTCTTCCATTATTATTTGTTAATGTCAAGTATGCTAAACAAACTACGTTATAGGTAAATAAATTATGCCATAACATAGATGAAAATACTGAAAAGTCAATATTCGTTTTTACCATAACTTGTGTGTTTGTCACTACAACTTTCTTTGACACAGAAAAGCAACATTAAAATTAAAATTCTTTCAAAAAAAGAAGAGCTCACTTCTATCAGGTTCGGTCCTGGAGCCTAACAAGTCTTTAGGCCGAATAGAGAACTCCACCACATATTGGGCCGAGTACCAAAATCCAACAAAATAGCTAGGAATATATAGGTGCAGCTTATTTATGATTTAATCCTGCCATTTTAATTTAGATTTGACATTTTTTTCTTCAGTTTTTCTACATTAGAAGTGTTTCTGGTCTCCTCCACTTGTAAAAAGCATAGAGAGATTTTCACCAATTGCATGAGACCTCAAATATACCCATTTGAATTATTACAACTTGTCATTTATTAAAGTGATTTGCTTCTTGTTATTTGTTTTCTTTTACATACATATCATTTTTGTGATACAATAAGAGTAATATTGTTTTATGTTGCGCTTGGAGAATCAAAATGAGAGAATCGACTCTAGCCACAAAGGCGGTAAAACAAATTAATATAAATTTAGACTAATATGTCACCGGATAATATAATCATATAAATATCATTTTTTTTATTTTATATAAACTATTCAAGATAATGATGTTGCATTGTCCTATTATTAAGAAAAAAATAATATATACAAGAATGTCTTGCTTATTAAGAATACTTTATATTCCAGAGTTCTAACTTGGCAGAATAAAATTTAGACTTTATTTCCTCGCCAAAAAAACAATTATTTATCTTCTTTTAGACAGTCAAATAAGACAGAAAATCCATGTTGGTCTTTTCTTGACAAAATAGTTCTCTCTGGCATAAATAATTTGGCACTTATACTAATAATATATTAGATTTTATTTTTGTATTAATAATATATTTAGTTTTAATCAACACAAATTATTATAGATTCTAGAAATTATAATCAAATCAAAATCCAACCGAAGAACTACATATCAAACACATGCGGCAATTAATTCACGGTGAAATATCATTTTTCTTTTGAGTAATTTGAGGGATATCATAATGTTGATTTTTGGCATATGTAACTGAAATCAAAATAATTCTCCAGATTTATCGTCCTTTGTATTTTTTGTGATGACGAATTCAAAATTATCTTATCTACTGTGTCCCTCAGAAAACCATCTAAAATAGAATGTATTTATGTCTTATTGAACTGTTGTGGAGATTATTTGTTTTCAAATCCAAAGCCCAAAATCAGAATTCAGAATCCTTTTGAAAATTTCAGGATTTTATGAGGTTCAGAATGTTTAAGATTTTTGAGTATGTTATGTATTTGCAACTGAAAGAAAAAGAAAGAAAAGGTACGATTCAATTGTGTGGTTATTCCCTACTTTAATCTTAATAAATCAGAAACAACGACAGCTCTGTTGGTTTCTGCCAGAAACTACCAAAATGAAATAAAAGATGAAGACAAAATCAAATTTAAAAAGACAAAATGCATGTTGTCTATTTCTTTCTGTACCGCGTAGATTCTTGGCTGGAGATATAAACTTTGTTTATTCAAAAAGACGGTTGGTTGGTGGTTAATTTCTCAGTGAGAAATTTACTGGTTAGTTTCTTGCTTTTAACAAGTTGCGTAAAATTGACAAACTGTATATCAAAGGATGAAAATGACATTAATCCAACAACATATTTAATGAATTCTAATAATATTATTGTTTGATACACAAATTTAAGTTCCTTCAAAATGTAATGTAATATCCTTGAGACTGATATTAAGAATCAACTTAACAAGATTATTAATTAACTATATCTTTTAGTACTTTACAATATTTAAAATTCTACTTAACTATTACATATAAAATTCAAAACGCTTCAAACCGTTACATATTATTAAATCCATTGGGAAATAAATCACTCCAGCCGTCAAATTAAGCAAAACCTGGACAGGATTTCTATTCCAAATGCACTAGTTTTGACTCTTTGAGCAGTTAAATTGTCTGGCGCAGCGCTGGACGTGCGAGCCTTAAAACTGACTCGGCAGTTGAGTGGAATCATTTCGGAAGCAAACAAACCATCAACGCCCGCACTAACAAAGACAGACCAATATACTCCCACTTAAGTATTCTGCCAGATATACATCTCCCGAAAAAATTCTCGTTAGTTAGTCATAAGGCAAATATTAGTTTCTACTTAACAAATAAGTTCTTATACTTTATAAAATTCATAATGTTAAATAGTTTGATACTGTTGAAGAAGATAATGGAGGTTTACGATTATTATCCAAATGAAGAGTCGTTAGATAGGTTGTAATTACTCATTTTTTTTAGTTTGAAATTTTTTAACTCACTTTAATATCTAGTAATACGAAGTTCATGAAAATATAACACGACACTTTAGACTATAGACATTTCATATTTTCAGCATAATTATGGCAATAATAATATGTTACAATTCAAAAAAAAAAATATGTATACCTTTTATAAAAAAGTTATACGTTTTATTACTAAATTAAAAAATAAATAACACTTCATAAAAATAATAATATCATATGATAAATTTGTATTTTGATACAATACTAATGTCAATGTCATATGTAATAAATGAAATGTTAGCTTCACTATTCTATTATTAATTGGACTACCTAACATAACGTTTGTGGAGACGCCAATCATCTCCGTGTTACTTAATGCTCTTCCTTTCCTTCCCTTTCTTCTTCCTGCCCCACTCCTCCTCCCTCCTCCGTCAGCCAAACCAGGCGTGGTGTCAAACCAAATTAAATTAAATTAATCAAAGTTAAGATATGATCAATCTCCATCCAATTCATTCTCTCTTTCCCCTCTTTCTCTCTATTTCCTCTTCTTCTTCTCCTTGTTCTTCCAAATCGGCAATCATCAATACCAACACCAGATCCCAGCCCAGACCAGAGGGAACACCATAATTACTCCTGCAACAAATTCACTTCTCATGGGGGACGAAGGGCCCCATGAGAATGAGATAACTCCAACAACTCCGACTTGCTCATGCGCCTGTCACGATGACTCCGTTTGGCGCCGCGTGAAGCGCAAAATGGACCCAACAACCTTACTCTCCTTTGAGTCCTTCAAATCCACTGCCACTGCCTCCACCAGCACAGCCGGCGCCGGTGGCTTCGCCGGAGTTTCCCAACTGGAGCTCGACCAGCTGAGAGAGACCATCAAAGCCCAAGAAGAGAAAATCCAGGCCTTGTGTGACGAGCTAGACGAGGAGCGGAATGCCTCTGCCACTGCAGCCAATGAGACCATGGCCATGATCCTTCGGCTTCAAGGTGAAAAAGCCGCCGCTCAGATGGAGGCTCGGCAGTTCAAGCGGTTCGCCGACGAGCGAATCGCTCATGATGATGGTGAGTTGGAGGAACTCGAGGAGGAGATAAAGTCAAAGGACGACTCGATCACTTTACTCTCTCTCCAAATTGAGACGTACCGTGACAAGCTCAAGCGGCACGGAATCGAGCCGGATGGTGAGACAGAGTCAGAGTCAGAGTCAGACGACGATGGACGGGGAGTCGTTGAACAACCAGACTATAAAGACAACGTTTCGAGCGAGACGGTCTATAACAAGTACGCGATATATCAGAACGGCATGACGGACAATAGGGAAATTGACATGAACATGAAGCAGATATTCATGAGACTTGAAGCTCTTGAAATCGCGAAGGAAAATACGAGGAAAGACGTTATTGCTTTGCGGACCGAGAAGATGCAGCTCGTTTTGTTAAGGGATGTTGCAAGAAGGTTATGCGCACAGGTGGCGGCCGAGCGGAAAATGGTGAGTAAACCGAGTGGAGGCAAGTTCTCGGTTTTTGGGGTCTTTAAGGTAATTCCTCGCTTGTTGGGTTCTACTAATACCAAGTGATTTGATTGTTTGTTATTACTTATGGATGTATTTAATTATGTATAAACCCTTATAATTTGAATTTGGGAGGACCAAATTGGACCATTTGGATCGTTGTTTTATTTGTTTGAGTTGTTTGAAAACTGTATTTTGTAAATATTATGTAGTTATATGAGTCTGATTTTCCCTGTAAGTACAAAACAGATTGAGAATTCAATGGATTTGATGTACATTGTCTTTTGGTTTTTGGTTTTTTTGTGCACATGATTCAAGTTTTTAAGAGATTTTTTCAATAAAACATACAGAAAGAAACAATTCTCCTTTATCAAACTATAATTTATATTAGTTGACTTTTTTATTGGGAAGATTTAAGAAGATGAATTTCCTCTCTTCACAAGTGTATTTCAGTTATTTATAAAAACAAAGTCATTTTTTTCTTTTTTCTTTTTTTGCAGTGGGTATTCTCTGTTTTCTTCCAGAGAAGCAAGTCAAGGTAAAAAAAAATACATTTTGCCAATATTTTGCTGTAAAATATCTCAAAAAAATTATTTTGCTGTAAAAGCTATTAGCACAATTTCTGATGTTGCAATTTTCATATTTTCCAGGGGTCTTTTCGGCTTAAATAACAACACCATCGGGTTCCTTCTTCTTATGGGTATGTCGACTCGTTTCGGCCAGGCAAAAACCCTTCCAAGAGCTAAGAGGTAATGCGAAATGCTGATGTGGCACCATCTGATTTGCCAAACCCTTTTCTGCCACGTTCTACTGATATGTCAAGGTAATTAAGTCTGATCATCTCTTCTATGTTTTTTGTATTTTTTGTAATGTATGTTCGAGATTGAAACTTATTCTTCCATTAATCAGATGCTACCTTGGTATTAGTAAAAAGTAGTAGAAAAGGGTTGGTGACTTATAGCAAGGACAGAAAATCTTTTCTGTGGAGATGAAAAAAAGAAAAAAAAAGGTTTGAGTTTTGTCATCTGAAGAGTGGATATTCTTTTGTGTATGTATGTTTTTTTGGTGAATGAGAGTTTGATTTTTGTAAATTTCACATTTTTTTTATAATTTTTGGCTATTTCAAAGCTTGTAATTGTTTGATTTGGCTTTGGTAGCTTAATTCACACGATTTTTTTTTGTATTTTTAAATCCGTATAGAGTTACAGATATATGTAGTGACATAATAAATATGATTTTCTTGTTGCTAGCTGTTTTGTGCTACATTTTCTCTCTTATATTTAGTTATAAAATATAAATTCTTGGTTGACACGTCTTTTCAATTAGAATGTGCCTGAAATTTTCTATTGAATATTTCTTTTCTATTTCTATTACATCTTATTCCTTATTTTTTTTCACCATAACTCTTTATACTTTTTTCCATCAATGCCAACCAAGCGTACGTGTAACAGCTAATCGGTTTATTATAAATCTCAAAAGAAAAGATTATCTAAAAAGTCAATCCAACTCCAAGCCATCATTTCATAATTAAAACTTTAATTTCCAAACAAATGTACACCTATTTTCAAGTGCAAACACCTTATCATACAAACAAGTATCCCAAAACAAACATGACAAATAAATAACCCAATCTAAGAAAAGCATGACTCAATTGCGTGGGCTCCGGCCACTAATTTCCTCCACAAACTCCTTCAGAATCCTCATCAGCTCAGCAGATGCCTCAGACCATGGATCGATCGTGAAGAATCCATGTTGTTGCCCTTTGAACTCCACTATTTCTACAGGCTTCCCCAACTCCTTTAATCTTCTCGCATATTCCACCGCCCGATCCCTTAACAGATCATGCTCACCAACCACCGCTAATGTTTTCTCAAACTCAATAAGATCCAATGCAGGGCTGTCCGGCCCAAACGGATTCACCAACGGATGGTCGAACGTTGCGCCATGTGGCAGAGAGAGCCGCCAATACCTAACCATGCAAACAAATCGATTGATTATTTTGTAATAAATAGCTTATTTCCTTCAATTTGGCATAGACAATTGACAAATAATATTATTATTTCAGTCGTTTTACCGGTCATTCAGCTCCAAGTTTAGGAATGCTTCTTTGGGACACTCCTCCTCTGACTTTGTCCTTTCAATTCCACCGAAGAATGGCATGAGTTGCACGTACCCTTTGATTTGAACTGGTTCAAGCTCAGCTCGACCAAATGATGATCCGAACCTGATAGCTAATTGATGAGCGATAGTTCCACCAGCCGAGTCGCCCGAAATTACAACATTTGTGAAGTCAGACAATTCAGAAAGCCATGGATCAGAATCACGACAAACAACTTGTGATTTAAGCCAGAGCAGGCTCGTGATACTATCTTCTATGCCAGCTGGCAGACGATGCTCAGGTGCGAGGCGGTAATCAGGAGCAATCACTATTGCAGGTAACTCGGAGGCGAGACGGAGGCAATAGTTTTGGCAGTTGGGCCATGTGCGTGAACCGATGCAAAATCCCCCGCCATGAAAGTAGAAAAAGATAGGGAGTTTGGAAGCCAAACCGCGTGGTTTGTAGACACGGAGAGAAAGATCGTTTTTTGGATCGAACAACATGTCTTTCCATTCGACCGAGCCGTCCTCTCGGACAGGGACCGGAAAACTGGGGTTTACAGAACGGACGATCGTGCCATCACTGTAGACAGAAAGGACCCCACGACAGTCGTCGACTATGTGTGGAGTCGGAGGTGAAAAAGATGGGTTGAAAGAGGTCATGGTTTACGGTGAGAAAGATTTGGGGGTGGAGAAATGAGGAATGAATATGATGATGCTCTTCATCAATATGTAGAGACAATATGGCTGATGAAAGATTTTGGTGCTAAGTTGCTTTTGAAGATGAATTAGATTTTGTTTGCAAGAGAGTAATAGAGGATGGAGCCAAAACATTGGTTTCATCTGGCAATTATTTATTTTTTCAAAAGACCTCTATATTTTTCTATTCATAAAAGAAATAGTAGATTTTGAAATATTAAAAAAAAAATCCTATTCTAAGTTTCCAGATGTAGTGTCGAATGACAATGTAGCTGAGGAAGGATTTTGGTGGTAGTGGTTTTGAAAATGAAATCTGTTTTGTTTGCAAGAGTAATAGAGGAGCCAGATATATATTGGGCCTGTCATTTATACTAGGAAAGTAAGAATTGTTGTTAGCTTACAAACAGCGCCACAACAACTTCCTCCACTCCAATAGGACCCTAGGTTGCGTAAAGCCAAGGTGATAATGACAGGTACTATTTTGTTATTAAAAAACTATTAAATCCTTTTTTTTTCAAATAGAAAAGACTATTAAATCTTGCAAGGTAATAACAACTTTTAGCTTGTAAATATCATTCGTTACTACAACTAACAAATTATTTCATCTCGTAAGCTATCTCATCTTACAATCTAATTCGGAGCCTTAAGTTAGGAGATTACCCAATATAAAGTTTCTTATTTTTTATTTCAATGTAGTGGTTCAAGTCTAACATTACAAGTTTAAATCTTGATGAGAAAGTACATATATTTAGCCTCAAATGGACACATAAGAAAAGTTTCACTCTAAACACAAACATGAGGCGGTATTAACTTTCCTGGATTCATGATGTCATTTGGATCCAAGACATTCTTAATTCTTTTCATGGTTCTCAGTGCTCCAATTCCCAACTCTTCTTCCAAATACTGATGTGAAATATCATGAAACAATGTCAGTTAAATGAGAAAAAACTCAAAAGTTTCAATTAAACGATGCGTAACATGATAAACATGAAAAATATGCAAAGAGAAAAGTCCAATTGTGCCCCCTCAACTATTAAATTGGCTCATTTTTTGTCCCTCAACTTTTTTATGGTGCAATTTTAGTCTCTCAACTATTTAATAGGTGGGTTTTTGGTCCTTTCATCCGTTAAGTGCTTAAGTGTCCGTTAAATATGACACGTAAGTAATGAATTGGCATATATTCTTAACACATACACAATAACGTGTTAACTTTTATTTAACAAATAAACATGCATAAAAAATATACATTTTTTAATAAAAATAATGTTTTATGAAAAGAGGGGAATTAATGAATTTTTTATTTTTTCAAACATTTGTCACGTTACTAATGCCACGTCATTGTTTACGTGTCAAATTTAACGGACACATAAGCACTTAACAGATGGAAGGAACAAAAATGCACTTATTGAATAATTGAGGGGCTAAAATTGGATCAATAGAAAGTTGAGGAACCAAAAATGAGCTAGTTCAATAGTTGAGGGGGCAAAAATGGACTTTTCTCATATGCAAATTAGTTGGAAGAATGTACCTTCATTTTCCCGGTACCAACGCCATGCTCTCCCGTGCAGGTACCTATCATTCATGGAGATATTTATTTATAAACAATTTATCCAAAAATCCACAGTAAAACAACATAACAAACATTTTTATGAAGCATATAATGAATGAATTGACAAAAGTGTACCTTCCATTGACAAGGCGGTGTGAACCATGATATGGTTGAGTCTCTCAGCTTCTTTTCTTTGTTCTTCATTGCTTGGGTCGAATAGTATGATTGTGTGGAAATTTCCGTCACCAGCATGAGCAATAACCATGCTTCAAAAAATAAAAATATGCAAAATTAATCAAGAAGTTACTAGTAAAATTTTGAGAGATTAGAAAAGATAAAAAATAGTAAATAAAAAAAAAGTGCTAGTCTTCATTCTACAAACCTTAGTTGATCCCAAATAAACGGGAAAACAAAATGCCGCATTTCAATTAAATAAAGAAAAAAAATGAAAGAATTGTTTACTGAAAAAATAAATAGATTTCTTTTCGAGTGTGCATATTAGAAAGTGCCATATGAGCTAGAAATTTAGGGGAAATAGAATTACCACAACAAGGGTGAAGCGTCAAGTTGTTGCTTTGACAGTGATATACACTCTGCTAGCCTTGATAAAGGAACACATACATCCTAAAATAATCGTTATATTATTTTATCACCCAGTAAATTTTACGCATAAATGTACATAATCTAAAAATAAAATAAAATAAGTAAACAAACCGTTATCATAGCTTCATAGCCAGGTGCCATAGCAAAACCAGCCCAAAGTGCTTCCTTTCTTATCTGTTACAAACAATTTGGAATATAACTAAATTAATAACGAATTGCAACTCTACTTAATGATGTGCATGGTAAAATAGGAAATACAAGTTACAGACAAAATAATGAAGATTACTTTTGATAATAATCATTTACTAACCTCCCATAGCTCCTTTTTTGCTTCAGGTTCTTCAACAAAGACAAAATCTGTACCTTTGTGTTCACTCGCGATTTTCTGAACAATTAGGGTTTGCTCTCTTGCATATGACTCTGACAAATTAAAAATCATAAATTGTAAAAAAGTTTCATTCTGACAGAAAATTAGAAACAAAAAAACTAACAATCATACTACCAAATCGATGCATTTTAACAAGACAACTGGTAATAAATAAGTGACCAAATAAGGAATCAAAGAATAAAGCACAAACTTCAAATTACTTTAAACTAAAAATGAAATCAAGTTGCAGAAATATTATAATATATATTACCTGTACCGATGAATTCAAACATTAATGTTGGCACTTCAGGTAAGTTTTTACCGTTGGCCAAATTAATCGCTCTCACTTGAACTTCATCCAACAGTTCTACTCTTGACACCTGTACTGAATAAATACATCATCAAATCAATATATTAAACTAAAAATAATTTAATTCACCATTTGATAAACACACTGACCTGTATGCCAGAATGCATTGTCGCGATAGCCACATCAGCAGCGTCCTTTATTGTCGGAAAATTACACATCGCTACCTGGAATATTATTATTTTTATTCGCTGATTATTTATTAATTTATCAACTATGATAAAATTGAGAAAATAAAAAGAAGTAAAAATACCACTGAATGAGAAGGAAGTTTTTGAAGGCGTAAAGTAACTTCGGTAATAACTCCTAAGGTGCCTTCACTTCCAATAATCAACCGTGTCAAGTCATATCTGACAAAACAATTAAAAATTTATGTCCAAAGTCTAAATTATGTAACATGTTACTAATTGCAAAACGTGTTATCTATTGATCTAACTATGGTATCAAATTTATTAAGTTAAACGGCAAGGGCAAAATAAGTTGTCGATATAAATGAAGATTATAATAATGACTCGCACAGAATATGCAAAATACAATATAGCACAGAATTTTAATGAATTACGGCAAGTAAAGTTTATAATAATTTAAGTTTGATATTTAGTAAGAAAAGAAATAATATACCCAGCAGCGCTCTTTCTAGCGCGAGAAGCGGTTTTAACAAGTTCGCCATTCGCTAAAACAACCTGAAATTTAAATGTCAGTTTTCTTTAATACATTTCTTTATGTTAAAAATACAAGATTTAGAAAGAGAGGAACCTGGAGGTTGATGACATTATCTCGCATGGTTCCATACCTAAAAACTAAAAAAATGGATCAAACGGAATGAATACTATTTGCAAATTACTAAAAATACATAAATTCAAAAACACTGCCGCATTATCTCGCCCTAACCATCACCTGATTTTAGGAAATCAAAAGAGAGAAAAAAAAAAGAACAAGAAAACTACCTGACAGCTAAGGAACCAGAGCATCGTGTGGCACACATCCCTCCAATAGTAGCACCAGGTCCTATTGGGCAAAAAAAGTGAAAAAAAAAACAAACATAATTTTAGTAAAATAATCATTTAAATTTTAAACAACTATACAACCTCAAAATAAAAAAAATTCAATCAGAAGAAAGAGAATTGCTCAATCAATTTACTTGCCTGGATCGAGTGGAAAAAAGATACCATACGGTTTCAAATACTCGTTCAGCTCCATCCATCCAATCCCCGGTTCCACAACCACATCCATGTCTTCAATATTCAACGACTTGACTTTCTGTCACATTAATGTCAATATAAATAACTGTATTAATTAATCAAGAGATGTTATAATATAAATAAGATTTGTGGGTTCTTACTTACGTTCATTAAAGTCAAGTCGATGCATACGCCTCCATGAGGAGCTAACGTGTGGCCTTCAATCGATGTTGCTCCGCCGTAAGGTACAATTGGAATCTGGTTAAAATAAAAAAATAAGAAAAATTAAGAGAAAATTTTGAAGGATTGAAGTGTGATTTTCTTACAAATATTTTTTTATTTATAATAGATGTACCTTGTACTTGTTACATAATAGAACTACTTTCTGCACATCGTCCTGCGACCTGCATTGCATTGAATACGGTACATAAACTCAGAGAAACATGAATTAGGACAGCATGAAAATTAGACTGAACAAATGGTTCCTCTAAATTTGTGGTGAATTAGATTGATGGTACCTTGGATAGACAATGACATCAGGAATGTTCACAGCTTTATGGAAGCTGTTCTGTGGCTTTCCGTGGAAGTATCTCTCTTCATAATCCACTGTTATGTTATCCTGCTCAAAAACACAAACAAATGGAACTGAGTAAGTGAATGAGCGTGTGTGTGTGTGTGTGTCTGAGAGAGAGAGATAGAGAGAACTAGAGAGAGATCACCTGAAGAAACGATTTAAGTTCTTCAATGAACTCGTCAGGTAGCTCTTTGTGCGAGCCTTTCACCACGGGCTCTGAGCTGTCCTTTCCTCCAATTCTACCCAAAATACAAAACAAAACGAAATCACGTCAGTCCAGACCAGACTTAAAACAACAAGTTCACTCCACAGAGCGAGTAGAATCATACCGGTGATCCAGGCCGGGGTCGCAAAAGGCAGGATCCCGACGGAGATGTAGAGAAATCCCGAGCGAGGAGGCGGCCGCGGCGAAAGGGAGGAGGAAGTAAAGAGGAGAGGAAGAGGCGTCGGATTGCGATCCGTTACTGGATTGAGAGTAGATTGAGAGGAGGGAGGAGGGGCGGAGTTGAGATGGCCGGTGGAAGAGGCGGGAACGGGAAGAGGAAGCTAGGCGGGAGGCGAGAGTGGAGATGAAGCCCATGGCGAAGAGTGAGCGAGAGAGTTTGGTTCAGCGATGACAAAGTGTGAAGTGTTTTATTTCGGACAGTTTCTAGTTTCCGGGTCCGCTTTGTATAGGGAAGGAAAGAGAAAAAGGACGGATCAGAAGATATGAGACGAGATAACGGGAATAGTATTTTGGAGGGACATTTGCAGATAAGCCCATGCATTATGTCTAAATTACAAAACAAGAACAATTGCAAAATTTAGTCTTGATTGCCATTTCTTACAAATTCAAAAAGAAAACATACACTACGTAAAAATATGCAAAATCTTATTTGCTGAATAGAACGTAAAGAGCATTTTAAGAAAAGGAGAATTTCTATATTACATTTGTTAGCACGAAAAAGATTAAAAAAACTGTACATGCGTACTTCGCCGCCTTCCGAACTCATCATAGGAACTTAACCAAAATCTCAAATTTATGCTCGATTCAGTTGCTAATAATCAAACCATTTATGAAGTCAATTTTGGGGAACTATGACATCTTTCAAACTGGCGACCAAGCGGAACTCAGTAAGTGACCGAGTAAATTTGTAACCTGAAATATATATGTAACACTGCAGTAAATAACATAACAAGGCACTGAAATTACGAGCTATTTTGATAATTTTATACACTGGTATTTTATTGCATAATAAAACGATTCCAAATTTTGAAAGCTGGATGTTAGAATCTTTCAGAGAACCATTACACCAGACAAGAAGAAAACAAAAACCAAGGATTAAAATCACATGATTTGGTACTGTATTGTAATGTCCATTACTAAGGCTTGATTGGGGGCAACAATTGTAACTTGTAAGACTTGAGAGTAAATTGAGGCAAAAATTGGTTAAATTAAATTGAGACTTAGTTGCAGAACTGAGGTTTACTTGAGGCATGCAGAAATTAAAGGGTTAATTAATTCTTAAATTAGCTCAAAACAATTGACACGCTTCTCTCAAAACATAAATTATCACAGCAATTCTAACCTTTCGTTCAGAATCTTGCAACTGATCGGCCATCGCATCATCAATCGTAATCTCCTCATTAATATTAATCTCGTTCGGATCTCGATGCACGACTTTATTACTCGCTTCTTTCTCAATATTCAAAATCTCTTCATAAGCCTTGTACAAAACATCCTTCGCATTCCTATAAATTCCCGACGAGCGGGCCCCACTTTCCGCAATTCTAACCGCATCGCTACACAAATCATTGTACCTCAAATTAACACTCTCATGAAAGAAATTACCGATATCTTGTTGGAAATCGGTTTTTGCGTTTTTGGACCATCTTTTCAGGAAATATTCGTCCGGTAAAATCCGTGGGTCTACTATTAAAAGTACGGCGAATATATGCCGGCATAAAATCCCGCAAAAGCTGAAATTACCGCAACTGCAATCTACCGTTTTTTGAGTTACGTTGTAACTCACGAAAAACGTATCTATGCAATCTTCGTCCAAATTTACGGCGAATTTACTAACATTTCCATCTTTTATTTTATTTACGATGTAGCCTAAAGACTGGACGAATTCCTCTTGAAATCCGCGAAAGACCGCCTTTGTGTAAACCCTAGCCGCTTGTTTTTCTATCGGCGACGCGGTTTTCAAAGCGGGTAAAGACCGTAATGAATCCAAATCTGAATTTGCTTCCTCTTCGTGCCAGCTCATCATTGCCAGGTCGAACTGCGTTAAGAAAACTTTGACCGAAGTTTTGGAGTTAAAATGTTTCTTATAAAAATCGTTAACCGTCTCCATTTTCTGAGTCGGAGACATCTCGCCGAAAAACGAATCTTTTAAATACAACGGGACCCATTTCTCACGAATGTTGAACAAAAGTTGGAGCCACGTATTTTTTCTCAACTCGTACCGATCCACAATAGACAGCCAATTCCCTTCAAACGAGTCAACGGTCTTAGACTCAATAACACAACTTTCTAATTCAGCCCTCAGTGTTGGATGTGTATTATATAAATGGGCCAATTTTTGTTTTGTCCTGCTTAAAATAAGCCACTTACAAACCCGATGCCTTGTATTTGGAAAAACCTTCGAAACGGCCGATACAACTGCTCGGTTTTGATCGGTCACAAAAGAAATCGGAGCTCGATTTCCCATTGCAGCCAACCAAGTCTCAAACAACCAAATAAGTGAAAACTCGGTTTCTTCTGCCAGCAAAGCACAACCGAAAATTACCGGCCGTAAATGATGATTTATGCCCGAAAAAACAACGAACGGACTCATGTACTTGTTCTTTTTATACGTAGTATCAAACGTAACCACATCGCCGAAATGTTTATACGATTCTCTCGACCTAGCGTCGGCCCAAAATACATTCGTCATGCAACTATTTCTGTCCGTTTGTATCGCGTGGAAAAAACTCGGATTCTCACACTGCTTCTTCAGAAAGAAGTCCATGAGATACTGACCTTCGTTAAACAAGTTTCGGTGCGGAAAGGTTGTGGAATCAGGCGAGGAAAAGGATGAGAAATTAGGTTTGGTGTCTGATGAGTCGAGAAAGTTGGAGCGGGAACGAAGATAGCCGGATCGGCTGCAGAGGCCGAGCCGGTGCGTGTGGGCCGTCTCGAGCTTTGAGATGACCCAACGGGTCGGGGAATCGCGGATTACCTCCATCATCGCCTTGCAGCCCTCGCGCATTGAAATACGTTCACGTCTCTTTGATCCTTCTGTTGAATAAAGGAGAGATGATGGAATGTTAGTTTGTGAGATGATTTTGAAACTTAGGATCGAATAATGTATAGGTTTCATATAATGAAACTGAAACTCATAATCAGAATCAGAATCAAAGTTGGTTACTGAGACGGTACAAGAAGCGACCCAG
Organism: Juncus effusus; assembly: GCA_027726005.1. NCBI lineage: Eukaryota > Viridiplantae > Streptophyta > Magnoliopsida > Poales > Juncaceae > Juncus > Juncus effusus. The sequence continues at coordinate 1,156,952 of CM050909.1, forward strand.
TCGGAGAAAAACCCAAGAAATCGGACTTCTATTAAATTGCGATTTATTGAACAAAATTCAAGGAAAAAAAATTTCTAACCAGTTGATCACAATTCTATCATCATTATATATTCTCTTTTATGTGGTACTTAACCGAAGCTAATTGAGTTTCAGAGCAAAATAACTACTAAAACATCAAAATAATGAGATCATATAATTGCATAACCATCACAAAATTTGTACATAATCAGCATATAATCAGCTCTAAACTTATCCAAAGAACCATACACACACATCCAAAAACAAATCAACGAATAAAACGTACCTTCCCCATTATTCATCTTCTTCCTATAAACCCCTTCTTTGGAGCAAACGAACCGCTTCATGATAACCACCTCTTCGGCCCCTTTGGACCGTCTCGACCGGCCAACCCTAAACGGAAACCCTAACCGTCTCGCGTACTCATTGTAAAACCCTTTCGCCGCTTCATCCGACTCGAACGCCATGCCCAAAACTGGCTCCTCTAATGGTTCCATCTCGTTTGTTACATTTTGTAGTGTGGTTGTGAGATTTGGTTCGTTGTGAGGAGAGAGAATGGTGCGGGCGTTTGTGTCGAGGGACATGAGGCACTGGACGTAGTCTTCGTCCATTAGTTCGTCGGTGTCGTTCGTGTTAGTCTCCATTTGCTTGAAGAAGGAATAAGAAGATCAAAAAATTGAGGTAAAAGAATAAAGAATGATATACTGGTAAAGTTAAATTGTGGGTATTAAATTGACAGTGCCAGATGAATGAAGTCTTTGTGATGTGAAGAATAGGTGAAGTTTGAATGTAACAGAGCCTGAATGTAATTATAAAAACTTTGTTGAGTTAAAAAAGGAGATTGAAGCTGGCTTTTGAAACAAAATAATAAAAACTGGTATTGTTCAGCTATAATTACAGAAATTTATTGTTTTTAAATTGCCACTGCACAATTAAATATTTATAGTGTCAAGAATAGTTGAATTTTGAATGTAACAGAATCTAACTAAAATTGTAAAAAGTTCCACATGGATAAGAACAAAAAAAATGTCAGACATTATTAGTGCAGCAGCACCAGAAACCTAACAATAATAAAAATTATATAATTTTTTTTTTGGATGAGGGATGCCAGAGCCCTCTCCAAATTTTCTAAAAAAAATGGGCACTCAAAAAACTATCCAAAGGCTAGACGATTGATCTGAAATATAACCCTCAAAAGGGTAAATAAAAACTCTGAAATTCAGAAGATTTGCACGGTCTGTTCAATTTCGCACGAAATGGAAGTGTGGAGTTAATTAGAAATCGAAAATCAAGAAACTGGGGTGTTTCTTCATCAGTCCAGTCAAACTCAGAACAAGAAGCGAGGCAAAGAAACTAAGAACAAAATGGCATGTTTAGTTTACAAGGGAGGTGAGATCATAGAAGTATAAAAGTTACCGATTTGAGCTCTGACTGAATCAGTTGACCGCGGTGAGTATAAAACCCTATTTCTCCGGGGAGGAAAGAGGAACGAGAGAAATGGAAAGGAATCGAGCTGAGCGGTCAGGATCACTGGCGGTGAGAGGAAGGGGAGTGAGCGGCGCTTGGAGTAACCGGGAGGTGATCGGACGGGGAAGTCGTGTGGTGATTCTCTCTTGGTTTGTGATTTTTATGTCAGGGTCCTTAGAATTGTAATTATTGCTTATTGGCATGTTTCGTATATACTATATACCCATACATTTAGGGGCCGTTTGGGAGCTAGAATATTGGACCAGAATTAGATATTAAAATTATAATTCCTCCAAATTTTTTGTTTGGTAGACAACTAGAAAAATAATAATATAATTCTTGGAATTTCATCTCTATATAATTTCACCCAAATATAATTTTCTCTAAAAGTTGGAATGCCAAAGTGCGGCAAAATATTATATTATATTATATTATATTATATTATATTATATTATATTATTATGTTATGTTATATTATATTATATTATATTATTTTATATTGTATTATATTGTATTATATTATATTATATTATATTATATTATATTATATTATGTTATGTTATGTTATGTTATGTTATGTTATGTTGTATTGTATTGTATTATATTGTATTATATTATATTATATTATATTATATTATATTATATTGTATTGTATTATATTATATTATATTATATTATATTATATTATATTATATTATATTATATTATTTTATATTATATTATATTATATTATATTATATTATATTATTTTATTTTATATTATATTATATTATATTATATTATATTATATTATATTATATTATATTATATTATATTATATTATATTATATTATATTATATTATATTATATTATATTATATTATATTATATCATATTATTTTATATTATATTATATATTATTTATGTTATATGTTTTATTTTATATTATTTTATATTGCTTTATATTATAATCATAACATAATTCCAGATTTTTACAAACAACCAAACAAGGAATTATGTTTTTCAGAATTTTATACTTCTAACATCCAAACAAACTTTAGAATTAATTAATTCAGAATTTTATACTTCTCCGTCTTAAAATTTAATTCCACTCCCTAATTCCATTTGCCAAACGGGCCCTTAGTGAAAATATCACCTACTTATATTGCAAAGTATAACGAATACAATAGTTTTAAATATTGCAAAAAAAAAAAAATACTCCATTAAACAACATCAATTAGAATTTATAGAAAAAGGTTATGGCCCATGTATACTTATTTTTTTAACCCATGTATACTAATTTACTATACTCATATACACTGACGAAGCTTGCCTAAATTTATTAGGGGGGGTCGGGGGGAATATTCTTTTTATTGATTAACACTGTCCAGAATTTTGGGGAGGACCAAATACAAGAAATACATATATTTCAAAAAAAATTTCACTAAAGCGCTACTAATATATACTGTTTTCTCAAAATCTTGGGAGGTCATGGCCCCCTCAGGTCTCTATGAAATTCAGTCACTGCTCATATTTGTTGAGAAGTATGCAATCATCGTGTGTCATTACGGTCAAAGGGCAACTTTTCATTAGTTCCTAGCTCATATTTTTATAAATGTGTTATATATATTGTTTGGTATTTTTATATATTACTTTTATGTTTTATGCATTATTTTGATGTATATTATTTATGTATTTTATATATTATTTTTATTTATATATATTGTTTCAAAAATATATTTACATACTGTCAAAGCTCCTCTGGTAGGACTGTAGAAGTGGTTAGACAGTCAAATCCACTAACTCAAAGATTGTGGGTTCAAAACTTGATAAATGCGAATTTTTTTGAAAATTGACGCGGGACTTATGAACCCTCTCTATAAATAAAAATGTATTTACATGTTTTTTTGTTTATATAATTTTTTCTAATTCTATATTTTTATATATACAGTGTTCTATTTGTTATATACAGTATTTTACTTATATCGAGTTTTTAAAAAATATATACTATTTTGTTTTATTACTATCTATTTTGTTACATAATTTTATATGGAAAATTTTTCAAAAACCCCCTAACTTTTTTGGAATTTATCAGAAACCCCCTATCTTTTCAAATTCTTCAAAACCCCCCTATAAAGTGGCTTGAATTATTTTTTTACCCCCTATGGGGTTAATTCTAACATTTCCATCCAATATAATTTTTACAAGACCAAAATGCCCTTCATATATTTATTTTTATATTTTATTTTATTCAATTAAAAATGAAAAATATATTTTTTTACATCAAATATAAATAATTGAGAACTAATATACAAAATCATAATAAATATTTTACGTAAAATAAAATTAGAATTTAAATATGGAATAATAAAATATTTTTTTGTATTATAATATCATAAAAGAAAAAGTAATATATCATAAGATAATACCATAAAATATCATCACCAAATATCGTCAAAATAATTTAGTCAAAACTAATAATAAAATATTTTTTTTTGTAATATAATATAATAAAATAAAAAAGAATACATCATAAAATCTTATCGTAAAATATCAACAAAAATAATATCGTGGAATATTATAATCAATTTATTTATTATTTTTATTGAATAAAATAAAATATGAAAAATAAATAATCGAGGGGCATTTTGGTCTATTAAAAAATTAAGTGGATGAAAAAGTTAGATTTAACTGTATAGGGGGCTAAAAAATAATTCAAATCACTTTATAGGGGGTTTTTGAAGAAAATTGAAAAGTGAGGTGGTTTTTGATAAATTCCAGAATAGTTAGGGGGGTTTTGAAGAATTTCCCATTTTATATTATTTCTATACTAACATGTGTATATTATATTCTATTATGGGTTTGTTTATACACTGTTGACTTATGAGCTTATGGCATGGGCCCGCTGGCGACGGGGAGGCGCGGTAACGTAGTTTGTGGTCTTTACTATTTACTGTTGAGATGGGAAACACAACACAACTCAAGTCAACAAAAACAAATTCCTTCCCAAAACTTACATGTCTCTGTCTCTGAGACCTTCCACGCGGCTAAGTCTCCTTTGCCGCCTACTAACCTTCCCATCGGATTTATAAATTGAACGGAAAAAGTAACTGCAAGAGAACAATTTGAGATCGATTCGCAGATTGAAAGGCGAAAAGAGGATTCGTTTTGCAAGATCGGCAGGTGATTTCGGCGAAATTGAGCGAGATGTTTAACGGAATGATGGATCCGGAGCTCCTTAAGTTGGCGCAGGAGCAGATGAGCCGGATCCGGCCGGAGGAGTTCGCCAAGATCCAGCAACAGGTCGGTTTTCTTTGTTGGTCTCCATTGTTCGATATTTATTTCGACCAGAGTCAATTTAGGGGCGGATCGATCAGAATTGCTTTAGGATTGCTAAACATCTTGCAAGATTTGAATTATGAATCCAATTGATACAAAACGGAACAAATCACGTCATTTGATTTCTTACGATATTATCTAACACAACAATTATGCAATCAATTCCGCATTTCATTCAAATCAAATTCATCCTACAACCAGCACTGAATTCAATTTTCATCTTTATCTCACACAGATGATGTCAAATCCGGATTTGGTGAAAATGGCGACAGAGAGCATGAAGAACATGGGCAAAGAGGATTTCAAGCGGGCCGCCGAGCAGATGAAACATGCTCGGCCAGAAGATATGGCCGAAATGAGCGAACGTGTGGCCAATGCTAAGCCAGAAGAAATTGCCGCCATGAAAGCTCATGCTGACGCTCAAATTAATTATGAACTGTCTGGTGCCAAGATGCTGAAACAACAGGTAAATTTTCCTTAATTTATGTTGTAATTTGGTCAAATAATTATTTTTCTTTTGATGCTTTAGAAAATTCTTGAAATATTTGGTGTGTATTGAATTGTTCAATTTCTTTTTTAGGGAAATGAGCTGCATAGCCGTGGGCAATACAGTGAAGCGGCCGAGAAATACAAACGCGTATGTTTAATTTAAACTATTGTACTGAATAATTTGTGTCAAATATTTTCTTGTTCTTGTTTTCTTTTAATTTTTAATAATATCTTAATCTATTTAATTAATCAGGCGAAGGATAACTTAAAAGATGTCCCCACATCAGCTGGAAGGGCTCTTCAAATGCAGTGTGCTCTTAATTTAATGTCTTGTTATTTGAGAATCGGTCGGTATAATGAATGCATTAACGAGGGAACTGAGGTATTCTCACACTTTATTTTCTTAATATTAATAATTTTCTTATTTTATGCCCTTGTTTTTATGATTAAAGCATTTAGGAAGGTTATTTTCTACCTGTGAGTTCCTTAATTTTATGTTTTTGCGTTGAACTCGTCCTTGAAAAACTAGCATGTAAATGAAAATCCATTTGAAAGATTAATTGAAGGGAAAATAAGATAAGCTAGAAGGACAAATAACAAGAATTACTTGGCTTTATTCAAACAATTATAAACCTGTATCATGTATTGTTTAATTTTGAGGTTTTCATATGATCATTTTCCCCAAAATAGTAACTGAAGTTCATCCTAATAACATATGTAATTTCTTTACAATATTTATGACGATTTTTATTTATTTATTACTTGACCTATAAATAAGAAACTTAACCATTTTCAGGTCTTGTCATATGATTCGAGTAATGTCAAAGCACTTTATCGGAGAGGCCAAGCATATAGAGAATTAGCAAACTTTGAGGTATATATATACAATAATTACTTTTATATTTTACAATTTAAAACTCTACATACTTTTTTTTTAGAATTACTAATTAAAAAAATATGTAATATTGCCTTGCTTTCAGGCTTCTCGTGCGGACTTGGAGAAAGCAAATGAAAATTCCCCAGATGATGAAACTATTGCAAATGTCTTAAGGTTATAAACATTACTTGAAATTATCTTCCTTTCTTTTCTGTTTTAACTGTATTGACAGAAATTTGGTTGGCAGAATTCCTGTGCAATGTTAACATTTTTTTATTTCAATTGATGCAGAGATGTGAAAGATAAGTGTGTTGTTAAAAAACGGACCGTATCTAAAGGTAAATACAAAAGCTTTTATTTTACGCACTTGCAGTTTTCTGCTTTTTTACACCTGAATTAATAATTTTTCTACATTTTTACGCCTAATTCAAAAAACTGCAATCATTGAGTTTTGACCACAATTAATTAACTTTGGGGGAAATATTCTTCATAGGTGTTATAATCGAAGAAATATCCGATGACGAAAAAGAAGAGGAAAAACCAGAGTCATCCAGTGTCAGGCAATGGAGATCTCCAGTTGAAAATTCTGGTAGCCTTCCAGTTGAAAACAATAAAGCACGTTCTACAGAAAGCACAAAGTCAGCTGACCTACCTTTAGAGAGTGAAAGATTGAAAAGTCTTGGCGACGATCCTGCTACTATCAGGCAAGCATTAAATACCTAAAAATAAAAAATACTTAGATTTCTTTACTCTTTTGGCGTATACTGGTACCTATTTGTACGGATTAAAATTTTATTTGATAGTGGTTATGTATGGTTTGCCCCAGTTTGTTTTGTTGTTTTTTGTCTTTTCTGTTGTTTGAACATCACAATATGGCAAATTGAGAAAAAATGTGCTTGAAAATTTCGCTACTAAACACTAATCCCTTGTGTTAAAAAAAATAACCATTGATATTTATGCTGAATTTCTGTACTAATGCAAATTTATGAAACAACCCTCAGAATGTTCCAAAATTACATATCGAGCACCGATCCAGAAACCCTCTCAAGACTGAGTAACCAACAGGGTATGTCACCAGACATGGTAAAAACCGCGTCAGAAATGATCAAGACCATGAAACCTGACGAGCTCCAAAAGATGTTCCAGCTCGCCTCCTCCCTAAACCCTACTAAAACCCCCGTTCCAACCGAAACGGGTCAGATGGGTCCTGACATGATCAAAATGGCGAGTGAAATGGGTCAGATAAGTCCTGATATGATCAAAATGGCGAGTGAAACGATTGGGAAGATGAAGCCTGATGATTTACAGAGGATGATGGGATCCATAAACCCTAAAACCTCTGTTCCGCCTGAAATGGGTCAACTAAATCCTGATATGATCAAAATGGCGAGTGAGACTATTGGTAAGATGAAGCCTGATGATTTACAGAGGATGATGAGCATGGCTTCTTCTTCTTTTGGAGGGAATTTAAATAGTGGAGTTTCTTCAAGTGGGGCCCAACCGTCAGTGTCAGTTCCTTCTTCAAGTGGATCTGCTGAGTCAGCGGTTAGGAGTAATTTGGCTTCTACAGATGATTTGCAGGCCGCACGGAATTCGATGAATGATCCAGCTATGCGACAGGTTTGCGAGAAATTATTTGAAGAAATTTATTTTTGTTACTGTTTATTGTTAGAAGGGAGGATTAACAAATTTGGTTTTTGATGTGATGAAATGGACAGATGATGACAGATATGATGAAGAGTATGGATCCAGAAACGATGGCAAATATGAGCCAACAATTCGGCATGAAGTTATCAAAAGAGGATGCAGCTAAAGCGCAACAAGCCATGGCTTCATTATCGCCAAATGACTTGGATAGGATGGTAATTACTATAAAATTATTTTAATATTTTTAGGGTTAAGATGAATGAATTGGTAATTGATGTTCTGTTGTGAATTTCAGATGAGATGGGCGGAAAGAGCACAAAGAGGGATGGAAACGGTGAAAAGGACAAAGAATTGGTTGTTGGGCAAACAAGGCATGATTCTTGCGATTGTTATGTTGATTATCGCGTTTATACTGCATCAGCTAGGTTTCATTGGCAGTTAATTTTGTTGGTGTACTGAGTGAGATTGTACTTTTATGAGTTATTCTTTAATCTTTTTATATGTATGTTGTTGCGCAAACGCACCGTGATATTGTACTCTCCAGTTTGTAGAGTGTTTTTTTGAAGTGTATTATACTATTAATAGCATTTGTTGCCATATCTAGTTCATTGTCATATTCAGAGGTTATGATTGGAGATTTGGAGCTGTGGTAGTCAAACATAATAACTTACTGTTGTGTTTATTTGAATATTTAAAAAAATCCTCATGCTTTTAGATTTTCTATCTACTATTCATAAAGTAAATTAAAATTTTACCCATAAATGGTTAATTTTGTTTCATCCAATTAATGTTTTTAATGAATCAAAGTACTCCTTAAATTTTATTTATATTTTTGTGTTTCTTGAACCATAAACACTGAAAATGTGAAAATGCAATTTCAAGAGAGCTAAAAAAATAAATAAAATCATAAGAAATAAAAGATAAAATATTGTCTTATGTAAAACATAAATAAAAGTTCTGTAAAATAAAAAAAACTAAAAGGACTATTCAGAAAAATTAGGTAATCTTAAAAAGTTTCCCTTTGGCAAAATAAATTTACACAAATACTCCATTATGTTGAAAATACATATAACATTTTGCATATACTAAAGTATTTCAATCAAGTAAATATTAGTTACCGATCCGTTTTCACAACACAGTGCAGTCTAACAGAACAAACACTTCGACAAACGCACATTATACTACACAAAGGAAAGCATCAAGAGATCCCAACGCTAAACAATCGGATCCTAACTGCCTCCCGCTTCTTATTCCTCAACCTCCCTCTCTCCTCAATCAGTTATCTCTCTCAACTCTCAAGCCCGCGCATTCTCTGCTGTCTTTGACTCAGATCTTCATCATCCTTCACTGTTGGGATGTCTTCACTTTCAGTTTCCGACCACTTTGCCAAGGCGGCGTCGGTGCCGGAGACGGGCGGAGGACTGTTGTTCCGTCACTGCCTGCAAGCCGTCTCCGCCGGCCACCTGATGACGCACCAGCAGCACCTGCCAGTTTCACCAGTCTTGACCAGCGCCGTGCACACATTCCACAGGCCATCGTCGGACCTGTCTCTGCCACTCCAACCGGCCATTGGGTGTCAAGGTGCGTCAAGCCGGTGCGTGATCTCATCACCAGTACGTTCAAGGTGGCGCCAGCTCTTGCCATCCCGTATCTCCGTCCTGCAGCAAATGGAGAAGGAGAAGGAGAAAGGGGCAGCGGAGGGAAGTTACTCCGCAAAGCTGCAAGAATGGCGGTTGGCCCGTATGTCCGTCCATTGTCTAAGAGCTTCTGGTCTCAGAAGGATAAAAACGTGGATTCAAAAGGTACAGTCTCTTGCATTTGTTCAATTTAAGAATCATTTCAAAGGTTTTTTTAATTCTTGATTTCGTATGTGTTCTATATTAGACATAGATTTCCATATTACTGTTCTCTCCTTGAGCAATTTCAAAGTTTTTTTTATAACAAATCAGACTTTAGAGATGAGTTTTTTATTTATTAATTCGAGTATACTAATTTCTATATACCTAAGTTTCATTAAAATTTGAAAATATTTACAAAAGTACAAAAAGGAAAATAGAATTACAAAAATAAAAATACGACAAACAAATAAAAACAAAAACAAAAATAAAAATACGACAAACAAATAAAAACAAAAGGAGACGAAGAAAGGAAAGGAAAATAAGGAAAAACTCAAAAAGTAGACGGAACTATCCGGGAACCCAATTCCATAAGATCCCACGTCAGTTCACAGTAGTCAGTAAATAGAATCCCTAGAAGAAATCCAGGAAACCAAATTCCATAAAGGAAAATCCATGTCACTCGTCAGGAATAGTTCAGTCTTCTCTTATTCATCGTTTCTTCAATCCTCTCCATTCCTCCCAAATCGCGAGTTTTAGACCAGTTCCATGACTGAAGCCATTAGCATTAGCTCATATCAATCTGGTTTCACTCTTTTGATGATCCATCATTGGAGAAGAAAATAGTGTAGGAAGTTTGAGTATTCCATGGTAAATACACCTTCTAAATCAGATCCTGCTGCTGTTATTTGACTATTTCTATTATCATATCCCAAAGAGATGAGAGATTTCTGTATTATGTGGATGAATTAGGATTTAGTAGATTTTTTGTGTCTAATTTTGACTTTTTGAGCTTCTGAAAGGATGAACTTAATTTTTTTTTTCTTGTTTTAATTTGATTTTTCCATACAAAAGGACTTCTTGCTAATTCATCTTTACTTTTCATTATTAACATTTTTCTTGCATAAAGTCATGTACTAAATTTTCATTTTTCAGTTGTATATGGCAAGGCAAAAGAGATTTATCCAAGGGCTGAATCAAATGTAAGCAACCAGCATTAAAAACTCTTCTTTTATTAATTTTAAAATGTCAGATTGAGAGTATATATATGATTTGTTTATTTTATTTGGACAACAGAGTAAAAATTCTGTGATTAGTTTGGATTATTAAACTTTTCAATTTCTTATGCAGGCTGAATTTTATGCCTACAACCAGTCATGCATGGAAAGGATGTAGCCGCACTTCGCAAGGCAAGTATTAATATAAGTACCTGTTTTTATTTAGTGACAGAAATGAAATGAAATTAGTGTTTTAGTACAAGAAATGAAATGAAATTATTAGTTTGTTAGTTTAGATACACTAATAACAGAAACGAAATGAAATTAACCCCCAAATCTTAAATCAGGACATAAATTAATTCCACCTTGTACTTGCATCAGTGTATTAGTACTACTGAGTACTAATTTATTATTTTTATGGTGCTAAATTTTTTAATTCAATTATTCCCTCTTTTTACATAAAATCTCAGGTTTTAATTTTAATTTTTTTCCTAAGAGTTTTGAGGAGAGGCTGAATAGAGGAAGTGCAAAAATCCATGAGGATCTCGATCGGTTTTTTGAAGCAGAGGCTCAGAAGCGGAAGGTTGAATTTGCAGCAAGTCGGATAATTGTAAGATTATTTGTTTCATTTTATAACCATATTGTGTGACACATGTGGCACATTGCCATATTAATATATATTTCAGTTTGATTATTTGTTATCCAAATTTCTCATGGTTTATATTTATTTACTTTTTTGTTAAATCTAATTTAGAATGTAAGTTTCCGCCAGCTGGAGAAGTCAGACAAAGATGCCTTTTGCTTGACCCTGTAAGTTTCAATTTTTCATTATATTTTTCTGTAATATTTTAATTTAAAATTTTCAAGTTTCAATCTTTTTTATATTGTTTATGAAGCTCTGTAGTATATACATATAACTGATGATAAACGAATGTGGAAATCTTATTGCCGAATATTAAACCTTCACACACTAATTTTGTGTTAGGCTCATTCAATTTCAGTTGCAAAATTTACAAAAGTTAAAAACATAGGGAAATTTATGAGAACTTTTGTCAAAAAACAATAATTTTTGTTTCAAAAATGATTTATACATTTTCTGTTTTGCACAATGATTTATATATTTTCTTTTCTTCAAAATTGCAGCTCTAAAGACTATTCTTACGATCAAGTAGTTGAGAGAATCGCAAACATAATCGGACTCGACGACCCGACTCGGATCCAACTCACGACTCACTGCACCGCTTCTCACAAACCCGAGTCCAAACCGATCGAGTACCGAGCCGTCTCGCGGCTCGAACATATGTTCCACTGGCTCTGTGAAGTAAGTCCAATCTTTAGTTTAGGAAATTGATTTAATATATAGTGGGATTTTGTGATGTGATGAAGTTTTTTTGGTTTGGTGTAGCGGGATTATGTGTTATATTACGAGGTGGTTGAGATTCTGCTGCCAGAAATGAAGAAAGTGAAGAGTTTGGAAGTTGTTTTTCATGGGTTTGATAATGAGGTATGGTTTTGTTTTTCTTTGTGTATTGAAATTAATGATAATAATATAATGCATTGCTCACTTGAATTGAGTATGTATATTACAGCTGCACTTACCAGTTTGTTTAGTAATGAGAGTGGTATAGTATTGTGTGGCACATGTGTACTGAAATTTTTTCATTTGAGTCACAATTTTAAGAACAGTAAAGCTTAATTGACACTTAGTTTTGCAACTAAGCCTTAATTAACCTGCATTTGCTGTTCGGCCTCTATGTAATCAATTTAACAAGTATTTCTCAATCTAAGTCTCAATTAAATTAAATCCTTAATTTACCACAATTATGAGGTTAAACACAGAATGACCAATAAAATAACTCTAACTGTATATGAACCGACTAGAACCTTTGTAAAGTAAATAGTTTTGACATCTTTTCTTAAAACTATAAAATATATTTTTTTTTTGCTTCTATCAGGTTTCTGTGCATAGTATTCAACTTTGGAAGGACTACAGTGCAAGTTATTTTCTAAATAAGCTCAAATCTCAGGTAAAAAAAAAAATGTTTTTTTGTGATAATTATTCAATGAAAATGGATTGTTCTTATGCTTTTGCTCTTTAATCAGGTAAAACTATCCAGTGAAAATGCTGAACTGAGGCTTATTGATGTGACTTATGGCTTCTTTTATGAGGTAATAATAAGTTGTAGTATAGCTTGTAAACATTGTGTTTTTCTATCTAGCTAATAAAATACTTTCATATATACTTCCTAACTTTATGAAAACTATTTTTTTCTATCTTTTCTTTACAGATCTATAAGCCTGATGATCTTATAAATCCTAAAAACTACCAAAGTAATCTTCCTTGCACTTTGCATGCAGAAGAGGTATGTATTTGTTTTACTGTCTTGTTTCGCCACATAATTTATTTATTTATTTAATGACTGTACTAGTTTAGTTTTGTATAATTTATTTATTTCTTATTTTTCGTAAATTTTTTGTCATAGGTTCCAATAGAAGAGAAAACAGGATCTTATGATTGTGTAGTCCCTGTTCTTCATTTCACAAGCAGTTCAAGGGACAAAACAGTAAGAATATAGTACAAATTATATACTTGTAACCTATTTTTATTTACTTCAATATTATCTTTTTGAAATTTTTCTTGCGCTTATTAATTTTTCAAATTTTAAATCGGGCGAACAAACTGCCATTGTTTTTGCACTTCAATGAGGGAGACACTTTGAAAGTCATCAAAAACCGTGCTAGGAAACTTTTGGGAGTAGACATTCAGGAAGTCGAGGGGGTAAATTATACATCTTATTTTACATTAATCATCCATTTTTATGCAATTTTTCAAACTCTCCAATTGTCACATCTAACTTTTGTTTCTTTCTATTTTTTGTGCAACAGTGGAAGTTTGAATATCTTTCCGCCTCTCGAAACGTCAGTTTGAAGGACACCGACATTCTATCCAATTTCTTTAGAGTAATACATTTTTTCACTCAAATTTTTTTACTGTCCTAGTATAAACATGCATTCTGTTTTCAATCAAAAAATAAATTTGTATATCTACTTACCAGTACTAGTCATATCTGATGTTTAAACCTCAAACCAGCTCTCAAATTTCCTCAGTTAAGCCTCTGTTGGCAATCAAACAACAAAAGAACAAAGAAAAACAGTAACACACAATAACACAAATAGGTTATATTGCCTTGCTGATTTGATTTGGCTTTTGAATTTGAAACAGAAAAATATGACTAAAGCATTGAAGCAGGAATTCCTAGCATGGGAGCAATCTGAATTCAGCCTCAAGATAATGTATGCTTCAAGGGAGAATAAGGTAATTAAATTTGTGACTCAATTATTTTGTGTTTTGTGCAAAAACTTGGAAAATTGTACAACCTTTTATAGCTTTACACTATTTGATAATTATATAGACCACTTGCCTGTATGATTAATTGTTTTTGTGCTATAACAGAAAGTAAAAATCAAAAAACCGGCTGATGAGCACCAGAAGAAAATTAACAAGCCGGCCGTCTGCACTACTGCCCCTGTAAGTGCACCATATAATATTTCTTAATTTATTTATATTTAACCCTCTAGATTATTAAAGTATAATAATTATGCCCCTATAATTTATATTAACAGAATGGAAAAAGGAAGGCATGTGATAATCGGCCCCTTGATGAGAACCGAAAGAAAATAATGAAACCGGCCTTCCACATGACCGCCCCAGTAAGACTTTTTATCACCAATATTATTTATTTATTTACATTCAACCCTCTAGATTACAAAAGTATAAAAAAGTATGCCCTGTGTAATCTATATACAAGATGCTATTCTACCCTGTTGTGTCCAATTATAGTACCTATCTAAGCCTATAGACATGAAATCTCTTACTTCATTATTACCTATATATCACAATATTTGCATCTAATCATGGAATCTTTAATGTTTATCAGGAGGATCCAGCAGATTCAGAAGACGAGGCTGAACCCGTTGCGGCTGGACCTGTCGAGGCTGAACCTCTCCCGTAAGTATTTTCCTCAATTTTTTATTTAATTTATTAGATATTTGAATTTATATTTGCACTGTTGTGAGTCTGAATTAAGCAATAATAATATAATTTTCTTTCAATCTTATATTTTAGGTCGAGACGGAAAAAGTGCCAGTTCAACCAAAGGCGGTTGAAACTGAGAAGCGGGAGCCTAAACCGCGCAGAAGATACACGAGTGAGGAGAAGGGAAAAGGGCTTCTTCAAGTGGAAGACTCGGAGGGCCCGCAAGTTCAATCGCCTGGTATGGATTTGGAGTAATTGATAAGATAGACTGCGACAAGTTAAAGGAGAAACAAACGAGCTGTCGACTGGGCGGCTGCAAGGGCCGAACTGAAGTAATATGTGGGTCGGGTTGGTGAAGGATTCAAATCAAACGGAGGGAAGAGGCGGACTTAGTTGAGAACATGTCTGTTATTGCGATGCCGGCGAGTTCTTTTTTTTTTTTTTCTATTTTTTGTTAGTTGTGTTTGTGTTATTCAGCTGCTTGTATTTTGGGAACGATAATGATTTGTGAACAGTGAACTGCTGTTGTGGGTTTTGTTTTTGTGAGTGGATAATTGGATTAAGTTTTTGAAGTATTTTGAAGTGTGGCATAATATAATCACGAGTGTTTTATTTAATAAAAAATATTACATTAAAGAAACAGAAATAATGTAATGTGTGAAGGTATCACACCAAGTTGGCAACAAGTACTTTTGGTGTGATTTTCCAAGTAAACAACTGAACATGGATATATATATAACAAGGTACAAGAGGCATTGAGTTAATGCTGTAAAATAAAGAAAGAAAATATAAGAACTAGAGGATCAATATAAATATTTGAGTAATTTGATAAAATATTGTTACTATATATAATTATTTCAGATATTAGATGCAAACTGAGAGAATAAGAGATTTTTAGTAGATGAGACCTTTGTCGTAAAAAATAAACTCAGCTATTTTCATATTGAGTAAAGAATTTAGACAAGTCCAAAGAATGTAGAATGATTTATTAACAGCCTCAAAACCAAAGAATGGAGAATATTTAGGCTGAATAGAAGTATCATAAGAAATTCAATCCACGGATCAAAATGTTAAAGAAAAAAATTGTAAATCAAATCAAAAGTGGATCTTATACAGTTGAGCCAGAGTCAGAACAAGATAGCTTGTACAGAAAACCAGCTGAGAATCTGAGATAGCTTGACTTATATATACCACAAAAACTACACTACACATATCCATATGTTACAAAATAGTACATTTTAATATATATGGCATGTTATCATCCTCAGATATTTCCCTCAAATAGAAATGTAACAACTGTAAATACACCCATACTAATAAAAACAAATAATATAAAGTAAATAAAACAAGAAAAGGCTGCACTCTTTTGTATGTAACTATTTATACCTGGTAGATGTATTACTGCATTAATGAGGTCCAAGCTAAACATTTTGTTGACAAATAGTTCAATGAAAATAATATAATATCCTCTATATTCAATTGTTTTACGCAGATTCAAGTGCAGAACCACATTTCTATGGAAATTATAACAACTATTTTGATCGGACAAGAAATGAGACAGTTGGGGTTTACAACCATCCACCTTTCTGGTTTGCCATGCAACAGGCCCAATATCACGATGCATCATATCATGCCCATGTGTTGGCCTCAGATTCGTCTGGATTTGAAGAGGAAGATAGAGAGAACATTCATGGCTTTGAGACCTCCAACTCACCTGCCTTCATTGATTTTCTTGGTGTAGGAGCTACATGAAAATAAGGGTTAATTAATAAGATCAGATAATTTATGAGAATTAGGGCTAATTTTCTAGAGAGAGAGAGCCATGTGTTGTACTCTGCATGAGATAAGATATGTATAGATCGTTTGTGAAGGGAAATCACATGGAATGTTTCATTAATTAGTTCTAGACTTGAGGTGTAGATTTATTTCAATTGTGAATTTATCACTTCTTTTTCTTAGGATGATGAATATATCATATATATTTGGGTAATTGTTTAGTTTCTAGTGCAAGAAATATCTGCAATCTAAAAAATATATATTGCTTTAGTAGTTAAAAATACTTCAAAAAATGAAAGGAAAAGCATTGTGAGAAGAAGCCATTTCCATTTCCATCGAGTCAAATAATTCACATTTGGTATTACTTCTTTTTTGGGAATCTAATATAAAAACGTTCATAACAAACTTGACATATAAATAAATATATATACGAGGTTAAGTCTTGTTGAAGTTTCGTCTAATGTTTTTGAATTGAATCAAGCATGTTGATCTGAAAATGTACCAAATAAATCGTGTTTGTGTTTATCTGAAAATGTACAAATATAAAATATAAAATAATATATAAAATATCAAAACAACATAAGTATATTAAAAAAGTATGTAGATAAAAAAACTGTATATAAATGCAACAAATTTTCTTATCTGAAAAAATGAAACAAACTAACATATATGAGGTATAAAACCGACATAACAAAAGCACTGAAATAACGTATGCATACATATGCCTATTGTTAATAACTAGACGCCTACTCCAATAAAAACATATGGTTCATCATAGTTGTATCTTAGATATAAGCTATGTGATTTTGAAAAATCTTCATATTTGGACGCTCTCTTTTTGTTAACTCTACATGAAATCATAATTGTAAGCAACTTTTTATTTGGTTTAATACTTATCTTTCAAAAAAAAAAAAAAAAAAAAAAAAAAAACATGTTATGGAGAAAAGGACATCTTCAGTTTAACAGAACTGGAGAGAAACCTCGCTCCCACCTCCCATCCTCGTATTCTTAATTTCCTATGAAGCCTAGATAGAGAAAAGAAAATAACAATAAAAATAAACAATAATATAATATCCCATCCCTAGCTTACCTGCGTGACCCGTTCCTCTTTTCTCTTTCTCTCTAATCGCGTCTCGCCTCCCGTGGACTTGTAGCTTCTCTCCCCCACAATCAATCAATCAATCCACCAATCGATATTCAAGTCCACTGTAATACACAGTCCTCCTTTCAATTTTCAACAAATCGGGCTGATTGATCAGAAACTGAGTTGTTTTTTTTGTTCAGAAACGGCAGGAAATGGATGAGAAATTGAAGATGGAGAAGCATTCTTCGGCGGCGGCTTTCGTCGAGGGAGGAATTCAGGACGCTTGTGATGATTCCTGCAGTATTTGCCTTGAGGAGTTTTGTGAATCCGATCCTTCCACGGTTTCTTTTTCTTCTTTCTTTTTTTACTTTCATTTTATGTTTTATTCTTTCTTTTTCAATTTCTCCCTTTAGGAATTAAATTATGCGATGGTACATGTGAAAGAAGTTATATTCCATCTGTTATAATGGGGAAAAGGGAAAGGAAATCGTTATTATTTCTCATGAAATCAGGGGAAAATTGAGATTTA
Organism: Juncus effusus; assembly: GCA_027726005.1. Classification (NCBI taxonomy): domain Eukaryota; kingdom Viridiplantae; phylum Streptophyta; class Magnoliopsida; order Poales; family Juncaceae; genus Juncus; species Juncus effusus. The sequence continues at coordinate 1,175,026 of CM050909.1, forward strand.
CAATTAGCAGCCAAGAAAAATTACTAATTCTTTTTTTTACATAATTCTCTTTTCATAGTTAAACATAAAATATTTTAAATATAGAACCTTAAAATACATGAACAGCTGCATAAATTTTATGTTTGTATCTTAGAAAGTTATTACTTGTATACAATATGAAAGATGTTTCTGTTTATGTTTCTGTGAAAAATATCCGGTTGGGGGATTATTACACATTATTTATGAATTATATTTATTCATAAATCTTATTTGAGGGGCTTTTTTGCTTGTTAGGTGACTGGATGCAAGCATGAGTTCCACCTCCAGTGCATCCTTGAATGGTAAATAATTGTTTTTTTATTTTGAACAAATTTGCAAATTAAAACCTAGCAGTTTGCTTATCATCACAATTTAGAATGTCCAAAGTCTTTTAAGATAGCTTGCAAAGATGGATAATTTTGCACTTAACCCCCCAAAAGTTTTATCTTTCTCACTCAACCACAAAAACTTTGAAATTTTGCAATCAACCAACATGCTCGCTTTATTTTTACTATATTTTGAAGGGCATTGTAATTTTTATATACAAGGTGACCCTTTTTTATACTTGAGTTGTATTGATTCAATACTTATTTAATATCTACCCTATATTTCAAATGTTAAGTCCAATTACTGTTGCATTTTATTTAAGTAATTTTTCATACCTAATAATTCTTAATTTTTTTGTTTTAGGTGCCAAAGAAGCTCTCAGTGCCCCATGTGCTGGCAACCTATTAGCATGAAGGACCCCACTAGGTTAGCAATTTTTATTCATTCTCATGCACACACACATTTTTTAAACTGAAACACTTCATTTGTACTATGATTTTAGTAATTATTTGATTACAAACTTTGCAGCCAAGAGCTTTTGGAAGCAGTGGAACAAGAGAGGGACCTCAGGGTCAACCGAGCGAGAACCACCACTATTTTTCGCCATCCCATGCTTGGTGATTTTGAGCTCCAACATGTATGTTGTTTTTCTTTTCAAAACTTTTCATCTTTACTTTTAGGGCAATTTGCAAAAAAGCCCCTGCATTATGCCTAAATTGCAAAAAAAGCCCCTCTATTCTTCAAAAATTCAAAAAATGGTCTGGTGTAAGATTAACATGCCTACTCTCGTAAATTAATTAATTTAATATCATATATTAACACATACTTTACTAAATCTAAACTATCATGTCAATAACATAAAAATGTATACTTTCTATCATATTAATACCACAAAATATACACTACCTTGTCTGAACCGAACTTCACTAACGGTGTTAGATCAATATCCCCGCCTCATCAGTTACTCCATTCAATCTCATATATCAACCCGCACATTAACAAATCTAAATTATCATGTTAACACTTCTTTAGTTTTCATTTCATCATGTTAGTACTACAAACACACACTATTTCATCTGACCTGAACTTCCTTTTTCCAGTTACCCGTGGGAGCGGACGACGCTGAGCTGGAAGAACGGATAATCCAGCACCTGGCGGCCGCGGCCGCAATGGGCCGGACCCACCGAATCGCGAGGAGAGAAGGAGCGAGAGGACGGTCGTCCAGCGGGGCCCGGCCCCACTTCCTCGTCTTCTCCTCCCCTGACGGCGGTTCTGTGCAATCTGGCTCTACTGGAGAGGACCAACATGACGGAATGGTGTCTCCGGTTGTGGGAGCTACTGGAGAGGAATCGCCAACCAGTGGCCAGAGTTCGGCCTTGAGTGCTGGGTCGGGAAATGGTGCTAGTGTACAGAATAATGGGTATTGGATTGATTTGATATTAACGGAGCCTCTTTTTTTTAAAGCTTTTTGTGTGATTGACTGTTGTTTTTATTATGTTTGATGAATGAGCAGTACTACGGCTGGGCAGACTACTCCAGTCAGCAACGACAGAGCGGGGCCGTCTGACTTGAACTCCTTCTCAGAGTCCTTGAAATCCCGTCTCCAGTCTGTCTCTACCAGGTATTTTTTTTACTCAAATCAGTACCGTATTAATAATTCCTTTCTGTATTTATTTAATTTTATTTTTGTTTTTCAGATACAAAGAGTCTATAACGAAAAGTACTAGGGGGTGGAGAGACAGGTTCTTCTCGCGGAACAGCGCGATCGCTGACATCAGCTCTGACGTCAGAAACGAGGTCAATGCTGGAATTGCTGCTGTTTCTCGCATGATGGAGCGTCTTGAAACGAGGGACGGTCAAAGCCAAACTTCTCCTGAACAACCCACTGATAATACTAATGCTGGTTCTACAGAAAGTCAAACTGGTCAAAGTGAGTCAACTCATGAGGTGGGGGTTGAGAGGGTGGTTGTGCCGACTGGTACCGCTGGTACGGCTGCTGGTACGGATGGTGCTGGTTCGTCCAGGTCATTTGCTGAGTTGAAATGAGCGGTTTGAGATTTGCAGAAAGGACCTGCTTTTATACTGGTAAGTTTCATTGTTATGGCAGTTTTGTTTGGTTGTACGCAATGTTGGGCAGATACTTACAAATGTAAATCGTACTGATATAATATATTTGAATATTTCATTTCGAAATTATGGCACACATTTTCTGTATTCTTTTCGCCTTTCGAATAAGAATTAGATAGCTATTAATAAATGAACAGATATACTTAGTGTATAAACTATTATATATGAGAGATTTTTATGTTTTAAAATATATATTACAGGAAAATAATAAAATATGATATTTAATAGACTTATCATATCTTATGTTTTTTAAAACTATCGTATCGCCGTATCCGGTATATGGTATCGTATATGAGCCTTTATAAAAGATAACAAATGTTTAATTCCATTTCCTTACTTGTTTCAGGTCTTGAGCTCTATCTAGTTTTGGATTCTTCAATCTACAAGTGCTTATGTTCATTTACATGTAACTGTAGCAGTGAAGCACGACATTTCCATTTTGATAGAGACCTAAAAATTTGAGGTCCCTTTTTGCAATTTGATATGTGAGAAAAATTAAAAAGATGTTGTAGAGTAGTTTTCTCAAAGTCGTAACAATATATTTTATATTTTGTGTAATGTCTCTCTCTCTCTCTCTCTCTCTCTGTGAGAACTCATATATATTATTAGCTGAAAAACTTGTATAATATACGGATGTTAATGATGATAGTTTGAGAATAGTGTAATATAGCAGCAGTTATGTACTGGAAATATGATGTGATGTTTGGCAAAATTTCTTTTCTTCCGAATATTTTTGCATCGTTTTTGAGAAAATTTTGAAAATATTTTGTTGTGGTGCTATTACGACCCATCTGAAAAGTTTGTTCCATGAAAAGGGTCAGTTTGTTTTAAGGGAAAGATTTCAAATCTGAGTAAGGCCAAAATTTTGAGGACAACATTTGCATATATCTTTTCAAATATTTTTTTTTTAAAGGTATTAAATTTGTTAGTTGTCAAGTTGTGATAGTGATTGAACTCATTTGAATTTTAGTGGATTTAAACGCGCATGGTGATCAAGCTTATCCTGTGGGGTAATACCAGAACTCAAGAGAGGTAAAGAACAAAAAAAAGTGGAAGTGTGAGTATACTCTTAACAAGACTAAAGAATACGTGTGAAATGAAAGTGAACTCATTCATAGTACTGAAGGAAACTGATGACTATCCACACTCACACTATATCTTATCGAAGTAAGTAAATCAGCTCTAAAAATAAATGGATTCAGAAAAATTAGAGTGAGTACCAAGAACCAGACATTGACAACTCCAAGAGACGTTCAGAAGTGGAGAAAACTAGAAGCAGGAGAGAACCGCCCACTTGATCTGCTGTGGTCCGCCGTAGTTCGCCAGAGAGAACCATCGCATGTCGCCGAAGAGAACAGTCGACTGATCTGCTTAACTCTTCTAGGAGGAAGAAAGAAAGCGGGTATGAGGAAAAAGGTGTAATCATACAAATTACAAGTGCAATGTATGCAGCTGTAAAATGCTTAGATCCCTAAAGATAGAAACTCATTTATAGCTTTAGTTTGGCTTCACACATTATTAATAGGTTATAATTCTACAAAATTTCTTCTCTCATTAAGCCATATAGGCATTTGATATTGACCATTAGATTTGATCATCTAAATGTTAAAATTTAGTCATGTGTCATCTAAAAGTCTAGATTTAAAAAAAATAATTCAAGATTCAATTTATGTAGGTGTAAACAAAACTCATATTATTGAAATATCTCAGAGTGTTTGCCCACAAGTCTTCCCTAATTATCTCACCGACCTCCAATATATAAAAATCCAATATTTGAAATGATAAAAATTAACATATTAAAATTTAAATAAAATTTAGAATGAAAGTTAAAGACTTTCCATCATCAAACATGTCCATTGCAGTCTTGTTGCTATACCAGCATAAGAAACTTCACACTCTCAAAAAATAATTATTTTCAAAACAGGTCGAATTTACAAATAAAATTGTTGTGTTTGAAATTTAAATCTAAAAAGAACCTTTCTGATGTATATGGTCTCCCCTTGTCTTGATATCTTAATTGGAGAAACTCTATATATTCAAATTAGAAATATCAAACTAAATTTAAAACACAAAGAAAAAATGGTATATTTAAAAAAAAAATGCTTACTTTACCGTCTTTCCATTTAATTGGTTCCAACTTACTCTCATTAATCATTTCTCGTCCGCAGAACATGTTTTATTGAGTTTTTCATACTCAAAGAATGGATTGGTTGAAAGAAAAAACTATCAAAAGGATAAAAAACTTAAATCAAGGGAGATAATGATAATTAATTCAGGAAATTAAAAAAAAAAAATTACAAATGAAATGGAGCGGCCTGACTTCAAATTGTTGAGAGTTAAAACTCCTTTGTTTATTTATCTTCACAAATGGAGCTAAACAGTACTCCAATGTTTATTTATCTTTACAAATAGAGCTTAATCTGCTTCACAGAGAAGGATATTCAGTTACATGGGACCTATCAATTTACTCAAGATCTTCTATAACTATTCTTCATGTTTGTGTCTATATGTCTTTAGATATTTTGCAACAGATTGTAACTACTGTAGGGTCCACAATAGACAAGCTTCAGGAGTTTGTTAGAGATTGTCGAGGATAAGATTCTCTATTTAGGCTATATAATCAAGTGATCATCAGATAATACAAATTATTCTCCTTGTTATCTCTTTCTTTATGGTATCAGAGCTGCCTTTCATGTAGGCTGAATGAAAATCCAAAATGAACATAAAACTACCACCACAAAGCTGCTTCTCCATTTTTTAATTATGGTTTCAAATTTATTATGCTATTCAATCAAATAAGATCAAATAATATGTATGATATTTGACTGCCTAACATATAAAGTGGAAAATAAGTCATGGTTTAGAATGTGCTAATAGAAATACACATTTATCATGATGTATATACCTTCTCCAACTTAATTGCATCATTATTAAAAAAAAATTTAGTCTCTTTTTCATGAGCATGAAATAAATTTGAAGGATATGCTAATTGTTATGTTCCATTTTTTCATACAAATTTCCTTTTTTTTGTCATTGTTTTAGATAAAGTATAACATACATTAGAATACACATTTACCATGTTTTTTCTTTGGTGACAACATGGTAACTCCGTTTTACCTTGTAGGTTTGTATGCATTTTTCGTTTTTAACAAGTTTCTGTTGTGAGTTAATGTGAACTATTTTACAAATGCGAAAAAGGTAAAGACTACAGCGAAACGTGAGTATTTTTCTAGTTTGTTTAAACGAAAGATTTCAAATCTGAGCAAGGCCTGTGGTACTATTTCAATTGGGCTGCATATATTTCTTTTCAAAAGGCCTGAGGACAACATTTCAATTGGACTGCATATATTTCTTTTCAAATATTATTTTTTGAAAGCTAATGAATTTGTTAGTTTTGTTGTCACATTGTGATGGTGATTGGACTCGATTTGAATTTAAGAGGATTTAAGTGCGCATAATGATTAGGCTTCTCCTGTGGGGTAATACCACATTACGGTACGATAGAATGGAAGAGTAAGGAATAAAAAAGTTGAAAAAATTGTAACTACAAGAACTCCTATGATAGAAGAGTGAAAAATAATAAAGGTGAAATGAAAGTTAATCTTTTGCAATATTATGGATTTATTTAATTTATTATTTTGCATAAAGAAGTTGCATTATCCTTGGCAGTAAGTCGGCTTTTGAATATAAACACATCCACTTATTTATTATTATTATTATTATTATTATTATTAAAGAACCTCATGACTCATCAATTATTTGATGCAATAAAATATTAAGAAAAGGGGGGGGGGGGGGGGGTGGTAGATTGGTCAAAGCAGTAAAAGAAGGTTCGTGGTTGGCACATCGATCCAACACGTTTTGACATTTTCTTTGTTGGAACCATTACATAAATGAATCTCTAGTTTTAGGATGATTTGATTGTTAACCCTGTAAAAATCTCAACATGCATAAACATTGAAAATGTCATGCATGAATGCTTTGCGTTCTTTTTTAAACGCCGAAACGCGTCTTTTGTGTATAGTTGTGGGAAGGAACTATGAAAGACAAATATGGAAGCTCAAGTGACCGTTTTACCCTTCAGTAAAATGACTATTCTGCCCTTTTTCTCTCCTTTCGCGCCTCTCTCTCTAATCCTACTTCTAATTCCAATGTCTTATTCACTGTTACTATTTCAGCTGCTCTCATGTTCTTTTCAATCTGATTTCTAATCTTCTCCCCTCCCCTACCTTCACCAAATTTTCGTTTTATTTAATTATATTTAGAATCTCAGCACATTTTTCAGACTTTGACTCTTTCTCCGAAGAGCTTTCATGTAAGATTTTCTATTCAATTCCTGACCGATTTATCTTTTCTCAAATTTCTCTCCTACCAACAAAATTTCTCCAATTGTTCTCCTCAAATCTTCAAACGAAGCTCCAATCCTGATGCATCCAGACTTCAATTCAAATCACTCAGAACCAAATCCAGTGAATGCATCAGGTTGACCCAAATGCAAAGCACCATCTATCCCTCTTCAACTTAGCAACAACACTCACCATTCAAACCGAGCTCAAACATGGGTAACACTTGCGTCGGCCCGAGCCAAAGCGGCTTCTTCCAATCCGTGTCAACCGTCCTTTGGCGGTCCCGGTCCGATGGCGATGCATTGCCCTCTCCAACCAATGGTGTCTCACCAAAAGGTGACACGTCACCACCTTCATCCGCCAAATCCACTGATCAACCAACCACCGAAAGCAAACCGCCTGAGCCAGTTCAGATCACCGAATCGAATCCAACCTCAACTCAACCAACAGAACCAACCCAAAACCAACAACAACCAGCTCAAGAAAAGGAAAAACCGCGCCCCAAAGGCCCACAAGTCAAGCGAGTCTCAAGTGCGGGCCTTCTGACTGGCTCGGTGCTCAAACGCAAAACCGAGAATCTCAAAGACAAATACAGCCTCGGCCGGAAACTTGGCCAGGGCCAGTTCGGCACGACTTATCTCTGCATCGAGAAATCAACCGGCAAAGAATTCGCTTGCAAATCGATCCTCAAACGGAAACTCTCTACAGAAGAAGATGTAGAAGACGTGAGAAGAGAGATCCAAATCATGCACCATTTGGCCGGCCATCCAAACGTGATAAACATCAAGGGATCGTATGAAGATGCGGTGGCGGTCCACCTGGTAATGGAACTGTGCGCAGGTGGCGAACTGTTTGATAGGATCGTGCAAAAGGGGCATTATACTGAGAGAAAAGCGGCTGAATTGACAAGAGTTATTGTTGGAGTTGTGGAGTTGTGTCATTCGATGGGAGTCATGCATAGAGATTTGAAGCCTGAGAACTTTTTGTTTGTGGATCAGAGTGAAGAGGCGCCGTTGAAAACGATTGATTTTGGGCTGTCGATTTTCTTCCAGCCTGGTAAGTTTTTTTTAACTTTTTTTTTTTTATAACAACATGAGATAGATTTTATCTTTTTGGTGATTTTTGTTTTGACTCAAGTTGCCTCTGATTTGAGGATTGAGTGGTTGGTTAGTACTTGGGGAAAGTTTCGGAATTAATTTGGGAAATTGACCATTTTAAATTGTTAAAGGCAGAACAAAAAAATGATTTTTTTCTTCTCTTGATGTGTTTGTTGGTGATGAATTGGTTTGAAATTTTTATGGATTTCAGTAATAATTTTTGGTTGGATTTATGCGGGTACCGGTTCAGTTTTCTATTTTTGTTTTTTTATTGGCTTTTTATGTGTTTGATTGCAAAATTTCCGGCAACTATCAAATTGGCAAAACTTTGTGACTTTTGAGCCTATATAATTTGTGAATTCACAATTGAAGTTAGTTGAGGTACAATTGCAAAATTGTTCACAGATTAATCTACGCATAATAATGGCTGAGTTGACTTTGTAAATTTTAACTTTTTTTATTGCTGTTGAGAGAAAGTGGTTTCTGATTTTCAGGACCAGCTGCTACTTTCTAGTTGTTTGGTTGTCTTCTTTTCTTTCCACAATGAATGTCTCATTTTAATAAAATAAACAGAAAGTTCCTATAATTTTCTTGTCAACCATCTCATCTTAGAAACATTAGTCATAATTACTCACACTATCCCCCTATTAAATTTTATTTTTTTTATTGATGGAAAATTGGGTATTTATTTATATGATTTTTTTTAAATTTAGGGCAATCATTCATTGATGTGGTGGGAAGTCCGTATTATGTTGCGCCTGAAGTACTTAGAAAGAAATACGGACCTGAAGCTGATGTTTGGAGTGCTGGAGTTATTATTTACATTTTGCTTTGTGGTGTGCCTCCTTTTTGGGCAGGTCTTTATTTTTCTTCTCTCACTCTTTATATATGTTATCCTTAAGTTTTTGTTTATTTAAAGTTCTAATTAGTCAAGGCTTTTACATTTTTATTTAAAGGTTTAATTTTCTGATTTTGGCTTTAGTTTGATTTGGAAGTAGAGTTATGAGTGACCCTTGTATTTGACTAATTGTATTGTTTCAATCGTGACCAGTAAAAACAATAAAAAGTGAAGAATCTTGTTTTTTTTAGGGAATGCATTATAATGTACGGATCGAGTCTTTGACTAATTATATTGCACTATTGTAATTAATCTATATTGCAAGATTGTATTTAGTTTGTAGTTACACATGAAACCTAATTTTTTATTGAGGAAAATTCGTTTAAATCATGACCAAGGAACCATTTTTTCTCAAGCACTAGTTTGCATGATAATCCAACTAACATTTTATTGTTTTGCACTAAAACAGAAAGCGAGCAGGGAATTTTTGACGAGGTTCTACACGGAAAACTAGATTTCCAATCTGATCCTTGGCCGAAAATCTCAGAAAGCGCGAAAGATCTCGTCAGAAAAATGCTCGTCAGAGACCCGAAAAAACGGCTAAATGCCCATGAAGTTTTAAGTAATTTTCCACTTTTCATTGAATTTCTTTCTTCATAAAAAAATATTGGAAACTAATTTTATTTTTTATTTAGAGCATCCGTGGGTCCAGGTTGGTGGTGTGGCGCCAGATAAGCCGTTGGATTCTGCTGTATTGTCTCGCATGAAGCAATTCTCTGCTATGAACAAGCTCAAAAAGATGGCTCTTAGGGTATATAACCTTCATATTTTCATCATTATTGTCCCAACTTATTTTTATCATTATTATTTTGATTTATTTTACATTCATTTGTCCAGGTAATTGCGGAGCATCTTTCAGAGGATGAGATTGCAGGGCTGAAAGAAATGTTTAAAATGATAGACGCGGATAATAGTGGGCAAATCACATTTGAAGAACTTAAAGTTGGTTTGGAAAAAGTCGGCGCGAATCTCAAAGAATCCGAGATCTATGAACTAATGCAAGCGGTCAGTTCTTTATTTTCCTTTTTAATAAAAGTAAAAGGGATAAATGCATTGTTACTGCATGTGCTTTAATTGGATTGCAGTTCAGTCTCTGTACTACTGATTTAAACTCTTAATCTCTCTACTTTATATGATTGTGCACGGTTAGTTACTGATCAAAGGACTAATCATGCATGTTCTCATAAAGTACACGGATCAAAAATCTTAAATCAATAGTACAAGGACTAAATTGCAATCCAATTAAAGACTAACGGTGCATTTATCCCAAAATGTAACTAGTTTTAGTAGAGAAATATATATATGTAATATACATTTTTCAATTTTATCGACTTATATATATGTAATGTACATTTTTCAATTTTATCAACTTATATATATGTAATATTTCAATTTAACCATTTTTTTCTCTTAATTCCAAAAAAAACTATTTTCCAATTTCATAACTCACGTTCCAAATCCACATTTTTCCAATTTTTAGGCGGACGTGGACAACAGCGGGACGATAGATTACGGCGAGTTCATAGCCGCTACATTACACTTGAACAAAGTTGAAAAAGAGGACCATTTATTTGCGGCCTTCCAATACTTCGACAAGGACGGGAGCGGCTACATCACACCCGACGAGCTTCAGAAAGCGTGCGAGGAGTTCGGAATGGAGGATGTTAAACTTGAAGATATGATACGAGAAGTCGACCAAGATAATGTATGTAAAGTTAATGAAATGATGTTTTTTGTAGGGATAAATGCATTGGTAAAGAAATTATATTACTGTACTGTTGATTTGAACTGTTTGATCTGTGTATTTTATGGAAACGTGCATGATTAGTCCTTGAGTCAGGGACTAACTATGCATGAGTATATAAAGTACATGGGCCAAAAAGTTTAAATCAATAGTACTAGCGGTGCATTTATCCCTATTTTTATATGATAAAAATATTTATTGTTTTATATTAAGTAAGTATGAATGGGCTAATTTTATTTCTTCTTTTGTTTTGAATGAAGGATGGAAAGATAGACTACAATGAGTTTGTGGCGATGATGCAGAAACCCACCTTGGGGTTCGGAAAGAAAGGATTTGAGAGTACTTTCAGTATTGGGTTTAGAGAGGCTCTGAAACTTGGTTAATTTTATTTAGCTAGTGTGTAGCCCCATGTTGTATTAAATTTTTTTTTTTTTTTTTGTACGATTAGTATTATTGTCATTTATAGAGTTGATGTTATAGGTTTTAATATTTTTTTTTTTTTTGAAATTCAGTGTTTGTTGTAAAGAACTTGATAACTCTTGTAAACCGAAGGATTTTACACAGTTTGACGATACCACAAAGTGTATTCAAGCAAATTTATATTTTTGAGGAATAAGTTATTTGTGTAGGTAGAGATTCAATGTATGTTAAAAGCATTGGATTAATGAAGAGGCCGAATGAAATTAAATCCATAAAATGCTTTTAAATAAATGTATTGAAATATGAACCATTTAAATGTCTTGTTTTGAAATTATGTTTATTGCTTTTAGATGATATTATTTTATTTAGTTAACGACTGGCTTCTTATAACATTTTAATATTTGAGAAATAATAGATGAAATTTTGATAAATGACTAGATTTAGACAAATTAAATGTTTGATGGTGTAAATTTTAATGAGCTTGATGACCAATCTGGGTAAAGTGTAAATTTTAATGAGCTCAAAAGTTAACTCATTTAGTTTTTTGTTTAAACAACCTTCAATTTGCACAAGTGAATCCAAATTCTGTTCGATGGTCTCAGATTTCGATTCCTGTAAAAAAGAAAGAAAAAATGATAATAATGTCAGGGACCTGATAAAACACGATGACAATATAGCACGACTGTTCACTACAGATCCAATAATAGTATATATAATTTATTTTCTAATAACAATATATACATAAAAAGTGAAAACAGTATATAAAATGAGAAAAAACAGTATATAAAATGGGAAAATAGTATATAAAAGTAAAAAAATAAAAAATACACAAAAAATAAATAACAGTATATAAAATGGCAAAACAGTATATAAAAATGAGAAAACAGTATATAAAATAAAAATACAGTATATCTACAGTGCCGTCGTGCTATAGTGTTTGCACATTCTTACTAATATATAAAGCTTATGATCTGGGGCTCTTCTGACACGTGGCACCTAGAAATATGATAAATATTTCTAATTGCACCCAATAAATTCTCTCTATATATTTTTATTTGATAAGCATCCCCATTTTAAACCCAACAAATATATTCGTCTTTTATAAAATTTATTAAGGATCCCCAATTTGAACTCAATGTTGATTCTCTCTACTAATAATTATATTCATTTTTATCGAAAATTTTAATTTATTACGTTACAATAAGGACTAATAATATTATAAAATATTATTAATTACGGAATTATCTTCTTATATATAAATTTTGAAAAGAGTTCTTTTTGTGACATGTGTCTATTTTGTGTTGTAGCCATTTATCAATGCAAGTCATATTCAACCCTTTAAACCAAGTTTGTTTATTTATGATTCTTAGTGGCATTTCAAGTATTGGTTTGATGTATTGAGTTATCAATAAAATAATAATAATTCATATAACTAATTATACGTGTTATTAATCAAAAAGATAAATAGCAAATTTCTCAAAAACAAAATTTTTTTAAATCATTATGCATTTATCAATTAACTATCACGTAGTTAGTCTTCACCAATAATTATGGTTTTAAAATTCCGAAAATTATTAGCAATAACTTGATGGTCATATTTTAGTAATAGTACGAGTTTTTATAAACAATACAAATTAAATTATAATTGATGTGTCCTAATTAAATATTTTATATTCACAATAATGACCCAAGTCGTACTTGAAAAGAGGCTAAAAATATCATGTATACCCTATAAAATGAGAAATCAAAATCAATTATTTTTTTCATGCCTTTTCGACAAATATTGAATATTGCGCTAAAAAAAGAGCTGAAATATTGATAATATTTTCCGTTAAAGGAGTGTATAATCTAAAAATATCATATATATATACCTTAAATTTTAGCATATAGTATATGACAAAAGAGCCCTACTAAAATACATACGTAAAAGATTACAAAATTTCAAATTATTACTTGCCCAACGGCTTATCACGACGCCATGGAATGCAGATCATGGAAGCTGAAGGCAAGCAACCCTAACTTCGTACATTTGCCAAGAGATTTAAATCTGGAAGCTCACCAACTGGCAAACTTGGCAAGAATCCACAACATCAACTACCAAGACTCCACCATTCCAATAATCAGAAGAGGATAACTAGGTTTAGATCACAGCTTAGTTTAAGAAAGCTTTTATTTTATTTTATTTTTTATTTTTTATTTTTTTCCAATGATGAATGTAAGTTAATGGATCGTGTTGCCATGCTGAGTTCAAGAGACCCACGACCTTGTCAGAAGGGGTGTCGGGGACCACCTGGAAGAAAAAGTCAACGCACGGGTTGCCGGAGGAGCGAAAGGTGGCGGAGCAGTTCTCGGTGAAGCCTCTGATTGGTCGGGTTTCAGGTTTGATGACTCCAAAATTGTTGTCTAATAGGGAGATGAATGGATCTGGTTGGGCAGAGGATGTTTGGTCGGGTTGAGGGGCGGAGACCAGCCCTTGACGGAGCACCGGTGGACCGACGAGGGGGGCAACTGATGAAGAGGCCATTGAAGAATTGGTGTAATTAGGTTTGAATAGCGAAGGTTTGTTTTGAGGAAGAATTAGTAGTGGTTGAATTGAGGAATATTGGAATGGAATGAACGTGAAATTAGGGATTTGTTTCGGTTTTTAATAGAAACAGAAACTTGGAGCCCAAGTATGATGAAATGGCGGTTTGATCTTGTTTGGTGATGGAGAGATTATGTATACTAAATATTTCTTAATAATAGTTTAAAATGGAAACTGTATAGTATATAGGGCAATTATTTGCAAATATTATATTTCTTAGAGAATAGGGTATTAGATGAGACAGGGAAAAGATGAAGTAATTCTATGTAATTTGTATCCGACTTTTATTTATCAATGGAATACCTACGGGTTTAAAAAATAAAAATAAAAATTGTTTTAGCGCTGAACTGAATACTTGAGTTCTTTCATTCTTTCCCACTCCTTGCAACTCGAGATTTCATTCTTCCTCTTCTTCACACTTCAACTCCAACTCTCACTCCAGATCTCTTGTTCATCTCTCTACGAAACTGTGGCACTTTGAATCGTTGAAAACGGTGCAGTAAATCTCAAGTTATCGTCGTTTGAATCATCTTCAGTTCGAAATTCCGCCATTAACGACCTGGTAAAAATTGAGTTCAAAGACCACCTTCCAGTGACTTTTAACCTAAATTTACTCTACAAAGTTTGTTCTACTACTCCTCATGAATCTATATCAACTTGAATCACTCAAAAAGATTGAGTATAGATTGAGTTATGACCCTCGCAAAATCTCAGCTCGAGATTCCTTCATTTTTCACCCATCTTTCGAACAGCTCAAAACTCGAGTTCAAACTCTAAGATTCATTGCATCAACACTCTTTATTACCTCAGTTATCATCTTACTCCCTCTTACGAATCTACAGCGCTTCGAATCTCTGAAAATGATCCACCATAACTCGATATATCTTCATTTTGTCACCCTCCGTTCTTAATTCCACCATTAACGACCTGACATGAAAACTCGAACTCAACCTTCATCTACAGCCATCATAACTCGAAACTAACACTCAGTAAAGGTTTCATACTTCCCCAAGATGCTCACTGTTGATTTTAGACCTCCAATTCGACTTCTATCATTCGAATTACGCCATTAACCTCCTGGTTTGAAAAGAACTCGAAAATAACCAAAATTGGCAAATCAAACTCACGTTTCCACTTGTGCTTAACTAGAATTGATCATCACAAGATCTCCACGGCACGTTCCTCAAACTACAGGATCTTAAACCATCGAATTTCGTTCAGAAAAGCTCGAGTTTCAGCCATGGCGCCAAAAACAGTTTCAAATTTCTGATTGAGGCATGTCATCGAACATTTCGTTTACACCAATTCAAACTCGTTTTTCTAGCTGATTACTTCACCATTTGTTGTGTTCTTAGTATCCATGGAAAGAGGAGAGTTAGGAGAAGAGAATGAGACAGTCCTTGATTCGAATGAAGGACTGTAGAGAGCAAAGTTCAATAGCCATTGTTCCAGCTCGTTTTTGCATCATTTTTGAACATTTGGGCTCTTGAGGTAGAAAGGTCTCTGGTCAAAAATTGACTTTTCTGCGAGTTCTGGAACGTTTGTGGTTGCAGGGCTGGTACCAATAGATTTGGCTCGGTCGAGACCTTCGCTTCGACTTATAAAATGCAAATAAGTTTTTTATTATTAGTTTGAAATGTGAATTAAAATTTGATTTATGAAAAAAAATAGTTAAAAAAAAGTATAATGAACCAAAATGTATAGTGAAAATATTCCGAAAGTATCCCAGCCGTATCCGAGAAGTATCTCAGCCGTATCCTGCCGTATCCTGAACTTATCCGAATTTTTTTTATTATTAAAATAATCGGATATGTCACCTGACATATCTGATACGTATTGGAGCCGTATCGGAGCCGTATCCGTATCGGATACCCATATCCTCAGGATACTTCTCAGCTTTTGAAGTATCCACGCAACATAGCCCATAAACAATAAAGTACCTTTATGGAGTTACAAATCAAATTATGTACAATATCTTAGTTATCTACATATAACATATAAATATTTATTATTATTTTTGAGTTTTAATATATTTGCTACAATAATTATAATTTACACATTTAACATGTATATATATAAGGAAAGAACCGTATGTCGTGTTTGATATGAATTAATGAGTATAGAAAAACTTTAAATTTGTTAGTACCGTAAATAATTTTATTTTATCACAAATATGTTTACTAATTTTTATTTTTCATAGAATCTTACGATTCAATGTTTTATTTTACGATCCGATTTAACGATTGAAGGTAGAATCCGATTCTGACAACGTTGCTCTCTTCCGTCCTCATATAGATTGAAGAGGTCGCGTCTCCTCATTCTCTCAATCTCCCTCTCTGTTGTAGCGGACAAAAGCAAGAACTCTGCTGCTGGAGTGAAGCTTCGAGCAAGAAGAGCTCTTGCTGGACTTGCTCTCTTCATAGCCTTTCACTTCAATCAGGTAGGCAATATCTCTTGTCTAAATTCTAGATTATCTCTTGCCTGAATCCTAGATTATCTATCGATTTGGACTGAATTAAAGTTAATTCAGTGAAATTGGGTTGCTTAGTTCTGAATTTGGGGGGTTATTAGGTCTGAAATAGGGGTCAAGTGTTCGAAACGGAGGGTTGATCTAAAAGAAACACTCGATTACGGTTTGATCTAAAATTAATCTCAGCATTTGATCTGAACTGGATAAAATTTGATATGAACTGGATAAATTATGTTTACTTTTAGCTTGATTTGAATGAATTGGTTCCGAATTGGGTATAAATTAGGGTTATTAGGGCTATTTTTAATGAATTAGATCATTATCTCATAATTAAAATGCCCACTTTGATTATTCAAATTAATGTTGTTAATCTCGTTTTCATATTATTTTTTGGTGTTGTATGGTATGATTATCTTAGGCCTTGCTATTTCATTTTTTTTTTCAAATCCGTTGTACACACCAACAGGTACTCTCCATTCTGCTTTTGATTTGAAAAAGGAACTAAATTAGATTTCCGTACTATTCTTGGCTTAATTGAGGCATATAGAGGTTCTATCGAATACTTTTCATGATATTATTTTATCTAATTCATGATAATTTTCCTGATTTTGCAGGTTTTAATGAATATTTATTTGATGAAAAAGATATCAACAATGTTGAAGAAAGGAAACCAGAAGCAAACTTTAACTGGAACTTGTATTTGAAACTTGTATTTGGAATATAGCTGATTATGTATGTAGGGTCTAGATTTGTTTAGGATTTCAGGGCTACATTAGATTGAGGGTTTTGATTTGGTTCCGAAGAAACATTATGTGTATCAATGTATGTAAATGTTGAATGTATTATGTATGTTGGATGAATGGAACTGGTAAATTGGAAGAATATATAGAATAGATATTATTGGTAAATTCCATGAATGTAATAAACAAATTTGTTAGAGATAATATGTGTTGTGAAATAGATATTTTATGTTGTAACTAGAGTTGTCAGAAGAGCCTTGATAATATTATACATTATCAAAATTATACGGGGATGTTTGATTTGATGTACTTTGAGATCCATGGATATTGCAAATGTATGGATATGATGATTCATGTATTTGATGATCCATGGTGTATGTTTGATTTGGTGTTTTTCGAACCATGTATTTCAAAAGTTTTTGTTTGATTTTGTTGTTACAAATCCAGGATTTCATGTCAGTTGTTTGGTTAGTATAATTTTATGTTAATTGCTAGTTTAAACATAAGTTGTTGTATTTAATAGAATGTTGAAAAATTATGAATATTAATTCTGGTAGGAAAAAAATATATGAATGTTAAAAACTCAATATAACTATAGTAAACATATCACAAAATTATATTTGTATCGCAAGGGGAATTTCTAAAAACTACGACAAATAAAATTCTTTGTTAAGACAACACTGGTACGAAAAAAAAATTAGAAATAAAAAAATAAACACGATTTAATATAACGAATTTCATAATTTTCCCATATTTGACACAATATTTTCTCTAGAGGGAATTTCATCCAAAAACTAAAAATATTAAAAATCAAATTTATCCCTATAATTTTAGAAATATCACATTTACACTTCCAAAATGTTTAAAAAATCGCATTTATCCCTATGTTACATTTATCCGTATGTTGCACTTCTACCCTCAGATAAAAAGGAAAAAAAAACATCTTTTCTTTCTTCTTCATTCATTCATTGTTGGTACTTCATTTTCTAGCTTCTTTTGACTCAACAATGGCAACCCTAATTAACATCAGAGAGAAAAAAAAAAGTTATAGGAATATACCCGAAATTCTCCCTTATATTTATTGAGTAGAGGGGGTTTTTTAAGTCCATCGTTTTGATGTTATCGAGACTCAAACCTAAACCTTCGGTTTATTGTGCTGAATGAGATTGACACCTTGATGTAATATAATCATTATTTAATAATGTGTAGAGAAAACACAAAAAGAAAATTTTATTCTTTCGTTTCTAATTCCTATGCTTGACAATAGTAATAGGTGTTGCAAAAAAAAAATCACTGCAAAAGTTCTAATATATATTATGGAGAATTCAATGGCATAAATGTGTTGGTTACAACAATAGAGGAAGAACTCGCAAAGAAACAAGAAAAGATGGTATTGACAAATTGTTTACGGGCTCATATTGATTTTCGTATGGATCTTCCACATACATCTAAATTTGATATTCACAAGTCTCATTTGTATAGATAGAGTAGAATCAAGAAACAAAAAAATGAAACCAAAAAAGAAAATGTTCCTCTTAAAAAAAATTTATATGTATCTTTTAGAAAATGGGAATAGGAAGAACCAAATTTGACTTACAATTTTTTGCTTTATGTGCGTGTTCGGCAAAACATGAAATAGAAGAATAGTGAGATATAGAATAAACTATTATGTTTTATTCCAATAGCGTTCGGCTAGATACATATATTTAAAATTTGGTTTAAATAATATAATAATGACTCATGACCACTGTTAAAATTAACAACACTAACATAGCCCAATCCAAAATAAAGAAATTTCTAGAGTCATGTTTTAATAAACTTCTCTCTTGATCTTTCTGAGTCCGTTCGGCAAAAGATGGAAGAGTGGAATAGTGGAAGAGGGGAAGAGTGGTACTTCCATTTTATTCCATCATTGTTCGGAAAGTTTTATGGAATAATAAGTTGATTTAAAAAATAGAAATAATTGCTAATTACTATAATATCCTTATTTTAATTATATTCTATTAATTTATTTAATAATCTCTAATTTTTTTAATTAAATAAGGTAGAAAATACAATAACAAAAGAAAAATAAAATTTTATTCAAAAATATAGGAAGACATATCTCTTTAGATAGAGAAAAATGAGTACAATTATTTGCACATTTCAAATTTATAATTTTATGAAATTATTATCGAAAATTAGTGAATTTTTCATTCATATTTTTTTTTAAAAACAATTATAGAAAGAAAGGAGAGAGAGAAACAATACATTAATTGCTAGTGCCACATCAGCTTATGGTGGAAGAAAGAAAAGTATTTTCGTCTTAAAATTTGACTTATTCCATGGAATAAAGATATTCCACACCCCCATGGAATTAGAAAATTCCACTCTTACTTCCACTATTGTTCGGCTGGAATAACCCACTTCTTCCACTCTTATATTCTTATTCCACCTTGCCGAACGCCACCTCTATGAAAATATATCTAGGCCGGAGAATATGCCTAGAATATTTTGTTTCTAGAATAATCCATAAAAATATGTTGTCTTTAGAGTTCTCCACCCTACTATGGAAAGAACATATTTTGTCTTTGTTGAAGAACCTGAAGCCAAAAAGGAGCTATGGAAGGTTAATAAATGATTCTTATCAAAACATACTACTGTATAAAGTAATCTTGAGTTATTCTCCCGCAAATTATTACTAGACTAAAATTTTGGACATGTTTTCTCCATCTGACACGTGTTTAGTTCAGTTTGTTTTTCTGTTCTATTTATAATTTCAATTTTTTTTTTGTTTATCATAATTTCTTTGGTCAAGTGGTTATAAATTTGAGTATGGAATTTGAAAATAATGAGTTCGAATCTCACATGTCTCATGTATTTTTTTAACTTTTTCCTTTTGATTTTTGGGCCGGGCTTTGTTATTGCTTTTAAGAATGAGATTTTTATAAAATTTATGCTCACATATCACCTCAAAACATTATATATATATCTATAATGTATAATAAGTATTTCTTTTATCATGCATTTATTATTAGGTATAATTTCATATATTTTTCAAAAATATCAAAATATCGTGTATATCCTCTATGAAATTAAAAAAATATATACAAGAAGCAAGTCTATATATGACATTCAAACTTTTTGAATTTTCAAGAAACATCAACATATTTCAAATCTCAAAATTTCCTTACAAGAGTATATAACATGAGCAACAATATTGATGCCCATACATCATCTCAAAAATATAATATATGCCTATGTAATATTTCTTGCATTATATATTTAGTATAAGGTAGAATTTCAGGTATGTATATTCAAAAACTTTTAAATATCCCGCATTTCATCAATTAAATTGAAAAAAAAAATACATTTTACAAGAAGCAAGTCAACATCCAAACTTTCTGTGAGAAAATTTTCAAGAAACCCTCAACATTTTTTGAAATCTTAAAATTTCCTTAGTTTTTATTTTCTTCTTTTTAATTTTTTCCTCATTCGAAGCGGAGCGAGGTTGTGCTCTAGTTCTTTTATTAATTCAATTCTGAATTGTTGGTAACAGATAAGAAAGGAAGCACTTTGGGCTGGCTTTGCTATGGCACCTAGCTTTTGCTATATTTAAACACAAAATTATATAAATGTATTCTGAAGTGGAGCGAGGGTATCACTGGTTGATAAAATGGGTTCGAAGTGTCAAATTTCATTTTTATTACAGTTATCATGTGGTTTATCAAATAAGCATGTCTGTTATGTTGGACATGGTCTACTTATTTTAGTTTTATATTTTTCAAGGTTTAATTGATTTAACGTCATTTATAGACAGCTTGAATGAGTGGGTAAGATAATTTTTCTTGCTTTTTTGTTATATTCACAATGGTATTTTGCCGTTCAGCTAGCACAAAAAGGCTGCTCCTGGCTTTTACTTCTTTGGTAATAACAATGAAGATATTGTCGTCAAAAAAAAGAAGAAAACAAAATAAGATAAACAAAAAATAATATGTGTAAAAGAGTAAAAAAAATGACACCATGAATAACGAGGTATTATCATCATCTACACAGATTTGCAACATGTAAAATATCATTGTTATCCACGGTATTATCACCATGGATTTTCTTGCATACTAAAGACACAGCCCATATAGTTGTGGAAGAGTTAAATAATACAATAAATTTATTTACTGAGACATGTTGGGAACAAGAAGTGGTAGATTTTTCTTTCACGTGGAGCTATTTAAGAATTGGAGAACGGGTTAAGTGATTACATTAGAATTTCACTTAGGACGACTATCATTGTCATGAGCAACATGTTTTTTCTTTTGACAACATACTGTAACCAAATGAATAACAAAGTATGAGTACTACACAAGACATGCTTACAAAAAAGAACCACATACCAATAAAAGTGACCCTAATGAACCACATACAGGTGGTTCAACACATGCAAAGAGAATCCTTGGCAAATGTGTGCCACATAAACAGTTCGAACCAAAACATTCACAACAAAAGCCAACAAACAAATCCTGCGGCACCCTAAACGCAACACCAAAAGACCACACAAATCAACCCAAGGGTTTTCAACAACAAAAAAAAAAAGACCATAGAAATGCAATGCATGACTAAACCAAGACAGGTTTTCAAACCGGAGCCCACATGCAACAACAGAATAGAACAAACAATGCCACAGCTTAAGATTCGAGAACTCTATAGATCTTGCCCTGAGTCCAGGTGGCGGTTTCCTTGAGCTGGTCGTCGTCAGACTGGAAACACTCTCCCAAGAAATCAGTATGGAAAGTGCACCCCGTCAACAAAGTCCTCAGATTTGGACCGAGAGTGTCGGTCAAGTCTCCCATCATTGCCACCGCAGCCTTTGTTACTCCCTCACCCCTCTTCTTATCTGTAAACACGGCCTCGGTGTACTGAAGAAGGTGGCCAGCATAAGGCATCATAAGTTCCGCTCTATCATCCTTAAACCCTTGCAAAATCCCAGAATAAGCCTCAAAGATCCCCTTCCTCAGCCGGTTCACATAATCCACCACATCCTCGTCAGCAGAGCTGTCCAGCTTGGCGGACACCTGAGCAGCTTTCTGCAGCTTAGCAACAGCATACGGGAAATACCTCTCAAAATGGCTCCCAACTGCCCGAGCAATATCCCCAAAACAAGAGAAAATGGCGGGCTTTCCATATAAATCTTGCAATAAAACCCTCATTATTCCATCACAGTATTTCAGGATTTGGTCGCCTAAAGCTCTGCAAATATCCCCAACAACTCCCGCCGAAATAGAACAAACTTGGTTTTCCTCATGATTTTGCAACCCCGTTTCTAAGTATTCGTAAAATTCAGGCATGTATTTTGCAAAATTAGGGCCGGTTGCACAAGCCAAAGCCCCAACAGCTCTCATCGCTTCTTCATGAACAGTCAAGCTCTGCCAGGCAAAAACCCTAAGAAACATAGCCATCATTTGATCGGCCGATTGGAGAATAACGGGTTTGGATTCTTCACACCCGTTAAGAGTCTGAATTATCACCTGTATTCCACACAACAAAGCCTGCAATTCCCTCTGTTTTTCGCTCGGCATAATTTCCGCCTCCATTGTTCGGCCAATCCTTTTTAACATCTCGATTAATAACTCAGCGATTAAATTCGTATCTTCAGCTATATTAGCGCACCTAATAACCTCACTTAGGGTTTCAGCTGCAGACCCTCTTAATCTGGTGCTGGAGGCGATTGAGACCAAACACTCAACAGCCGCTTGCCTTATATCTGCCTCTTGAGAGATGGCTGTCTCACAAATCACCTTCATTATGTAATTCCTCTCAATTTCATTCTTGAAATTTGTCGAGGCGAATCCTCAAGCGTTGTATAAAGCTCTGACGGCCGCTAAGCGGACAGGGAATCCGCGCTCTGATTGGCTCATGCCTTGCACGACAGCTGTCAGAACGGCGTTGACTTGGTCTTGCTCTAGATTGGAAGGGGAAATTTCCTCACAAACATAACCTAGGGTTTCTAACGTGCCCTGTTTGAGACTCGGTGAGGCTTCTTTATTCGCCATGTTTGCTGAAAGTTTGGGGATTAAATCCTCCCATTCTTTTCTAGGGATTTCAATGGAAGCGACTTTGACTGTGACCTGAGAGGCGGTGCTTCTCGAGTCAGAAACAGGGGAAGCTAGGGTTTGGAGTAGAGATTCTTTGATTCGGGATTTGATTGTGGGGTCCGTTTTGATCCAGTGTTGGATTAAAAACTGTTTTCTGACCGAGTCTTCGGCGTCTAGACAGTTTTTGAGGCGGATTCCGGCCAGCCGGCGGGATGCAGGGGGGTTTTGGTCATTCGCCAGCTCAGCAGAAAGATAGCAAAGGAAGAGAGGGAGGTTTTCGTCCTGGAATTGCCTCAGGCTTGACTCTGCCGCTGTACGGATGCTTGCGTCGGCAGATTGGGCGGCCAGCAGGGCTTCTGTTATCTCCAGGGTCATTTTCTCACACATCGATTAGGATCGGATCGGATCGGATCGGATCGAGTACTTAATCTCCCCTAAATCGCCGCTGGAAGAGGTGAACACGAAAAGGGAGAAAATCGCTGCTGGAAGAGGAAAAGAGAGAAAGAAAGAAACTGAACCGAGGGTTTCCGATTTCGATCTCTGTTAAAAGTAATTAGAAGAGAGAAAGAGAAGAAATGAAGCTTAATTGATTTTATTAACTTCTATTTTAGATACAATACTCAGCTTGTATTTATAGCGGGAATCAGTTACAAATGGAAAGAAATGAACGGATCAGATTTCTCTAAACATGAGCAACCTAATTAATCCTAGCCGTTCTTTGCTAACAACCTAAAACAAATATCAGCCACTCAATTGGTAACCGTTTGAATAGTTTCTAGAACTAAGCCCATACACGTCGGCCCACTATTCTATAATAACTGCTACTTAGTTTGTATTGCCTCCATTTGGTCATACACTGGATACGGCCAGTATCTTCTCAAACACCCCCCCGCAAGCTCGAGGTGGGATTTTATCCACATGAAGCTTGGACCGAAGACAAGAAAATCTCTTAGTAGATAACCCTTTTGTAAAAATATCGGCTAATTGCTCCACAGAACTTAAAAACCGTACAAACAATTCTTTATTTGCCACTCGTTAGGATCGGATCGGATCGGATCGAGTAGCCGAAAGCTCTTAATCTTCCCTAAATCGCTGGAAGAGTCACTCTTGCTCCGTTGGTCGCCGGAGCTCTGAATCGCGTCGCTTGGTCGTTGTAACTCTTTATTGGCTCAGAAAAAAAGATAGTTTTCTCCTTCAGTAGAGAGTAGAGAGAGAGATGATGAAAACTGTATTGGAAAGTCCAGTATCTCTTGGATTTCACATGCCAGCTGAATGGGAGCTTCACGCTCAGACTTGGATGGGATGGCCTGTGAGTATATTTCTTGTGCTTATCTTCCTTTTTGTTCAATTTTTTTATCTGAGATCACTAATTTTTCGATTTCATGCTGGATTCTTTGAAGATTATGGTTTTTTGTTAGGATTTTTATTGATTGTTTCAAAATTTAAGAAAATAGAGTGACATCTATAGAGCTTTTTAGCTGGTCTTTCACCTAATAGCTTGCATTTAATGTTTTTTACCCATTAATCTTATTAGAAAAGTATTGATTATGCTAATTAGAATGTGTTAGCTAACGATGTTAGATATTAGCTAACTAGGTACTAAATTTTGAATTTTGTAAGAACAGATGATTTTTTTTTTCAATTTCCAATTTTGTTGAACCTAGTTCTTCTGTGGGTTGCATGTCATGATAAATGTTTTCTTTATTGAGTATGAATTTTTTTTATTATTTTTTACAGGAAAGACAAGATAATTGGCGTGAGGATGCGGGACCAGCTCAAAAAGTATTTGCTGATGTGGCGGTTGCAATTTCAAAATTTGAACGTGTCACAATTTGTGCCAGTGTTGCCCAGGTCTGAAATTTTCAACATTTCATCCATTTTCTCATTATTATTTTAAAATTTTTTATTTACTTTTTCTTTTTCCTTTTTGTGCTAGTATGAGAAAGTATATTGTTTGATGAATAATAAGGCTAACATCAGAGTAGTTGAAATGAGCATGAATGATTCCTGGTTTCGAGATACTGGGCCCACTGTAAGTTCTAATCTTTTATTATTTTTCTGAATTATTTTTCTAAATTAAATTCCATAAGTAGATATAAAATTGCACATTTTCCCCTGAAGTTAGTTATCAAAAGACTTTTGTTAAATCCCTTAAATCCTGTTAACTACGTAAATTTGGTAAATTAAAATTAGATATACTAATTTGATGATTTCAGGGGTCAGACTGAATTAACTTGAGAATGTCAGGGGTCTTGTACCAAGTTTATTAAAAAATAAGTACTTATATCTTGAATTAAAAAAAAATAGTAAGTTTTTTTTATTTAGTTTGTTAGGTGTGATATGAAATCAAGCTCTACAGATGAAAAACTAGTGGCAGGGATTGATTGGCAATTTAATTGTTGGGGAGGTAATTTATTTTCCTTTTTCTTCCTATGCGGCTAAACTTATTTAAAGTGTATTTCCAAGTTCTATGCATCCTTCATAAAATCGACCGTTTAGTTAGTATGAGTTTTGAGTTACTGGCTTATTTTTTCTTTTTCTTTTTTTGTAATTTGTTCTTATTTTGGCTCGACTTGAGATATTTTTCTTTTTGAATCCTGAATTTAAAGGGCCTGAAGGTTGTTATGATGATTGGAGCCTTGATAAGCTTGTCGCTAGAAAGGTATTGTTTCCATTTTCCTTTTTAAAATAATCTTAATTGCATGGTCTTTTTTTACAAGTAAAGCTACTTTTATCTACTAATTGTGCTTTTTCATTTTATTATTCCTTCTTAAAATTTGTTTTGGTTAATTTTGTGTCATTTAAAATTTGAGGTTTATTTCATGAAATGATCTTAGATTAATTTTAACAGTTGTAGTTCACATCTGTGAGAATTGTATTGTTTTCCCTTCTAAAATCCGTTGAAATACTTTTTGCCATCATTTTACAAAAGAATTATTTGGTAATTAGATTAAGAATTTGTTATTTCCTTTTCATAGATTATAGCAACAGAGAATCAAGCTAGGTTTCCGCACAATATGGTTTTAGAAGGAGGAAGCATTCATGTAGACGGTGAAGGTAATTTTCTAAATTGTATATTTGTTGATTAGCATGCCAATTTAATAACATTTTTATTCAGGTTCATTACCAGTTTGAATTAATCAAATCATCGTGTACTGCCCAATTATTTTGACCTCTTTTATCAATTTCTTTTGTTTTGTCTTGTTTAGTTCTTTATTGCAAGAAGAGTAAATCAAGACAGTGTGTTAAATGATACTAAATAGAAATATCACTATCTATATGTTTTTGTCTATCTTAGTTTTATTATTTTGGTACCACATAATTTGAGCAGGTACATGCATTACAACAGAAGAGTGCTTGCTAAACCCTAATCGGAACCCTGAAATGACTAAAGAGGAGATAGAAAATGAACTCAGGAAGTATCTCGGTGTCAAAAAGGTCATTTGGCTACCACGGGGACTTTTCGGTAATTTATTTCTTAACATTTTTCATGTCTTAATCTCGCCTTTTGCTTAGAAGGAATATTCTTGTACTTGCTTTTGAAGTTTTAACACATCTCAAGAAATACTATGACTAGGCTAAGAGGATTGTTTTTTGGACAATTTCATGAGTCCATTTGTTTCAAAAGACTTTCAAAGTACCCTTATTATATCATATATTATAATTTTGAAGGGGATTTGCTACAGTAGATTTCCATTCTTACTCCACGTAAGCCCTTTTTTCTTTAACCATTTTATTGAAAATCAACGGTTCTCATCCAACAATAATTTGATTTTTAATTCTTATCCACACAGCTAACATACTTATATCTTTTTTTAAGTACAACATCCTGAAAAAAATCTGAACCTAAATAAAATATTCACAAAATAATAATAATACAATAATCCAACTAATTAGGATGACCTTTGTTGTTTGCAATTTGACCCTCTTTATTAATCTGTTGTAAATATTGCATTCTTTTCCTATTTTTCACTACTGTAAATTGTAAGACATGAGTATGACTATTTCCAATATATTAATATATTGAATATTTAAACAAAGTACCACCTATTGGATTTTCTATAAAAAAAATTATAAATTATTCCTTACGAGTATTGTATATTGAAAATGAGCCTTTGTATATAGTGAATTATTTGTACCAAGTTCACATTTTAACATATCACAATCAGCATGACATCAATAAAAATCATTTCTCTACTAAATTTAGATTGAATCATTCATTTTAGCATGTAGAAGTGTTTATCACATCGATTATGATGGATAAGTAATTGGCATTACACACTTTACTGCAGTAAAATATCAGTTCTCATAAGGTTAATTACATTGGAAGCAGCAGAGCTGAAATAGGGTTTTCATATACACGGTTTTTTATCACTAATAATGCGATTAAGGAAATCGCGCAACGCGCGTATTATCCCTAGTTTATACATAAATGAAGGGAAATGGTGGGTAGTTTTGGTAATTAAAAAAAACTAGGAGAGAGAATATTCAATATTAATGATAATTTGCTATGTTTTATAAGGTTATGCATGATATCCATTTTTGCAGGGGTATACTATCTATACCTTAACCTAGTTATTATTTATATTTTATTCATTTTTCAGGAGATGATGACACAAACGGCCACGTAGACAACATGTGTTGTTTTGTCAAGCCAGGAACAGTGATTTTATCCTGGACTGATGACCTGTCTGACCCGCAACACGAAAGGTCGCTCGAGGCCCTTTCAGTTTTGTCCAGTTGTGTTGATGCTAAAGGGAGGAAAATACAAGTGATAAAAATTCACACACCGGGTCCTCTTTACATGACCAAAGAAGAGGCTGAGGGACTTAAATATACAGTTAAGTCTTTATTTGTATTTACAGAACCTGAAAGTATTACGTTCCAATGCAGAATGTGAAATTTCATGCGTAGCCGTACGAAACATATGAAATATCATCAATGTTCATCCTTAATTATAAGATGCTTAAATTACCCCTCTTTTTCTCTTGTATTCGTATATAAATAAAAGAAAAAGATAATGCAGTAAGGTTGTTTAGAATTTTCGGAAAACAAATAAGGAATTGAATTGTATGCATGATATTTCAAGTTTTATAGAGGTGTGCATGTTTGTGATATTTCCAACAAGTTGTTGAGGATATTCAAGATATTTCTCATATTGTAGGGGCTTAAATGATATGTAGAGATTATGCAGCGTACACAATGAAATTGCCCATTTTAATAAAAATTTACTTAATTTTGCATATTTCTTTTGAAAATATAATAAATACCACCTTCTAAGTTTTTCAATAATCATAGAATGTTTGTTATTTATGTTAGGGTCATGCAGTACCAAGGGTAGCTGGTACGAGATTAGCTGCCTCATATGTTAACTTTTACATTGCAAATGGGGGAATAATTGCACCAAAATTTGGGGATGAAGAGAGGGACCAACAAGCATTTAATGTCCTTAAACAAGCATTTCCAAGTCACGAGGTAAATCGTACATATTTTGTACCAATTGTTTAATAAGCGAGTCTTTTTTTATTGAAGCATTTCCTAGTCACGAGGTAATCTTAAGATATTTTTTTTTTGAGAATTTAATCTTAAGATATTTGGTACCAATTGTTTAATAAACGAGTTTTTTATTGGTTTTTGTGACTTGATGCTGCTTCTCGCCATGCAGCACAACGGCCTCTTTTTTTTGTAAGACTATAACTTATTTTTAAAAAAACTATATGCACAAATAAAAAAATAGTATATAAAATGAAAAAATAGTACATAAAAACCACTGTATATAAAAGAAAACAGTATATAAAAACAAAAAATAGTATATAAATACTGCAAAAAGTATATAAATATCATGGTTCTGAAATTCGGAGTCATTGACTGACTCTGGATCGGAACGGCCAAGTTGGATCAGATTCGGCCGAATCGGATTTTCTTAAAATATTGTTTTTCAAATACTAAAATAATTATAAATAATTGATGAACATAAAATTGACTATTAATATGTATTAGTTAGATATTTATATTACGTTTTTTATGTGACAGAATGCTGCATAGGACTGTAGTAGTTGTGAAGTGTGCATATAATTAGCTCACCTTTGCTTTAGTTCACTATTGTCCAAGGGTATTTCAGTAAATAAAATAAAATTCATGAAATAAAAATTGTACAACATTTTTTATTTTGTTGACTTCTACTTTAATTTCATACTTAAAGGGAATTAGACATTTCTGGGAAGTTCTATCATACAAGGAAAACTGAATTCCTTGTGAAAGCTTATGACTTCCAAGCTTTATGTATGATATTGATAATTCAACTTGCTAGATTTGAATATGAATGTTTAATTCTACCATACAAGAAAAATCAAGTTATCCTATTTTTCTTTTAACTAATTTTTTTGTTAATTGGTTATAGGTGGTAATGGTAGACGGTGCAAGAGAAGTAGTACTGGGAGGCGGAAATATACATTGCATCACGCAACAACAACCGGCCCCTCTCACAACAACAGAAATATAATGTGATAATGATGTAGTTATATGGAAGTACGAGGCGTATATCACTAAAATATGTAATACTAGAGAACCTGAGGGATGTGATGTACTTGATGGTGCTAAACTGGACCAGTAACAAGTTAGGTTTATTCCTTTTAATTTTTGTATTTTATTTAATTTCTATTCGCTATCTCCTTGTACTGCTAAAAAAGTTTTATTGTAAGCCATCGAACAAACGTTGCTTAGGGGTGGCTCCAGCATGCTCAAAATTTCTCTGCAGAATCTTGTGATTGTTACTTGTAGAATGTTTATTGGTGAAATTATGTGCAATAATATTAGGTATTTCATTCGGTGCTAGTTAAAAAAACAGAAATTATCTAATAGTTCAATTTGTAACACTAATCGTGCTTCTATAGTGCGCCATGTCATTAATATTTTCTTAATCCGTCGGATTAAGGCGCTAATCTTTTAACCCGTCTGAATTAATATTATTTTGGTTGCATCTCCAGCCCGTTCCACGTTGATCCAGCACTAACGAATCAACGGTGTCCGTCGACCAATTAGAGCCTCATCTGTGTTCCACGTTGATCCAGCACTAACAAATCAACGGTGTCCGTCGACCAATTCGAGCCTCATCTGTTTGCCTTTTATGGCTCCAAACCTAAATGTCATTCCGAATCTCTCTCTATTATAAGTTTTACATCGGTTCAAAGCCCTCTACATCAATTGCCAGATCCAAAACGCCCGGATTTTCCCTCTATCTCTCGCTCCGAATCACTTGGAATGGTTGCCATATTCCCCCTCACCCATTCCCAAACACTTGGATCATTCCACAATAATTGACGGTTTTCTTCTCTCTCTTTGGTTAACTAATATCGAGGTTTAGTTACTTCCGGTTAATTAAAACACAATATCAACTTATTTTTGGTTGTTGATATTTTGAATGTTATTTCCTGCCATTAGTACTTTAATTGAAATTTTGGGTTAATGTTTTCATTGAATGGATACAAGATGACAACGCTCGCCATGTGCTCGATAAGATGCTTCTTCAAAGATTAGTTTGCTTTTGGCACTTTCCATTCTTTTTTCCTTTTGATATCTGATTTTCTCACAAAAAATAGATTTTCAAATTAAATGTGCTTCCGAATTCTATTGTATTGTTTAAACCCAAAAAAATATTGTACTGTAGGCCAGTACGGTATAATACTTATATCATATGAGGTCTTGTAATGATATTGGAGTCTTTTTTTGGTTGGTAATCCATTTTTTGGCTCAAGAGTGGAGTAATACTAGAAATAAAAAAAAATCATAAAAAACAGTGATTTTCTATTTATGGATAGAACAAGATGTGGTTTAGCATATTTATTTCACAAATTGATTTATATTTGATTTTGCCCTTCCTCTTATTAATATAGAACAAGATGTATCATGTATCTTGACCCAAATTGCACTGAAGTCCCAATAGATGGATTAAACACTCATTTAAGCCACAATTGTGCAGATAATCGTTGGTTTGGCCACCAAAGCTTCAATTAACTTCAGTTGTCCATAATTAGGTCATATTAACCTAAATTTCTCTCAATTGATTTAGCAATTGGCTTGAAATGGAAAAGACATAAAAGCATAAATATTTTTACTTTTAGTGACTATATCGTATTTTTAATTTTATTAATTTAATTTTATTTAATTTTTTGTTTAGGAAGTATTCGAGGCATTGAGGAAGAAGCGAATATTGTCAAGGAAATTAAAAAATGTTATGAATATGATTGATATGGATGCACAATACTTGACTCATAAGCATCAATAAATTAGGAATACTTGTAAGGATGAAAGAAGATGTCGCGGGATATTATTAGTATATTTTCTAGGGTCCGACTAATTACCTCTCATAGTTACTAACTTCCTACCTCCCGACCAACCATAGCGCGCCACTTGGCGTCTCAATGGGAGGTATTTAGAAAATGATTGTGCCTCCCATTTTGTTGACTCCTAACGGCATCCATATTTGTGAAATAATTAGTACCTCCCTAATTATCTCCCATAAAATCTAGCATTTATGCTTTTTTTCGTACCTCCCAACGACTCCCATTCAATTTCTCATGTTCTCAATTTCTCACGATATTTTCAATTTATCGTGTTTTTTTGACGTTCCCTGCGTTCAGCTGGACAAATGTCCAGCTTCGTACGTTTAGACTGGTACGGACATCTGTCCAGCTTCGTGCAGGGTCGCGCGCGTTGCGCACGACTATTTCGGCGCGTTTTTAGTATAAATTTTAATTTTTTCGGCGCGTTTTTAGTAGAATTTTATTTTTTCGGCGCTTTTTATTAGAAATTTTTTATTTTTTCGGCGTGATTTTAGTAGAATTTTTTTATTTTTTGGGCATTTTTTTGACGTTACCTGCGCTCAGGGACATCTATCCAACTGCACGCGACTTTTTAAGCCCATTTTTAGTAGAATTTTTAGATTCTTCAATGTGTTTTTAATGGAATTTTTTGGATTTTTTTAGCGCATTTTTTTGAATTTATGGGTTTATACCTAAACAAATACATATCAGATGAATAGAAATTCATACAAGATTTCATCAAACACATACTAGTCATTATATATCAAATTTTGACAAACCCATATCAGTCGAAGCAAAACGCATACCAGTAAGGTATAAACACATACAAGTCTAAACAAAATATATATCAGATGAATAGAAGTCAATACCAGATTTCGACAAATACATACTAGTCGTTATATATCAAATTTTGACAAACCCATACCAGTCTAAATAAAACACATACCAATAACATATAAACTCATACAAGTCTAAATAAAACACATATTAGATAAATAGAAGTCCAGAATAGATTTCAACAACCACATACTAGTTATTATATATCAAATGTTGACAAACCCGTATCAGTCCAAACAAAACACATACCAGTAAGGTATAAACCCATACAAGTCTACACAAAATACATACCAGTCTGA
The DNA here is from genome assembly GCA_027726005.1 of Juncus effusus. NCBI lineage: Eukaryota > Viridiplantae > Streptophyta > Magnoliopsida > Poales > Juncaceae > Juncus > Juncus effusus. Next base: position 1,207,322 of record CM050909.1, read on the forward strand.
ACAAATAAATTTTAAACAAACACATAGCAGTCTACACAAAATACATACAAGTATAGTAGAAACACATATCAGTCTGACCCGTATCGTCTGTGTCACGATCGTGAGAAATTCAAAAAATCGCGAGATGAGATGGATGGAAGGCAGGGGGAGCCAATAATTTGGGCTTATTGAATATTTGGGCTAAAATGTATTGGAGCCATTAGGAGGTAAGGAAAAATTCTTTGGAGTATGAACGGGCTCCCTAAATTGGGCTCCCAAAAAGTGGGAGGCAATAGGAGGTACATATGATGGGAGGTCCAAATCTTTTTCCTATTTTCTATTGTAATTCAGGTTAGATTATTTCCATATTGTAATTCTAAATAAGGCAAGAGATTTTTTGGCTAGCACTACCCTCTATTATATAAAAGAATATAAGATTATTGGTGAAATTGCTATAACAAATGTGTGTTGAATAAATATTATGTAACTGTTCAAAGTTACGTATAAGAAAATATATATTTAGCTTTTGATTGTTGATAAGTATTAATGATTTAAATCTTATGGCACTCCTGAAGAGCTCCAAAAGCTATTAGATTATTTAAAAGGAATATACGATTAAATTCTTTAAGGGCCCATTCGGCAACACATAGAATAGAAGAATAGCGGAATAGAGAACAACCGACTATTCTGTTTTATTCCACATGTGTTCGATAATATTTATGGAATAAAAAAGTTGGTTAAGATATACAAAAATAATCAATTACCAAAATACACTTTTTGATTTTTTTTTATTTATCAAATTTATTGCTACATTTATATGGAACTACTATTAAAAATATAAAATAATAAACAAAAAATTCAATTACAAATATAATAAAAGAATTAGAAATAGAACAATATTCAATTACATATCCAATTAATCCGAACTTGCAGTTGTATGAGAAACAAGTTCAGTGCATATGAGTACAAGTATTTTTTTTTGAATGAATAAGTACAAGTATTTAATATGAGCAATCCAAATTATATATGAGTAACCTATGAAAGTTATGCGCATACAAAAGTATCCCACGGACGGTCTCAGCTGCGTTATTGCAAAGAATAAATTTATTATTATTCTTCTTCTGTTAGTAACGAATCTTAATAGGGACTAGGGGCAGCTGCCCCCTAAATTTTGAAGTTATAGTATATACATATGGTAATATTATTGTATTTTGTGATAAATTTATACATTATATGTACTCTATTCCTCCAAGATTTTTGATGTATTTTTTATTACGACCCCAACGATTTAGGTCAAGATCCACTGCTGTACTCTACAGCAGGCCTTAATTTAGTACAATAGTCTACTTTCACCACTTGATTTATCTGTTCCAACTTCCAATCCTTGAATTGGGTTGATGACACAACAATCAGAAATTTCAAAATTTAGGTGATGAGAGAAACAAAATTGAGGAGAAGAAAGTCTACCACTAACTCCGTCGTACCTCGTATCCTTTTCTCTCTCTCAATTAAACAAATCAATTATCACCAATTAAGCAACCCTACACATGAAAACATCAAAGATGCACAAAATTAGCAACAAAGCATTCAAAATTAAGGCAATTCACAATGGTTCTTTTGGGTACATATAAGAAAAAGAGAAAAATCAAATGGATCAAAACTAATAAGCAATAGAAAGCCATTACAAGAGTTAATTGGCTCAGTGGAAGAGAGTCACGGCTTGGTTCTTGAACACCCACCAGGATTCGAGCTTCAATGAAGCCATTATTTTTTCTCCTTAAAAAAAATAAGCAATAAAAAACACACATTTCATTTGTACTCACGACTAACAACCAGTAGCAAGCATGGCTTGAAAGCTAAAAATAACAATATACATGGAGAGAAATGGATGATAATGAAAGGTAGTCGATCCATATCTCTTTAAAGAGAGAAATATTATCTTAATTCATACGAATATTTTGATGATAAAATCGGCGAGCGAGTCACTGGATAATGTCGTAAAATGGCATTGGCAGGTAGGTTTCCACTAGGTAGGTGCACAGAAGAGAAAGGAGGAGGAGGCGGTGATTTAATAGCCACGTAGACCAAATGCGGAATAGTAGAGGACATTTTTGTCTCAACTACCTATTCTATGAAATAGATAGATATATTTCATCCAAACCATGGAATTAAACATTCCGCTCGTCCATGCTTAATTCCATTATATTCTCACTGTGTTCGGCTAGAATACCTACTTTATTCCATCTTAATCTGCTAATCCATCTAATTCTACGGGTGCCGAATAGGCACTAAGAGATAAAATATTGTTCTGAACCGTAAATTGAACATTTCCTTGAAGAATTATGTGAAGAAATCATACCCATTAACATGATGCTAATTTGTTCGACGTATTAACAATTGAAATAATGGATATAATGATTGTTGGAATAAATATTTAACATATCTCCTCAAATAAAGATCTAGCAGATCTCTTTTAAGCAAATATTACAGAGATAAGACTTTGTCATCTCACATATAATTGCATATATGAGGGGGAGAAATAACGCGCATTGGATTCTTTATCTCTTGTCTATGATTTTTGTCCCAATGAGTTTTCCTAGTAAGATTTTTAATGAGGCAGCTTTTGTACGTAATATATAGAATGATAATGCACTATTTTTCCTTCACTAAGATTTTTTACCATAAGGTTTTACCTACTAAGATTTTTACGAGGCATATTTAAGATATGAAATAATGAGGAATAATGATAATACGCGATGTACTCTTTTCCCGTAGCCAAGATTTTGCCATACTAAGTTTTCCTGGCAAGGTTTTTAATGAGGCAACTTCTAATGCGTATGAAATATGAACATCCAAGAGGATTGTTATGAATATGATTGATATGGATGTCCAATAATTGACTCCTAAGCAACAATAAATTAGGAAATACTTGTAAGGATGGAAGGAGATGTCGCATGATATTATTAGTATATTTTCTTTTTGTAATTTAATTTAAATTATTTCCATATTGTAATTCTAAATCAGACAAAATATTTCTTGGCAAATCACCTTATATAGGGGGGGGGGGGGGGTTACTAATGTATTATGGATCCACAATTTAATAAACAATTTGTCTCCTCCAATTTTCTCTTTATATTATTTTTTTTTACTTTATTTTATAACAAAGAAAGCACTTTTGATTAGTTTATAGACCATGTCGGCGCTTTAGCTTCTCACATCTCAGCCTAAGTATATTTTGTTCACACGAACAAATATATGATTTAATTATGTTGTAACTAATTTCATGCTGCAAATTTAATAGAAATCCCGTATCAGTGAATTTCTAGTAAGTATGTGCCTGTATTAAAAATGCCCTATTAGTTATAAGTAATATAAGCACGTGAGTACGCCAATACGTCGGTACCAATTTTGTCATGTGTGTTGGTCATTGCATTCTAATTCGCATCAACCAGATTTTGATATCACATAGACATTTGAGTTCTTTAAATTAGGATTAAACTCAAAACTTATATGCAAGCTTTTGAAGCTCCCATTTCATTTTCATTTTAACTTTGGCAATTTAAAGCAATTAACTTATAATTAAGTTTTAATAGCTTTTTGGAGCTTTTTTGAGGCGATTGTGAGGCGATGGTGAGGCGAGGACCTTGAATCTCGGGCGAGGCCATAAGAGAATTTCTAGCGAGGATAAGAATTGTGGCCTGTAGTCTACCCAGGTCATTGAGCCTTACCTCACGGAAAGTTCTCTCATCTAAATTGGAGATTCAAGCTACTAACAATCCTTTTGGATCTGTTTTCTTAACTCGATGGCAGAGATGTCTTACGCAGAAATCGTTACAAGAACATTACAAAAGGAAAACTTTCAAAGCAAAGAAAACAATGGAAATCAAAATCAAGATTGGATCAAGGTGATAAAAAAAAAAAAAGAAACATAACCAAGTAAGAAAAAAAACAAAACAAATCGAGAGCAAAAGAGCAAATTTGTCCAGTGTTTTAGATGTTTAAAAACAACCCATGGTACGCGTTTTCTGCAGAATATGCAGAGATCAGTACGAGGATCCGTCTTCCGCCAATCAGAGTGTGACACGTGACAACCCATTTTCACAGATTCCCTAGACCAGGACACGTGGCATGTTCTGGATTGCTGGACTAGATTTTGAGAATTTATTTTGAACCAATCAGGAGGCGCCACCTTTCAACTTTGGTACTTAGGCAAAATATTAGAGAACTCTAAAGAGTGTACCCAAGCAGAATTTGAATAGAAAATATGAAAAAAGAGTGTTAAACATCTCCCAAATTACTATACAAAATAAAAAACGGAACAAGTTAAACTTTTAGTCCCATAACTCTAATTTCAAATATTTTCTAGGTTAAATCTCTCTATAAAATGACCACTCTTTCTCTCCCTCTAAAGGATTCATTGACAAATCCATTATCACATCATTTCTTACACACCATTTCTACACCATCCACATTCTTCTTCTTCTTCTTCTTCTTCTTCTTCTTCTTCCACCATTAATAACCCAAGCTCAAAACCATAATTTCAAAGAATATAAAGAGGAGTTGAATTTTTGCAAGGAGAAGGAGACTTGTTCTAGCTTGAGCAAGGATTGAAGGAGAGGAGAGATCAATCAAGAAGGGGGGCTCTAGCTTGACTCTTCTGTTTAGGGTTTGATTTTATTCTCCTTATTTTTTTTCTTATTTCTTCTTCTTTTTTCTTGAATGAGTATAATGTTTGAATTTTGTGTAAATATGGGTTTTGTGAACATGAGTGAGCAGATCTTTAGTAGGGATGTGATGATTTGTTTAAGTTTGTTTGAAACCTTGTGTTATTTGAATTAATTTGGGGATTTGTGAAAGTTGTCATGAAACGTTTTTTTTTGTTGAATATTTGATTTAAATACTTGGCTAAGTTGTTTAGATTAAATCTATAAATTATAAATATTTTGTGATCAATTAATTGAATAATTACTTGGCTGAGTTTGTTTAATTAATTGAAGTATTGGCCGGATTTAGTATTTGAATATTGAATTGGCTGATTTGGGTTTAGATCTAAATTAAATCATTAATTGCGTGTTTTTAGCTTGAGGCACTTGAACTTATTTTGCAAATCTTAAGATTTGGTAGTTAATGATAACATGCTTGAACAAATTATCTTACAAGTCCCTACCTTTAATTTGAAAAATCAAAAATCTTATTTCTT